>CM054059.1:110883610-112083610 GCA_028641055.1 Alopecurus myosuroides | reverse complement strand
GAGGTTGCAGAAGATTCCAAAGGGAGACGGTGCCGGCTCCTCACCTCATTCCAGAGTGCTTGTATATCGTGACGCCATCAGCTACCAGGTCAAGCTTTCGCACAGGTATAGAGTGGAACACATTTTGAATATTGATAAAATTTGGATCTGAATCAATTGTCGTGATGTGTACACTGTATCTAAGAAATCTACTAATGGAGTGAACAAAGATGTTAATATCCGCAATACACATGGAAGTCTTAACAAATGTTGCACACTGAATTTGAAAAAATACAATATATTTATAACACATGCAGAACAGTGTATACTCATTGGCAAAGCTTCTTTAATGGATGAGCATAGTAAATTAGTAAATCCGGGAGTCATTAGGTGCGTGAATTGTAAGGATCGCCTTTTTGAAATATGTATTACTGTAATATTTAGATATATTAGTAAAACAAAGTGCGGAGATATTTAGTTCCATTTATTAATATGTAGTATCAAATATCACATAAGGCATTCAACCATTAAAGTTGTTGAAATTTGCATCGATGCCTCCAAGATGTCAAACAATAGCGTTGGATCACTCTCAAATACTGCCCCTGACAGAAATTATGGCTAATATCCAAGTATTTTAGTGCGCTAGCCATATATAGGAGTTAGCAGATACTGATACCGGAGAACCCCGATAATTGAGTGTAGCTGAAATCAACATGGTCTGGGCTCTCGAACTATGCGAACATGTAATCCAATTTGTCGGTGGACTCATTGGTACACACCCAAGTACTTCAACTATATGAACTTTCTGAAACCGAACAGAACGCACCAAAAAGCGTTGGAAGAGAGACCGAGATGTCCCAGGTTACTCAGTCTATCCAATTCAACCGGAATCAAGCCAAGTAGCCAACGAACCTGTTGTTGGAATCCAGATGCTGCAACAATGTTAGACCCCTTCCAATTTGTTATTTGACAGCAACAAGTTTTGAAGCATCAACTTCTTGCAAGGATCCACAAGCTGGAATTCCCCCACAAACCCAATGCCAGAAAATGCAATGGAAAAAATCATGCCGCTGTTGTACTGCGGGCCGTGCCAGGGCAGCCATCGGACTCCGACGAACTCGTTAGGTTGCAATGTGTGACCTGGCGGCGGGACATATCTTGATGGATGGTTGTGCTGAACTCCAGCGGTTCCTCCATGTCCGAACCGGCGCGATGCGGTGCCAATCGTCGGCGACGACGCAACTCTTGGCCAGGGCCGGTCCTGAGATTTCGGGGGCCCGGGGCGAGGTGAAAATTTGGGGCCCCCTTAGTACAAGTATACACATATATTGATATGCTGAGAAACCAAATAAGAGAAACGAGACACATTTTTTTTACGTGGAAACCCTCGCGGGAAAAAATATAGACGCAGTAAGACGTATTTTTATTATGGAGTAGTATAACAACTTAGGTATACCCTAAAATTTTCTCCTTACATTTTTAGAAGAAAAGTGATGGAATCGATGTCAATCTCATCCAATGACTTCTTCTCGGTGCACATAGAGTTGACAAACCATTTAATATTTCTCTGGACATTATAGATCTCGAATAGCACTTCAAGAATATCAATTTTGAAAAAATTCTATTGGCTGATGAAATTGTCCGATAAGCAACATACATATTAGGATAACAGTATGCTTCTATGACAAACTAAAACATCTCCATAACAGACATTTTTCTATATGGCAACGTCAACTGCATAACACTTATCTTGGAAATTAGATCATTTAACTCGATATCACATTTCTTATCAAGAGAGAAAGTATTTGCAAACGTAGTGCAAATGTCTTAAATTTGAGAACCATCCATTGACTTCAAATTTGTTGAACTCAATAAAAATCCAAATATATTTATGAACGACAGTATTTCTTCAAATCTAATCTTCGATTGCCATATATACAACAATGAATCATAAAATCAACTAAGTTGTGACGGACGTGCGACAGCGGTAGAACGGGCGTGGGATGGCTAAAGCAGACAAGTCAATGGTCGATGTGATCCGATCCTAAATACTGTATATTTAAGCGACCTACATGGGGTTCCGAGTCGATCACCTATTGGCCTGGCTAGCCGTGCTCTTCTGGCTCTTCGAGTAGGAGTTGTTACGAGCGAGTCTTCAGACCCAATTGCTCATGATGGGCTTTTCAATTAGCTGGGACGGCCCTAATAGGCTATTAATTGATGTATTCACAAGAAAAGCTACCAGGCGACAACCTATTAGAACTTTTTTTTTATGCACACAAACTAAGCCTACTAACACATATCTGAAACGGGCCCCCAAATTTTTTGGGCCCAGGGCGGCCGCCCCTCTCGCCCCCCCTCAGGACCGGCCCTGCTCTTGGCTTGAGCAGTGGCGGATTTTTGTGGAACAAAATATCGCCGCCATCGGCCGATGGGGACGGAGCAGGGGCGGTGGACAGCGCAGACGCAGCAAGGACCACACCCACGGGGCGTTTGCAGCGATGGCTGTTGAGCAGCGATGAGCCAAGAAAGCCTCTGCCATCCATGTCAAACGATAGCACACAACTACCTGGGACTCCCCTAAAAAAAAGAATGGATGGAACCGACCCCGAGTCGCCCGTACACGAGCGGAGGCAACGTCTCACACGCACGGCCGAGGCGGTAACACGCCGACAGGTGGGCCTAGACCTTGGAGCAAGAAGGGGCCTCCAATAGCCCTGGGATTAGATCTCTAAGAAGATGTATGCATGGCTGTACCCGCCAAAACGAAAATTTGAGGTGCTGACTAAAGCCCGCCACGGATATTCAATTCTGGTTTGGGCCGACGGAAACTTGTGGGCTGAAACCATGAGACGAGGAGCGCCCAACCCCACCCCTTTGTACGCACCATGTCCTTCGCGAATCGCGAGCGGCGACGCTTCACTCTCCTCCTCCAGCTCCCCTTTGCCGCGGCCTCCCTCTCCGCTCGAATCCGTCCGGCTCCGGCGACTACTCGCGCCACACACCACCGCACCGACATCGCCTCCTACACTGGTCCCATGGCGCGGAACTGTCGAATCGCTGCCCCCCGACGAAACCCTAGGCGCGCCGGCTAGTCGCCGCCTCCTGCAGCGTGGCTCCAACAAGACAACGGGCGGTGGTCGTCACCGACGCCGGCCGCTGCTGTTCCTGCGGCGCTCATGCCGCCAGGGATTGGTCAAGGGATCTCCCAGGTCGCCGCCTCCGCATCGTCCATTGGAGCAGCAGCTCCGTCGTAGCATCTGAGGCTGAGAATACTCTTTCCCGCTCCTTATCTGTATGTTGGTACGCAGCTTCACCCATCTGTGCGTACTGGTTGATTGTGTGGTTCAATATGCCCTAACATATTCCTTCCGATTTGAGAGAGGAAAAAAATGATCTTGAGCAAACTAAGCATCTGGGAGATAGTTTGAGCGGGAGTGGCTTCGCAGCTCACTGGCAGGTGCCGGCCACAGCCGGATGTGTGCACGAGGCTGCAGGAGTTTGTATCAGCAAATTGTCTCTTCCCTTGTGTATCTGTCCCAGCAGGGTAGACGATGTGTGCACAACACTGCTTGGTAATTTAAAATGTGCCACTAATAATAGTTTGGCTTCCAAACTACAGCAACTAGATATAGCAATCACTAGAAACATGTTCGTTCGTACTCTGGTGCCTTATGAGCCTCAGGAGTTGTTACTTGTTAGACAGCAAGGCTTTTGTTTCTTACATACCCTGGTGCTTTAGATGGTTGCTTCGTACCGTTTAGTATTTGTTTTTTCCTCTTAAAATTGATGTATAAGGTAGCTGGGGCGCAATAGGCGCCAGGTTATTGTAGGTAGGTAGCTTGGTTTGGAGAAGTTTATCATGTCCTGATCCTAACTCCATGGCAGTTTACTGATTCTTATCTTAGTACATCAACCACATATATAAGATTTCGGACCTGATTTGATACTGCCCTTTGAGAGCATACCTCAATAACTTGTATATACTTTTTGAAGTAATCGTTGTAGTTTTGCATCTGATATCCTACTACTGTTGTAATATAATAAAGTCTGCTCATTTCTTTAAAACTCATTTTACTCTTTTGTTAAGTAAGCTACTCATTTTGTTCAGAGACAGTAGGAGGACCTACACAGCTCGTTGGCTAGTGCTGACCACATCGGCACTCTTGTCGGTGTCGACTCCGGATGGCGACCAGCGCCGCGCCCGATGCCTCCTGCTCGGGTCTTTCCAGACCGACAGCGCAAACACCACTGCCCCGACCCTACTGATGACTCGAGCCTGCTGCTGTTGCATGCCTTCATCCATGTAACCCATCATCTATCTCTACTTTCTAGTGTTGTGTTCTGCGATCACATTCAGTTATCCAATCAAGCATTCATACAGTCTCTATGTGAGATACGATTTCGTTTTGCCAAAAGCGCATATATAATGGATCAGAGATTTGCTTGCACCTATATGATGCATCTGAGTTTCCTTTTGTTGGTTTAAAATGTTTACATACTATTCTATCAGCCACTACATAACACCTGATTCGGTGAGCTGCATTTTCTTTTTCCAAAGCACCTTTATATGGATGAGCTAGCTTGAAGTAGTTGATCACGTCCTGATCTAAAACCCATGATGGTTAATTGATTCCTATCTTAGTACATCAACCACGTGTATAAGATTTTGGGATCTAATTCGGTACCGACCTTTGAGAGTATACATCAATAACTCGTGTACTTTTTGAAGTAATTGCTACAGTGTTACTGCTGATTTTCTAGAGTAGATGTTTTGGTTATCTGATTTATGGATTTTTCTTGAGCGAATTGTGTTTCTATTCTGTAGGGTCTGAGCACAATGCTCGACGCTGGGAAGGAGCACAGGGCGCCTGACAACATCTTGATGAATGGTAAAGGGCCATATGGGTACAATGACTCCCTCCTGCTTGATGTCATTGAGTACGTGACTATCCGTGTTGAGCCAGATGATTGCTTGTCTCACCTCCATAATTATTGTAGGCTGTACCATCTTAATTCAAGCTTGTATAACTTCTGTTTAACTATTGATTTCTCCATTGGATGGACTGTATAGTGGATCCTTTGAGAATTTAGATCACTGTGTAGCTGTTATTAGTGTTTTTAGTTAGTCTTGATGGTTTGATTAAGAGTAGGTGACATTCTTACGAAGTGCTCGCCTATTTGGTCAGATTTCTTTACTTGGTTTAGGCTCAAGAACAAGCTTTTAAGAACAGAATATTTTTGCTCTTGTGCTATGAATAAAATGATATCTAAAGCAATTTCTTTTGATTTTTTTGAGCTTCACAGCTCAATGTAGATCAACTTCAGTTTACTTCATTTTTTAATGACATTGTTATATAACCATGCCCGTGTAGTGTGTATGTGTATGTTAGTGTTGTTCTCCATGTGGTCCGTCTTAATTGCCTATGTTTAATAGCTGCTGAGTTCACTGACATGCTTCTCGAGTAAATTATTTCTTCCCGATTAACATTCTAGCATGTGTATGCTTAGTTATTTCTAACCAATGCTGCTAGGCTAGTTCTAGAATCGCGATCAGATGTTACCATGCTTGCCTCTACTGAATGTGCTTCATGCCGTTCCTGTGAATTATCAGCATTCTTGAATCTTGCAATTGATAAACCTGATTTTGTCATATTGTTGATTCTCCTACAGGTTTCGCCAGCAAGGTTGCTCCATGCGACGATGGCAATATCACAACCGCTGATTCCTTTACTTCATGTTGGTGGCTTAGGTGAGTGTTCTTGTTCCTCTCCTTTTCTCTTGTATGTGATCTGTGTTCCTTCCTTCGATCGAGCCATGACTGTACCGTGTTCTGGTCATTGAGCCGATGACCTAGGTGTAGTGTCTGTTGCTGTATAATTAGCCAATGACTTGTTGTCATTTTATGTTTTTGTATTTCAGGTAAAGGAGATATTAGACCGGGACGAATCTTGGCTGGCAGTGGCGGTCTCTTGTTAGTCTCCATGGTTTAGGTGAGCTGGTGCTTCTTCCCTTGTCTCCCCTGCGTGTTAGGTGAAGTCATGGGTCGAGGGATGGTTATTCTGTGCTATGGCCATCGAGCCGATGACGATCTACTTATTTGGTATTCGGTTGTGTTTGCATGATCTACATATTTCCCTAGGGGCGCGCTTGGATTGTCGTGAGGGATTACGGAGCCGTATCCTAGCCGGCCATGCACGCAGTATTTTTCGCAGGGCCTCGTTAGGTCCGTGAAAAAATACCCCCGTTTTGACTAATAAATAGCCATCCAATTGGGTCCTAGTTATAATGCTCCTGTTGCGCAGCAGGGAAGTGGTTACCCTTGTTTAGTTGATGAGAATTAGTATCATGCCTAATTTTGCATGGATCTGGTGGTGTTGCTCTCGGAAGCATTCTAGGGCTGAAAATGCACAAAGTGTCACTGTTGAGATACTTGGAATAGATTTAAATTCAAACTATTGAGAACAAGTGTCAATTTACTTGCTGTCAGCTGTTTGTGTGTGCAGTTGCAGACAACCATGCATTTTGTGTGTAGTTTCCAAAATTTAGTGGGTAGTAAACATTGAATCATGTAGTAACTGTATTGAATATGCCTCGATATATTCTTTCCCTTTGATTTATTACCAGGTGCTCAAACCTTTGCATTTGGTAACCTGATCTTTGTGGTATTGTTGATTTTCTTACAGATTCACCTTATGTGACACTGGCAAGGGTGCGAGGAAGTTTGAGCGACAACGACAAGTTCACATCCGCTGGGTCCTCTACTTCATCTTTGTGGTTTAGGTGAGTTCCTCTCCTTTCTCTTGTATGTGATCTACTTTCGGCCATTGGTTGAGCCATGATTGTACCATGTTCCGGTCATTGAGCGATTTAGGTTCAGTAGTGGTTGTTGTATAATTAGGATCTTTTCCAAACAACTGGATTTATAAGAAGTTGCAATTTTTTGTTTTCTTTGCGCTAAACAGAAACAGGCATATGGACAATATCTTTACTATTAAGGTTGCTGTGGTGGTATGGTGTCACACTTCACTAAAATTACAGAAAATTGCCACCGCACTAATTTTTTTACCTTGCATGTCGTCTTATCTTATCAAGTTTGTTAGATTTGTTAGCTACATGCATGCAGCCTTATCTTTACTATTAAATCTTTTCTTTATCTTCTTTTATCTTTGCTATTAAATGGGAGTCGGCACAGTACGTCCAACTCTTTCTCCATCCGTCCGCTCTCGCGAAAATGCGCTGTGGGCCAAGCCCAAAATAACCCGCTCGCGAAGATACGTCGTTACCACATCACGCACGCCGCCGCCCTCATCACCACAATCCGGCACCGCCGCCGCCTGGTTCCCCTACTCTGTCTTGTTCGCGGCCATTGCTTGCGCTGAATCCACCGCCGCCAAGCATATGTGCCAACCTCTGTCGCCCCTAGGCTGGCCTCCTGCAACGCCGCTCCCCAAGCAGAAGCCGCCACACTGGCAAGCTCCCACATCCCTAACTAACTCTTAAATGGTAGTTACATTTACAATTACTCTCCTAATAACATCAAATTCCTTTTTGCGGAGTGGGTTGCTAAGTTTGAGAAACCATGGCAAAGAATTTTATTGTTGCTGGAAGCTCTGTTGTCGGTTACCTGGCAATCCGCCATACTCCTAAAGCAGGATACCGTACATAGACTGCCAGTATGAACTAATCCATACCTAAATATCATGCTATTCAATATCGGCTTTCATTTTTCTATTGATTATCTTCATGAGCTGACCGGTAAATCTATTTTTGTTGAAAATGCGACTTTCGTGTTTTGAGCTGATAAGTAACTCTTTTTCTTGAATGTGAGCTGACCAGTAAATATGAATATGTGTGATTGCTTATAGGAATTACAGAAGCTTCACCGGTCATTATTACAGCCTCCAGCTTATGCAGGATGGTGATGGAGTTGACATCAGAAGAGTTCCTCTTGAGCTGCTCTGATTTTGACCCCAAGACTCTTGGGAGTTTGTCTGACCTCATTGTCAGAAGTTTGCATCGGCTAACTACGACATCATCTCTTAGCTAAGATTGTTTCCTTCGTAAAGGTTCTTCTCTACAAAGAATTTTTTTATCTAGCAACGTCAACATGCGCTTGCCTTATTTTTCTGATTTCAATCGGATGTGTTTGCTTGATGGTCGCTTTCTCTGTTGTCCGAAAGGATATCCCTGATGACGACTAGGAGCAGTTCAACCAAAAGAAAAAAGTTGTATCAGGTAAATGTTGTGCATGGGCATGTATCTGTATGAACGTCTGTTAGCTCTTCTCTACCACAGTACCAAAAGATCCCTGCAGTGCAATCCTGCAAATAGGGAGCCCAAAGCGCAAGCATCCACATGTATAAAGTGTAACTGACCGGCGCCCTGACATGTTACCCATCTCTGATGTATGTACTAGATTGTATACATGAATGATAATGTCATTTAGTTTGAGTGGCCTAGGTTGCATAGACTACATATTATGATATACTCCGAGGATTATGTTTGAATTTCGGAATAAATTTTCAATGGCATCACATAAATTGTAAACTGAAATGTTTAGAGTTCGAGTTTAAAAAACTGAATTTATGCATGTCCTGTGGCAGTGTTCTGGACACCCACGATGTCGCCATCTATGTCTTTGACGCCGCGGCATGCTCTGGATCTTTCTTTTTTTTTTGACTAGGAACTCCATTTATTCCATTAACCAGGCACAGTGAACTCACTGGCCAACACCGAACATACAGACTCCAGGCTCAGCCTCTTGGCCCGAGCCAAGCGCTGCCAATTCATGTGCTAATTTGTTACAACCTCTAGGGGCGAAACTCACAGCAACAGAAATGAAGTTTAGCCTGATGAACGAACGCAGCTCTCTGAAAATGAGTCCTTCAGGTGCCAGGTCGAACGCTGTGCTCTCAAGCGCTTCCGCCAGGATTTGGGAATCAGTCAGGATGATCCGACCCATCCCCCAGTGAGCAGCAGCGTGCAGCGCCTCACCGTATGCCGTCGCTTCGGCCTGCAGTGCGCTCCTGGCTCTTGGAATGACACCCAGTCCAGAGCCACGGATAGCTCCAGTATCATCACGAGCAGCAAAACCCCAACCTCCATGGCCTATACTCGGTTGAAACGCACCATCCAGATTCACTTTGATCAGATCTTCGCCTGGTGGCTGCCATTTTGCTGCTCGTTTTTTATCTGCACCACCATTCTTCGGCCGACAGGTATGCAATGATTCGCTTGCCCAGTACCTGATTTGCCCCATCAAATCCTCCAATGATGTGGTCTTACCTTCGGCATTAATTTTGTTTCTCCTTAGCCAACTACGCCACAACAGGCAGCAACTGAGGGCCTTCTGCTCATCATTGAGCTGTAGTATTTCGTGTAGAACTGATTGGGCATTCTCATAATTGCTCAGTTGATCACGCAGCACTTGTAGTCCGAGCCCTTCCCACACTTTCTTTGCATCTTTACACTTGAGAAACAAATGTGCCCCATCTTCATCCAATCTCTTGCAACAGACACAGAGCGTGTCACACTTCAAACCCCTTCGGTTAATGTTTACTCGCAACGGAAGGCTATTATGCGCTAGACGCCACATAAATTGCTTAACTTTGGGCAGGCATGGCAGACCCCAAAGCTGCTTCCAAAACGAGTTGACAGATGAACCTTCAGTATAATTTTCGTGTTCACTGTCCCGCTGCCGCACAACCACTTTGTAGGCAGATTTGACCGAAAAGATCCCTTTGCTATCGAAGTACCATGCAGGAACATCCTCAAACTCCGGTCTAATAGGAGTAGCCAAGATTATTGCTGCATCCATTTCCCAGAAAGTATCACGGACCAGCTCATCATCCCACTGATTTGTAATCGGATTTATAAGTTCATGAACCCTGTATAGTAAGCAGTGGCCCTTAGGTGTAACCGGTACACGGGAGCCTTCTCTGTTTATCCATTGATCTTCCCAGATTCTCACCGAGGCGCCATCCCCAATGCGCCAAATGATGCCCTCCTTCAACAGCTTAATACCTCTCAAAATACTCCACCATGAGTAGGAAATACCGGGTGTTTCAGTAGCCTCCAGTATGGATGTGGTGGGGAAATACCTCGCCTTCAGGACTCTAGCACAGAGTGAGTCCGGATTAGTGAGCATTCGCCACCCTTGCCTTGCTAGCATTGCGAGATTGAAGCCGTGGAGGTCACGAAATCCCAGCCCCCCCTCACTTTTCGGTTTTGAAAGTTGTTCCCAACTCAACCAGTGCATCTCGTTCTCCTTATCATGCTGCGCCCACCAGTATCGACAAATCAACGTCCCCATTTGGTCACACGGTGTCTTAGTGAGATCAAAACAGGACATGGCAAAAGTGGGGATAGCCTGGGCACAAGCCTTTATCAAGATATCCTTCCCCGCCTTTGAGAGTAGTCTCTCCTTCCACCCCTGAATTTTCTTCCACATACGATCTTTCAGGTACTCAAAAGTTTTCGCTCTTGACCGGCCAACATACACAGGTAACCCAAGATATTTCTCTGTCCTTGCCTCCGCTCTAATATGCAACTTGGGCATCACTTTTTCTTTATCTTGTACCTTAGTATTAGAGCTGAACATCACCGAAGACTTCTCGAAATTTATAGTTTGCCCCGAACAAACCTCATAAAGTTGTAGTAAATTTTGCAGAGACTTGGCACTCTCACTTGACGCTTTAATAAGTACCAGTGAGTCATCTGCAAACAGTAGATGGTTAAAACTCGGTGCTCCCGTACAAATCTGGATGCCCTCTAATTCCCCTCTCATATCAGCTTTATTTAACAGTGATGAGAACCCCTCCGCACAAATAAGAAATAAGTATGGGGAGAGGGGGTCTCCCTGCCGTAGACCTCTCTGAGGGGTTATCACATCCGATAGATCACCATTCAGCTTGACTTGATAGCTGACCGAGGTCACACACCTCATAACTAGTGCAATCTCATCTGTCCGCGAAACCCATCTTCCTCATCATACGTTCCACAAATTGCCACTCAACCCGGTCATAAGCTTTGCTCATGTCAAGCTTAACTGCATCATATCCTTCTTTTTCCCGTCCTCTTGCTCTTCATAAAATGTGTGCACTCATAAGCCAACAGAATATTGTCCGTGATCAACCTTCCCGGCACAAAAGCACTTTGGTTGGGCCAGATAATTTCATCTAAAATCTGCTTCAGTCTGTTTGCCAATATTTTGGAGACCAATTTATACACCATGTTGCAAAGACTAATTGGCCTCAAGTCCTTCATGCTCTCTGGTTTGTACACCTTCGGGATGAGCACAATACATGTCTCATTCCAATCAGCCGGCATGGGTCCCCCATTAAGAACGTTAAGAACTTCCTCCGTTACCTTCTCTCCAACAATGTCCCAGAACTTCTTATAGAAGATTGCATGCATCCCATCTAGACCCGGTGCCTTAAGATCACCAATGCTATCGAGTGCCTCCACCACCTCCCTTGAAGTGAACGGACTACACACCACCTCATTCATTTGATCCGTCACACGATGATCAATATGGTGTAGTAGTTCATCCATCCGTGTACCTGTGGAAGACGTAAACAGGTTGGAAAAATAATTAGTTGCCACCTCTTTCATGGCCTCCTCCGTCTCCACCACACCGCCATCCTCCAACTTCAGTTTGGTGATACGGCTGAACTTATTTCTTTCCGAGGCATAGCTATGGAAAAACTTCGTGTTACGGTCCCCCTCGTGCAACCAGTGAGCGTGCGCCCTTTGCTTCCAGTATATTTCTTTCTGCTCCTCCAACCTGCTCAATTTGAACCTCAACACCTGCTCTTTGCGCACCTGCTCTGGAGAGATTATCTTATTCCGCCACCCTTCCAGTTCTCTCTTTAGTCGGCTAATGCGTTTTTCGAGGTCCCCTAATGTATTTCGGCTCCAATCAGTCAATTCACCTAATACCCCTTTCACTGCCCCCATCACGCCTGTACCTTCCACCTGTATCTTCCGAGCCCAACTATTTTCCACAATGCTCTTACAATCTTCCTCCTCCATCCATCTTGCCTCGAACCTAGGCCTATGGCCCCTAGCCGAGCCCTTCCGCTTACACACACCCCCGTGTGTACCAACAATGACCGGCCTGTGATCTGAGTGGCGTGGTTCAGCATTTAACACTTTATATGCCGGGAATCTTTGCCTCCAACTTGGCGTCGCAACCGCTCTGTCCAACCGCTCACGTATATATTTGTCAGCTGAATGACTGTGATTCCTCCACGTGAAGACATCACCCACAAATCCCAAGTCATCCAACTCACAGAACTCTAATGCCTCCTTAAATCTATCCATTTGCTGCCGCGGTTTTGGTGCTCCCCCTTCCTTCTCCCATGAGTGCAAGATCTCATTAAAGTCGCCTATACAGAGCCATGGCTTGTCACTTTGGTGTTTTAGAGACCGAAGCAATTTCCATGTTTTTCCCTCTCCTCAACTTTCGGTTCACCATAAATACCCGTAAACCTCCACGTAAACCCATCAGCTTCAGTAATCTCCGTATCTATATGATATTTTGATTTGAAACCGATCATCTTCAGCTTGACCGTATTCTTCCAAAACAGCACTAGCCCTCCACTCTTCCCCTCACAATCCTTAACAATCATGTTAGGCATACCAAGTTTCCACCTTAGCCACTCCAACCTCCTCTCCTTCAATTTAGTCTGCGACACAAACAACACATCAGGGTCCTCCCTCTTCTGGACATCCAGAAGACCATTAATGGCCGGGCCATTCCCCAAACCCCGGCCATTCCATCCCCCTAGCTTCATTGGGACTCGCGGAGCTGTCCTGGCAGCCCCGCGTTCATTGGGTTAGTTGTGACTTCAGAAACTCCCTCTCCCATCACTACATCAGCCTCCTTCGCCTTCTTCTGTACTGATCGTTCTTCTGGCTCCATAGCAACAACACCTCTCTTTGTTCCCACTAGTGAAACATCACTACATCCCGGCGTGTTCTCACCTTGCTGTCTACCTCTCCTGTCAAACTTTTTAAACTTCTTTTGCTTCTTTTCTGTGAGGCCCTCCTGAGGCAATCGTCCTTCTTTTATATTGGTTACCCCCATATCAGCGCGCCCGTCATCTCCTAGCAACAGGGAGTCAGTGGCACCCCCGACATTACCGCTGTCCGACAAACTTCGAGGTACTATTGTTTTGGCAATGCTGGTGGAACTGACTGTAGCCAAAACCCTTCCGTGCTTACTAGCAGTAGCATTATCCCTCTCTTCTTTTCCACCAACATCTCCGAAGGCCAGACATTTCTTTGTCCTTTGTTCCACTCCTTTCCCTGTAGTGGTATTGGCTAGTTTAAGCGGGCTGGTCACCTCCTTCCCGTCCTCCTCACTGCTCCTTGCATTCACCCTTGATAGCCCATTGTCCTTACGCCAAGATGGAGCCTCGCTCCCATGGCCACTACCCCTGCTCCCCCAGCTCCCTTGCCTTCTAGTACCATCACTCCAACTCTTCCTACTATCAGTGTATGACACTTTCCTCGGTGGAATCCAACGCAGCCAGCTTCCGAATTGGGGCTCTTCTCCCTTCTTCAACCTCCTCGAGCAGTCTTTCCCAGTATGCCCAATGATGCCGCAGGTGTAGCAAAAGTCTGGTAGATATTCATAGACAAACGGACACCACCTGCTAGTCTTTCCTCCTTCCGCGCCCACCATCGTGCCTCTCATCAGAGGTTTATCAATAGCCATACGGACCTTGACACGTAGATATTTTCCAACAGCTAGCCCGTTCACCAGCCCTTCCACTTCTATGAATTTCCCAATCCGGTTCCCAATCATCTCTCCTGTGTCTCCATTCATGGATCCTAGCGGTAGTTTGGACACCTGAACCCAGATCGGGATCGAGTTGAACATGTACTCATCAATAGCCTTGCTGGCCGCATACTCCTCCATTACCAAAAGCTCTTTTTCGAACATCCAGGGGCCATCCTCCACCGCCTTCTTCCTGCCTGATGCCTGGTGGAACGTGAACAGGAATATGTTCTCACCAAGATCCTTCACTGTGATGCCCTTCATTGGACACCAAATCGGCCCCAAAGAATGCATAAGTGCGTCCACATGCGCTGGCTTCTCCGAGATCAATTTCCCCACCGCCTGCATCTCCACCCCTCCCGTGGATCCTTCCCCTCTACCTCCAATTGTTACTCCTTGCAATTCCTCCTCCGACAACCTAAGTCCCTTCATCATCCCCTCTACGCCTTCCATTGCTTCACCGCCACACCTCCTCGACCAGAGATTGGATCTTTCTTATTAGAGAGATACGCTGTCAGGCTACACATTGAGGTGTCTGTTCAGTAATTTGGGTGTCAAAACTGAAGGTGTGCTTGTGATGTAGGGAACGCATTGAAAGAGATAGAATCTTCACTAGGCTGGCGTCCACTCATTGATTGGGGATTACCCCTGTAGGCATGGAGACCTCCCCCCATGGTCCGGTGTAACATGTTTTTCAGCAAGGGGATTACAGAGTTCTCACAGCTATTATTTCTTCTTGTACATTAGATTAGAAAAACGTAAATAACTTGCCATTTCCTTACTTTGCATTTCGTAGCTAGATGTAAAGTCACAGCTCCCGCAGCAGAAAAAAAATCAATTTGTAGGAATCTTCGGTTTACAGTTGATTTGATCTCACCTTGATCTTTATGTGGATCTGAATGTTTTTAAATCTGAAGTTGCTCATAGATTTGAGACATTTAGCCAGGGAGCGAAGCTCAGAGCTCTTTTTTGTATGCAGTTTAGATACTCATTCTCGATATCAAAATATAGCGCTGACCATTCGTTAAGAGGTGTTCGATGTTCACATCATCCGAACTAACCGATGACTTGCTCGTCAGAAAAAGTGGCCCGGGGACTCTTGTAGTTAATTAAGCCAACCGTATTTTATGGTGCTCTCTCGCATTTTTCTTATATAGTATGAGAAAATTGTGATTCGAGGGAGAGATATCCTGCTTAATCTTTCAGCATAATGGGAGGGAGAGACAGGAATATGAAATACAAATGTGTCCTTGGAGCAGTGAAAGAGCATGCCATGTATTTTGAGTAGCCCTTCTGGGTGGTGTTAACACCGATAAATTGATTGTTTTTAAGATTGCTTACCATCACTGGTAGAAAAAAAGGCCTTCCATACGCACCCATCAGTCCCCAAACTTTGTGCACCGTGACTAAAGGGGTTTTAGTCCCGGGTCGGGAGGAGACCCGCGACAGAAGGTCATGCGTCGTGGGTTGGGAAGCGCGTGGAGGCGTGTGGAGGGCTTTAATTCCGGTTGGCGTGGCCACCCGGGACTAATGGTCCACGTCTGCTGGCCTCCCTGCCTTTAGTCCCGGTTGGCGTGGCCACCCGGGACTAAAGATACAAACTGCTCGCCTCCCGCGCGGCGGTTTTATTTCACGAGCGAGAGGCAGAAGGGCGCCATTGATACAGTGCGCACCTGAGTCTCTGTTTCTTCTTCTCTCTTCTCTTCTCTTCTCTTCCCTCTCTTCGATCTTCCTCCACCAAGCACCATGGCTGAAGTTTGGAAGAGATATGGTGTGGCCACACCATGCGGCAAGAGTCTCGACGTGTGCTACACCGACAATTGCCAGAGGCTCCCCGGTGCTCTTGCGCATTTGACCGATCTCTATTTCTCCTCTCCCGATGAACGCCGGTTCTTCGGGCTTGATCTAGAGTATACGACGGATCAACGGGATGTTGTCGTCATCCAGATTGCGTTCAAGGAGGCCGTTTTGGTCTTCCAATGGTCAAGGTAACGCACACGTACAATCTTGCATATCTTCGATTTGTTTGTTGCATCTGAAGAATACATGTGTTGCAACATATCTAACACGTATCAAATTTTTGTTGTTGCAGTAGTTCAAAGCATTCTCCGGCACTTGTTGATTTTCTTGTCAAAAAGGGGTATGACTTCTGCAGCGTTGACATCACTCAATACCGTCAGAAGTTGATGCGCTTGGGTATTGTGATACCTGAAGATCACTACATTGATCTTCAGGACCTTATCCATTTTGATGATTTGTACGGGGACAAGACCGAGATGGCTCCCATGGCAACTGCCTTCATCCACGAGGGCTACGAAACCATGAAGTCTCGTTTCCCCTCCAGGAATCACAGGTATTGGGGGAAGACCCCACTGGACTGGACCAACGTCAAGTATGCAGCCATAGATGCATACGTTTCCTACGAGTTGTTCCGCATCTACTCCACGGAGCCATAGATGTATGCGTTCGATATATGCATGTAATGGATATCTTAGTATGTAATGGATATCTTAGTATGTAGCTCTTGAAGCATAGCTTGTATTGTGAGACTTATGTTTGTGTTATGTGTGATCGTAAGACTCTATGTTATGAATGTGATATGATTGTGATCTATTCATGATTGTGATGTCTCTACTCGTATTTTACTTGTGATTTATCACTTGTGTTTTGTTGTTCATAAAACTATTTTTGTTTCCTAGTTTTAAATGACTTGGAAAAATTTGCAAGTGTTGCAAAGTGTAATGGATATTATTTCTATATTAATTCCTAACTATACTATTTCTATATTATGTCAAACACACATTTCAAAACAAACAAACAAAAACACATCAAGAAAACAAACAAAAACACATCAAGAAAACAAAACAGAAAAACTACAGTTTCTATATATCTGTTCACCAAAAATTAATCTAAGCCAGGAAAACATATATCTAGTCAATACCAAACTCATCCAGTTGGATTTATTTCAAAATACATTTTTGAACTCATTCTAAAAATAATAGAAGAGCCTACTGGTCTTTTTAAGATTTTAAAATGAATTAGTATTATTTTTCTTAATTTTTTGATATATTATTTGTATTTTTAAGATTTTAAAATGAATTAGTATTATTTTTCTTAATTTTTATATATTATTTGTATTTTTAAGATTTTAAAATGAATTAGTATTATTTTTCTTAATTTTTTCATATATTATTTGTATTTTTAAGATTTTAAAATGAATTAGTATTATTTTTCTTAATTTTTTGATATATTATTTGTATTTTCAAGATTTTAAAATGAATTAGTATTATTTTTCTTAATTTTTTATATATTATTTGTATTTTTAAGATTTTAAAATGAATTAGTATTATTTTTCTTAACTTTTTGATATATTCTTTGTATTTTTAAGATTTTAAAATGAATTAGTATTATTTTTCTTAATTTTTGATATATTATTTGCATTTTTTAAGATTTAAAAATGAATTAGTTTTATTTTCTGAATATTTTGATATATTAATAGTATTTTTAGAAATAATACAAATTAAAAAGTTGATGTTTATTTATTTATTCAAAATTATTAATTACATCATTACTTTTGTTTATTAAAAGATTTATTTGAAATTCAAACAATAAAGAAATGTGGCATCGACCAACATGTTAATACGATTGATATGATACTATTATCACATACATGTGTGCGAAACACTTGGATTCGGGACGGGATGGAACTCGGAAGTTAAGCGTGCTAGTGCTAGAGTAGTGGGAGGATGGGTGACCGAGCGGGAAGTTTGACCACGAGTAAGTAATTTGACTAGAGATAATTGTAGTTAGACACTAAGCAAATAATACAAATTCTGAAAAAAAGGGAGTGAAAAAAAGGGAGTGAAAAAAATGGGGA
The DNA here is from genome assembly GCA_028641055.1 of Alopecurus myosuroides. Taxonomy (NCBI): domain Eukaryota; kingdom Viridiplantae; phylum Streptophyta; class Magnoliopsida; order Poales; family Poaceae; genus Alopecurus; species Alopecurus myosuroides. The sequence goes on along the minus strand of CM054059.1, from coordinate 112,065,965 downwards.
GAAAAATTGGTATGAAAAATAATTAGAAAGCCAAATGAATTAAAGAAATTACGAAATAAAGTTTAGTCCCGGTTCATGTGACCAACCGGGACTAAAGGTCCTCCGCCCCCCGGCTCCGCCACCCGCCCACGTGGCCGGGCCTTTAGCCGCGGTTCGTAAGAGGCGCGGCTAAAGGGGAGGGGGGGTCTTTAGTCGCGCAGAGCTAGTCCCGGTTGCGCGGCGGGGACTACTGGCTCTGGCGAACCGGGACTATAGGCCTATTTTCTACCAGTGCATGTCTTATTTGCATCTTCAAGTCGTCGGCAATATTTATATCCATTGTTGTTACACATGGGATAAAAATCTTATGGACCCGTGGCAATCGCACGGGCATTCGACTAGTATTGTGGAATTGCTAACTGGATGTAGTATTTACCTTGCGTGCTTGACATATTTTATACAATGTAGACACTCAGGCAGATTCTGGATTGATGCCGTGTGTGTCGACCAATATATGCTATTTTTGTTTGCATCGAGGACGATGTGTATATGTTGTCAGGTTCGAATTTGCTCGGGGAAGCAGAGATGGTTTCCAGACAGTTTAATTCAGTGCTTGCTTTCATTTGTGCCGATGCAGTTTCATGGTATGCACAGATGCAAATGGCATCTATGTTGTGGGCTTGAATTGATTAGATATTAACCTCTGGACACCAAATTTTGAGAGCGTGGATCTGATATATATATTGCTTTAATGTTGGAGCAGGGCCGGTTGGTGCGTTTGAACCGTAACGCACGATTTCGTTTGTATTTCAGGTTGTAAAGAAGGGAGATGTGGAGCAAGGAACTTTTTAGAATCCGCTGTTTGGTTGGGAAGAGGACGTTGAGGAAGTGAAGTGCAAGCTGACGGAGATTGCTGCGGAGGCATGAGAACATTGCTGGTAGTTAGCCTCTGATCCGGGCCACAGACGAGGAGCAAGGATTCTTGCCTTGTCTGATCTTGTTGCAGGGTGTTCTCTTTCAATAACTAGATGATAACAGGATGCTGACCCGGCTCGGGCGAAGTAGTAATAACGCGGTCTCCTTTTGATACCGAGTAGGAGTAGTCGACATGCACGGTTTTTGTAATAGTCCAGACCAATGCTGTTCTGGCCATACCTTGGACGAGAACATTGGTCCTTTGGTGTGTACCGTGCTGCCACTGGTAGAAAATAGGCCTACAGTCCCGGTTCGCCAGGACCATTAATCCCGTCCGGGCAACCGGGACTAGCTATGCGCGACTAAAGGCCCCCCTATAGTCCCGCCACTTACGGACCGGCACTAAAAGCCCGTCCACGTGGGCGCTAGGGGTCCGTTGCGGCGGAGGACCTTTAGTCCCGGTTCTTGTGGTTAACCGGGACTGAAAACCTGCGCAGGTTTAGGGTTTTAGGCCCCCTAAACCTGTTTCCTTTTTAATTTGTTTTGTTTTAATTTCAGTACACATATACATGCATATATATATATATATGAAATATCAAACAAGGAGAATTCAATAGGAATATATAATATATATTCAATATCGGGTGACCATATATACAACCTCGAACAAGTTTCCATATTACACAATTAAGATGGACGAGCATACACAAATTCGCACAAGTTTCAAAGTACTCAGGGCTTATACATGCGGATAATAGTCATCGTCGGTGGACGCATGGAACTCTCCTTTCTTCTGGATGACATGCCTAAGGAAAAATCCTGCTATTTCCTCTTGAATTGGTCGGAAGCGAGCTTCTGGAGTAAGCGCCCTCCGCAAGTTATTGAGACCCTTCCGCGTTTCCTCGTCCTTCTTCCTCTCAGATATTTCTTTCCGTATGTTCTCACAGACATAGTATCCACATAGACCGGTCCCCGGTGGCTGCTTATCCACACCTTTGACCACATTTTTAAATTGTAGCGCATCTTTGAATTCACCGACATGTTGAAGTGAGAGCCGTCTCCAGACTCTACAATGCAAATAAAATTAAATGAACAAGGGAGTTATTAGCTTAGAAAATGAACAAAAGAGACCGATCGATATAGAGCGCAAATGATTGAAAAATAATTACTTTTGCATCATTTTTCTCATGTTGACCCAAAGATCTGTATTTGAATTCATAGAGTCAATGATCAAAACTAAGGACTTGTGAAGATCAATTTTTAGCAGAATCCAGTGGTACCTGCGGACACATTAGATGCAGAGTCATGCATAATTTATCGATTGGACATACCATGCATGGAGTAAACAAAAGAGAATGGGAACATGAGAGAAACACTCACCCAAAATGGTAAGGAAATAGAATATATCTTTTGGATTCATGCTTTTTAAAAAAATTGTACAAGTCTTTCTCCACGTCTTTGGGATGATTTTCTAACATAGTTCCATTAATGATTTGTGGGTCAATGAACCCAACATCATGGATGAGTCTTACTTTGCATTCCCAAATCTTCAATCTGCATAATAGCGTACGGAACAATATAGTTAGGACAATATATATATATATATATATATATATATATATATATAGTGTAGGCAATGAAGAACGAGATGAGGTAGAAATAAATCACTTACAGAACGTAGCAACTCAGGATAGATTTGTCGAGCTCACGCATATTGAACAGCTGGAACAATTCACTCAACTCAACTGTTACAGAGTACTTTTTGGTGTGATGCTCCTCTGTATAATCCACATACACATATTCTTTGTCGGTAAATGCTATGAAATCTTTGTACCAACGTAGCAGACTTTGCATTAGTGGTGGTAGATCCTTTTCCTTCGCAGGCTCGACGAGAGGCCCTTTCTTCACATATTTTAATGCTACCTCACCCATTGGCGTCTCGTCCAGGCCTAACGAGGCACGAAGAGACACACCCATGTCGGACGCACATTTCATGGCACTCTCTACAGTCATTCCAACTATTGCCAAAGCATTTATGACCTCGGGGTCCTGTTCCGGAGCGGCTTTCACTATGAGGGGGGGGATCGATTGTTTACTCTGCATGCCGAGCTGGGCAACTTGTTTCCCGCTTTTTATCATTTTTCCTTTTTCTTTCTCCTCCTCCAATATTCCTGCTTGCTTACGAAGTTCAATATCATAGTCTTTAGGCAAATTCTTCACGGATTGGGACACTGTCGACAAAAAATCCGTAGCCCAATAGTCTACAATCGGAGGGAATACTTCCTTGGGCTCAGGCTCCTTTAGCGCCTTCAGTTTGCCCTTCCATTTGTCAACGTCAGCCTTCACGACCAATTTGGTTTCAGCATCACTAAGTTCCCAAGGCCTTGGGGGGAGAGGCTTCAGTGATGGCTCCGGTACCCGTGTGGTCTTAGGTACATAAGGGTCCGGGTTAATAGACCAAGAGCGGGTTCCCTTGCTGGCCGCCTGCTTCTGTTTCTTCGCTGGAGGAGGAATGGGGGGCGACGTCGGCTTATCCTCCGGAGGAGGAATGGGGGGCGACGTCCGCTTATCCTCCGGAGGAGGAATGGGGGGCGACGTCCGCTTATCCTCCGGAGGAGGAATGGGGGGCGACGACGTCTGCTTTTCCTCCGGAGGAGGAATAGTGGGAGACGTCTGCTTTTCCTCCGGAGGAGGAATGAGGGGCGACGTCTGCTTAACCGCCGGAGGAGGAATCGTGGGCGACGGCTGCTTAACCGCCGGAGGAGGAAGATCGGGGGACGGCGTCGAATGGCGTGAAGGAGGCGTAGGTGAACCAGCACCAGCACCACCACCACCACCAGCACCTGCACCATCGTAGGGGGGTGGACTTGTTAGCCTTGGCGTCTCGCCTGGAAACACTATGTACTTCTTTTTCCATAGAATGAACTGGCGCTTGACATCTCCAAGTCTTCTCTCCCCTTCGGGTGTAGCTATGTCAATCTCCAGGTCCTCAAACGCTTGGACTATGTCTTCCACCGTGACACGAGCATAGCCATATGGAATGGGGTTGTTGTGATGGAGTGCTCCAGGTGTATAGGGTAAAGCACTGCCGGTAGCCACCTTCATGGAAATGTTCCCCACGGGATAATGCAGATCACATTCTTTCATCTCCTTTACGTCATCCACGGGGTAGTGAGGCTCCGGTGCACGACTCTCGATCATCGGTGCATTAGCACCTGCAGTCGGGGCCTCCGTGGAAGCCACGCTGCTTCTCCGCTGCTGGCTTCCGAGATCCGTTGCATGTTCTTGATGCGGCCCTGCAGCCGACGCTTTTTCTTTCTCAAGTATTCCCGCCACGACCTTCTTCAGTTCAGAAACTTCCATTGCAAGATTCGACAGTTCATCTGCAGCCCGGTCCGTACCTCTCCTACGGCTTCTGTAACAGTACGGGTCACCCTCCTGGGAAAACCCTACTTTCCACGGCAATCTGCCTTTGCCTCGTATATGTCCTCCGTGTTCAGGATTTCCGAGGGCAATGGTCAGTTGGTCTCTCTCTCTGTTGAACGTGATCTTGCCCTGTTGAGCTTTGGTCATTGCGTCAACAAGGTCTTTTGTGGGAGCAAACTTTTTCTGCCGGTGAACACACTCCCCTGTCTCCGGGTCTAGCGATCCCATGCCCGTACCACCACATTTTGGCTCTTTCGTCCCATCCCTCTGTACCTAGACGGATTCCTCTTGCCCTTAGGCCGTCCTCCATTGCCTGCCACTTAGGCGCCGAAACGCGGTATCCTCCTGGCCCCATAACATGATGGTACTGTTTCTTTTCCGCATTAGCCTTATTTTTTGCCGACATTTCCTTGAAATGCTCCGATTTATGTTGCGTCACAAATTCTGTCCAATCATCTCTCAGTTTCTCATATTGTCCAGTGAAAATCGGAGTCTTGCCCTTGCTGACATATTCACGGAACAATTTTTTCTTGAAGTTCCGGAATGCTTCGGCCATCTTCTGAAGAGCGAACTCTTTGACTATCCTCCTCCTCTCACGTCCACCCAGAACGTCCTGACCGAATTCATCTTTTTTGTTGTATTCCGGAGGTAGAATGAAATGTGCAATAAGCTTTCTAAACATAATCTTTTTTGTTCTCTTGTCGACATAACTGAAACCAATACGTGCTTTCTTTGGCTCCTTCCATTCCTGGACGGTGATCGGGACGATGTCTCTAACAATGACTCCGCATTGGTTGATAAACTTTGTGGTGTGCTGTAGGGGCTTGCCGATTTCACTGACTGATTCGATGGTATATATTTCGGAATCTTTCATCGCCTTGGATTTGCCACGCTTTGTCATACTAGATCCGACCGAGGGCTAAAATAAGAAAGAGAGTCGCGCGCGTTAGTCTTTGCAATTGGACCGAGGGCTAAAATAAGACCGAGGGCTAAAATATATACCTCGCCGGAGGTGGTTGTTCTTTGCAATTGGAGATCGTCGTTTGTCGACGGTTGACCTCCGTCATCAATGTCCATTCCTTCACCTCCTTGATCATCGACAATGTCTGTTCCTTCTTCACCTCCTTGATCATCGACAATGTTTGTTCCTCCTTCACCTTCTTGATCCTCAAGGTTCAGATAAGAAGAGATTACATCATCGACAATGTCTGTTCCTCCTCCGGCTATGATATCTAATATATAACCTTCAGCCACCTGTTCCGCCGTCAGGTCTCTATTGTCTGCCATATGTCACTCCTGCAGACATGCATGTAGTAAAAATTAATTAAGTATATAGGAGACTTAGCAAATATTGTCGTAGAAGGAGGGAAAACAGATTGCTAGGGTTTTGGGTGGAAGAACGATAACCACCGGAGGGGGAAAACCATACTTTAGAGGTGTGTCCAAGATTAGTTTCTCAAATGACTTGGAGAACCCCATAGCTAGGTTGCATTTGCTTTCCTGGTCATTTTGGTATATTACACTTAATATTCTGAATTTATTGAATTAAAACTTATTTTCATCATTATTTTAATGAATTTAATACAAATTCAAATATGGTCTCATTTTGCACTTTGTCAAACATGATTGAAAATGATATAAACAGATAGCTTACATTTTTCTGAACATTTTGCATATTTTTCCAAAAAAATTAAATTATAAATTAAAAGTTATTTAATTTAGAAGGTTATTTATATTCTGTAATTTAGAACAGTGGGCAGGTGACGTCATCATGACGTCACCCCTGGCGTGGCCGGCGGTTGCATATTAGGATCTCGGATCGACGATTCCGGCCACGGGGGATGCAACGGAGATGGGGACGAGGCCACTGTGCTGCTCGCCACGGGGGAGGGGACGGAGATGGGGACGAGGCCACGGCCACTGTGGTCTCGCCGGCGGCGAATCTGGCCGCGGGAGCGAGCGCGAGGGACGGCAACGGCGACGGCGCGGCGACGGCGTTGGTTCGGCGTTGGTTCTAGGGCGACGCCGTTGGTTCTAGTTCGATGGCGTTGGTTCTAGGGCGACGGCGACGGCCCGCGGGGAACCTACCGGCCGGAGAGACGGCGACGGGGCGGGGGCGGAGCAGGGTGGAGGCGGTGGAGAGAAGGGCGTGACGAGGGCGACGGCGCGGCGACGGCGACGGCGATGGCGACGGCGACGGCGATCTGCGCGGGGGACGGCGACGGGGCAGAAGACGACTGGGCGCCGGCGCGAATGAAGACGAGGGTTTGGGGACTTAGAAAATTTTGGTGTGTACCGTGCTGCTGTTTCAGTGTAATTAGAAAAGAAAATTTGATGTTTCTTCCAGTATTTCTATAAGGAATGTTGTGTGAAAAAACAGTGAATGTCTTGTGTATGTATGCTATAAGTTTTGGCGAAAAAATAATTAATATATGCATGAAGACTATTGATGCCTTACTGGCTGGATTGAGGGAAAAAAGGGTGAATCCTAATTATCCGTCGTTCATAGCCTCTCTGTAATAAAAAGAAAAGGAAAAAATTTGTGCACGCAGCGTCCAAGAACAGCCATCCCGCCGCAACTTGCCGTACATATTCCCAAATCCTAGTTTCCAAATCAAGCCGTCCACATAATTGATTGTATCCCTCGTAAATCAAATCGTCCACATAATTTATTGCACGCCTCGTCTACTCTGCCGGGAGACGTCTGGTGAAAAAATCCACGTCACCAATCCCAGAGACTGGGGTCAATCACCTTGGTTCCTAGCTTGATTCTATTGGATCGAGGAAGGAGAAAGAAGCACTGCCCTCTAGCCAGTCACCTCGACTTAAACATCCGGTAAAGGAAGTTCAGAAACCAATCGTGTGGATACGTGGACACAATGGGATTATTCCTGCGAGTAAGAAGCGTCTTCTTGCATCAGCCACACCTAATTACAAATGACTTTGGCCTCTCCATGCTCGTCATTTACATTTAAACTGCACACCCCCTTGTTGAGGTCTTACTCAAAAGGTACGGCCTCTAGCACATTACCATTCCTCACTCAAGTCATCGACACCCTCGTCGATGTACGTGTTGAAAGAAGAAATTCCACTATCTCTCAAACGAAATGAGGTTTTTGAACTCCACATATTTGTCATCTGGAAGACTATTTCCTTTTGATCAACTTCTCTACATGTCGAGAGACAGAAGTCAACCATAGCCATAGCACAGAAAGAGAAATGAAAATGCCCATTGTACAGAATGCAATTCCACTCCTGAAGCCTGTGCCCAGGAAAGAAAGGACTAGGGAGGGATTGAGAGAAGATTCGGTTGACCACGCCCACATCCGCTTCAGACAGGGAGTCACTACAGGAATCTGTCTATAGGCCGACGGCCAGAAGCTGTCGGCACAGATCAGAACCCCGTCGGCACAGGCTGTGCCGACGGTGGCCGTCGGCACCTCGCCGTCGGCGTATTCCTCTGTCGGCTCAGCTCGTTTGGCCGTCGGCACACCCAAAAGCCGTCGGCACAGGGATATGGTGGGCCCCACCTTGGCCTGACAGTGGGCCCCACGTTGTCAGCGCGTTGGGCTGGTGGAGGGCGCTGTGCCGCCGGCAATGCCGTCGGCACAACAGGGGACACGTGGAGCTCGTTGGTGCGTTCCTGGGCAGCGGCTATGCCGACGGCAATGCCGTCGGCACATGCATGACCATTTGGTCAGCGCAGGGCCTGTGGAACTAGTTGCTTGGTTGTGTTAGGATAGACCATAGAAACACAAAACAACAACGTAGAACCCACCTCTTCGGAAGATTCACGACGTTTCGTCCGATACGGGAGTTTCAGCCTATAAGCGTGTGTAAACTCACGAGAGAGAAGTGGATGCCGGTGAAGCGGCCCACACCCGGAGTGAAATCTTTGTCATCAAAATCACACAACACACCTATAATAACATGCTATGGCAAAACCTTGCTTGTGTTGGTGTAACATCCCAGATTTTTGGAAACTTCAAAATCGATAAAATTTAAAACTTTTGTTTTCTATTAATGCAAGCCACCAAAATCAAATAAATTTCGAGCACAGAATAACTAATATGACTTTTCCAAGATATTTGGAATTGCTAATCTAAATAAGGCTCTATTTTTAAACACTCCGAATAGTTTTTAATAAATAGTTTTGCAAATAATTCTTATTATTTTAAAAATAGATCTATTCCATAGAATGATTTCAATTCGAATACTGTTTTGAAAATTGTATATGGAATTAAAACTAGAGGATCATAATCCTTAATGATATTTTTTGCCTCCTCAAATATTTTAAAAGCACAAACATAAGTATGTGCATATGTTAATGTTTTATCAAGACTTCAAATAATTTAAAAAGGTTTCAACAAGATTATTTTGTATAAAGATGATAATAATGTGTTTTAAAAATCAATATTATAATGTATAGTATTTTCCAAATTTTTGTTCAAGGCAAATTGGAACTATTTTGGAAATAGACACATATGTCTATTTGTAGTTAAAGTAATATTTGAATTTATCAAAATATTAAATTGATTAAAATGTTAGCAAAAATGGCGTAGTTTAATAGATATCAGTTTTACAAAACTAGTGCAATCGGATTTGTTTGATTTTGAACTTTTATTTAAAAGATATTAATAAAATAAGATAAAAAAAGAAAAAAAAAGGGAAAAAAGGGGCGACCTGGCCAGCCCGCGCGTGCACGTGAACGGTTTAACGTGATAAAAAAAAGCTGACATCAACAATGACTTCAGCATGGTCGATGGAAGAAAGAAAATAGGAAAGCAAACAAAAACGCGCACGCTCGCACATGGGCCGGGCTGCTAGCCTTTGCCCCACGCTCACGTACATGCAAATGCACGCATACAGTTTGCATCTTTTAGTCCCACATCGGTTTTTTAGCAAATTTCACACCCACCACCCGCCTATATAATTAGACCAATGGTCTAGGCAAAATCATAAAAAAAAAATTAGGTTGAACCATTTATTTTGGTTTGACTAGAATAAAATAATTATTTTTTCGATGGAAATTCTTATTTTCTTTTCGGGCGGCGCTTCTCACACGACGAAGGTACCACGTAATTTATCTTTTGTACGTATATTTTTAGATTGTATGTTTTAGTATATTTGAGGCCGCGAAATTAGTTGCCGTAGTATTAGACTTATTTTTGGAGTATATTTTATTTTAACTTTAGACTAGCGTAGTATTTGTCGTACGTACACTGCGCGACGTAAACTAGACAAAAAGACACGCTGTAGCCGTAGCCACACGATTTTGATCCTACGACCACAAGTATATCACTTAAACTAATTTTACTAGCCAATTATGTCATACCATATAGTCTATTTATTTTTCCGGACAAATGCCAAGTAGGAAAATTCGTGTGCTAGTTTTACATAAAAATCCTACAACTTAGAACAGTCATAACTTTTGAACCGTAAGGCCGAATTTAATAAACTTGGACTTTTTGAAAAGCCCTTAACCTATCGAATCTTTTAGCATTGTTTAATTTCGAATTTGACTATTTAAAATTTATCCAAATTCAAATGAGTCATTTTGAGTAATTTTGACCTAGTTTGAACTTAGTAAATAATCTTAATACGATTCCTTCTACAATAATGTTCCATTTAGTAATCTTGGACCAGAGAGACCAATACCTAAACCATATGGACCCTAGTGAACCTATTCTATGTAATCTTGGCCTACAACCCTACTTAGTGTTTAATACCAATTGAATATGATATGATAGTTGTTTATCGCTAATACCCAATTGTGGTGTGATCATTTGGATCAAGACCAGTACCAAGTATGTGTCAATCACATGCTATAAAAACAAGTGAACTTGAAATCCTTATACCAAAACCATATTCAAATTTACAAGTCATGTAGTAAATTCATATTCATTAGAACCCTAGTACACAAAACCTTTATGTGAATCTTGTTTATCATGGTTTGCATTTAGAATCCATGTACCAAAACCTTGTGTGGTCATTGTGATTAGAGACCAACCGTTTAGACCCTTGGAACAACCTTGCTACCTATCCAAGTTTGAATTGTTTCAAATTTGAATTTGACTAACCAGTGAACCAAATGGCAAACTCAAAACCCTATCACCATAATTCTTTTGCTTGGAATTATGTTATGAACCAAGACTAATCTTAACCAAAATAGAAAGCCTAACACACACTTTAATTCTTTTGTTAATAGAATTAAATGTTCAACCTTAAACAATACTATTACCTCCACTCCTTGTGCAATATTAAGTGATGCGATAGCTCTTTACTAATCTAAATGAACTCTTGGAAATTTCCTTGACAAATATGATCCACTCAAGTTTGAATCCTTCAAGCCCAAACGTTGTCCATAAAAGACTACCCATCAACCTAATTATCATAATTCTCTTTGCATATTGAATTATGTGAAAAGCACTGACCTATCAATAAATAACCTAAATCAATCTTGCTTTAAACACACTTCTATGTTTGTTTGCCTTTGTTTGCATTGTGTTTGTGATTGCTTGTTTATTGTTATTTATCTGTATTGTTTAGATGATACGGAGAGGAACGTTCTAATTGTGAAGAGAGTGTGATTCTACACCAAACTTCAAAAAGGCAAGTGACACACATGAACCTACTATTTTACTATATGCATTAGATTTTTATAGTAGTTATGCATGAGTAGGAGTTGAGTGTTATCGCTATGCTAGATATTATAGAGATTGCTTCACTAACACCCAAGTGGAGTAATCATATGTTACCCCTAGATTGTAGCATCCATATGGTAGGCAAACATCGTACTTGCAGATTGCTTAGCCATGCTATAGATATCGTGGTTGGGATTATTATCATGCTAAAGTTCTACTATTTATTTTAATTGCTTATGAAAACAACATGATAATTAATTAACCACTGGGCGGATTGCTAGCATGTCATCAGAGTACAAACTTTGATGGGGACCGCCGCCCAGTATCTTGAGATTATGTTTATTTTATTTATGTAGTTGTTCTTGCCTGCAGCCGTGTTTCATATTAGTATGAGCTAGACATAATTTGTAGGTTGTGGTGACTCGAACCCAACGTGTCCAGAGATGTAGAATAGTGGTAGGATGGTCCGGCTCGTGGAGGGTTTGGGGATCTACTTCTTATGAGTTATGGCTTAATCTTCTTTCCTTCCGTGGTACTAGTGGTGTATCATGATGTTTGGGGTCGATTGGGCAACACGGGTAAAGGGCACAAACCTCGCGAGGGTTAAAACTAAGATCTTAGCCGTGTTCCATTGGTTAGGGACAATTCAACAACTAGATGGGAAACATGACATATCTCGTTCATCTTGTTTTATTAATTACTAATAATTTGACTATGGGTTATTGGAGAAGTGCCTGATGGTTTTTCAGCGTGCTAATCCAAAGGGTAGGAGCACTTTGCTATCAACCAAAGTGTCCGATTATTTAGGAGCACTTTGCTATCAACCAAAGTGTCCAGAATATGTGCAAAATTACTTTATATCAAAAGATAGGACAAATGCATTTATGCAAAATAGCCTAGAAACTCCACCAGCCAAATATGCATGTAGATTAGCACTTGCCATTTATATACCACCATAGTGTCATTTGCCATCATTGCTCAGAATGATCTGACCTCCTTTTGGGGGCTGCATATTCCAACGTGCAGATGGTTCCGATGACGAGTGAGGATTTCGTTTAGGTTCTCGAGTCTACAACCAACACGTTTTGCCTGTGGCATATGAAGAGGATGAGGCTCATTGATGTACTATGTTTTCCGTTGCAGAACTTTGTGTTTACGCTAGCCTTGAGCTATGCAAGTTGTAAAACAATTTTGTAAAGTCTGGATCATGCGATATAATAAAGATGTTGACGCATTTGCATGATATTTAATCTTGTACTGTGGTGTTAGCAATTGATCCAGGGACTAGCACAATAACACAGGGGTTCTTGCCTTTATTAAAAGGTGGGAGCGCTACAGATGGTATCAGAGCATTGTGTTGCCTGTAGGATTCGAGACCTAAGTTTGGATTAGAACTAGGAAAAGACCCTAGGATTGAAAATCTATTTTGTCCAAACTCTCTATAAACACAACTAATCATTCTACTCTTTTCTCATATCCTCTCATCTATTATTCACCTTCAAAATTTTCTTCTCTTGTTCTAGATGACCATACCATGGAGTGCAAGAAATATTTTTCATATGACATCATTGGATTCAACATGAAATACTACAAGGAAGACCATTGAAAATTTAGAGAATGACTTACACTTCACAACAATCAGAAGCACATCATGGAAGTGAAGGAAGAACCTGAAGAACTCAAGAAGATGTAGATGAGACCACCAATCTAGTTATTTGGTTAGAATAACGATATCGTGTTAGTGTATTGATCATACAATTAAGTGTGGCATGAAAATACTAGGTTGTTTGCTGAATCAGTTGTTTGATGTGATGAGTGCTTGTTAGATGTTGTTTGTAAGATGAATTGTCATGATGTGTTGTGTTGGGTAGGATTCTTATTTAGTCTCTTTCTAAATCTCTACTCATCCATGCTAAGCCAAACCAAAACCACATACCCATTTACCAACCATAGTGAGCTACCATATGGATTACAAGACCAAACAATACAACCAAGAATGTTATGACTAGTGCCCTATTGAGACGAAATGCATCCAATTGAGGAATTTCCATGGATCTCAAGATTATGTCCTTTTTGTGTGGAGGAAGAATCACATACCCGATCAATGCCATTTCTATCCTAAGGATCAACAAGTGAACCTACAAGTAAGGATAGAAATGTGGAATCAAGAATACATGAGCTCTGAAGGTTATGAAGAACTTGCTACACCAGGAGAAGGATAGATGAAGAAGCTACAACTATCCAGTTAGTGTATTATAGGAGTTTACGCAAAACCTACTAGTTTAAGAACCGATAGTTTAGCTCAGGTCTGTCTTACAGATTGGTGACTTTCTGTTAGACAAGTGAGGATGACCGAGTGTTATCATACGAGATTCACCAATCTAAGTTCAAGGTAATGATTGGGTGCAACATGGATTGGCCCCCATGATGACTACTCACATTATTCACCTTTGCTATGAGGAAGGGTAAATCTAAGTGTCATACCTATTAGAGAGACGACGATGTTTAGCCTGAACCATAGAACGGTAGGATATAATTATATCCCTAAGTTAGGCCAGTGTTGCTGAAACGTATTAATCTTCGGTGAGGATCAAACCAACCTTGGAGGTAACATGCCATCGAAGATATTGCCCACCATGAGAGTTTCGTTAGAAATAGCACGGTGTTTGCATTCAAGGAAGAAACCCACAAGATGGAAGATGGCCATAGACATCAAAAGACCAAGTTGAGAAGGACCCAAAGACTTATGATTGACCCAAGGAGTGACCCGTTAGGGTCAAATGAAGTTCAAGAGGCACCAGTTAGTCTACAGGTCTACTACGGAGGAAAGTTCTACTCAAGCCATCTAAAGAAAAGATACACAATCAAGCCATGATATTAGTATACCCACAAAAGTTTCTTTTAAGGGTGGTATCCACCTAGTTACTTGGACAAAGCTATCTTTCTTTCTAGCCTTCCCAAATCTCGGGACGAGATTTCTTTTAAGGGTGGTAGTCTGTAACATCCCAGATTTTTGGAAACTTCAAAATCGCTAAAATTTGAAACTTTTGTTTTCTATTAATGCAAGCCACCAAAATCAAATAAATTTCGAGCACGGAATAACTAATATGACTTTTCCAAGATATTTGGAATTGCTAATCTAAATAAGGCTCTATTTTTAAACACTCCGAGTAGTTTTTAATAAATAGTTTTGCAAATAATTCTTATTATTTTAAAAAGAGATCTATTCCATAGAATGATTTCAATTCAAATACTGTTTTGAAAATTGTATATGGAATTAAAACTAGAGGATCATAATCCTTAATGATATATTTTGCCTCCTCAAATATTTTAAAAGCACAAACATAAGTATGTGCATATGTTAATGTTTTATCAAGACTTCAAATAATTTAAAAAGGTTTCAACAAGATTATTTTGTATGAAGATGATAATAATGTGTTTTAAAAATCAATATTATAATGTATAGTATTTTCCAAATTTTTGTTCAAGGCAAATTGGAACTATATTGGAAATAGACACACATGTCTATTTGTAGTTAAAGTAATATTTGAATTTATCAAAATATTAAATTTATTAAAATGTTAGCAAAAATGGTGTAGTTTAATAGATATCCTTTTTACAAAACTAGTGCAATCGGATTTGTTTGATTTTAAACTTTTATTCAAAAGATATTAATAAAAGAAGAAAAAAAAGAAAAAAAAAGGGCGACCTGGCTAGCCCGTGCGTGCACGTAAACGGTTTAACGTGATAAAAAAAAAGCTGACATCAACAATGACTTCAGCATGATCGATGGAAGAAAAAAAATAGGAAAGCAAACAAAAACACGCACGCTCGCACATGGGCCGGGCTGCTAGCCTTTGCCCCACGCTCACGTACTTGCAAATGCACGCATACAGTTTGCATCTTTTAGTCCCACATCGGTTCTTTAGCAAATTTCACACCCACCACCTGTCTATATAATGAGACCAATGGTCTAGGCAAAAGCACAAAAAATAAATTCAGGTTAAACCATTTATTTTGGTTTGACTAGAATACAATAATTATTTTTTGATTTCTTATTTTCTTTTCGGGCGGCGCTTCTCACACGACGAAGGTACCACGTAATTTATCTTTTGTACGTATATTTGTAGATTACATGTTTTAGTATATTTGAGGCCGCGAAATTAGTTGCCGTAGTATTAGACTTATTTTCTTAGTATATTTTATTTTAACTTTAGACTAGCGTAGTATTTGTCGTACGTACACCGCGCGACGTAAACTAGACAAAAAGACACGCCGTAGCCGTAGCCACACGATTTTGATCCTACGACCACAAGTAGATCACTTAAACTAATTTTACTAGCCAATTATGTCATACCATGTAGTCAACCTATTTTACCGGACTAATGCTTTTTCCGGACAAATGCCAAGTAGGAAAATTCGTGTGCTAGTTTTACATAAAAACCCTACAACTTAGAACAGTTATAACTTTTGAACCGTAAGGCCAAATTTAGCAAACTTGGACTTTTTGAAAAGCCCTTAACCTATAGAATCTTTTAGCATTGTTTAATTTCGAATTTGACTATTTAAAATTTATCCAAATTCAAATGAGCCATTTTGAATAATTTTGACCTAGTTTAAACTTAGTAAATAATCTTAATACGATTCCTTCTACAATAATGTTCCATTTAGTAATCTTGGACCAGAGAGACCAATACCTAAACCATATGGACCCTAGTGAACCTATTCTATGTAATCTTGGCCTACAACCCTACTTAGTGTTTAATACCAATTGAATATGATATGATAGTTGTTTATCACTAATACCCAATTGTGGTGTGATCATTTGGATCAAGACCAGTACCAAGTATGTGTCAATCACATGCTATAAAAACAAGTGAACATAAAATCCTTATACCAAAACCATATTCAAATTTACAAGTCATGTAGTAAATTCATATTCATTAGAACCCTAGTACACAAAACCTTTATGTTAATCTTGTTTATCATGGTTTGCATTTAGAATCCATGCACCAAAACCTTGTGTGATCATTGTGATTAGAGACCAACCGTTTAGACCCTTGGAACAGCCTTGCTACCTATCCAAGTTTGAATTGTTTCAAATTTGAATTTGACTAACCAGTGAACCAAATGGCAAACTCAAAACCCTATCACCATAATTCTTTTGCTTGGAATTATGTGATGAACCAAGACTAATCTTAACCAAAATAGAAAGCCTAACACACACTTTAATTCTTTTGTTAATAGAATTAAATGTTCAACCTTAAACAATACTATTACCTCCACTCCTTGTGCAATATTAAGTGATGCGATAGCTCTTTACTAATCTAAATGAACTCTTGGAAATTTCCTTGACAAATATGAGCCACTCAAGTTTGAATCCTTCAAGCCCAAACGTTGTCCATAAAAGACTACCCATCAACCTAATTATCATATTTCTCTTTGCATATTGAATTATGTGAAAAGCACTGACCTATCAATAAATAACCTAAATCAATCTTGCTTTAAACACACTTCTATGTTTGTTTGCATTTGTTTGCATTGTGTTTGTGATTGCTTGTTTATTATTATTTATCTGTATTGTTTAGATGATACGGAGAGGAACGTTCTAATTATGAAGAGAGTGTGATTCTACACCAAACTTCAAAAAGGCAAGTGACACACATGAACCTACTATTTTACTATATGCATTAGATCTTTATAGTAGTTATGCATGAGTAGGAGTTGAGTGTTATCGCTATGCTAGATATTATAGAGATTGCTTCACTAACACCCAAGTGGAGTAATCATATGTTACCCCTAGATTGTAGCATCCATATGGTAGGCAAACATCGTACTTGTAGATTGCTTAGCCATGCTATAGATATCGTGGTTGGGATTATTATCATGCTAAAGTTCTACTCATTATTTTAATTGCTTATGAAAACAACATGATAATTAATTAACCACTGGGCGGATTGCTAGCATGTCATCAGAGTATAAAGTTTGGTGGGGACCGCCGCCCAGTATATTGAGATTATGTTTATTTTCTTTATGTAGTTGTTCTTGCGTGCAGCCGTGTTTCATATTAGTATGGGCTAGACATAATTTGTAGGTTGTGGTGACTCGAACCCAACGTGTCCAGAGATGTAGAATAGTGGTAGGATGGTCCGGCTCGTGGAGGGTTTGGGGATCTACTTCTTATGAGTTATGGCTTAATCTTCTTTCCTTCCGTGGTACTAGTGGTGTATCATGGTGTTTGGGGTCGATTGGGCAACACGGGTAAAGGGCACAAACCTCGCGAGGGTTAAAACTAAGATCTTAGCCGTGTTGCATTGGTTAGGGACAATTCAACAACTAGATGAGAAACATGACATATCTCGTTCATCTTGTTTTATTAATTACTAATAATTTGACTATGGGTTATTGGAGAAGTGCCTGATGGTTTTTCAGCGTGATAATCCAAAGGGAAGGAGCACTTTGCTATCAACCAAAGTGTACGATTATTTAGGTGCACTTTGCTATCAACCAAAGTGTCCAGAATATGTGCAAAATTACTTTATATCAAAAGATAGGACAAATGCATTTATGCAAAATAGCCTAGAAACTCCACCAGCCAAATATGCATGTAGATTAGCACTTGCCATTTATATACCACCATAGTGTCACTTGCCATCATTGCTCAGAATGATCTGACCTCCTTTTGGGGGCTGCATATTCCAACGTGCAGATGGTTCCGATGACGAGTGAGGATTTCGTTTAGGTTCTCGAGTCTACAACCAACATGTTTTTCCTGTGGCACATGAAGAGGATGAGGCTCATTGATGTACTATGTTTTCCATTGCAGAACTTTGTGTTTACGCTAGCCTTGAGCTATGCAAGTTGTAAAACAATTTTATAAAGTCTGGATCATGCGATATAATAAAGATGTTGACGCATTTGCATGATATTTCATCTTGTACAATGGTGTTAGCAATTGATCCAGGGACTAGCACAATAATACAGGGGTTCTTGCCTTTATTAAAAGGTGGGAGCGCTACAGTTGGGGTCCAGAAGATCCGGAGCCCCCCTCCGGTGAAACCCTAGACCCGCTGAAGAAATACCGGACTTATACGGAAACACGCGGTAACGGCGTCGAAAGGGGGTAGCAATGTGGAACTAGTTGCTTGGTTGTGTTAGGGTAGGCCATAGAAACACAAAACAACAAGGTAGAACCCACCTCTTCGGAAGATTCACGATGTTTCGTCCGATACGGGAGTTTCAGCCTATAAGCGCGTGTAAACTCACGAGAGAGAAGTGGATGCCGGTGAAGCGGCCACACCCGGAGTGAAATCTTTGCCATCAAAAGCACACAACACACCTATAATAACATGCTATGGCACAACCTTGCTTGTGTTGGGGTCCAGAAGATCCGGAGCCCCCCTCCGGTGAAACCCTAGACCCGCTGGAGAAATACCGGACTTATACGGAAACACGCGGTAACGGCGTCGAAAGGGGGTAGCAATGTGGAACTAGTTGCTTGGTTGTGTTAGGGTAGGCCATAGAAACACAAAACAACAAGGTAGAGCCCACCTCTTCGGAAGATTCACGACGTTTCGTCCGATACGGGAGTTTCAGCCTATAAGCGCGTGTAAACTCACGAGAGAGAAGTGGATGCCGGTAAAGCGGCCCACACCCGGAGTGAAATCTTTGCCATCAAAAGCACACAACACACCTATAGTAACATGATATGGCACAACCTTGCTTGTGTTGGGGTCCATAAGATCCGGAGCCCCCCTCCGGTGAAACCCTAGACCCGCTGGAGAAATACCGGACTTATACGGAAACACGCGGTAACGGCGTCGAAAGGGGGTAGCAATGTGGAACTAGTTGCTTGGTTGTGTTAGGGTAGGCCATATAAACACAAAATAACAAGGTAGATCCCACCTATTCGGAAGATTCACGACGTTTCGTCCGATACGGGAGTTTCAGCCTATAAGCGCGTGTAAACTCACGAGAGAGAAGTGGATGCCGGTGAAGCGGCCCACACCCCGGAGTGAAATCTTTGCCATCTAAAGCACACAACACACCTATAATAACATTCTATGGCACCACCTTGCTTGTGTTGGGGTCCAGAAGATCCGGAGCTCCCCTCCGGTGAAACCCTAGACCCGCTGGAGAAATACCGGACTTATACGGAAACACGCGGTAACGGCGTCGAAAGGGGGTAGCAATGTCGAACTAGGTGCTTGGTTGTGTTAGGGTAGGCCATAGAAACACAAAACAACAAGGTAGAACCCACCTATTCGGAAGATTCACGACGTTTCGTCCGATACGGGAGTTTCAGCCTATAAGCGCGTGTAAACTCACGAGAGAGAAGTGGATGCCGGTGAAGCGGCCCACACCCCGGAGTGAAATCTTTGGCATCAAAAGCACACAACACACCTATAATAACATGCTATGGCACAACCTTGCTTGTGTTTGGGTCCAGAAGATCCGGAGCCCCCCTCCGGTGAAACCCTAGACCCGCAGGAGAAATACCGGACTTATACGGAAACACGCGGTAACGGCGTCGAAAGGGGGTAGCAATGTGGAACTAGTTGCTTGGTTGTGTTAGGGTAGGCCATAGAAACACAACACACAAATAAAATAGACTTAGTGTGTGAAAACCCACTCGATAGTGGTGTCAGTGTAGTATGAATAAATGAAATTGATTTAGATCTCTCGATACATGGTAACGGTTGTGAATTTCTATATTTTAAACATAAAATATTAACATATTAATTTTATCAATTGATAGTAACTAATAAATACACATGCATACACAAAATAAGAAAAAGAAAAAATTGCACCTGTGCCACTTGGTAGGCCCAGCCAAACGGTGCAGTAACTAGTGCCGACGGCGGGTGGGATGCCGAGGGCCACCGTCGGCCTCTTTGACACTGTGCCGACGGCTATCTTTATGCCGAGGGCCACCGTCGGCCTCCTTGACGCTGTGCCGACGGCCAACTTCGTGTCGACGGCCTCTATCGCAGGCTGGGGCTCCGACCCCCTGTGCCGACGACGCCCGACATTTGGCCGTCGGCCTATAGACAGATTATTGTAGTGAGTATCTATCCCTGCCGTTCATCCAACGAGAGGGGTCGGATCTAGATGGCTCACGCCAAGTCTCTCTTCCTCTATAAATCTAAGCCCGTTATCCCAAGCCGCGTGCGGGTATGCGCGTGACTTGTGACTTTGGACTTGGCGAGGCGAGGACGAGAACGGGAGGAGTAGCCATTCGCCGCCGGCTGGCCGGCCGGGAGCTGTCTTCTCTGCCAACTAGCTAAGGAGGAGGTGATTAGTTCTTGGCGTTGTTAGTCAAGTTGCCACCGGTCATTCATTATTTGTTTCCATTTATTTCTTAGGTAAAAAATGCAAAGCTTAACCCTCGCGAAGTTCCTATCTCTGATCGCAAGTTGCCGTTTTGTTGCTGTTTCCTTGGCAGGCGCTCGTCGAGATGGCGAGGTTAACTTAGAGGAGCGGGCGGAAGGACGCAGGGAGCACGGAGCCTCCGTGAGCGGCCCCAAGAGAAGGATGCGGTGCTTGCTTTCCTTGTAACCTTCTCCAAGGAAGGATTTTCAACAAGGTACTGATGATTTTCAAAACCGAACCTTTGCTGTAAACAAATGGCGAGTCGGCGCGGAAGCGGCTGGGTTTGGACGGACGGAACGTGACCATGAGTCCATGACGCACGCTGATACAGGTGCTCGTGAATCTCCTTCTTTTCTTCTTCTTCTACTCACGGTTGAACCTCTCCTTGAAGCCTCCGCTGATACAGGTGTAGCACTGGTTATCTATCAAGTTATCGTGAGTATTCATCGACAAGATCGGGCAACCCCTCATCATATTGAAGCCAGAGATCCTACATGGACTAAGACATGTATAAGAGTTATACCAATACTATTGACATGGTTCCAGCAAAAGTCATTTTGTATGAGATACTAATTGATGATCTTACCTACACCATTGGAATATACTTTGGAAGGAGAAAATGCTGGAAAGAAGAGGAAGTTCTGGAATGACGTAGAAAATGCACTTGGAGTGTAGCTGGTCATCTCATGAAGTACAAGTCAATAGAGAGGATCAATATTAGGAATTCTAAATAATAATTATTTTGAGTACGATCATTTTGTAATGAATATTTTATGTTCGTAACCCTGTTGATTTGAATTATAAAATATTTGTGGAAATTCCAAACTTGGCAATTCAAAGTTTAGGATCTTATTTATTGTGCTATGTCAATTAATTCCATTATTAAGTTTTAAATATTTTGATTCAAATTAATCCTTGAGTTTGAGCAACAGTTTTATGACTTGCTAAATAAATTAGAGATAAGTATTTTATTTGAGTTATCAAGGTTTAGAGACTACCTCCAAAATATTTAATATAACCAAAATAAGCACTTTTGAATCTTGAAATTCACATAAGACATGGATGTTTTCTCAATTGACTTAATTCCATTGAAGATTCAATGTGATAAGTTAATCATATTGATGAACTGGGATGGATGAAATAATTGAAGTTTCAATGTTTCATAAAATATAGTGGGAGTATTCTAAATCAAAAACTAAGATCAAATAAATTTGATTGAGGTAGAAAGGACTTAATATAAATTATAACAAGGTTGACAAAGAAAATTTTCTTAGTCAAAATTACTCATGATAAATTCCGAGAAACTCTAAATTATCGTGATAATGAAATCATTGTAAGACAATCATTTAAGCAATGTTATAATTATCAAATGTCTTTGTGTGATAGGTGAAAGCGTGAAACGAAAATAATTCTCATCCCACTAAAGATTTTTTTGTTAAGGTTGGAGCTATGTCATTAATTAACTTGGAGTTATTTCAATAATAGTTCCTAGTAATCAATATTGCTCAAGTATAATGCATAACTGATTAAAGGATTTTGCATAAAACTATGTTTATTGGTAGTAAATTTACATTTAAACTCCAAGTGTTTTAACACATTAGATTAAGGAGAAAAGTGTCCTCATGATTGAGAGGTGTAAATTATATTAAGTTAACATTGAGAATCTTTGGAGAAATGATTAAA
The DNA here is from genome assembly GCA_028641055.1 of Alopecurus myosuroides. Classification (NCBI taxonomy): domain Eukaryota; kingdom Viridiplantae; phylum Streptophyta; class Magnoliopsida; order Poales; family Poaceae; genus Alopecurus; species Alopecurus myosuroides. Next base: position 112,043,946 of record CM054059.1, on the reverse strand, counting down.
TGGAAGGGCGACATGCGAATGTTTCCGATTCATCTCCTTATCCAGGAATTTATGTATGAGATACATACAGTTGAAACTTAACATTTAACAAAGGTAATATGAGGAATTTGATGTGGTATTGACTTTGTGGTGTAGTCATCAAAACTCCAAGATAGGGACCATGATATGCAAAACAAAACAAATAAGATAATATACTCATAAATAAATGATATTGGATTATCATATAAATTCATGATTAAGGAGATATTCGTGTTGACTCCAAGATTTCATCTTGATAGTAAGTTGGAGTGATTTAAAATCAAAAGGAACATGAATATTCTCGCAAGAAAAACAGATATAAATATTTTATATTGATAAAGCTATTCATATTTTTTTATCAAGTACGAACAAATGACAATGATGAGTTAAAAACTTATCATATCATTGCTTGCTGCTATTATTGGATCAATTAGCAAATTATTTTGATATGTTTAACTAAATTTGGATTACTAGAATAAACTGAAATATTACAAGTATGAGTATTAAGTCAGCCGTGTTAATGAAATAATAAGCTCTTATTTTTCATTATATAACGAGAAGGGACTTAAAAGTAGGTGGGAGCTGATTATGATCTTTTGATTTGGCTGGGCCTAACTGAAAGAAAGTTACCTCATAAAAATATTTAAAAAAGGTTATAAATGCAATATCAGAAAGTGCCTTATTAAATTTAGAATCTATGGGATTGATTAAGGAGTTTAATAAACATGAATATGATGGATGTGCTAACTGTAATTCTGTAAAAAAAAATGAATTATAAAAATATTTTGTCCCAAAAGTAAAACATGACATGCTATTTTTGCAAAACATGAGATGATATTTATGCATTCCATTATGTTATCATTGTTGAGAGTGTCCACTAGTGAAAGTATGATCCCTATGCGTTGTTTCTAAACATTGAAACACCGTTTACAATCAGTTCTGCTACATGTTTGCTTGCTGCAATTTTAATTTCAGATTGCTATTATCACTTATAATCATCCATATTACTTGTATTCTACTCTCTCTTTGCCGAACAAGTGCACCTATACAACTGGAAATTTTATTAGGTGTTCACTTTGTGATGTAGACATCAAAATTCCAAGATAGGGACCATGATATGCAAAACAAAACAAATAAGATAATATACTCATAAATACATGATATTGGATTATCATATAAATTCATGATTAAGGAGATATTCGTGTTGAGTCTAAGATTTCATCTTGAGAGTAAGTTGGAGTGATTTAAAATCTAAAGGAACATGAATATTCTCGCAAGAAAAACAGATATGAATATTTTATATTGATAAAGCTAGTATTGATAAAAAAAATATCAAGTACGAACAAATGAAAATGATGAGTTAAAAACTTATCATATCAATTGCTTGCTGCTATTATTGGACCAATTAGCAAATTATTTTGCTATGTTTAACTAAATTTGGATTATTAGAATAATCTGAAATATTACAAGTATGAGTATTAAGTCAGTCGTGTTAATGAAACAAGAAGGTCTTATTTTTCAATATATAACGAGAAGGGACTTAAAAATAAGTGGGAGCTGATTATGATCTTTTGGTTTGGCTGGGCCTACTTTAAAGAAAGTTACCTCATAAAAATATTTAAAAAGGTTATAAATACAATATCAGAAAGTGCCTTATTAAATTTATAATCTATGGGATAGATTAAGGAGTTTAATAAACATGAATATGATGGATGTGCTAACTGTAATTTTGTAAAAAAAATGAACTATAAAAATATTTTGCCTCAAAAGTAAAACATGACATGCTATTTTGCAAAATATGTGGCCTTCATAGTCATTGGTGAGAAAAATATAAAGAGTTGTGATCAAATCATAATATTTTATGATTTGACCAATCTTATAGTCATAGAAGGAAGCACACAAGAACCGGTAGATTTCCATTAACTAAATTGTTTAGTCAAACCGGTATAAAGGACAAAAACTTAAGTATAAGTTTTTCTTATGAAGTTAACTGTTTGTAATAAAACCTAGGAATATTGTGGTGAGAATTTTCTCACATAAATATTCAACGGTAATATTACTAAGTATAAAATGATTCAGTAGGATTTTGTATATCTACAAATAATGTTGTGAGAATTATTCACATATGTATTTGTGGTGGAATTACAAAATCAAATCCTTATTGATTTTATTTCAGATTATGATTCTTCAATTTATAATACAATATGGTATATGAATATCAACGTTAGAGTATTATGAGTGTACTCTATAGTATATTGCTATGAATAGTTGCAACATAGTGTAAGACATTGTAGATTGCAAGTTATTTGCTAAAAGTCATTCGACTTAGTGATGCTTCAAACGACGGTATGTTAGTCCATTCAGAGACGTTGGAATTATAAATGCTGCCATGGAACCAGGTTCATACAAATCCAATTTCTAATAAATCCAAACACAAATTTATCACAAGTCGATAAGATCAATAGCTGAAAGACAAAAGTATAAAGTACCACATGCATTGTGTGAGTAACACCGGAATTCCATAGGTGTTATTTTATCATACTAACTACAGTATTAGCTGACTCTAGTGCAAGTGGTCGACTGTTGGAGGTATTCCCTATAGAAAGTAATATTTAGTAGTTATTCTATCTCCAAGTTCATAATTAAGTTTATGCCATTATACTACAACCGCTATAGCACTCGAAAAGTGATTTTTCAAAAGAAAATAAGTGTTCTGGTGTGAAAACATAAACAAACAAGAGTTCCCAATCTTATTTCTAACATTAGCTTATGGTCTGTTAGATGGTCACATTTTCCTGATCATGGACTTGATTGAAAATCTAGCAAAACATAAGAGTGTATTGTTAAGGTAAAAATAGTACTGAACCAACCCAAGTATATGTTGTTGCTAAAAGAGACTAAACAATTGTAATGTATTTTAGTGAAATACATATTAAGTTGTTATTGACTATAATTCCTATACTATGAGAATATCTAGTGATCGCACAATCAAAAGCTATACTTTGGATGTCATCAATCATCTTGCCGTAATTGGGGGGTCATAAAGGTGATGTTTGAGTATAATATAGAAAGTGTAATGGAACTGGGATCGTTCAACACTACTATTTACCTCCTCTAGACGATAGAGATATACACACTCTAGACCCTCTCGGTATGACTAGTTGATCATAAATCGGTAACGAGTTCTACGTGTTATGATGAAAGAGTTAGATCAGATCATAGCACGTAGTTTCACCTCATGATATTGTTGGTATCATGAAGTTAAGCAAATAAATGAATGAATATACAGAATTCATCATGGACGTTCACGGTCTCGATGTTGGTATTGTTCGTTATGTTCCAGAACACGTCTGTGTGTTATCGACTCTTTACGGGTCACACACTTAAACCGTGAGAACATTTAATTGAGAGAATTAATATGTTTTTATTGGTTTTATGAATGTTCGACGTTGTTATGATGTCACGGAAACAAGTCCGGTGTCAATCGGAGTGATTTCGGGAAAGTTACTATTAGAGAGAAATTATACTGGTGTTAGGCAAAATTTATGTGAGAGGTAACAACGGACATGAGATATCCCAAGATGTTAGAAATATTTTTCTACCATCATTCCATAATATCGATGATTTTATCTGTTATGTTTATATGGTTCCGAAAGAGTTTCAGAGGACTTTCCATAAAGGCGGGGGAGTGCCAGAGGGGGCAGGAATGCCCCTCATGGCCGCACCCTAATTTTAGGAACTGTTAGGTGGGCGCATGTGGCTCCACATATTGGTACCCATCGTTACGATATTTTTCCTGAACACGTGGTTGCCAGTGTGATGATGATGTACATGTGGATGGAGATGGCGATGTCTGGTGGCGTTGATGGCATGTGTAGCAATATCAATTATTTGATACTTGTCTTGACGATGTCCCAGTGGAATTTTTGGCTGATCGGACCACATGTGTGAGTGTTTTGACAGAAAATACCACCTTCTAATGAAATTGCTAAAACTGCCGTGGCGGTAAGCCTGACAAGTGGCACGTGGCCTGCCGCCATGGGCAAAGGCGGCATGCTGTGAAGAACGGAAGTCAGGTCAGTGGCAGGTGTTCATGGCGGCATGCCGCCACTTCCTCTGGCGGCACCTCATACCACCCGATCCATCCTGCTACTTATTTAAATAACGCCACAATGCTAGCCTAATGACTTGCACCATTCCGATGGAGAAGTATCCATCAATAATCATAATACATGGAGCAAACTTTGTACGTCCATGTATTACGGAAACTAAAGCCAACCCTTGGGACGTGCTCTGGTTCTTGATCAAACAAAGAAACCCTGCATGCGGCAAGACACACACAAAAGGTGTCGGCACAGGGGGTGGCGGTAGGACCCATTATGCTTGTTTCATGTTCGTATTTCCGTGCTTCTTAACATGCCGCCTCATCCAGTTGCGGCAGGCCTTGCCAAAGGCGGCAAGCTCCACGTGTCGCTTGACAAGCATGCCGCCACGGTAGTTTTGATAATTTCAATGGTAAGTGGTCCTTTTTGTCAAATCACTCATGGAGGTGGTCCGATTTGTCAAAAATTCCCCCAATCATGGCCACCCTGTTCATCAAGCTTGTAGGTGTAGGCGTCGAAAGTGGCTTTGTGTTGTATTATTTTGTAAGCCATTGTTGAATAATTCAATTAATTGAGGTATGCGATAGAGGACGAGGTTCAATCTTCTTTATAAAAAGATGAATTTTCTAAAAGTGTAAGACCCATCAATTGAAAGTCAAAAAAAAAATTAGCACAATGCTGAGCGAAATAAATCGAGGGCAGCAAAAGTTGGCCAAGCCCATTCCCCGTGATCCACTAGCCCAACAGATCCAAGAACCAACGGTGCCCATATCAGCCTCTAAACCAGATATAAAACAAATAAAGCAAGCGAGAGAAAAACAGAGAGAAGAGGAGAAAAGCAGAGAGAAGAGGAGAAAGAGAGGAAGTGGGCCCTGTATCCCGCGGCTCTCGATATAATATGCGTTTTCCCCCAATGCACGCTCTCTGCCTGTTCAATCCGCGCGCGCCCCAATCACCAGTGATGGATGCCGTCGCCGTATCCTCTGGCGAGACCGCGGAGAAGCGCTCCGGCCCGGCGCCGGAGCACATGGGCAAGGCGGAGGTCGAGACCGCCCACAAGCTTTCCAGCCCGCCGGAGTACCCTCGCGTGACGCGGCTTCGTCACCGGCGCCTCATCGCGTACCTCCGGGACCAAGGCTTCCACGACTCCTACAAAGAGTACGCGTCCACGCTTCTGTTCAAAAGTTCAAAATTCAGATCAACATCTCCCTAGCTTCTTTCCTAACGCTCGCTCGATCCAATTCAGGGTGACGAACAAGACGCGCGCGCACATGAGCTTGCGGCACCTGCGCCGCCTCGTCCGGCGTGGCCGGTGGTCGGATGCCGAGAAATACCTAGACATGTACCTGCCGCCTGTCACCAGTCCCAACAGCTTCCATGCCAGGGTCCTCCGTCACTTCCTCATGATGCACCACCGCTTCGCCAACGCCGTCGACGGCATCGTGGATATGTCCGTTCCCAGGAGCTACCTCCAACTTAACAACAGCAGAGCCATCGGCCACGCCGATCTGAGGCTCCGCTCCATCTCCTTCTCCATACTCGCCGTCGAGCAAGTCAGGTTAGCATGTAATTTCTGTATGCGCGCGCGGAGAAGATAGATTCATGCCGTGCGGAGCGGACTCATAAATTTTTGTACGAACGGAACGCAGGGCCAACATGAACTGGGAGACAGTGCGGCGCAAAGCATCGCTTCTTGTCTCCAGGTTGGCTCGTTCTACTCCTGAGCTTCGAGGCTGCATCGCGCTGCCGGCCATCAAGCCGCACCATCTACTCCCAATTGCTTCCGGGTACGTAACGTAATCCAAACTCGATATATTCTACTCATCCAGGCTCCAGGATGAACCGTTTATACTGTGCACTCTGTTGAGCATTTCAAATCGTTCCGCAGTTATTCTGTGCAGGTTGCCTTTCTAGATCTGAATTCCTGTCTTCTTCATTTTTCTGTTTGTTGACTCTGGATAATGTAGATTTCCTCAGATGCAGATTCTCTAGATCAGATTTTTGTATAGCCAAAATAATGGTTGCAGTCTTGTTTACCATGCATTTTGGGTTGCCCGGAGTTGGCAACCCAAATAAACTATGTTAGCAAAGAGAATATTTGGTCATAAACCAAAATATGATATGGTGGAATATTGATCCATTCATGTTACTAACCAAAATAAGAAATGGTGTCATCCCCATTTTGAAAAAAATGTAACTAGACAAATAATCTTGGTCATTGATATGTGTATCTTTTTCCTCGGAAGAAATCAATCAATGGTTATACGCAGTGGATGATTTTCGCCCCATGCTCTGAGCTCTGTATGTTTGCTCAAGAAAATATTCATTGCGTCTAGCTGTGATGATCTAAAGGCAGAACAGCGTACAGTAGCCAGCAAAGTGATTCCATGTTTCAGTAGTAATAATTCTCAGTTAATTTTCCGTCCTGTATTTTTTATGATCTCCCCTAGTTTACGGACCCGGAGGCGCTACCTGAAGACGAAACAAACAGTACGACCAGAAGCTATCGTCAGGGCCTTGAAGAGGTACAACTTCACTACTAGCCCTCTCCTCAATCCGCTCTTACTTGTTTTTGCTGACATTTGAACATACCCACATTCCTTGCTTTTTGCAGCCAGCAACTTATGGTTCCAGGCATTGGTATGATATACCCTCTACTTACAAAAACCTTACATATGATTAAGCAGCATACTAGGTCTTAAATTTGCACACACCTGCAACAACAGTTGTTAACCATGTTCTCCGACTAATGGGCAGGGTCGTTTGAGGAATCAAATGAATTGCTGGCGGATCTCCTTGGTAAAAACAAGTTTCTCTTCATGTTCTTGTGTTCATTAGGACCTGGTAGCTCAAAAGTATCGACAATAGAATAGATCCGATCTACTTATAGTACTGTTCTACTGTCTGAAAACACCAGCTACGAATTTTGTACCTATGGGAAGGCACTGACGAATTTGTGTGACCTTCAGATGAAACTTTAAGAGATGGAGCACATAACACATATGGTCTATTACCTCCACTTAAGCCAGGTGGGAATAAAGGTAAAACCTCACACGTTTTGTTCACCATAATCTTTGGCTTCCAACAGCTGTTAGGCTCTTTACTGGTTGCTATTTGTTGAGTTTTTTGGACCATATCTACATAATATTTTACTTTCTGAGAAGTTACACAGCCAATGATTAAGGTCAGCCACGATACTATACCCAGGCCACTGTTGAATTTTCTTAAACTACAAGATAGAATTGGAATTAGCTCTACCTAGGCTGCTGTTGAATTTTCTTAACCTACCAGATAGAATTGGAATTAGCTCCATTGTATTGCAAATACATTAATTATTGAATTAACTCAATTCTGAATCACAATAAGCAAGTAGGATCCCTCAGATAGTGTCAAACTGAAAAATGATATTTCTTGGTAAATTGTCGTACTGAAGTCAAATTTGAATTTAGTACCAAAACATTACCAAGGAATACTCTAAGCAGACCATTAAGTTTTTCGGGCCACATCCGCACAATATTTTACTTTCTTATAACTTGCATACCATTCACTAAGGTTAGCGATCAAACTATAATGGTGTGCTATTGATTTTTCTTCTGACAAAGAGTGTTGTTTAAATTTCATAGTATTAAATCTATGGTACAAATCAGAGCACCAAAATACAAGGTCATACTTTTATTTTATAATAACACAACATTGAGTATGGTTAGCCATTAGACTATGCCGGTGTCCTGATGAATTTTTGTCTCACAAATAGTGCTTTTTAAAACAATAAAACTCGTCATAACTGATGTTGCGAACAGCTAAACTCATCATGTTAGTTCATAACTGCAGCCACTGTTTCTAACTGCCAGACTCGTCGCAGGTGCTCAGTTCTGCCAACCAATGTTTGGTACTTCCACAAAAGCTAGAACTTCCGGGACATTCGCAAATGCAGGTAAATTAATTGAACCTCTGCTTGGTTGATCCCTGACATGTATTATTGTTCCTTCTTAGAGAACATGAAACGTACCGTAAGTTGTCCTCATGCATTACCTGATATTATAACGTGATCTGCCAGCTTACAGTTTCCTTGATTGATTCATATAACTGACCATGCCGCTTTCTAGTATCTTCTTACCACAATGGAAATGCATCCTCTAAATAATGCGGTAGAAATACTTTTCTGAATCTTGCATTTCTTAGCTCATGTCCTTGTTTTATGGCCTCTTGTAGTTCTTGGACTTCATTTTCGTCCGAGAACTCTTGTGCATCTCGTATGTAGAGACTGGGTTGTGTAGTTGTATCCTAGTTGTATCTTACCCTATATTGGTCTTGACATAAACTCATGGATCTTGTCAGGACTGAAATATTCAGTGTTATAGAACATTTGCCGTCATAATACTAAATTAATATTCATTCCTCTGCAGGCACAAATCAGCACGTGGTTGAAGCAGGTTGTCACACCAACACTGCTCACCAGGATTTCGATCGGAGAAGGGAGGAGCTAAAACGTCAATATGAGCAGCTGAAACGGCAACGCTTAACTGGGACATTTGGTGAAGCAAGGCCGGTAAGATAACACATGTTTAGTACTGGTGACGTTGATGTGGTGCAGAGTGGAATTTCCGGTGGTTACCATAAATAGAAAATATTACTCCCTCTGATCTGAATTAAGTGTCGCACCCTGTACCTACAAGGTGTGTGTGAGGAGCTGAAATCTCACGACACTTAAAAAGGATCGGAGGGAGTACTACTAGTTGAATTCTTTCTTCCATAACAGTATAGTTTTTTTTTAATAGTAGCAATCAAGGTTGGTAGCAATACTATGATGGTATCTGTAGTAAATGGCTGTCTTAATTTCCTCATGCTGATGTACCCTGAAGCATGAATGTACTGTCTCGGATGATGTTAACTTGTCGTGCTGCAGGCTATGTCGGGGCCTGGTGCTGTGGTGAACTTGGGCGCCAAGCTGAGTGGTGTATCTACTGGGTGAAGATATAGCCGGTCCATCTGCTGGAGCGTTGGTTGTCTCCTTTCTGCTGCTGCTGATCATGTTACCTGCTGCTTGAGCTTGAGACTTGCAAGTCTGCTGGAACTTATCATATTGTTTATCATGCAACTCTTTTACCAAAGTACTATTGCTTGTGTTATAACTAGTATCCTCTATGCCACTATAAATTGGTCAGATTTATACTATGAACTGCTGCTGTTAACTTAATGTGCTCGACTAGTATCTTCTTGTTGTCTGCTTAACAAATAGGCTCTTCAGTCATTCGGGGTCACTCTGAGCTAGTCGAGCAGAGTGCTCGATTCTCTCAGCTGCCAGTTTTTAATTCCCAAAAAATATATTTCGCTGCATTCGTTCCCCAGACATACAGAAATTTATTGGGTAGCATCTGCAAGCAGGATGGCGTCATCCTGACCCGGCGAAGCAATAGGGAGCAAGTGCCTTATCTTGTTTTTTTTTTTGCGATAGTTCTTCAACACCGTGAAGCAGTCGGCAAATTCAGCCTCGTGCTAAACGGAGAGCTTGGCTGATAGCCTGATACCAACATGCAAGACCTTCAGAGCCAATGTTCATTTACCTCGATCGACATTTTTCTGAAACAGTTTAAAAAACTTGATGATTTGCTCGTTTCTTGTAGACTATTTTGTAATCTCTCCAGACAGGTCTTGTATCTCGATTGTAAATATATCATGGTAAAAAAAAAGGACAAGAAAAGGAGATTTGTGCACATAAGGGGCCATCAAGGTCAGGTCTGTACGGATGTTTGCTGGCAGCTGGCTTGGCCGCTCATCACGTTGACAGCACCAACCAAGCCGGCTATTTCCAGAAGGTTCTACCACTAAGAGGATGACTGCGATTGAAGAGTTGGCTGGCATGGATGTGTTTTGCTGTTATAAGACTGGCATACCGCACACTCGCCCTTAACTAACATGGATGGTAATCTATGGTTCTACCACTAATGGTTTAACTAACATATTACTTGTGGAAGCTCTAGGATTCCATATATATATATATATATGGAATAGCATTAAACCATAGATTGAATATATTGGAGAAGCTAAAGATTTTAAATATTCGAGGCATCTAATGATTAACCGGCACAAGTGATAGAGGCACCTTCTTGCGGAAAACAAGCTGTCCCGTTTCCTCCATATCGATGTCCTCCTCCGTCATCCCCTTGGGGAGTTCCCAGTCGAAGCGATGCAACAGATTGGCCAGCACAAGCTCGACATTGGCCACGCCCATGGCGATGGCGGGGCAAGCCCTTCGCCCGGACCCAAACGGTAGGAGCTCGAAGTGAAACCCCCTGAAATCAACGTCCGTGTCCTCAAACCGCTCAGGGCAGAACTCTTGTGGTCTGTCCCATATGTCCGGGTCTCTGCCCATGGCCCAAACGTTCACGTGCAACCTCGTGCCGGCGGGCACGCTGTAGCCAGCGATCTCGCAGCTCTGCATGGTCTCCCTTGGGATCAGTAGAGTCCCTGGCGGGTGCAGCCTGAAGTTCTCCTTCAGTATCATCTTGAGGTACTTGAGACGTTGGACATCACCTTCGTCGACTCTGGGTTTGTTCCGGACCGCGGCGCGCACCTCGGATTGCGCTTTCAGCATCACCCTTGGGTTCCTGATGAGCTCCGACATGATCCAGATTGTAGTGACCGCACAAGTGTCAATGCCACCGGTGAATGTATCCTGGCAACATGCATTGTGAATTTTGTTGTGACATCCATATGCCTGACTGAATGCAGATTACAGTCAGACGAGTGAGCCTTACCATGAGGATTCCCTTGATATTCTCGCGCGTGAACGCCAGAGGCCCATCCCGATCTGTCCAAATCTTGACCAGCGCGTCGACCATGTCCTCCTGCACCCTGGCCGCCAGCCTCTCCGGCTCGAGGTGCTTGTCGATGACGGCGTCCAAGAAACCATCGATCCTCCGGAAGACCCTCCGTCTCTGCCGCGCTACGCCGGTGAGGGCGTCCGCCCAGCGCGCGAGCGCCGACGACGGGAAGAAGTCCTCGAAGGTGAAGCTGCCGAGCACCTGCAGCGTCTCGTCCATTATCCGCTGGAAGCTGCTCCGCTCGAACGACGCCGACCCGTACATCTTCCCGAAGGCCACGGTGCCGATGATGCCGTCCGACAGCGCGTACAGCTTCTCGCTGAGGTCGACGGGGGTGCCCGGTGCGGTGGCGGCGAGGGAGTCGACGAGGCGGTCGACCTCGGCTGCTCGAGCGTAGGCGAAGGACTGGACGCGCCTCGCGCTCAGCAGCTCCAGGACGAGGAGCTTCCGCATCTCGCGCCAGTAGTCGCTGTAGGGGCCGAAGGCCACGTCGAGGAAGTTGTAGCTCAGCATCCTTGCACCTGCGTGGTGAAACGAATGTTGCAGCCAAGTTTTCCTAGAGTAGTACGCTTTCAGTATGCAAATTTAAGTTACTATGATTTCAGGGAATTTTTTTTGATGGAGCTGAGCTTGTTCTTCTATCTATTGAAGAGGATTCTAGCAGTGCAGTAAACGTTTTGCTTCAATGCTGTATGAGGGCGATCATTTAATCAGGCGAATACGAGAATTTTCGTACATAGACAAATTTTTGCTGCATTGGTATGCTTAATATTACATCCGTTCCTCAAAATAAGACATATAAATTTAGTCAAAAGTCAATTTATAGTAAAGTTTGACCAATCATATAGAAAAAAATAATTTACTTTAGAATACCAAATTGACTCACCAAATAGTATATTTTCATAGTATGTTAGTTAAATCTTGTAAATATGCATTATTTTATCTAAAATATTGGTCAAAGTTATACTATGTTAACTCTTGACTAAAATATACGCCTTATTTTGCGAAACGGAGGTAGTATGTCACTCTGCAAAAGTATAACGAAATCTACTCTGCAAAAATGTTACTCCGGCAAAAGTATTAACATTTTTTTGCTTCTTTTTTACTCATATTGAAAAAAAATGCTCCTTTGATCCAAAGGAATCCTATCGGAAATTGGAAGGATTTCAATCCTTTGAAAAGTTTCCTACATTTGTCGTTTGATTCGTAGGATTGAATCCTTAGGAATTTTTCCCATAGGATTGCAATGCACTGCACTTTAAAGGAAAATTTCCATCGACTCCAATCTCATGGTATAGTTCCTTTGCTTTTCCTGTGATTTAAACACTCTTAATAAAAATTCATGTTGACTCTAAATCCTGTAGGCCCGAAATCCATCAATCTACAATAGAGTATCATTCAGCCAAGCCGACGTCCTGAATTAGAAGACCTCACGTATGGGATGGATTGGTGTCATGAATAGTCTTCCTTATCCAATCCGATATTTCCGGGTGGTTGTGCGTAACTAGCTACAGTAGGATTTTATTCCGAATTTTGGCAGCTTGTGCTTTTATGGCGAAATAGCAAGAAGCGAAAAAGGACAGAAATTTGATCGTCTCCATTTTCAGCGAACTAAGATCGACACTGCAGTAATCTTCTCCTCCTAAAAATATATCGCTAATTCGTTCGGATCACAGAAATTTAAACCAAAGCAAGATTGTAGCCCCTACGTACGTTGGAGGAAAACTTGCCTGGTGAATTTGGTCGGCTGCAGCAGTACAGGTCGTTGGTCCGGAGGACCTCCTTGGCCGCCTCAGGCGACGAGACCACCACCATCCGCACGCGGCCGAGCTGCACCTGCACCACCGGCCCGTACTTCCCGGCGACCGCCTGGAAGTAGCGGTGCGGCCGGCTGCCGAGCTGCAGGAGGTTGCCCAGCACGGGGAGCTGCTTGGGAGGGCCAGGAGCGTCGTCTCTCTTCCTCGCCCACTGCCTGCCGCTCCGGAAGAAGAACAGGTAGAGCAGAGGAAGGATGAAGAGTGAAAATATGAGTGTGGCGAGAGGCCATTGCCACGGGTTGGAAAGCGTTGGAGCAGCCATGGAGTAAGCTATCGTCCGTAAGTAGTGACTAGAGTTTAGGCCGATGAAGGGGACTACTCTGCCATGGCTAGAAAGGAACACTTCAAGTTGATAACAAGTTCCCAAGAGCATGGGCGCTTCGCCACGCCGCTGAATAATTGCGATCGAGGGTCTGTTTACCGCTCACCGCCACGTTCCATTATTCCAGCATTTTTAGTCAAAAAGAGATATGGGCAGAAAGTATTATGAATTGATCTGCTGGAGGAGAAGCGTGTCGCCTTCCACGGAGGGCAACATTATGCGAGTTAGTAGATTTTTCTAATTCAAGAAAAACTAGTGCCACGGTCCGACTTTGGGCGAGAAGTACCAATACAGTGGTATTTTTTGTTCAAAAACCGAAACTTCCTCAAGCCTCAAGAACAATAATCTGGTAGTGATAGGTTTAGTTAGAGTCGTTACTTGCATATTCTGAAAATTTTCAGGCAGCAAAGAACACCTCATCAGAGAGATTCGAAATATAAAGATGTTTTAGCATTTTCTAAACAAAACATACCTAGACATATTTTAGTGTGTAGATTTGTGCGCATATTGCACTAAAACATGCCAAGATACATATTGTCTAATAAACGGCAATTTTTTTTACATTTTGATACGGAGGGAGTACAAAACAAGATTAAGAAATGTGTGCTCAAATAGTGGCCATCTAATGAGTTAGGTTGATCCAAAACAAAAACGAAGTGATTTCAACGACGAGGGGGTTGGTAAATACAAATGCGTGCTCACAATATAGGCTTAGCAACATTTTGAAAAATACATAGTCGTAGACGCATTACACTGCTATGATCGACATGCATCTTCCTGAAACAGAAAGTATCCTGACACAAATGTTTAGCATGCCTTGCAGGCTCCTTATATGACAACATCCCCTTCTTGACATCAACTTATTCTAGCATAATCGGTGAGGGCTCAATTTTATTAAAAAAATAATTAAATCGCGTCAGAACTCGGGAGTAAAAACTAGTCATCATCAAATTTCTTTTGGCATGAAGGGTGAAAGCTCAAAAACAAGAAACATAGTAAGGCCCGAGTTGTGAAAAAGAATCCATGAGTAAGAAGCGATAGCAGTTTCTCTAACCATGACTGTTACCTCGCGATTCCCTAGTGTGGACATCTCATACCATGGCCATCCCAACATCGAAGAATCTGTTTCAAGAGTACATACAGCACACTTTTTTGTCTCAGTTTCCACTTTCCGGATATAAGATCAATTAGTGCGGACATACATTTATCAGATTGTTAAGAGTATTAAAAATTAAATGTTAATCCGAGGCATAATAAACTACTCCTCAAACTGAGCTAAATGTATTACTCCCTCCGTATCAAAATGTAAGATGTTTTAGCTTTTCATACACAAAATGTATCTAGACATGTTTTAGTGTAAGATGCATATGAATCTACACACTAAAACATGTCTACATACATTTTGTATAGGAAAAGCTAAAACATCTTATATTTTGATACGGAGGGAGTACTTCACTGTAAGTTATCTCGTTGGCAGTGAAAAGGCTCTGTCTGTGATTTCCTCTACTCTCGAGTCATCCGAACAGATTGACTGCTATTTTTAAACAAGTATCTTTTTCTGCTGTGGACTTGTGCTAGATAAACTGCAAGTGCATACAGGTTTGATGATATTAGAAACACTAAAAATCTAAGTTAACAGAAACACTAGACTGTCCTTCAACATTAGAAACTACACTCAGTTGTCATCCATGGATAAGATTGCTCCTTCTATCTTAGATATTTAGTTGCCACTTGTTTCTGCTGCTGATGCCATGAACATATTCAGGAAAAAAATATCAAGAGCAGGTAAAGCTGATGAGCTGAAAAACCTGGGAGTCTGCACCTATGAAGATCAGACCCATACCCTTATCCCAGTAAACCGAATGACTTTGGCTAGCTGGGATGCAATGCCATGGGGCTCACACTCATGAGTTAGGGCATACAGATACTGAGAATAGGGCACCTCCAGAGCCCATGAGTGTGAGCAGTATTCTACACACTGGCTAGCTGATGAACTGAAAAGGTAAAGCACCGAATGTTCATAATACTTGAACATCATTTAGAAGCAGCCAAGAATAGGGCACCTCCAGAGCCCATGAAGTCATTGATGAATAAGTGTCGATACGACGCTAGTGCCACCGCACTGTAGCTGACTGGTTTGCTTCACTTCCAAAGAGACTCCTGTGATCAGCTACAGTTAGTTGCTCCTTTGGAAGATTTCTTCTATTTCTTTCTTTCGCTTTGTTCCGAAAAAACAAGCACCTATGGAGCCTGTTTTGCTCCTCTCAACCTGGTCACTTTTGTTGTCAGTTAGCATTCTCCACCGATAACAGATAATGCATTCATGGGTTCCCTATCACCTGCGCATTTATGTATAGCTAACCAAACAAGCAATTTTCACTTCAGAAGGGAATTCTACAATTGTGAAGATCTACTACACATCTCATGGTTTTCATTTGTACTGAGCTCACATTCAGAGAATGCACCTAATTACATGGCGGCTTTATGCAAGCGTAGAGTGAAGATCAAAACTTCGGAGATTGTGCATATCTCATAATACACTGAACTAATCTCACAAATTAGACTACTCTTACAGACGGGAGAAGCTCTTTTCCTGGTTCCTCAACGGGTTGTTGATTGTCTGAATCCCTTCCAATCAGAAGCGACATCTTCAGACATGCCATCCACTTTTTCCCCTTCTCCTTCACTAGCATTCCCACCTTGTCAAATGACAACAATACATGAATGACGATGTAGATGAACACGGCAATGACGAGCGCGAAAATGTACGCAGATGTCTTCAACTTCCTGCAGCTGCCTGCGGCGTACGCCCCAAGTAGACCAAGCAGGTCCAACACCATTGCCGTTTTCATGGCAAGGAGCGATCTTTCGTACTTGCTTATCGTGTTGTTCAGCAGGAGGATGACCATGACCATGGAGGCCATGAATGCTGTGGCGTTGCAATAGAAGAATACCTTGTACCGTGTAGGGTTGGTATCATGGAGGATGGGGTCACCAGCAAAATGGTTATCCCTGTCATCGGGCCAAGCTCCACCTGGCGGTAGCAGCCCGGCTTGGTATGTGACAGTGATTGCGAGTGTTCCAATCAGCATCAGGTCTTTGCGCCACTTGTGCTCTCTGCTCTTCTCCTTAACCTGTATGCTGTTACTCTGACTCACAGATGTAGCCTGGATGGTAATGTTCTCACTCACAGACAGATCTTGGCGCATGAAAGACTTGGACATCCGCTCCAGGACGGCATCCACCTTGTCTTTTGCAAATGTCAGAACCAGGACTTGGATCATGACATAGGCAAACACCGCAACGACAACAAGAATGACGTACACAGATGTTGTGCGTTTTCTGCAGCTTCCAGTAGCAAAAGCACCCATGAGGCTGATCAGATCGACCAGCACACACAAACGCAACGCATAGCACTTCAGACCTTTGTGGCACAACCTCTTGCTGACAAGCAACAGAATCACGGCCAGAGATGCCATGAAGGCAGTAGCATTGAAGTAGAAGAACACCCTGTAACGGTGTCGGAACTCGTCCCGGAACACCGGGTCGCCTGCTCGGTGGCCATTGTTGCTGTCAGTCCAAAAGCCACCTGGTGGGTTTAGGCCAGCTTGGTATGTGACAGAAGCTGCTAGAATCGCGAGCAACATCAGAAACTTGCGCCGCTTCTGCAGATCTTTTTCTTTTGAAGCATCATCCACGGTACCAGAAGAACCTCTGAAACGGCGGAAGAACTCTGATGTCGAATTCTCTATCTTCTCTATTATACTCTTCAACCGTGTCTTCAGAGCCACATATAACAGGGCATGAAGTACGAGATAAGCAAAAACCAGGAGGACCAGGACGAACACGTATATGGATGTCGAGAACTTCCTGCTGCTTCCAGCAGCATAGGCTCCCATGAGACCAAAGAGGACCAGTGCCATTGCCGTCTGCAGCACGTAGCGCTTCATGGCACGCATCGTGATCATCTGACTCTGGAGAATAATGATGATGACCAAAGAGGCGACGAACGCCGTGGCATTGCAGTAGAAGAATGCCTTGTAGCGCTTCGGGTTGACGGTCTCCAAAATCGGATCACCGGCAGTATGTCCAATGTTATCTGTCCAGAACCCCCCTGGTGGATTGAGCCCTGCCTGATAGGTGACCGTTGCGGCGAGGATGCCGAGCAACAGAAGGTATGTGCGGAGCTTCTGCAGATCATGCTTGACACCATCGTCAGCAGTGCTTGACCTGTCGTTGCTGTTGCTGGATGCATGCTCTGGTTCAGGCTCTAGCAGGGCCATGATGAAAGCATTCAGCTTCCTAAGAATTTCTTCCTTCTTCCCCTTCACATATCCGATTGTGTTTTTCACACACGCTGGCTTGGGCAGAATAGGTGCAACAAACTGAACGATGAGGTAGAACAAGACAGCACCGACAAGCGCAAAGACATAGATGGATGTACGGACCTCCCTGCAGCTTCCAGCAGCATATGCCCCCATGAGCCCAAAGAGGCTGACCAGAACGCACAGCCGCAGAGCATTCGACCTGACGACGTGAGACACCGCTGTTTCGCTGAGGATCATGACGATGATGACGAGGGATCCAGCAAAGGCAGTGGCATTGCAGATAAAGAACGCCTTGAACCGGCGCGGGTAGTGGTCTCGCATCACCGGATCGCCAGCGAGGTAGCTACCGCCGTCGTCAGAGGCAGACCAGAAGCCACCCGGAGGGCTCAGCCCCGCCGCATAGGTCACCGTCGCCGCCAATGTGGCGAGAACCAGCAACGAGCTGCGGTTTCTTTCAAGTTCTTCTTCTTCCGTCTGAGCAGCCGACTCTACCACGCCAAAAATGCGCCCAAGAATCTCCTTCCAGCGCGCACGGACGCCCGAGAAAGCGGCGCGCATCCGCGGCGGCGCGAAGTGCTGGAAGATCACCACGTGGAGCGCGATGTAGGCGAAGATGCTGAGCATGAGCACCCAGACGTAGACGGAGGTCCTCACCTCCCTGCAGCTGCCGGCGGCGTAGGCGCCCATGAGCCCGAGCAGGCAGAGGATCATGGCGAGCTGGAGCGAGCGGAGCCAGACGGCGTTGCGGCTCAGCTCCCTGACCAGGAGCAGGACGAGCACCATGAGCGAGGCCACGAACGCCGTCGTGTTGCAGTAGAAGAAGACGAGGTACCGCCGCGGGTAGCTGCTCCTCAGCACGATGTCGCTGGCGACGTGGCCGTGGTCGTTGTCCTGCCAGAAGCCGCCCGGCGGGGCCAGCCCCGCCTGGTAGGTGATGGCCGCGGCCAGGATGGCCAGCAGCACCAGGTACTTCCTCAGCTTCCATAGCAGCTCCGCCTCGTCGGCGCCGGCGACGGCACCATGGTCTTGTTCTTCCGGCGGTGCTTGCTGCTGCTGCTCGAGATCGGGGCTGGTGCTGGCAGCGACATGGCCATTGCCGTTTCGCTCCTCAGAATCTACCATGGATTTGAGCTCAGAGATTCCTTGCCTAGCTCTTCTCTGAAGACTGTATCATCTGCAGCTGATTTGGAGGATTGAGGTGAGCTCTATGGCCGGCGGCTGGTCAATGGTCTCCGGGCACACCACAGGTACATTCCACGAAACAGAGGGGGAGGTGCACAAGATAAACAAACGGACCTCAGATTTAATCTAAAAATGGACCACAAAGTCACATCGCTTGGGCAGAAAAAACGTGGACCCTTTCATACTGGCCGAGCTTTTTTTTTTCTGTCTAAAACGAAACTTCTTGGTGAGACATCAAAGCCAGTGTTGCTCGCAGCTTCGTCTCAGTGTAGTGGAGCAGCAAAAACAGGTGGTGGCCACTGGCCCAACAGATGTGTGTGTTATTACAGCCACATTTCATCAGGTTGCAAAACTGCACAAGCATCCTCGGCAAACATCCATAACTCTTCTTCTTATTTAACAAAAATGGCAACTCTTGTGCCTTGCTTCAAAAAAAAGACCCATAATCTTTCTACCAACTTTCTTAGTACTGGACTACCTTTTTCATTTTACTAAAGGCCAAGGATAAAGAATGTGCAAAAGCAATTCCTTGATGTGATAGTGTGAAAGTTTATTAGTGCTTTGTTTAACTCGAGTGCTTTAAGTTCCTCCATATGACAGGTATGTGAACACACTTGGCTTTGTCTGTTTCGTTGACCTGGACCCGAAGACTTGCCCTTAAACTAATCATGTCGCCTGCCCTGGGGTCTTGTCTTGAAACCATGATTGGTTCTTCTACAATATATTAGACTATTTTATAAGATTACAACATTTTGATATTGCTATGTAGAAAATACTTACAGCACAGTTTTGAAACAATTATTATTTTTCAGGGAAATGGTGTCATGTAGCATGAACTCCATGAAATAAACTATTCTAGTACTGAGCAGAGGTTGTTGGACACAGTACAATTTAAGTGCCACTTGCATCTGCACTACTATTTCCCCCTTCTTCTTTGCCGAAGAAAAGTAGGAAACCCAAGTTGCGCTAGCGATGCACCAGAATACTGTCAGAGGACAGAGACTAGTTTTAGTAACCACCAACCAAAACTCAGGCGCAGAAGCCTGGGAAGACTTTGCAACCTCAGGTCTTCGAGTCTGTCTAACGCTGAAACGGACAGCGACTGCTTTGATTCTTCTTTTTTTTTTTCAATGGACATGTTTCGTCAATTCATGTAATCACAAAAATGTCCATGTCCAGAGAAGCACAACATAAATGTCCATATCCTAGCAGCTGAGCTGGGGAACATACCTGGTACAGTCGCCGGCGTCTCCAGGGCCGTGAAAGGCCTGGTGAGCCGGCGGGAAGGTCACGCGCGTGCGTGATCGCCGTCTTGCCGGTCTTCCGGCCACCCGGTCCATCTCCATCACGGGCACGCATTACCTCGAACACCTGCTGGGCAACGCGGCCGCATTTCATCGAGCAGCTACCGGGTGCGCTCTCCGTTCGGGCACACCGAGCCATCCCCGCTCCTCCTGTAGGAGGCGTCCCTGCGCCGGCCTAGCCGATCGATATGGTCTCCGACAGCGCGATCCGTTGATCCGTCGTCGTGTGTGATGGCTCTTGGAGTTCTCATCCGTCGCCACATCCTGGAGCTGATCTAGTCTCTGGCTTTTAAAAACCGCTCTTTCCCTGTTGACCAAAAGATGGCAGCTCATATGAAGTGACGGAGAAACATGGCGATATGTTGAGGGAGACTAGCTGTGAGCTCGTCTTCTCTTGCCATGGTCGTCGTCCGATAATTTCCATGACGGGTTGTCATGGTGACGAACAAAACCTGCCGGTTGAGCAATACTGCAACTCTGCAAGTGGATCTCGTGAGCAGGCATTCTAGTCCATCCCCTATCTGGGCTGTCCATGCATCAAAATCCTGAAAAAAAATAGTTTGCTGAGGGAAAATATACATTTGAATCTGGGTATAAATGGTCCTGCCTAGAAAGTCAATTTTTCAATGGTTAAAAATTTCCGAGAAACATGGGACATACATATACATGTATTATGTACTCACTCCGTCTCATATTAATTGTCTCAAAGGTGGATAAAATCAAATGTGTCTAATACTAATCTAGATATACCGCAAAAAAAATAATACTAATCTAGATACATCCATTTTTGTTTAATTTTGAGATAATTAATATGAGACGGAGGGAGTATAGTACGTAAAGAAATGACTTTTCATTTGGTCCGTGTATAATACTGGAATTTTTTTTGCGTAGCCGAAACTCACTTGCCACGCATTAGGATTGCATTACCTATGCATCTGATTTTTTTAGTTCTTTTTTTACTTTTAAAAGGTGGTTTAAATCAACATTCTTTTTTAGAAAACAGGAACATATACCTGCCGGCTCACTTTAGCCGCTCCTGTTTCGTGAGTGCCATGTCATGGCATGAAACGAAACAATTTTTGGGACTCCCATACTAGAGACGATCTAGTCATCAAGTGCTAAAACCAACTAGCCTATTCGGTTAGTTAACGAACGATCAGGATTGAAAGATGTTTATGAAGATCGAGTGAACCCTTTTCAAAGGACGTCAACAAACGGCTTTCCACCAATTCTGTTTCTTTTCTAAATATTCTGTTACTTTAGTTGTTTACCTACTTTTCCGTTGATTTTCGTCATGGCTGAGTTTTGGTATAAAGTCATGATGTATCGAGAGGATTATTCCCTAATTTCTAAAAACAAGAAAACCCTAGACGCCGACGGTCCTCGGGAATACCATTTTCTCATCCAGTTTCTCTACTTTCTCATCTATTTGCTTTGCTTTACCCACCTGATTCAGCTGTGAATTCCTATTTAGATTCGCTGCGTGTGACAAAGTGGTATCAGAGCCAATGATCTTGGCCTCAAATCGAAATCCGTTGAGCTTGTTACTAAGGGTTGCGAGGTCAGTCCTTGCGTGAAATTTCGGAGGAAAACAAGAACATTGTCAGAATTGGCGGTACTATGGAGGTGATTCTGGTTAGAATCGGGGCAAGGTTGGGGGAGCGAATTGTTTACCTAGTAAAATCCCTTTGCTGAGAGTTCTCTGCCTACTGCGCGATGGGGAAGACCAAGGTAGGCGGCGAGTTTGAGGAGTGACGGTTGATGCAGTCAAAGAAATCTCGCAGATAGTGATTAAATATGATCTCACGGTCAAAGAAACCTGAGAGTTTTCATGTTATCAAATGTTTAACTTTGTGACTAGATCTCATTGTGATACATATAGAGACTACTAGGGACATGATTGTTTACATACCACATATGTATTAATATTTCCGCTTACTACAGTTATAGCATGGTGTAAAAAATTATGACATATGAGATATGATAATAAAAACATCTTTATCAATTGCCTCTAGGCCATATCCCTGATGTCTACACACGCTTCTATTCTTGTAGACAGTGTTGGGCCTTCAAGTGGAGAGGTTTGTAGAACAGCAGCAAGTTTCCCTTAAGTGGATCACCCAACGTTTATCAAACTCGGGGAGGTAGAGGTCAAAGATATACCTCTCAAGCAACCCTGCATTTAAGATACAAAAACTCTCTTGTATCCTTAACACACCCAATATACTTGTCAGGTATATAAGTGCACTAGTTCAGCAAAGAGATAGTGAAATGCAAGTAATATGGATGGTTATAAGTAATAATAGCAATCTGAAATAAATATGGCAGTCAGCAAACATGTAGCAGAACAGGCGGAAAACGGTGTTTCAATGCTTGGAAACAAGGCTCAGAGATCCTACTTTCACTAGTGGACACTCTCAACAACGAAAACATAATTGAATTAATAAATACTATCTCTTCACTATGCTACTCCAAACCACTCTCCGGTCGAATAACAACACCAATCCATGCGTAGGGCTTTAACAGCACTACTCACAGTAAGCACTTTCCCAACTAAGTAACCCCCACGCTATCACCATGGGACCTAGATGGTTCCACTCAAACACCACAATTTCATAGGGTTATCCAACACAAAATATAAATATAATGCTAAACCACACGGTGCACACACTGTCACCTTTACACCGTGATCAAAGTGTTTACGGAGAGCTCATAACAAAAACCACTTGAGTAGCATAATAGATGAAGAATAATATCTACGAATTCAACTAGATTACAAAGCTCACGATCACATATAGATCACACCATGGGAGAGAGAGAGAGAGATGAAACACATAGCTATCGGTAGAGCCCTCAGCCCCGGGGGAGAACTACTCTCTCCTCATCATAAGAGACAGCAACGGCGATGGAGATGGCGGTGGAGTCGATGGAGATGGCTTTCGGGGGCACTTCCCTGTCCCGGGAGGGTGCCAGAACAGAGATATGTCCCCCGAAACTTGTCGGTGGAGGCGGCAGAGCTACGAATGTTTTTGGTGGAAAAGGCCGATTCTCTTAGGGTTTTCCCTCGGAGGAGTATAAATAGGCGAAAAGGCAAAGGCAGTGGTGCCTTGGGGGCCCCACACCACCCCCCGGCGCGGACAAGAGGGGGGCGCCGCCCTATGGTGTGGGCCCCCTGAGACCCCCCCCTCCGGGTCTCTTTGGGACTCCGTGGAACCTTCGGGAATTCTAAAACCTCCGGGCTTCGAATTTTCCAATTCCGAGAATATTTCCAGAACAACTTTTCTAAAACTAAAAACAACAGAAAACAGGGAACTGGCTCTGTGGCATCTTGTCAATAAGTTAGTCCGAAAAATCGATAAAAATGACATAAAGAAGGGAGAAAACATGTAGCAATTGGCATAACATCATCATGGAACATCAGAAATTATAGATGCGCTGGAGACGTATCAAGCACCCCCAAGCTTAGTTCCTACTCGTCCTCGAGTAGGTAAACGATAAAACAAAATAATTTCTGAGGTGACATGCTACCAACACAACTTGATCATCAATAATGTAAAAGCATATGTAAGTTGAGATCATAGAACTTAAACATAAGCATGATAAATAGAACTTTAATAATAAAGCATAGAAATCACTTTGCATCATGAGAAGTAACTCAAATAAAAGATCATGAATAACAATGCAAACAAAGATATACATTTCTTTCAAGTATAGAGAAAGCATGGCAAAGTGATATTTCGCTTGTCCTTAAGAGTGGCACAAAACATAAATGCCAGGACACCTTCAAAGTTCATGAGGAAGACTAGAACAAATAGTTGGAGAACAAGCAATAACACATCATGAATCAATTAATAATGTTTCTGGGACAAATGCACATAAAACTCAGAACGGCAAAAATGCTTTCTCAACTGTGCATAAAGTTAGAAGATGGAGACTCAACATAAAAGTAAAAGAAAGGCCCTTCGCGGAGGGAAGCAGGGATCAACTCATGTGCTAGAGCTTTTATTTATTAAACAGAGGTATTAAAAGTTTGACACTCCTCCCATCCATCTTACACAAACCATGGCTAACCGAATCCTCGTGTGCCTGCCAACAATCACATACCATGGAGGAGTGTCTATATTTTGGGAGATGTATGCTAATGTCAACGAATGGTAAACAGAAAATACAGTATGTTACAAGACAACGAGATTTCACAAGAGCGGATCCCATATGAAGGGTGCATCTGGGTAGAAGGTCATCCCTCTTTCTCTTTTGTTTACACAATTATGCTTTGACTGATAAATCAAGGGCAAAAATAGTGAAGAGAATTTGTTTGCATTAATTTGGGGCTGGGCACCCCCGCTGCCAGCTCTTCTATCAACTGGATAAGCGGATGAAGCCACTAGTCCAGGGTGTGAAATCCAATCAATAAGTGAGATAAAGATTCTCCATTTACGTCCTCGTGAGCAAAAACAAGAACACAAAATAGGAGAAAATTTTGAAAGTTTTAAAGGTAGCACATGAGCAATTTACTTGGAGTGGCAGTTAAATACCACATGTAGGTAGGTATGGTGGACACAATGGGTAAACTATGGTTTTAGGGAGTTGGATGCACGAGTAGAGCTCATACTCAGTACAGGTGGAGGCTAGCAAAAGACTGGGAGCGACAAATCAAGAGAGCATAAGAGCCATAATCATGCATAGCGACATAAACATCATTAATCAAAGCATAAGTGGTATCACAAGTTCAAAAACTAAATGGTAACGGAGACTATTCGTGACTGGTTCATATTCATAAACATGGTGTGAGCATACGCCAAGTCAACAAAATAAAACATTAAAAGGAGAATACCACACATTTATGCTTTAATATGAGAAGAACAACTCATGATTCTTTCAATGGCATATTAAACACTATCATCTATTTGAGTCTATTAATTCTACTCAATAACCACAAGGATTTAAAACTAAAATAACATCTAGCATGACATGAAAAAGTTCTAGCCACAGTCTATACAAGCTTCTACTTGCACCGTTAAAAATTCTACCTCAAGCAACAATTTCTTTTCCCAACAAGCACCATACAAGACATGCTTTAACAAAAATTCTCTAAATTCTACAGCAATCAAACATGAGAGTAATCACATAACACTACTAAAACTAACATCTCTAAATAAGAGATGCATGAAAACAAAGGCTAAACGCAGTACTAGCAAAAGGTGAACACTCACAGAACAATAAGAATGAAAACTAGAATGTTCTAAGCAATGAAAACGGAGCGTGTCTCTCTCCTACACAAGTTTGATAAGATCCAACCATAAACTACAACAAAGAAAACTAAACAAACTGAAAGCAAAAAAATAAAAGACGCTCCAAGTAAAGCACATAAGATGTGACTGACTAAAAATATAGTTTCACTAGAAGTGACTTGATAAATTGTTGATGAAGAAGGGGATGCCTTGGGCATCCCAAGCTTAGATGCTTGAATATTCTTGGAATTTGCCGGTATGTACCACCGGGGCATCCCCAAGCTTAGGCTCTTCACTCTTCTTGATCACGTCATATCATCCTCTTCTCTTGACCCTTGAAAACTTTCTTCACACCAAACTTCTCACAATCTTCATTAGCAACGTTAGTGAAATCGAAATAATAAATTCACATGGTTCAGTTTCAACACAAGGCTAACACTCATAAAAACATTATCTACTTTCACAACTTCTTTTAAAACTCTTTTTTCTCAAAATAACACCAAAAGAAAGAGATTAAGATGCAAATACAATTATTGGCAGAAATCTGTCAAAACAGGACAGCAGGTAAAGATGATTTTTTTCGAAAATCTTATGTTGCTCAAATAAAAAAGTGCTTAAATAAGAAAAGTTGCGTATATAGCCCAGTATTTTGCACAAAACATCTCAGGTCATTTTGAATTTTTTGTGATTTTATACGATTTTAAAAGTGGACAGCAGAAATCTGTTTCCTGCGCAGAAATCCGAAATATAGTCTCAACTTTCCACTAGAGGCTTTACTTGGCTCAACTAATACATGAAAATAAAGATATAAAGAAGTTTATAAAGAAGTATATAACCCCTTGACTCAAAGAAAATAGAGAAAAACAATGCAAAAATAAAAACATGGGTTATCTCCCAAGAAGTTATTTTCTTTAAAGCCTTTTAGCTAGGGCATGATAATTTGAAAAGATGCTCACATAAGAAATATGAATTGAAGAAAAAGAGAGCATCAAGAAGCAAACGTGAAACAAATTTAAGCCTAACCCACTTCATATGAAAAAGAATCTTGTATAAAAACAAGTCATGAAAACACAAAACAACAAGCATAGGAAAGCAAAACAAGTGCAACCTCATAATTTTCAACATAAAGAGGGAAAACTTGATATTGTTGAGATGCATGAAACTAAGTTTTCCTCACTCATAATAACTTTCAGTAGCATCATGAATAAAATTAACAATATAACTATCACAAGAAACATTCTTATCATGAGCCACATGCATAAAAGAATTAATACTCTCCACATAAGCATAGTCATTCTTATTAATAGCAGTGGGAGAAAATTCAACAAAATAGCTATTATTATCATTCTCATCACCATAATCATAAAATATAGGAGGCATATTGTAATCATAATAAATTGTCTCCTCAATAGTAGGTGGACTGAAAATGTCATATTCATAATTGCAATCATCATATATAGAAGGCATATCATGATAACAATAAAATTTATCATGGATAGTAGGTGGAACTAGAATACCATAGTCATTATAATCATCATATATTGGAGGCAAAGTATCATAAAAGTAAATTTGTTCCTCCATTCTTGGGGGACTAAAAATAGCATATTCATCAAGACTAGCATCCCCAAGCTTAGATTTTTCAATAGCATTAGCAATAATGGTGTTCAAAGAATTCATACTAATAACATTGCTATCACTATTATGCAAACAAGCTTCCATAGGTTTTTTTAATTTTCTCTTCAAACACTTCATGTCCTAACTCAAGATAAATATTATAAAGCTCTCTCATATTTTTGTTGTTTTCCATTAAGCCTAACTAGTGAAAACAAGAAACAAAAGATTTAATTGTAGAATCTAAAGGAAATAACTTCGAGCACTCACACCCGAGGATGTGAGTACCTTTTACCTTACCTCCTCGGCAACGGCGCCAGAAAAGATCTTGATGTATATGCACATTTCTATTCTTCTAGACGGTGTTGGGCCTCCAAGTGCAGAGGTTTGTAGAACAGTAGCAAGTTTCCCTTAAGTGGCTTACCCAAGGTTTATCGAACTCAGGGAGGTACAGGTCAAAGATATCCCTCTCAAGCAACCCTGCAATTAAGATACAAAAAGTCTCTTGTGTCCCCAACACACACAATATACTTGTCAGGTATATAGGTGCACTAGTTTGGCAAAGAGATAGTGAAATGCGAGCAATATGGATGGTTATAAGTAATAATAGCAATCTGAAATAAATATGGCAGCAAGCAAACATGTAGCAGAACAGCGGAAAACGGTGTTTCAATGCTTGGAAACAAGGCCCATGGATCCTACTTTCACTAGTGGACACTCTCAACAATGAAAACATAATTGAATTAATAAATACCTTCTCTTCACTATGCTACTCCAAACCACTCTCCGGTCGAATAACAACACCAATCCATGCGTAGGGCTTTAACAACACTCCTCTGAGTAAGCACTTTCCCAACTAAGTAACCCCCACGCTATCACCATGGGACCTAGATGGTTCCACGCAAACACCACAATTTCATAGGATTATCCAACACAAAATATAAATATAATGCTAAACCACACGGTGCACACACTGTCACCTTTACACCGTGATCAAAGTGTTTACGGAGATCTCATAGCAAAAACCACTTGAGTAGCATAATAGATGAAGAATAATATCTACGAATTCAACTAGATTACAAAGCTCACGATCACATAGAGATCACACCATGGGAGAGAGAGATGAAACATGTCGTGGGATAATCACGGCAGATGTTACCGGGGGTAACTGATCTAGGGGCAAGTCGACACAGGTATTTGGGAGAGGGTTTAGCTCGAAGGAAGACATGGCGAAAAGCAATCTAAGAGCCGGAAAACAACTCGCCGGATCTCGATATGATTATACTGGATACTCGATAATAGGTGTTACAGTTATGACTTGAATCCCTCTCAGGCGAAGCCTAGGGGTTGGTTTATATAGTACTCATACCCCCTTTGGCTTGCCATACAAAGCGCTCCTTGAGTCCTACTCGAACTCTATATACAAACCTAACTTTCCTTACCATAACCCACAATCCGGGTTACGATCCTTACAAGCCCTGGGCCTTTCTGAAGCTTCTTTGTTCTTAGCCGGATTTGGTCCATCCGCCGTTTGGGCCGGATTACACCTGGGAGTTGGCATACCGGGTTACTATCCCCTCATCAGTAGTCCCCAGGATAGCGCGGGCTTCATGGATTCATTCTTGAGGCGCTCGCTATCCCGATAGCTCGATCCTTCCTCGAACGCCTAATGGGCCTTTCCATATTTGAACCCTTGCTCCGAACGCCCACAACGCCAAATCCGCGCGGATAATTACTGTTCCGCAATTTCCGGCTTTCTGGCCGCGGGTGAGCTCACCACCTCCCTTATAAATATCTGCAGAGGGTAACCCTAAACCATTCACCTCGTTTCGTCATTTCTTTCTCCTCGCTCCCTCACAGTTCCGGCCGCCGGGCTCACGCGCGCTTCCAGAGATAAGGCCACCTCCGGCCGCACCCGACCTCGAGCTCTCCAGCGCCGCCATCGAGCCCCGCCGCCACGCTCTTGTTTCTTTCATCAAGGACTGTGGTGAGACACTCAAGCCGCGCCGCGCACCGGCCTCAGTTCGGACCTCAACTCCTTCGGTAAGCCCCTCTCAACCATCCAACTGAAACCGGCAATTTCATCAATTTGACCAAGATTGGATCTGAGTCAACCCGCAAATCAATTTTAGGGAACCATCAAATTAGTCCGCTTCGATAGTCCTTAGCTTCTTCTAGCACCTGATACGCAATCACCACCCATTTCCGCGCCCTTATTAACCATTAAACTTCATATAAGATTACTTGCAAGTCCTTCGATTCTAGATCCGTTCCGCCTTGTTTTCTCCGCCTGCCGCATTAACACCCGGATAATCCTTCTTTTCCAGTTAATCCCTCCTCAGTAAGGTATGGGCAACCATCCATGTTCACCCAACCCACCTCAATACGTAAGTAATTAACAATTTACTCAACTTCATCCGACACCCGGAAAATCTTCAGCACTTAGCTTCGTAGCGCATTACCCGGGTCTTGTTTTAGCCTTCAGCGTCTTAATGTCTCCAGATTCAAATGAGTTGATGTTCCGAATCTTACCCCACACATTTCTTGTCCCTTGCAGGTCAGCTCCATGGCTCCTAAAAGACAGGGAAAACACCCGGCTCCTGCAAAGACCTCCCAAACCGCTTCTGCCGACTGGGGCCGGTCTTCAACAACGAAGGCCAAACTGGATGGGATGGCCGAGCTAGGAATCCTTCCTTCCCAAAAGGAAATACACTGGAGGGCTCCTGGCGATGAGACCCGTCCCACTCCTACCGGGAATGAGGTAATCTGCTTTACCGAGCACGTGATCCGGGGGTTCCGTCCTCCGGGTCACCCCTTCTTCCGAGAAATCCTAAGCCACTACGGCCTCCGGGTGTTCGACATAGGGCCTAACTCTATGCTGAACATCACCCACTTCATAGTCTTGTCCGAGTCTTACCTGTGCATTCAACCAAGCCTAGCTCTTTTTACCGAGTTATTTTACTGTGAACCGTGCCGCGAGAGCGATGACGGAGCAATCCTTACTTGCGGCGGGGTATCTATCCAACGCCGCAAGCGCTCGCTGATGCCAGCCCTTAATCTGAACTCCCACGCCAAAAATTGGCAGCTATCCTTCTTCTATTGCCATGATACCTCTCCGGATGGCGAGAGGAAATTGCCGGGTTACTCGGAGACCCCCCTCGAACCCTCCGCGTCTTTCAATGCTTTTGCGCCTGATCCTGATAGGGAAGCGATTCAGCCCCTTCTGGCCAAATTAGCAGCTTTCTCAGCCCATGGCCTTCTCGGGCTCAACTTAGTAAAGACCTGGGTGGAGTTCCGGGTTCAACCCAACTCCATTCGTTCAAAACTGCTGCACGAATACTCGGGCCATATCACAGACTCCCTCCGCTACTCCACCAAAAACTTCCCTGCCGGTAACACCATCAAGACCATCAAGGGCTTCTTGGTGGAGAGATTGGACGTCATAAAGAACACCGCCGGGTTACCCCCGTTTACTCGGGAGAATCCCGCCCCAGCGGTGAGTCCTGCCCCCTTTTTCTTATTTCAGTACTTTCGTCCGCTACAACCTTTAACCATCATTTGTATTTACCTGTTTACAGGCTGACGATCCCTTCTGGAAAGTCGAAAACTCTCCTCCTTCTCAAGACCCCGAAGAAGAGGTCGAGTCTGTGGATGATGATGAGGGTATTCCTCCATAACCTTTATACCTGCCTTTTATCTGTGCTGTTTCCCTTATCTGATACTTACTCGGCTTTCAGGGTCGGGGGATGACGAGGAGGAAGAAGTAAATGACCCGGAAGCCACCGAGTCTGACCGGGAGCCTCCAGTTGGAAACAAAAGGAAGGCTAGAGGGGTAGTTGAAAAGGTTCCCTTCTCTTCTGTGTCTCGTGCGCCTTACTCCTTTGCTGCTATGCATGAACTTAACGAGCGATTATCACATTCACCCTTCTTGAAGGATCCTCTTCCGACTAAACGTAGGGTGACCCGGAATTCTCCGGGGGATGATCCCCTTAACCCGGGTATTCCCACTTCACCTACTCATCGAGCCAGTACCCCTCCAGCTCAACCTTCCCAATCTCCTCAGCGTCACCCGTCTCCTACTCATCCACTTGCCGGGCAATTTCGCGTCCCGCAGCCAGTGCTCTTGCCAACGTCATCCGCTTCCAGTGGCGAACTTCCTCCGGACTACGCCGTAAATACCGGGTAACTACCTTTATTTGCATTTTCTCGTACTTGTTACCTTTCCTTTTTCGGTACCTTCCACCGATCCATGTCCTCCTTCTTGTCTTCAGCGCCACAGTTACGCTGAGCGACCAGGATATTCCTGAACCGGAAGGACAGGAAGAGGAGAAGCCGAGTGATGACATGGACGTTGAGATTGAAGACGAGGCCGAGGACGGAAAAGAAGAAGACCCTTTCAAGGACCCAATTCCACCGAAAACTGCATCACCCCAGCCCTCTGAAGAAGTGGACGAAGACATCATCTTGGAGACCAAGCCGGGCTCTCCTAACCCGGACGTTCAAACGACCCGGGTTTCGACCCCCAGACCCGGAACAGCTCCTCCACAAGAGGGCCAATCCTCCGGCCCTTCTCAACTTCGTCCTGAAGACATGACCTTTGCTCAGATGCTAGATGCCCTTCATACCTTGAAGGGTGACGAAGAAAACTTACTAGATGCCTTAATACTCAAGCACGAGGTAATCCCGACTAACACCAATTGATTCCATATATAGTCCCCAAGTTCCGAGTAAATTACTAGGTAGCTTGCTTGGAACTTTGCATAATGTTTCTGGCTGACCCTTCTTCATGCTTCCCTACAGGACTATGTTTCACAGTTGGAGAAGAAACTGGCCAAATCCACCAAGCTTGCTGAAAAAGAAGCGGCCCTTCGTGAAGCTGCTGAGACTGAGGCTCACAGGTGCCAGAAGATGACGAAAAGGTACAAGAAGAGAGCTCGTAAGGCAAAAGGCAAACTGACAACTCTTTCTGCTCAAATTGATGGTGTTTATCGTACCGCAACTGGTAAGATTTTTGAATTTCACCTTTTGTGACTCGGATTACTTTGATTTGAACAACTGCACTTGTTTGCCTACTATCTTTGCTTCTTTTGCCTTTTTTAGCAGGGCCACATGACGCTGCCCCCGAAGGAGATGATGCTGCCAAGCTTAAAACCATCAAGAATACTCTTCGCCAACTTTGCAGCGGAGTCAGTTGGATACTTGACGAGTTACGTCTGCCGGGTATCAGGCCAGATAACATGAAGAAGTTACTAGAAAGCTGCTCTACCATCCCCGAATGGATTTGGCATTGGAAACGGTCCTCCTGCCGCTTTGGGGTAACCCGGGGACTCGCGTTAGCTAAGGCCTACGCTCCCAAGCTAGAGCTGTCCAAGCTTATGAGCGGATTCCCAGAGTTCAACTTGGATGGGTCCAAGTTTTTGCCAAAGGACTTCAAGGCTATTCAGAAAGAAGTCCGTCATCCGGCTAGTGTTATCGCTGATGCCTTAGAAATTGATGTGATTCTTCCGGCTTATGATGCTAATGACAAGGTTGTCAAGGCTGACCGCCCCCAGCCGTTCGATATGCTTGTCCGTTGGAGGGAGGAAGCGATCAAGTTAAAGGAAGAAGCCGCCAAGAAGGCCGAGGTCGACTCTGCTCCTGCAACTTCTGCTGCGCAGCCCGAGACTACTACTGATCCAAGTGGCACCAAGGGCAAGGCCAAGGTGGATCCTGCAGCTTGAAGTAACGCTTATCATTCCACATGCGTCAATCGGCGAAGCGTCGTTTACAACAGCTTTACTATTCGTTTAAGCAGAGCGCCTGTGCTCTTTTGATACTTTTATGATATTGTAATACTTTGAGTTAAACTCCCGATGCACTTTGCGCCCCTTTGGGCTTTTGATGAATGTATCTTTGCGTTTTCTTATTCTTGATATCCACTTGCTTTATTCTCGATAACTTATACTTCTTTTTTCTTAGCAAAGCCCGTCCTCCGGGTTTCGTCTGAGACCCGGATGCGTGGCTCGTTGTAATTTAATCGGCTGGATGATGTTGTTTCCTCATTAGAGCTCATAAGTCCCCAGCCCGGGTTTCCGCGTCTAGGACACATGATTGTTTCTTTTCAAGGAAACGAATCGCCCATCGCTGGATGCCCAAAACTTCAGGACAGCTTTTATGAGGTTTGAAGTTATGCTTGATAATCGTTGAGTTTCCGGCTGTAAGCCTTATACTCTGCATAACCTGTGGTTTAGATGACCCTTTCGACTATCTTGTACTATAAGCCGGCTTTCGCGTGGATACCATGTTGTTACATCAATACGAAAACTGGGTCAAACAAGTCCCTTTTGGGTCTCATGACTGATAGTAATCGTAGGCGAACAGATCATGCCACTTTGTTGCGAGTCACATCGAGCTTAAGTAAGAATAGACGAGAATTTTGGACTTCTTTGTCCGGTTATAAGATTGTAGCCGCACTCGTTTTTTCGAGTTGCCGGCCCCTATAACTCATTGGCATCAAGGCCGGGTCTTTTTTGAGTTTGCAGCTGTGCTTGTAGGAGCAACTAGCCCTCAAGACCTAAATATTTTACGCCGTATAAATGACAATTGTCTCTTTTCTCGATAATCCCCTTTTTATTTGATATGAGAAAATTAGGCCAGCAAGCCGCCTCATTAAAAACCCATCCAGTCCCCAAGGGTGCCCTGGATAGGAAAAGAGTGCGTCTGAAACCTGCTGCCTGTTACATCATTTTCTGCTAAGTATAGTATGGACGTAGCTGAGCCACGTTCCATGGTCTATCTCTTTCTTGCATAGGTGCAGTAGTATGAGCAGTGTCGTTGACTGTGGCCGATTCTTCTCTTGCATCTACCAAGTAATATGACCCATTATGTAGACTCCGGCTTATGATGAAAGGTCCTTCCCATGGCGGCGATAGCTTGTGTTTTCCCTCGTTTGTTTGAACCAAGCGCAGGACCAAGTCTCCCTCCTGGAAGACCCGGCTTTTTACCCGCCGGCTATGATATCTTCGCAAATCCTGCTGATATATGGCTGACCTTTCTAAGGCTTGCTCCCTTTGTTCTTCTAACATGTCCACGGCGTCTTGCCGGTTCTTCTCGTTCTCCACTTCGACGTAGGCTGTCACTCTTGGTGAATCATGAATGATGTCGCTTGGTAATACTGCTTCTGCGCCGTAAACCATGAAGAAAGGCGTCATCTGGGTGGACCGGTTAGGTGTAGTATTGATACCCCAGACCACGGAAGGGAGTTCTTCAACCCACGCTCCAGCGGCCCTGATACAAGGGACCCTTAGCCGCGGTTTCAATCCTCGAAGTAGCTCTTGGTTCGCCCTCTCCACTTGCCCGTTGGCTTGCGGATGTGCCACTGATGCCACATCAAGCCTGATTCCATTGTTGCCACAAAATTTTTCCATCTCTCCAAGGGACATGTTGGTTCCGTTGTCAGTGATTATACTGTGGGGATATCCAAACCGGTATATGATTCTTTTCAGGAATTTGACTGCTGTGGCCGCTTCACAATTGGTAACCGGCATAACCTCCACCCACTTGGTAAACTTATCGACAGCCACTAAAAGATGTGCCTTCTTGCATGGTGACATATGGAAAGGGCCAACCATGTCCATACCCCAAACAGCGAATGGCCAGGTTAGTGGTATTGTCCGTAACTCCATAGCCGGTACATGAGTTTGGCGAGCGTACCTTTGACATCCATCGCATCTTGCCACTATCCGCTCCGCGTCTGTTAAGGCCGTGAGCCAGAAGAACCCATGCCGATAGGCCTTAGCCACAAGGGATCTTGTGGACGCATGATGCCCACAATCACCTTCGTGGATCTCCTTAAGGATTTGTCGGCCTTCTTCCGGTGTCACGCAGCGCAGAAAGACTCCTGTCGCGCTTCTCTTGTACAGCTCCCCATTGATAATAGTATATCCTTTTGCCCGCCTCAAGATTTGTCTTGCTAATACTTCCTGCTCTGGCAATTCGCCCCGTGATAGATAGGCCAGATATGGCTCTGTCCACTCGGGAACAGTACGTATTGTAGCCACAAACTCCTCATCCGGGTCTCGATTTGCTAGTTCTTCCTCAGACTCGGATTTAACTGACGGTCGCCATAGCTCATCCAGGAAAACATTAGGTGGAACCGGCTCTCTACGCGAGCCGAGTCTGGCGAGTGCATCCGCTGCCTCATTTTTTCTTCTGTCTATGTGCTCTACTTCATACCCGGAGAAACACCCGGCAACCCTATCAACCTCTCTGCGATACGCTGCCATAGTGGCGTCCTTCCTATCCCAGGTTCCTGATACCTGCTGCACCACAAGATCCGAATCCCCAAAGCATCGTATCCTTCTGATGTTCATCTCCTTGGCTATCTTCAAGCCGTGCAGTAGGGCCTCATACTCGGCCACGTTATTTGAACAATCGAAGTGAATCTGTAGCACGTAACTTAGTTTGTCCCCCTTTGGCGACGTCAGCACCACTCCAGCTCCTGACCCTTCGTACTGCTTTGATCCATCGAAGTGCATGGTCCATGACTCGGAATTTGGGACTATAGTAGCCATTCCAGTGTGTGTCCAGTCGTTAACAAAATCGACCAAAGCCTGTGACTTGATTGCTGATCTGGGCTCGTAGCTGATATGATAATCTCCCATCTCTATTGCCCATTTGGCTATTCTTCCCGTTGCATCCGAGTTTCTGATGATATCCGACATTGGTATTGAACTAACCACTGTTATGGGATGTTCTTGGAAATATGGCTTCAACTTCCGGCTGGCCATAAAGACCCCAAACACCAACTTTTGCCAATGTGGATAACGCTGCTTTGCTTCCGATAACACCTCGCTGACATAATAAACCGGCCTTTGGACCGGGTATCCCTTCCCATCCTCCTTGCGTTCTACGACAACTACCGCGCTGACGGCCCGGGGACCGGCGGCCACGTATAATAACATAGGTTCTTTAGGACCCGGGGCTGCTAGTACTGGTGCTTCCGACAATTGCTTTTTTAGCGCTTCAAACGCCTCATCTGCCTCCTGATCCCACACGAACTTATCTGACTTCCGCAAAAGCCGATACAAGGGTATTGCCTTTTCTCCAAGCCTGGATATGAACCGGCTCAAGGCTGCTACGCAGCCCGTGAGCTTTTGAACATGCTTCAAATTTTCCGGTTTCTTCAAACTTTGGATGGCCTTGATTTTGTCCGGGTTTGCCTCGATTCCTCTCTCGGAGACTATAAAGCCGAGTAACTTCCCAGCCGGGACTCCAAATACGCACTTCGTTGGGTTAAGCTTCATCTGGTACCTTCTCAAGTTTTTAAATGTCTCCTTCAAATCATCAATGAACGTTTCTGCCTTCCGGGTCTTAATAACCACGTCATCCACATACGCGTGCACGTTGCGCCCAATTTGGTCCTCGAAGCACTTCTGAATACATCGTTGGTAAGTTGCGCCCGCATTTTTCAATCCAAACGTCATGGTTTTGTAGCAGAAGGCCCCAAAAGGGGTTATGAATGACGTTTTCTCCCAATCCTCCCTTTTGAGTTTAATCTGGTGGTACCCCGAATATGCGTCCAGGAAACACAGCAAGTCGCTTCCGGCTACCGCGTCTATGATTTGGTCTATCCTTGGTAGTGCGAACGGATCCTTTGGGCAATGCTTGTTGAGGCTCGTGAAATCGATACACATCCTCCATTCATTTGTCTTTTTCATCACAAGAACCGGGTTTGCTAACCAGTCGGGGTGAAATACTTCCATGATAAAGCCTGCGGTTAATAGTCGCGCGATTTCCTCACCTATAGCTCTTCTCCTTTCCTCATTCATCTTTCTCATACCTTGCTTCACAGGCCTGGCCTTGGGATCCACGTGCAAACTGTGCTCTGCCAACTCAGTGGGAATACCCGGCATGTCGCTGGGTGTCCAAGCAAACACATCCGCATTTGAACGGATGAATTCCACCAGAGCCTTTTCTTGCGCATCATCTAGATTGGACCCTATAGTGAATTGCTTGGTGGGATCTCCCTCCACAAAATCTACTTTCTTGGTATCTTGAGCTGCCTTGAACTTCACTCTTTCGTCTTCAGCATCTGGCCTTCTCAACGCTGTACCATCATCCGGATCCACCTGCGACCGGTAATACTGAAGCTCTTCCTTCCTGCAGGCTTGTTCGGCCATTACTGAATCTCCCTCATCGCACTCGGCTGCTATATCCCGGTTTCCATGGATAGTGATGGTCTGCTTGGGGCCCGGAATCTTTAATTGCAGATACACGTAGCACGGCCTAGCCATGAACTTAGCATAAGCCGGCCTTCCGAACAGAGCGTGGTAGGGGCTGTGCAGCTTGACTACCTCGAACGTGAGCCACTCCACCCGATAGTTATCTACCGATTCTCCAAAGGCTACTTCCAACGCAATTTTTCCTTCGGGGCGTGCCGAATGACCCGGCACGATTCCATGGAACACCGTCGAACTTTTTTGTAGCTGGGACTCCTTGAGGTTCATGCGCAAGAAGGTTTCCCAATATAGGATGTTGATACTACTCCCTCCATCCATCAAGACTTTCTTCAGCTCGTAACCATTGACCTGGGGTGCCACCACTAATGCCAAGGTTCCGGGGTGCTTTATTCCTTCCGGGTGATCCCTTCTGCTCCATGTTACCTCTTGCTCCGCCCATCTCAAGGATCCCGAAGTGGCCGAGGAGGCTGGATCCACTGTTTGCTTCAACGCCCCTTTGTCCCTGCTGGAAGTCCCTGTAACATGCACATGATA
Organism: Alopecurus myosuroides; assembly: GCA_028641055.1. NCBI lineage: Eukaryota > Viridiplantae > Streptophyta > Magnoliopsida > Poales > Poaceae > Alopecurus > Alopecurus myosuroides. The sequence goes on along the minus strand of CM054059.1, from coordinate 112,006,452 downwards.
TTGTCCTTTCAAATTGAGCGTACGTACCATGCCGATGAAGATATTGATTTGGCCGATTGACACCATGGATCCGGATTCGAAGTGATCCGGCTCCAACTCCCACCCGGAATTGTCCACTATCTGCTCTCCTTCGTCATTGGAGTAGATCTCGCCGACGACAAAGTTCTCCATACTCTTCCGAGCTTCTCCCGTGATGTAAACACCTTTGGACGCAGGCCCCACGGTGGGCGCCAACTGTCGTGGGATAATCACGGCAGATGTTACCGGGGGTAACTGATCTAGGGGCAAGTCGACACAGGTATTTGGGAGAGGGTTTAGCTCGAAGGAAGACATGGCGAAAAGCAATCTAAGAGCCGGAAAACAACTCGCCGGATCTCGATATGATTATACTGGATACTCGATAATAGGTGTTACAGTTATGACTTGAATCCCTCTCAGGCGAAGCCTAGGGGTTGGTTTATATAGTACTCATACCCCCTTTGGCTTGCCATACAAAGCGCTCCTTGAGTCCTACTCGAACTCTATATACAAACCTAACTTTCCTTACCATAACCCACAATCCGGGTTACGATCCTTACAAGCCCTGGGCCTTTCTGAAGCTTCTTTGTTCTTAGCCGGATTTGGTCCATCCGCCGTTTGGGCCGGATTACACCTGGGAGTTGGCATACCGGGTTACTATCCCCTCATCAAAACACATAGCTACCGGTACAGCCCTCAGCCCTGGGGGAGAACTACTCCCTCCTCATCATAGGAGACAGCAACGGCGATGGATATGGCGGTGGAGTCGATGGAGATGGCTTCCGGGGGCACTTCCCCGTCCCGGCAGGGTGCCAGAACAGAGATCTGTCCCCCAAAACTTGTCGGTGGAGGCGGCGGCGCTACGGATGTTTTTGGTGGAAAAGGACGATTCTCTTAGGGTTTTCCCTCAGAGGAGTATAAATAGGCGAAAGGGCAAAGGCGATGGAGCCTTGGGGGCCCCACACCACCCCAACGCGGTCAAGGGGGCGCGCCGCCCTATGGCGTGGCCCCCCTGAGGCCCCCCTCTGGTTCTCTTCGGGATTCCGTGGAACCTTCGGGAATTCTAAGACTTCCGGGCTTCGAATTTTCCAATTCCGAGAATATTTCTAGAACAACTTTTCTGAAACTAAAAACATCAGAAAACAGGGAACTGGCTCTGTGGCATCTTGTCAATAGGTTAGTCCAGAAAATCGATAAAAATGACATAAATAAGGGAGAAAAATTTAGGTATTGGCATAATATCATCATGTAACACCCGAAATTATAGATACATTGTAGACGTATCAATCCCCTTCAGTCTCCCACGTGTTCCGGGAGTACGGCTACGTACCGCACGGAGGCAGGGACGGTGTCGTGTGCTATGTGTTGTTGGGAACCCCAAGAGGAGGGTGTGATGATCACAACGGTAGGAGTTTTCCCCTTAGTTAAGAACATGGGTTATCAATCCAGTAGGAGAAAGAGAATCTTCGGAAGGTTGATGCCACTGACGGTGGTGCTGGTGCTTCACCGGTGTCAGCAACAACGTGGAACCTGCGCACAACACAACCAAAATACTTTTCCCCAACGGTACAGTGAGGTTGTCAATCTCACCGGTCTTGCTGAAAACAAAGATTAGACGTATAGTGTGGAAAACAGTGTATGCTTGCAGTAAGTAAAGAGAGCAGGAAATCGTTGTGGTTTCTTTAACAGTGTGGAAAATGGACCGGGGTTCATAGTTTCACTAGTGGTGTCTCTCCATTAAAGATAGCATGCTGGGTGAACAAATTAGAGCTGGGCAATTGACAAATAGAGGTTGCACCGTAGTGAACAATATAACATGAAGATTACTATGATATTTAGTGCGGGAATTACTACAAGATACATAGACCGACATTCATCTGCATCTATGACTAATAATCCACCCTCAGGTTATCATCCTAACCCCCTTAGGTATTAAGTTGCAAGCAACAGATAATTGCATTAAACAAAGTGTGTAATGTAAGCAATGATTATGCACGTGTGCACTCTCACCGTCGTTTGCTCCCTAATGGCAACAGCACATCCTCCCCCTTCACGTGACTGGTTTGTAGTCATAAACATGGTGTGAGCATGTGCCAAGTCAACCAAATAAATCATTCGAAAGAGAATACCATATATTGATGCTTTACTATGACAAGAACAACTCATGAATCTTTCAATACATATTAAACACTCTCAGCTATTTAAGGCTATTCATGCTACTCAATAACCACAAGGATTTAAAACTAAAATAACATTTAGCATTGCATGAAAAAGTTCTAGCCACAGTCTATACAAGCTTCTACTAGTACTGTTATAAATTCTACTTCAAGCAGCAGTTTTCTTTCTCCCAACAAGCAACATACAAAAACATGCTTTAACAAAAAATACTCTTTATGATACAGCAAGCAATTGTGAGAGTACTCAAATAACACTACTAAAACTAACAGCTCTAATAAGCGATGCATGCAAAACAGGAGCTAAATAAATGCAACAGTTAGACAGAGACTAAGAATAGACCGTATTCTCATGAAAAAGCGGAGCGTGTCACTCTCCAATAAAAGAATTCTGGGGTCCAACCAAGATTATTATGAAATTAAAAACAAACTGAAAACAAAAATAAAAGACGCTCCAAGTAAAGCACATAAGATGCGACCGAATAAAAATATAGTTTCACTAGAAGTGACCTGATAATTTGTTGATGAAGAAGGGGATGCATTGGGCATCCCCAAGCTTAGACGCTTGAGTATTCTTAGAATTTGCTGGGATGTACCACCGGGGCATCCCAAGCTTAAATTTTTTACTCTTCTTGATCACATCATATCATCCTCTTCTCTTGACCCTTGAAAACTTTTTTCACACCAAAATTCTCACAATCTTCATTAGCAACGTTAGTGCAATCGAAATAATAAACTCAAATGGTTCAGTTTAAACACAAGAATAGAAATAAAACACACATTAGCTACTGTCACAACTTCTTTTAAAACTCTTTTTCTCAAAAGAACATCAAAAGAAAGAGATTAAGATGCAAATGCAATAATTGGCAGAAATTTGTCAAAATAGAACAGCAGGCAGAGATCGATTTTTTTTCGAAAAACTTCTGTTGCTCAAATAAAAAAGTGGTCAACTAAGAAAAGTTGCGTATATAACTCAGGATTAAGCACAAAAAATCTCAGGTCATTTTGAATTTTCTGTGATTTTTAACGGAATTAACAGTGGACAGCAGAAATCTGTTTTCTGCGCAGAAATCCGAAATATAGTATCAACTTTCCACTAGAGGCTTTACTTGGATCAACAAAAACTCAAAAGGAAAGATACAACGGGGTTTCTAAGGAAATATAAAACGCCCAGGTGCAAAGCACACCAAGGAAAACAAAGGAAAACTGAATGAAAACAGAGAAATAAAACGGGTTGTCTCCAGGTATCGATTTTCTTTAACGCCTTTCAGAAAGGCCTAAAAGGGCAACTCAAGTATTTTCAAGTGAAGAAGAATCAACACTAAGCTTAGAAATATCCTCAACAATGAATGGTATTTCATCTATAGAAGTTTTTTAAGTCCCTTTATCAGCACTTTTAGGCACACTACTTTCATCAAATGGGTTTGCAGGAACAATCCAATCATAATTCTTTTCTATAGTTTCATGCATTCCCACCAATTTAAAGGGCATTGGTATTTTAATTTCTTTATACTTGGCTTTAGCCGGTGTGCTATTAACATCTACACATGAGCCAGACATCTCAAATCGATCAAAAACTTTTCTAGCCTCAATATCAACATCACCAAATACTTTAAACAAAGTTTCTAGGATAAATTCTCTTTTTTCGCTATCCTTAATGCTATCAAGGTTGAGGAACATTTTTTGTATTATGGGATTAAGGTTAACAAACCTAGCTTCTAGCATACGAACTAGAGATGCCGCAGCGGTTTCATAATTTGGGGCAAGTTCAACTAAGGATCTATCCTCAAATCCTTCATGCATACTAACATAATTAAAGAATTCTCCAATATTATCATTCCCAATTATATCACCGCTACCTACTGGTACGTCTTTCAAGGTAAAGTTGGATAGAATCATGATTAGAGATTAAGCTAAGAGCAGCAAAAGCAAAAAATAACAGCAAGCAAATGGATAACAACTATAAAGTAAACTAATTTTTTTTGTGTTTTAAATATAGAGAATAAAAACGATACAAAAATAAAAACAAGACAATAAACAAAATAAAGAGGTTGAGAGTGAGAGACTCCCCTTGCCATAAGACTTCCTTCTCCCCGGCAATGGCGCCAGAAAAATTATTGCTATGTGTTGTTGGGAACCCCAAGAGGAGGGTGTGATGAGCACAGCGGTAGGAGTTTTCCCCTTAGTTAAGAACCAGGGTTATCAATCCAGTAGGAGAAAGAGAAACTTCGGAAGGTTGATGCCACTGACGGTGGTGCTGGCGCTTCACCGGTGTCAGCAACAACGTGGAACCTGCACACAACACAACCAAAATACTTTTCCCCAACGGTACAGTGAGGTTGTCAATCTCACCGGTCTTGCTGAAAACAAAGATTAGACGTATAGTGTGGAAAACAGTGTATGCTTGCAGTAATTAAAGAGAGCAGAAAATTGTTGTGGTTTGTTTAACAGTGTGGAAAATGGACCGGGGTTCATAGTTTCACTAGTGGTGTCTCTCCATAAAATATAGCATGCAGGGTGAACAAATTACAGCTGGGCAATTGACAAATAGAGGTTGCACCTTAGTGCAAAATATAACATTAAGATTACTATGATATTTAGTGCGGGAATTACTACAAGATACATAGACCGACATTCATCTGCATCTATGACTAATAATCCACCCTCAGGTTATCATCCGATCCCCCTTAAGTATTAAGTTGCAAGCAACAGATAATTGCATTAAACAAAGTGTGTAATGTAAGCAATGATTATGCACGCGGGCACTCTCACCGCTGTTTTCTCCCTAATGGCAACAACACATCCTCCCCCTTCACGTTTCTGTCACTCGAGCAAGGCAACAAGGAGGCATGAACCCACTATCAAGCATAAATACTCCCTCTTGGTGTCACAAGCAACTACTTGGCCAGAGCAACCACTAGCAACGGAAAGCATGCAATATCACAAATAACATATGCAATAAAGACTATAATCAACTTGGCATAAGGTCAATATTCATCGGATACCAGCAAACACAACATATAGAATCACATATGATCAATTTCGATCATGATAGGCAGCTCACGAGATCTAAACATGGAGGCATATGAGGAGGATACAACCATCTAGCTACTGCTATGGACCCGTAGTCCAGGGATGAACTACTCACGCATCACTCCGGAGGCATGCATGGTGATGATTTCCTCTCCGGCAAGGTGCCGGAAAACAGCTCCAGAACCCCCCTGATCTAGGGTTGACGACGACGGCGGCTCCGAAACTTTTTCGGGATTTGTGATCAGATGCTTAGGGTTTTCCATCCGGGGGGATTAAATAGGCGAAAGGGCAGAGGTGGTGGAGGTCCAGGGGCCCTACACCACCCCCTGGCGCGACCAAGGGGGGCGCGCCACCTACGGTGTGGGCCCCTGATACCCCCTCTTCGTCTCCTCTTCGGTCGTCTGGATGCTTCCGGGGAAAATAGGACTTCCGAGCTTCGAACTTTCCAATTCCGAGAATATTTCCAGAACAACTTTTCTGAAACTAAAAACAGCAGAAAACAGGAAACTGGCTCTGTGGCCTCTTGTCACTAGGTTAGTCCGGAAAATCGATAAAAATGACATAAAGAAGGGAGAAAACATGTAGCAATTGGCATAATATCATCATGGAGCATCAGAAATTAGGGATACGTTTATGACGTATCACCGTGTCTTGGCATGTTGCAGTTATCTACATTGCGCTCGTCGTCGCCATGTGGATCCTCCTCCGGTTCCGACGCGCGTTTCTCGCGCTCTTCAGTCAAGAGGGAGGGCAGCTCGTTGTAGGCGTCCCTGGCCTGGCAAAGGTGAAGGCTTTACCTCCGCCACTGCCACGCGAGGTGACAGACAAGTATGTCGAGGCCAGTTCGAGCTGGAAACGGTGACATTGCAACTGCCGCGCGAGGTGACAGACGAGGATGTTGAGGCCTAGTTTGAGCTGGACATGGTGACATCCATGTCCATCTCATTCAACGAGGTCCTAGCTGAAAGGACAAACGATGTCGCCTAGTGGGGGTGAATAGATGATTAAAACTTTTCTGGTTAAGCCTTACTAAATGCGAAATAAACTAGGTTTTAAATTAACAAGCACATAACCTAAATAAACTAGACTCAGCTAAGTGCACCAACAACTTATACTAAGCAAGAAAAATAACAAGGTGATAACAGGATATATGACTTCAAGCACGAATGCTATCACAATGTAAAGTGTATAAGTAAATAGCTCGGGTATAGAAATAACCGAGACACATAGATACGATGATGTATTTCCGAGTTTCTCCTTTTGAGAGGAGTACGTCTCGTTGGAGGGGTGTGAGCTCGCCACAATAGGCCTACTCAACGCCACAAAGGCATTACCCTATTCTCCGATAAACCTCGCCACAAAGGCCTAGTTCACCTTCCACTATTGGTAACCTACCATCTCGATACACACATACCCAACTTAATTGGAGGATCCCGAGGTCACCACAAACTTGGGGCACACATCCACAACTGAACTGGAGGCTCACAAGAACAACACAAAGTCGTCTAGGGTCCAAAGACCCAAGAGTAACAAGTTCACAAACTTTTACTTCCAAGAATCCACGTGGAGAGAGTAAACCTATGCAACTAATGCAAATGGAAAGAGCACATGTGCTCAAATCGTTCACTCTCAAATTCCAACAAAGCCACAAATGTGAATTAGGGAATAAGAGAGAAAGAAGAAAGGACGAAAACACCAAGAACTCCAAGATCAAGATCTACTAGGTTCCCTTCACTTAGAGGAGGGATGAATTGGTGGAAATGAAGGGAATATGCACAAGAGGCAATAATAAAGTGTATATTATCTTATTCCTTGTTTATGATAAATGTTTATTTCTCATGCTAGAATTGTATTAACCGGAAACGTTGATACATGTGTGTTTAATAAACAAACAATAGTGAAGGGGTTACTATGTAAATATACAGTAACTGAAATTTCCCAAAGTAACGATTATGCTTTGACCGATAAATCAGTCGCAAAAATAGTGAAGAGAATTTGTGTATTAGTTTGGCGCTGGGCACCCCGCTACCAGCTCTTCTAGCATTTGGATAAACGGATGAAGCCACTAGTCCAGGTGTGTGAAATCCAATCAACAAGTGAGATAAAGATTCTCTATTTACGTCCTCATGAGCAAAAAACAGGAACACAAAGCAGGAGTAATTTTCAAAGTTTTAAAGGTAGCATATGAGCAGTTTACTTGGAGTGGCGGTGAAATACCACGTATAGGTAGGTATGGTGGACACAAATGGCAAGTTTTTGGTTCAGGGTTTGGATGCACGAGTAGAGCTCATACTCAGCACAAGGTTTTTGGCTAGCAAGGCTGGGTAGCAAGCATAAGTGTTGAGGGAAAACAAACAAATATACATATGATGAAACCAATCATGCAATCTTCATTGAAATCCCAAGCGATCTTAACTTGTGAATACTAATTTTATGAGCTAATAGGCAAATTCCTGTTTCTTATACTCCCTCCGACCCGAATTAACGGACGCGCTGTGAAAGTTGCAAAAAAGCCCTTCGGTTTCTTCCGACAAACAAACCACCCCGCGCCTCTTATCCTCTTCCACTCCGACCGGCGAGTTGTCCCCTGCCCCGGCGATTCCGCGTCGTCCCCTCCCCCGCCGGCCTGCTCCTTCGCTTCCCCGCACGTCGTCCTCGTCGGAGCTCCGTGACACCGCCCCTTGTCGAGCTCCGTGATCGGAGGATCCCCTTTTGTTGCAAACGAAACATCAAGGGAAAAGGATCCCCTTTTCTACAAAGCGCGGATCTTGCGGGCTCCGGCGGCGGTGCAGTCCCGCCTCCACGGCCTCGTCTCCCGCTACGCCGGCAGGTTCCCGCACTACGACGCTGCACAGCCGCTTCTTCCGCGACCGCCTCGGCTGCACCTTCGTGGCACTCAATCCTGTGTCCCAATTCAGGATACGAGAGCATGCTGAGGGCGGGCATGAGCGTGGGCGTGCAGGGGAACGCCGAGATCAATCCCTCTTTCAGTGCTCCCAACTCCTCAGGTACCACGCAAACACGCTTTGAATCTTGGTTGCGTCAGCCCCCAGTTACGGTCTGGGATTAGCCCGTGTGCTCTGCTTCTCGGTACTGCTTTCGCCCTGTTATTTCTTCCGAGTAAGGAATGAGTTGCACTGTTGGGATGAACTTCGGCTGCTTGATTTTGTACCATCTAAAAGGAGAACGGTTTAGTGTTCCGCTGGAATTTAGCGGATGGCAAAAAATTGGAGGTGCATATATGGCTTGTCCAAACAAACAAGCGCTAGGATTAGTTTGCTCCCAGAATGCGAGTTCTGTTATGCAACTAACTCGAGCACTTGCTTTGGCATCCAGGCTTCCAGGGGCACCGGGATGATCGTCGCCGTCAAGAAGCTCAAGCTGGACAGCTTCCAGGGGCACAAGGAATGGCTGGTTGGTGAATGATATGGTCACTTACTGTTCTGCCTGCTTGGACTTAAGGTACTCCTGGAGTAGTAGACGGTTTTAATTTGTTTCTTGTAGGCTGAGGTCAATTACCTGGGGCAGCTATCACACCCCAACCTTGTCAAGCTCATCGGGTATTGCTTGGAGGACGAACATCGGCTTCTCGTCTACGAGTTCATGCCCAGGGGCAGCTTGGAGCACCATCTTTTCAGGAGTGAGTTCCTCTCGAATTATCTTATGTCATCTTCTCATTGTGTACCACATGTTCCACTCCTGCTGTTAGAAATGGGCGAGTGACAAAGACAATGCAATGGTACCGCAGGGGCTCCACATTTCCAGCCCCTCTCATGGAATCTACGGATGAAGGTTGCTCTTGAGGCCGCCAGGGGGCTTGCTTTCCTGCATAGCGATGAAGCTAAAGTCATATACCGCGATTTCAAGACCTCCAATGTTCTTCTTGATTCGGTGGGCATGTAAATTCAGTCTCTTATGTATACGCCAAAGTCAAAGTACAATCAGCTTTCATCTAAAGATTTTATTTTTCTTGTCCTCCTTCGGCTGCATACAGGAATATAATGCAAAACTCTCTGATTTTGGGTTGGCAAAAGATGGCCCGAGTGGCGATAAGAGTCATGTTTCTACTCGGGTCATGGGGACTCAAGGATATGCTGCCCCTGAATATCTCGCGACAGGTAATCTTTCTAACACGCCTTGCCCGACATCTGTTACAACCACAGCCATGCTATTTCCTACTATGTTCATGCATCTTAGTGACATAGATGAAAGGGGGAATTCATTGACTTTGCTGCATTTATATAATCTGATCTGCATTTACAAAGGTTGCTGCATTTTTTACCATTCCTTGTGATCAATGAATGCGCTCAAGAGGAGTTGATAATAAAGCAATGCCCATCACTCTCATGCTCTTGCAACTGATATAAGGCTCAGCTACCTCAAGTAACATCGATAACTTAGATAAATAATCATGAAATTATTATCCAGTGACTCATGAATATTTGTTTATAAATTACAAGATGATCACATTGTCAACATAATATACTCCACAATTGTTTTGCTCTAGTATCACATGGCAGCTAATTTAGGATGGTTTGCTGTTTGTTTTGTGTTTGTTTTGTGCCTTCCTGGCCTTCTTGTATTGCCCATCTTCTTCTCCTCCTCTTCTCCTCTTGATCCTCTTCTTCTCCTCAAGCTTCTCTTCTTTTATTGTTGGCTGTATCATACTAGCTTCAAAGTCACCTATTTGTTTTTCTCGGATGAGATCAAGCTGCTGCAAATAGTAAACATGAAATTATGTTAGTAAGGTGATATCAACTTGCTGCAAATAGTACACATAATTACAAGCAATAAGACATTGACATACACTTTTCATTCGACGGCATGGACGGACAATGCTTGAAGGGTCCTTCAACCATGTCTCATATTCTTTTCCTTTGATCATTGAGTCATAATCCAGGATTACTTGGGACCTTCCAGTTCTCTTTGTTGCTTTCTTTGCTTGTTTATTCTTCATCTTCTCCTCCTTTTGCTCCACTAGTTGTTTCTCATAGTCGGCTATTAGCTTTAAGGTATCTTCATACAGTTTGCTATCAACCTCTAGTATGTTAGGTAGCTTCCCTTCTCTTATTAGTTTGTCCTTGCCCATGTGGGGTGGCTTATATGTGTTTCCACGCTTGTCTTTCATAATCTCCAACAAGACAGACTGTAATGTGATGTACACTTTGGCAAGTGTCTCCACATCATATGCATCATAAGCTTGCTCCACTGTTTCTATCAGTTCTTGGAGATTTTTAGGTGCACTCTCAAATGCTAATGATTGGATGGAGCTAAAGAAGCAAAGGTCCAACACATTCAGATCCGGCGAGTTGGGAGGTTGGAAAGTCAACCTAATATCCAGTCCTGAAGCTTTCACGGCGGCCAAAAATGTAGGATCATCAGGCTGAACATGGGTTCGAGCATTGTCTTGTTGTATCCATATTGTTTCCTCATATCCATCTTCAGGCCACACTTCTACAATTGCTGGAATTACCTTCTCACACAGGTATTCCCGCATGACGTCTCTGGTAACATTGACGTTCTTTAATTCCATTGTGCCTTTTGTCCTATACTTTGAGTCGTATTTGGCAGCATCTTCTGTGACAAAAGCCCAGATGCCAACCTTTCCGTCAAAGTTCACATTTCCTTGCTCATCATGTCTAGGTCTAGCAACAACAGTTAAGAACATGACCTTGCCGATGTTATTTTTGTTATGGATAGTACGAACTGGTGCTGCTTCTTCTCGTGATAGGTAGTATGTCCGATCTCGCTTAGTCAAATTAAACCACTTTTCATCCATGTGCATTCTGCTCCTCATCTTTTTGAACCAAATCTTTGCTTGTAAGATAGTGGCATCATCGACCATTGAGATGCAATGTATGAGCCTTCTTAATCTGTTTTCTAAAGATAGATGTGTTTTCAGGGTATTGGTATGGCGCCTTAAATCGCCCCATTCCAATCTCCTTTGCAGTGTTGTGGAAGGGATATCAAGAGACCTAGCCAGCGCCCTCAATGTACCCCTTTTGTTGAAGGGAACTTGAGGCACCCTTTCATCGAGTTCAAGCTCCCTCCTCTTTCTTCCGCACCTACCCTTCCGCTTATTTGAGAAATCAGGCACTTCATTTCTGCTCTCTTGATCTATGGCCTTCTTCCATATCTTCTCGACAGATCTGAGACTTATTCCCAAAAGTTGAGCCACATTTTCCTTATCTGCCTTCACCACGGGTCTACCTTTTCCTAGAGCTTTGAGTGCAATATATGCTGCAAATTTATGACTCTCCGGCACATCATGTCTTTGCACAACATGTTCTTCTTGTTCTCCATGAACGTGAGCAGCTTCTTCTTCTTCTAGAACATGAGCTTCTTCTTCTTCTCCTTCTTCTTCTTCTTCTTCTGGAACATGAGCTTCTTCTTCTTCTTGTGGAGTATTTGGACTGAAGTTGAGATCCAGCTCTTGTGGAGGAGTCAAGTTGATATCAAAGAGGACCATCTTGTCCTATGGTGGACTAGGCAACCTGGAGAAAAGCAATTGAGGAGTATTTAGTTTCTCTCAAATTAATATAGGCAGCATAACCACAATAATAAATTTTATTCTATACATAGGAAAAAAATGATTACTGGAAACTAAGTTGAAATTTCTCATAGGTCCAACTTTCAGTAAAATGATTATTGTTTTTATTCTCAACTGATAACTATACTCCTTGGAGTAGTTCATTTTCCTTTTTATGCATCGAGAGATATTTCTTTCAGATTCTTTAGGCCGATTTATTTGGGGGAAAACGTAGTCTAAACCAGAGAATAAAATTTGCAGGATACCATAGCTCTCTATAATTTGTTCAGCTTAGTCAATTTCAGTGAAGATCAAATGTTTGATTTCTTTACAAATGTTTATCACATATTTCAGAAACAATTTGATGTGTATTAACCTCACTTACTGTTCTGTAGAGCCAAGCAAAGGACACTTGGTCCTCAATCCTTTCACTTGATGTGGCCAAAGGTATGTTTGATCTGATGAAGTATTTCAATGCTGATCCTACTGAGATGTCCGATGATGAAGATACCGTGATATCAGAAGAGGAAGCTGTATGGAATTTCTTGATAGGGTATAACAACCGTTGTTACCTGCTGGAATCTGCTGGAGAAATATTGATCATCATGAAGCTGAAAGATGGCATGGGGGTTTACAAGATGGACACTGACAGTTATATACTCAAGCAAGTCAAGAACATTGGCAAGCGTGCCATCTTCCTAGGTGGGTACTGTAGGTGCATGTCTGTTAATACTGATAAGTTCCCATCAGTTGGTGACAAGAAGTCAACTCTGTACCCATCAAAATAATGACACTATATCGCAAACATCTGTAATCTTGCTCTTGGAAACTGGTCAGTTTAAATACAGGTGAATACACACACACATACTCTTGGAGTACTACTTTCTGCTGCTTTGTCTTTGCCTGTTGATTTCAGGTCATTCTGGCTAAATGACCTCTTGGCTTGTCAGAACACACAGCCAAGTGGAGGAAAGAGGGGCTTGTCAGAACACAAAGAAATGACAAGGTATTAGCGGTTTCAATCGGTTCCGAAATTTTTCCTGCAGTTCTGCTTCCTTTACATATCTAATAATCTTGAATTGTTAAACAGAGAGAAGAGAATCACCAACTCCATATACTTTGGCTTCTTCCAAACAAGTCTCACAGAGACTCTTCCTAAAACTGAAGAGTTTCCAGCGACAGCTAAGCCGTTGAGTGTGACTGGAGTTGAAGGGTGTCATGGTCAAGGATACTTGTACTTGTCTAAACGTCCAAACTTGTGACAAGGACAGGCCACCCGTCCAAGCGGCATGAAGAAATTGGCCAGTATATTATTAATATCCACAGTACTAGGTAGGTCCAACCTAATACGGAGTACATTATTTTTGCAAAATGCAGACCTGACTATCTTTGCATTTCTCATACAGTATTATGGAGGTCGACCTCCATAAAGCCTTCGGCGGGTTGCTGTTCTTCGGGCTCCGTGGCAGATTGGGACTCATCTTGGAAATGTTCCTCCTTACTTCAAACTACTCCTAGGTACACATACTCTTGGAGTATCATGTTATCCGAGAACAATCTAAGCGGTAAATTTGACTTTTTCTGGCTGAGAAAATGCATGAAGCTCGAACGGATAGTTCTTTCTGGGAATACTGATTTGGTTGTTCTATTGAAACTGCATGGATGGGTACCTAAATTTCAATTGAAAGTACTAATGCTCTCTTCGTCCAACCTTGATAGGAGCGTCATTACAGAGCCACATTTCCTAGGTACACAACGTCATCTGCAGTTGCTTGATTTGTCCAACAATAATTTTCCAGGAAGCATGCCTAGTTGGCTTTTCACAAATGAATCATCACTAGTATTCCTGGATCTTTCGGAGAACTCACTAGTTGGATCTTTGCATTCGATATGGAAACACCAAAGTAATCTTAAACATGTGAACATATCTCTGAACCTTGTTGAAGGACAGCTGCCAACCAACATCAGCGTGATGTTTCCTAATCTAACGATTCTTGATGTTTCCCACAATATTATTTCTGGAACAATTCCATCTTCTGCAAGTTCAGCAGGTTTACCTAAAATCCGGAAAACCTCTGGTAAGTGATCTACTTCCCAATCCCTGTAGTGATGTTTCCATTGCGGTGCATATTTTCTGTTACAGTACATGTCTCAAGATGTTTGCACTTATCAGGCATCTCCAGGTCTAAAGAAGATGAACAAGGAGACTGACCTAAAGAAGAGGACTCCTGCTTCTGGATGTCGAAGGAGGAGATGGAGCTGCGCTTCCAGTAGCTCTGCTCGACGAGCACGGCGCAGTCAGCGAGCCAGTTCAGGAATCGCGAGCAGGAGTTCCGACCGCCGGCGTCAGGGTTCACGAGTGGCGGCCGGCATCGAGGATCAGGAGCTGCACGCGTCAGGGAGCAGCAGCCCGGCGTGCGTGAGGGCTAGAGGCGGTGGCCGGGGTGGGTGGGACGTAGCCGCGGAGAAGGACGGCGTGGCCGCCGGGAATCGGGGAGCTGCGCTCCGCCCCTGCGTGGGCTGCGTCTGCGGCGGCGAGCAGGAGGAGGACCGGGAGGGGTCCGGCGAGCTCCGCCCCTGCCTGGGCTGCGACTGCGGCGGCGAGCAGGAGGAGGACCGGGAGGGGTCCGGCGAGCTCCGCCCCTGCCTGGGCTGCGACTGCGGCGGCGAGCAGGAGGAGGACCGGGAGGGGTCCGGCGAGCTCCGCCCCTGCCTGGGCTGCGACTGCGGCGGCGAGCAGGAGGAGGACCGGGAGGGGTCCGGCGAGCTCCGCCCCTGCCTGGCTGCGCTTGCACAGAGACGATCCGGACGCGCCAGGCGATTTTGTCGATCGGTACCCTTGCCTGGGCCGCGTCGCGAACTGATCCCCGCTTTCGCTCGTTTCGGCAGCGTGCGCGCAGACGCAGAGGCTCAGGAGCTCAGGGCTTGGACCACCGGCGGGCGGCTGTACTCCGCCCCGTGACTGTGCTCCGCCGCGAGGAAGACAATGTACAGGACTTGATTGCAAAAAGATTTTGAATCGTGGGTGGGGGGGTTATTTTAAAATGGCACGCCCATTAATTCGGGTCGGAGGGAGTACTAGCATCTCAAAATATTATTTCTACTGACCCAAGCTAAGTTTTCCAAAACCAACTAGATTAACTTGATGATCTCCAAAGTGACACCAAATACTAACAACAAGCTCAACCATATGACAGAAATTGAAAACTAAAATAAGGTGTGCAGAAAGTAAATGATGAAACATCTCATTAATATTTCAAACCGGCAACTCACACCAAGGGATACAATGATAACCATCTAAGGCTAGATACTTCCATACTACAAACCATCATATATGATAACTTCTCCACTCATGATACGACTCTACTGAAAAGTAAAAGAATGAAAGATAGTGATGTGATACCGCGCAACCCCCAAGCTTGGAACAAGCCAAGGGGATGCCAAAACCAATGACGAATTACTTCTTCGGTGGTGGTGACGGTGGAATCATTTGGAGAGGAGTCAGAAAGCCTTTGATGACACGACGAAGCTCAATGTTTTCCGCCTCCAGAATTGCTACCTCGGCCTTGAGAATACGATATTGTTCGCAGAACTGATCGGTGACCCGGTGTGCTTCAGCTAACATAGGAAATATGTTGGGGTCTTGATTCTGAGGCACAACCCCCTGCACATTATGAGAGTAGCGACGCTGAGGGTTAATGGATCCCACAAAGGTGGGGTTGCTCGTTGGCGCTGGTGCAGCCCTCCAGATCTCTTACCTCAAGTTATTAACCATGTCTTCCTTCCTTGCATCTATCTCTTCTTCCGTCGCCCATCCCGCGAAAGCACCATCGTTGATGTCTTGCCGGATTTGTCGAAGACGACGTGCAGCATAATCCTCAATGCTAGAGCCGAAGGAGGACATCTTGACCTAGAAACTCCGAACACCTGATAGGAAAACAGCTCGAAACGAAAACACGACAAGAAAATGATATACGGACCTCGGGGGGCCCGGGGGATTATATAGCAAAAAGTTTTACAACGAAAGGAAGGTACCAGGTGAAAACAGGTCGGAGATGGACTCCGAGGCATCCTTACCATATCCAGGCATGGCTAGGGGTGGGCCCGCGCCTGGGCATGGTGAGGAGCCTCCAGGCTCCGTCTCCGCCTCGTTTCCGGCTCATAATTTTTCATATTTTCCAAAAACAGTAAAAATAAAAGTTGGAAGATGATTCGTGAACGTTCTCTTACCAAAACTGATACCTATTCGAAAACTGACTCTGCAGTTTCTGAAATATGCTTCTTAATAAATTCCTCCGGGATCATGGCTCGAATACAATCAACATTTTCATTATAAGGATCTCCAGAAATATAATGCTTGATTCTTTGGCCATTCACCACTTGTGAAGTGTTGTGTTCAAGGGAAACAATTTTAATTGCCCCCGAACGATATACCTCTTCGATAACAAAAGGTCCTTCCCATCTTTCTCACCAACATGAAACTCTCTTTTAATAATTCTCTTATCGTGCCACCTTTTAACTTTCTCCTCAAAGAGCTTAGCATTTTCATATGCTTCACTCCTCCATTCATCTAAAGAACTTAAGTCAAACAACCTTTTCTCACCAGTAAGTTTAAATTCTCTATTTAGGTCTCTCACTGCCTAATAAGCCTTGTGTTCTAATTCAAGGGGCAAGTGACAAGATTTTCCATAAACCATTTTATAAGGAGACATGCCCATGGGATTTTTATAAGCAGTTCTATAAGCCCATAGAGCATCATTTAATTTACTAGACTAATTTTTTCTAGATTTGTTAACAGTCTTTTGCAAGATAGATTTGATTTCTCTATTTGATAATTCTACTTGCCCACTAGTTTGAGGATTATAGGTTGAGGCAATTCTATGATTAACACATATTTAGCAAGAGTCTTTCTAAAACCACCATGAATAAAATGAGAACCCCCATCAGTCATAAGATATCTAGGCACACCAAACCTAGGGAAAATAATGTCTTTAAGCATTTTTAATGAGGTTTCACCATCAGCACTTTTAGTAGGTATAGCTTCTACCCATTTAGTAACATAATAAACAGCAACAATAATATGAGTGTAGCCTTGTGAAGGAGGGAAAGGACCCATAAAGTCAAAACCCCAACAATCAAAAGGTTCAATAACAAGAGAATAATTCATAGGCATTTCATTACGTCTAGAAATATTTCCAACCCTTTGACATTGATCACAAGATAAAATAAACTTTCTAGCATCTTTAAAGAGAGTAGGCCAATAAAAACCTGATTGTAGAACCTTATGTGCAGTTCTATCTCCAGCGTGATGTCCTCCATAAGAACTACTATGACATTTTCTCAATATCTCTCGTTGTTCATTCTCAGGAACACATCTTCGCATAATACCATCAACACCTTATTTATATAAGTGTTAAGAAAAGCTACATAACTCCCACTTACTTTCCTATAAATGCAGGTCTCTTCACCTATTTTGGACGACTCCAAAATCCTTTGATTACATTATCAAAGTGAAGGTTCCATCTCCAATATACTTTCTCCGGCCCATGAATGGACGGCTGAAATTTGCATATGTGTCTAGCATCCTTAGGATCAACAAAACCTTCGTGTTGTACAACTACAACTCTTCCTCAATGTTGCCATTAGGGAACACGGTCTCTTTGTCCATCTAACAATTTATCAAATTGTATTAACTGCTAAAAATATACTAAATAGACCTAACCTTCGCCACGTGATATTAAACCTTGTTGTGGTCTTTGAATTTGTCAAAATCATTTCGTGAGAAATCAAACTTCACACAGTTGTTGTTCCATCAGTGTCCATCTTCTTATAAAATTCCATTTGCTCATAACGGCTTGGAGGCCATTGAGAATATCTACCCAAGTCACTACTTGGTAGTCATACATGGATTTTATCTAGGATTATATATGGCTCACAGACATTTCTCACACTTAGGTCCACCATATTCTTTGTAGTTTGTAGGTTTGTCATGTTTCACCAACATGACGGTCATCACAAGATTGCCATAACACACACTGCGGAACGCGTTCTCGTACGCCTACGATCTTAGTAAGAGCTTTATATGAGAGTCATGATCATAACCACTAACTTCCTTCCGGAGGATAGTTACGGAATGACTTCCACTGCTTCACTCGATGTTCGGAGAGAAATTTCATGAACTTTGTCTTAATCTACTTTTTATCTCACTTATACCCTTGGCAAGATACAACTTCCTGAGCAAGGTATGTTCCAGCAAAAAAAATCCTTTGTTGTGAGAGATGTAACCAGTCAATTTACCAGATATTCCAGAAAGATGAATTTATCCGCTTTAGGTTCGAACACATCAAAAAAACCAAATTACGTAAACAACAATCTAGGATAAAAGGCCATGCCATAACTCATATGGTATTGTCTCCACAGTTTTAGATGGTTTCCCTATTATCTAAAGTGAATGTTTTGATTCTAACATATAACTCAAATAACAATAATAATTCGATAAGAGATTTTTATTGATCACACGTTGTCCAATGAATTATGGTCACACCATGCAAACACACCATATCATTGTGGTGTACTATGAAACATAATTTGTGAAACCATTTTCATAAGTCTTCTGATGATATGCCAAAACTCATAACTCAAATCATTGTCTCCTCGATCAGCATCACAGGAAATTGATTTTCTCGTTAAGTCTACTTCACTATGAACTTGTTTGAACTCGTGAAACTCTTCAGTCCAATGTCTCATTAAGTGGATATACACATAACAACCTAAATCATCGTTGAAGTTTTACTTCACTCTGAATTTGCTTGAACTCATCAGACTTTTCAGATCAGAGTTTCATTAAGTAGATATATACATATCTACTCAAATCATCGTTGAATTTTACAAAATAATGATTTCCACTACTCAGCTGAAGTACTCATCGACCTTGCACACATTACCATGTATGTTTCTCAATAAGTTAAAATCTCGTTTCCCAAACGGAGTCTTTAGTTATATTTGTCCATGAAGGACACATTGCATGTGTCAAAAGATTAAATCTAACTTCTTAAAGATCCAACATGGTGGAGCCTTTTCGCGCATATACCATTGACTTGACTTCAAACAACAGTTCCAAATGAACGTGGTGTCATTACTAAGTTTATGTATTTGGCATTAATGTTATGAATGCGGGAACTACTACCAAAAATAAGAACAATACATTCATAACCAGTGTATGATCATTAATAGATATCACTCATAAATATAGGATAACGACTTATCACTAACACATTTGAATAATTGTCTCGCTTGAGGCAATACGCACTTATAATGATCACGGTAACATGTGATTATAAAATACCCTATTTAAATGTTAGATGTAGAGGGAGAGTGTTGATGGTCATCACACCATCTTGCTTAACATCATCGACACACATCGTCTCCTCGTCTTTCCAAGCCACACAAGCAGAAAATCTTATTTTCATAAAGAATGACTAGTATTATAACTTGGTTACTGCAATGATCATTGGTTTAGGTAAAACATTCATAACGCATATATCATATATACCATCATCATTGATGACTTCCCGACAATCTGTTTCTCTTTTTGGTTTTTCAACACAACCAAGAATTCATGAAAGTAAACAATTTGCCTTGCATGATATAGTCCATGACAAATTATCTCCAACTAGGGTGGGCGGCAATCGCATCACCCCATCATCAGAAAAATTGTATTTAATCCAGTAATTAGACTCAACGTGGCGTTTCAGTGTCATCAATCATGACTACCATGTGTTCTGAGCATTCTCCTTCATTTTTCTTAAGAAGAAACCTAACTCACGGTGCATATAGAGCATTAAGCTCAGTGATCATTCCAAATGTTCACAATGCACCTAGAGTTCACTCTCTATGGTAGAGATCATAGCATACTGGACAATGATGAAATTACCCGAACAAACTTGATAATTGAATTATCTCTTTGTTAGCGGAATCTCCGGAATTATCTTCTAATGGGTTTTGTATCATATAGAGCTAAAATGATGAACATGGAATATCCTTAAGCTACGGTATAAAACAATGGAGTTGGGCTCACCTTTTAAGTTTCTCAATCATAGGATTTCGTCTAAGTTTAAGAGGGCTACAGAACAGGGTTTTTTCTACAAAGGTTTTGCAAAGACATTTAAGACTATGTTCATAATACTGGGTTCATGTTTTCAAATAAAATTTATGACACACATATATATAACATAAAATCCCACTTTAATGTACATCCCTCACTTTGTTTCAGTGATCACATGATTGGTCTAGCTTCAGAGGTAGACAAAATATGTCAGTTGCATCATCCATGCACTCGTGCTCGACCTTTTGGTCTTCTGTGATCCAAGGTCATGTCTGTACATGCTAGGATTGCCAACTTAACCTTAGTGTATCTGGCTGTGCATAACATGGCTTGCACCTGCCGTATGCGAACACAGAAGGAAGTACCGAATCTTCACGACCCACTTTCCTACTGCATACTTTCTTGTCGGTGCCACACTAAGGGAGAACACTTACATTGGAACTAAAAGAGGGATCATCCTATATAGCTACCCCCGAATATATCATAATATAGTATAAGCTATATAAATGCATATAATATCCACACAATGACATCAAATGAAAGAGTGTAAATTGACGTGATATGGTCATCGCGCCATGATCTCCATTGTGCGCTCCGAAACAACACATGGTCCTCGAT
The DNA here is from genome assembly GCA_028641055.1 of Alopecurus myosuroides. Lineage (NCBI taxonomy): Eukaryota > Viridiplantae > Streptophyta > Magnoliopsida > Poales > Poaceae > Alopecurus > Alopecurus myosuroides. The sequence goes on along the minus strand of CM054059.1, from coordinate 111,985,976 downwards.
TCCTCCACATGAAAAGGTTAGTACGAACAATTCATAAGCTTACCTTTATCATATCATATCCTTTGCCCCTGCAACATAAAGTTAGACGCCTCTACTTTATCTTTATGCAAGTTTTAGGTGGCTCATCGGGTTGTCGTAAAAGAATCGTTTCTTACCTACGAACCTGCAGCCACAACACCAATAGAGTAGTTGTTTGTTACATATACCTTTCGGGCCTCCCATTGTAAATTCCACGCTATCTACTGTAAGAGAAACTGACACACTCAAAGCTGCGTATGTGGTACAAGCCACATGTCAGTTGCAATACCGGTTTCGTGTATGGAGTACACGTACGGTTGGCTACGGTTTGTTGTCATCAAACAATACTGATAGCATGAACAAGCACACACGAGGAGGTAACAACTACAAGATCGATGCCCTCATCAACACGAGTTCTAACCGTGCTGCTATATCTACGCATAGATCGGCTCTGATACCAGTGAAGGGGTTTTGTAGCTGAAAACAAAAAAATTCCTAACAACGATAACCAAAACTTGCGAGACACTAGTACTATGCAGATATAGAGTAACAGAGAAGGAAAGGTGATCATACCCTTGAAGACCGAAAGTGGCTATTACCCTCCCGCGCAAGGGTTAATGATGAAGACGGCGAAGCCGACCTGAAGGTAGAGTGGTCGTACCGCGACTAGTGGCCGAAGTTCGTGTCCCGGAACCCCTTCCGGCACTCTCCAATCACCATCGGGCATTTCTCCCTTATTGCGATACTCCTTCGAAGCTCTCCGATCTCCATCTGATAAATACCAGAACGGTTTTGGCTCTCTTTATTATTCTCTTTGGTACTAAGATCACTCTTAAACATCGTGTACCCTTAAATATGACACCCTATTGTTCGGGACTACTGCAGACATGGCCGAGACACCTCTCCGACCAATGACCAATAGCGGGATCTGGACATCCATATTGGCCCATGTGCATCCATCGATCTTTTGCATTGCTTGGACCTTAATCGTCAAGTCCCCACGCCTCTTCCCTTAGTGATACTTTGTTTTTCCGAGACTTGATCGTCCGGTATCTCATACCCCGTTCAGTCTCGTTACCGATATAAGAATTCTACTCGTTCCCGTGTTGTTGCATCTCTGTGACCTAGTCACATGCTTGCAAGCTAATTGATGCAACTCCACCCAGTGGGCCCATAACTATCTATCCATCATTAGAATTGGCAATTCCCTCTCTTGATGGTACGCCTCAACATATCCCTTTCATTACGCAAAATTCACTTTTATAATCACCCTGTCACGGTGTGACATTTGATGCAATCAAAGTAACTTCCGGGATAGCCATTAAATACCATTCACGGTCAAAGTCAATGGTACCACGTTTTTGTTATCATGACATTTAACTTAATGACTCGACCTATTCATGATAGAACATAATGGGTGTGACTCCATCACATTATTCACCAATGACATGAATCCGTTGTCAATGGTATAAATACCCATGATCAGGAAACCTTGATCATCTGTTTCCCAACGTACTAGTATAACTAAAGGCTACTAGGGACCTGGTTTGTTTACATACAACATGTGTATTAATGTTTCCGATTAACTCAGTTATAGCATGGTATAAAACATTATGGACATACGAGTTATGATAATAGATATCCTTTATCATTTGCCTCTAGGGCATAACTCCTTCAAATAGTTCCTAGTAACACCTCTTGTTTAACTAGCTCGTTGATTAACTGATAATCAAGGTTTCCTGATCATGAACATTCAATGTTGTCAATAACGGGGTCATGTCATTGGGAGAATGATGTAATGAACATAGACCCAAATTAAGTATAACAATACGATCGGGTCATTTAGTTTATATTGTTTACATGCGAAGTGACCTTATCCCTTAGACCATGAGATCATATCAATCACTCATATCGGAAGGGTGCTTTGATACCATCAACCGCCTCACCATAACAAGGTGACTATAAAGGCAGCGTTAGGTATTCGGAAAGTGTTAGTTGAGGCTCATGGATCAAGAATGGGATATATACATCCAAAATGACGGAGAGATATACTCTAGTCCGTCTCGGTGATATCACATCGACACCACTTGCAAGTACGTGACTAGGTCACAGGGATATCATATCACGGAACGAGTAAAAGAGTACTTGTCGGTAACGAGATCAAACTAGGTATGCTGGATACCATTGATCGGATCTCATACAAGTAAAATATCGCGAGACAAAGGAAATTAGGTATGATGTTGATGGTTCATACGATCACAAGATTCATCGTTAAATATATAGGAGTCATCACGGATCTCCAGATCCCGCTATTGATTATTGATCGTAGAGATGTCTCGATCATGTCAATATTATTCGCGAACCGTAGGGTGATACACTTCAGGTTTGACGACACATTTGAGAGTATACGGAATATTGTAGAAAGTATTGGGCAACACCGAAATTGTTTCGGGTAAATTTGAAATAGTTCAAGGGTTTTGTGTCGAATGGTTATTATTAACAAGTGATTCGAGGGGTTATGTGCAAATATTTATTAATACAATTAACCAATATTAAATTAAGAAATGAAAATGTTTTATTTATTTAACAAATAAAAATCCTTGAATTTCTTTAGTGGAGATTAATGAGAGAATGAGTGTGTGTGAGTGGAGTGTCCACTCACATGAAGAGGGGAAGAGGTGGGGGCACCATGGCTTGGCCGCATGAAGCGACCCAACCTGAGAAGGTGGATTCTTATGTGTATAGTGCCGATCCTTGGATCGGTTCATCGACACACACAACATCATGGATATCAAATAATTTAACAGTGCATCAAACTATGCGAATATGATCGAGAATTCCATTTATTAGAAATTGCATAGCATATTGCTAGCTCAAATAATTATTCATAGTAGCAGCGGAACACCAAAAGTAAAAAGAGCTCCATCCTTCAATGCGCCACAGGCGAACAAATGTTGAGTGGAGTCTCGCGACCTAACGAACCTTCTTCAACCTTCGCAATCTGCAGAGACGAGTACAACTAACACAATGTTAGTCAGCGCATGGAATTGCACCGGCAAGTGGCACCTAGGAAAGGTAATGGTAAATTTGGTCTTCTATCGCTACATCATATTTGGTATTTGGCTGGTGGATCTCAGGCTAGTTTGTAAAAGGCAATTCATTTTCTCCTAACACTTTATTTTATTAAAACAAAAATTAAGAACACGCTGGTTGCAAAGCAGGTCCTCTTAAACAAACAAGGGAACACTTGGTAGAAACGCAAGTGGTCCTATTTAGAAACTAAGGACACTTGGTAGACACGCAAGTGCTCCTACCCAATTGGTTAACCCACACATTTTTAAAAACATATAAAGTTGGAATGAGTGAGAATTGGCATAGCCTCAAATCTAGTTGCTCATAATTGCCCGTAACAGGGGACACAACTAAGTCGCTTAGTTTAACACTCTCGAGAGGCTGTACTCTTTACCCACATGGACCGATCAAACGGAGGAAGGTCAGGACGAGACCTTTTAGAAGTAGTCCCTCGAACCACCCACGCGCGATACCCACCTATAATAAACTACTCCCTCCGTTCCAAAATATAAAGTGATACGTCGAAAACGTGTCTCCTTTTCCGAACACTTTTCTTATTGTTTTCCTCTAAACTTGTGTATTTTGGATACAACTAACACGTACTAACTCTGTTTTCAGCATAATTACCTTGGTGTCTTGTTTTTGTGCAGAAAAATCAACTTTCGGGAAATTGCCCAGAAAAGACCACATTGATGTTTTGACCCCGGAAGGCCCCGGGAGCCAGAAGGGGCCAGAAGAAGAGCCACAGGATGGCCACACCACCCCCTGGCGCGGCCCCTCCCTTGGTCGCGCCAGCCTATGATGTGGGCCACCCATAGCCCCCCTGGACTCCCCTTTCGACTAAAAATAGCCTTCAACCCTAAAACACGAGGGAGTTCGATAGTTTTCCAGAAAGAAGTCCATAGCTCTGCCGCCATCGCGAATCCTTTTTCGGGGTTCAAAAACTCCGTTCTGGCACCCTGCCGGGACGGGAAACTGGAGGAGATCATCGCCATCGTCATCACCAACGCCTCTCCATCGACCATCCATGTTTCCCCCATCCATGTGTGAGTAATTCCCCCGCTGTAGGCTGAAGGGGATGGTAGGGATTGGATGAGTTCGTTCATGTAATAATGTCGTGATTGTTAGGGCATAGTGCCTAGTACTCTCTATTAGTTCTATTGACATTTTTGCAACTTGTTATGCTTAATGCTTGCCACTTTGGGCCTGAGTGCCATGATCTCAGATCTGAACATGTTATTGAATCATGATGATAATTATTGTTTCTTGATCATACCTGCAAGTTGTTTACACATATCGTTGTCCCGAACCCGAGGCCCCGAAGTAACAGAAATTGGGACAACCGGAGGGGATGGCCGTGATGTGAGGATCACACGTGTTCAAAAAGTGTTAATGATTTGCTCCGGTGTTCTATTAAAAGGAACACCTTAATTACCAGTAATTCCCTTGAGGCCCCACTGAAAACGGGCTGGTAGTACAAAAGATGTTGTGCAAGTTCTCATTGCGAGCACGTACGACTATTTATGGAACACCTGCCTATGGTTACTTAGTGCTTGGATGCTTTATCTTATTTATCTACAATGCCGATGACTTGATCATTATATGAACTACCTTATCCATGCAACGCCCATTCATCCATACCTATGCCTACAGTATTTAATCCCGTTGTTTACTCCAATCACCACTACTGATGTTTTCATACTACTGTTGTTATTATTTCACTGCTGCTGCTACTATAAAAGTGTTACTACTGATAAACCACTGCGAACAAGCCCACTTTCAGGTGCAGGTGAATTGACAACTCACGTGTTAAGGCTCACAAATATTCTTTGGCTCCCCTTGTATCGAATCAATAAATTTGGGTTTTATTTCCCTCGAAGACTGTTGCGATCCCCTATACTTGTGGGTCATCATAAGGCGCCCTTTAATTTCGCTGGTCAACACCATACAACTTTGACCATGATTTGTCCATATAAATAGTCCACATAAATAATATACAGATATATGAAATGAAAGAATTTTACAATAAGAGTTCAACGGTACCATTTATACATTCTGAGTCCATACAATTTGTTATATATTTTTGGTCAAAGTTGACCATCAAAGACCCCCATAAAAATAGCGCGCCTTATACTTTGGGACGGAGGGAGTACTTTTCTGACAAATCGTCGGGTTCGAGTTCCCACATCTTAATCAGTCAAGTCAGAGCCCATGTGACACGTGGCAGTATGCTGCTAAACACAAGAACTAATCAATTCTCTAATCCTGACTGGAAGCCGCAAGTGAGATACCAAGGAGAGCCATGAATATGGATGCAAGGTAACCACTCAACAATGACCATCAAACCATTTCAGCCAGGCGATTCATTAGTTAAGTTGTTTTATCATTTGACAAAAACATAAACATAAGATAAAAAATTTCATTTGTATGAATCCAAATCCCCGTCTAAGCATGGATAAGCAATTCTAGAATACGGTGGCGACAAAGGATAGTCAGGAAAAGAATCATGTGGCTATTCCACTAGGACATTAAAGCATAGCTCACACTCAACTCCTACATATGCACACTACAATAATATACTACATGCATAGGCCAAAACATAGGAAATTCATGACAATGACACTTGCCTTTATCGTGGTGTCGTCGCAGCCTAGGCACTCACAACAATCGCAAGCAACGTCAAACCCTTCGCAATCTATACGATCCGATAAAGCAACATAAATAACAGGACAACAATACATGCATATACAATAACATGATATGATGAGATTCATGCATGGTACACCAATAAAACTTTAGAACTTAGTTGAAAGCTCCTCTGCTTACTCGTGGATGAATTATGACACATGAGTACGAGATTTAATACAAAGTATAAATGTTACCATTTAATATAGGATTTAAATAAGTCATAGATCCATTATACATCGTTTATTAAACAATTATTCATTAATAATTTTTGTTTTGGGTTCTCTGGTTAGGCAACGTATTTTTTGCCTAGAGGAAAAAAGAATTAACTTTATTCGACTTGCGGAACATTAGTTATGAATTAAATACTCATTAAAAAGGTTTTAAATCTAAAGGTAAGTCCAGTATGGTAAGGGCGCAATATTATTACATATTAATGTTCTACATATTTTTAGCAGTCCGTGGATATTTTATTCATATTTTTGCTAATTTTTTTAAATAATACATTTTTATTACTATTTCGCAAAATAATACACGAATTTTACTTTTTGCAGAAATAATACATAGTCGCAGTCCGGGACAGCGATAGGCACTAATCGCATTGCTAGACTATGACTAGACCTTATGGAAGTGCCCTGCTACGACTGGGTGCAATCGATGAATGGTTGTACATGGTCTTAATTAATCAAGTCTTAATTAGTCAGACTTAATTAATCTAGCATGGCTGAGCTGATTTAGCAAGCATGCATGCGTCTTAATTAATAAAGATGGCTCACAACGAGCTGACCAGCATGCATGTATGTGTCTTAATTGATCTGAATTAATCAATGTGCAGTCGCAGTCCCCCACTGTGACAAGTCTCTTCCTCTATGGTCCATTCGCAGTCGCCTTCTGCGATTAGTCGTAGTCACACTTGCCTACTGCGACTATGTAGGGCCTCTTTGGATTGAAGTATTTTTAAATGAAATTTGGAGGATTTCAATCCATAGGATACTTTCCTAAGGTATGCTTTTCGATCAAAGGAATGACACCTACACAATTCCTATGCATTGTATTCCTACACCCCAATTCCGTAGGAATTTCAACATCCATTCTAACCTCTTTTTTACACTCATTCGCGTAGGTTCGAGGCAAGTTTCCCGTGGTTCTATCCAAATGACTGTTTGGACAGTTTTCCTCTGTTTTGTAATTCTATGTTTTGCACCTACGATCATGTCGAATTCCTACGTTTTCTCGGTTCCTCTGTTTTGTCATCATGTGATCCAAAGAAGCCCGTATTATTTATGCAAAAATTAAAATTGGTTTATTATTTTGCGAAATAGTAATAAAAATGTATTATTTTAAAAAAATTAGCCGGATTTTTCAGAGTGTAAAACTCCGTCTATTAATTTTACAAGTTTTAGCCATAGACTGCAGATTAAACGTACGGACGTGCTGGTCTCGGCGGCGGACATCGGGGGTCTCGGATGGTCGACGATAGACGACGACGTTCACCTTCCCCTCGCGATTACTGAAGAGTCAGAGACGTCGAGTTCCTCCTCCTACAATGGTGGTGAAGCTCGTCTTGTCGTGTTGAAGCTCCGGCGAACTCCGGCGACGTATCCCGACTGCTCGTGTAAATTACAAAAACATACGTCGTTTGGGGTAGGTATGACGGGTCAGTGCTATTCTTGAAAATATTTGCATGTCAGTACCATCTCTGGGACTAACGGTAACATATCACACTGATTTCTGTCTAACTGCATTTTAACAGTCGTGCTGACGGATGGAACTCACATGTCAGGGTTGACTAGGCAGCACACGTTGAGTGTGAGATGACATGGCCGTGGGGCCCACCTGTCAGCCCTCATTTCCGGAAAAATAAAAAAAACTTGGGTATGTTTTTTACACACGTGTAAATTTTCGTAACAAAATGACATTGTGGTTGCCCTGTAAAAAAGACAAAATCACATATCTACATTCAAATTTTTGGACATTTCTGTAAGAAATTTATCTTTTTTGCACAGGGCAGCCAAAATATCATTTCATTCCGAAAATTCACACGAATGTAAAAAACATACTCATGTTTACCTGTGATTTGTTTTTGGATTTTTTGAAAAGTTTTTGTATATTTTTTTACTTTTCCAAAACTACGGGGGCATATGCCTGGGCTACAATATGAATTTCTGATATTATATTATGTATATTTTTTTTGCCATCGTAATATAAAATATCTCCATAGTGTTTATTTCCTATACTATACTATAAAAATTATAAAATACTATGTATAATATATATGTCTAGTATGTCTGTTAGTTTCGGGAAAATAAAAAATACAAAAACTTTTCAAAACAATCCAAAAAAGTCAATCAAACATAACTATGTTTTTTACATTCGTGTGAATTTTCGTAACCAAATGTCATTTTGGCTGCCCTATGCAAAAAAGAAAAGTTTCTAACAGATCTACGTGTGCTGCCTAGTCAGCCCGGCCCCATGGCCACGTCATGTCACACTCCACGTGTGCTGCCTAGTCAGACTTGACAGGTGAGTTCCAGCCGTCAGCTCTGCTGTTAAAATGCAGTTAGACATAAATCAGTGCGATCTGTTATCGTTAGTCCCAGAGATGGTACTGCCATGCAAAATTTTCCAAGAATGGCACGGACCCGTCACACCTGCCCCAAATGATGCATGTTTTTGTATTTTTCTCCGACTGCTCCCGTGTGCTTAGGAGAGGAGGAAAAGGTCAGGAAGGTGAGGCAGATCGAGGGCAATAGAACGAGATGGAAAAGAGGGTCTCGGGCGCTCCAAGGTGACGGCGGCAACCACCTTATGAGTTCCGAAGCTTCAACGGAGGCAGCGGCGGATGCGATGTGGAGCTTTGTGCGCTAGGGTTTCGCAAAAAAAATGTGAGGGGAAAAGTGCGGCCAGGTTTGGGTATATATGGGGTCGATTTCGTGGCCAAGGGCACGAAACGGGACCGGAATCGGATATTTTATTGGGGCTGTTTGCAGCAACGAACTCAGTTCGTTCTCGAGATAGACTCCGTAAAGAAGAGGACTGGTGGGGCCACTGTCGGCAGAAAAAATGGCTAGGGCGCCGTGCGCTGGCTGGTACGCAGCTGCGATGTACGTGCACGTACGTGGTTCCAGGGCTAGCCCCTGGCCTACTCCACCCCTCTTATCTTTTAAATTTGAACTCTAAATTAAGTCAAACAAGTTTCTGCAGGTTTATGATTTTAAGACAATTATTTTAAGATATGTTACAGTCTATTTGATCACATTAATTAATATTTTATTATTGAAATGCATGATACAATGCATGAATGATCGAACATTTCAATTAGATAAAATCGGAATGTTACACCGCACCCCCTTTGGGCTGCCTCCCCCTCCCCTATAAAAAGAGGGTGAGAGCTCCCTTTCCTCCACATAGCTGGTGTCATCTATTCTCCCTCCTCCTACTGCTCCACCTCATGGTCATGAGCTTGGCGAAGCCCTGACCATGTAGTTTCTCCATCACACCACGTCGTCGTGCTGCTCGAGTTCTAGGTGGATCCTCTACTTCCGCTGCGCCCTGGATCGAGGGAACAAAGGTCGTCATCAAGCCGTATGTGTGACCGATCACGGAAGCGTTGCCGGATTGCAGCGCACATCTTCACGATCTTGAGATAGACTAAATCACCAACGAGATTCGATCTCTTAACGTTTTGTGTCTTCGAGGGTATGTTATTATTAAGACTCATTCTCCTCGTTACTTACATCCTCTAGATTAGATCTTGGTCCTTCATGTGTTCTTTGCGTAGATTTTTTTGTTTTGTTTTACAATACTACAAACCCATCAGGAAATCTAGATCTGCATCTCCTCTCGCTTTTCCCTCAAACATATGAAAAAATTATGGGAGGAATTGAGGGAGACAAGCCTTCCAAGGTCAACAATGGTGGGAGAGAGAAGAAAAGCGTGCTTGGCAAAGTGATATGTCTCCAACGTATCTATAATTTCTGATGCTCCATGCTCATATTATGCCAATTGCTACATATTTTCTCCCTTATTTATAGCATTTTTATACGTTTTCCGGGACTAACCTATTAACAAGATGCCAAGTGCCAGTTCCCTATTTTCTGCTGTTTTTTGTTTCAGACAAGTTGTTTTGGAAACATTCTCGGAATTGGACCCCACACAGATCGAAGTGCCTATTTTCCCCGGAAGCATCCAGAACACCTAAGAGGATTCGAAGATGGGCATCAGGGGGGCCACACCATAGGGTGACGCGACCTCCACCCTAGCCGCACCAGCTATGGGTGTGGGGCTCCCCTGGCCTCCACCGCCTCTGCCCTTTCGCCTATTTATTCCCCCCGGATGGAAAACCCTAAGCAACTGATCAAAAATCCTGAAATTTTCCGCAGCCGCCATCATCGTCAACCCTATATCACGGGGGTTCTGGAGCTGTCTCCCGGCACCCTGCCGTAGAGGAAATCATCACCGGAGGCTTCTACATCACCATGCCTGCCTCCGGAGGGATGTGTGAGTAGTTCATCCCTAGACTACGGTTCCATAGCATTAGCTAGATGGTTGTCTTCTCCTCATATGCCTCCATGTTTAGATCTCGTGAGCTACTTATCATGATCGAGATTGTTCTTATGTAAATTTATATGTTGTGTTTGCTGGGGTCCGATGAATATTGAACTTATGCCAAGTTGATTGTAGTCTTTATTGCATATGTTATTTGTGATCTTGCATGCTTTCGTTCCTAGTGGTTGCTCTGGCCAAGTAGTTGCTAGTGACTCCAAGAGGGTATTGATGCTAGATAGTGGGTTCATGCCTCCTTTTCGCCTGTGCTCGAGTGACAGAAACGTCATGGGGGAGGATGTGATGTTGCCACTAGGGAGAAAACAACGGTGTGAGTGCCCGCGTGCACAAGCATTGCTTACATTACACACATTGTTTAATGAAGTTATCTGTTGCTTGCAACTTAATACCTAAGGGGGTTCGGATGGTAACCTGAGGGTGTATTATTAGTCATAGATGCAGATGGATTTCGGTCTATGTATTTTGTTGTAATCCCCGCACTAAATATCGTAGTAGTCATCATGTTGTAATGTGCACTACGGTGCAACCTCTATTTGTCAATTGCCCAGATGTAATTTGTTCATCCAACATGTTATTTTTATGGAGAGACACCACTAATGAACCTATGAACCCCGGTCCATTTTTCACCTTGTTAAACAAACCACAAGAATTTCCTGCTTTTTTAGAAAAGGGGTATACCCCAGCCTCTGCATCGCGTGATGCACACAACTTTTATTCTTTATTGAGTTCCAGTGTGACTTAAGAGATTGCAACGAGGAGCTCCTTACAGTTCGGGAAAGCTCCCTCAAACCAAAAGCAGTAATAAAACTACGAAAGCCTATTAATATGCCGCCACGTATCTCAGGAGAAAAAATCCTGTGCCACCGTAAAGAGACGTCTACAGCCATCCACGATAAGCTTCCTCTGATCTGAAGGAAGTAAGAAATCCCATAGCTGGATCCAATGTGCTGCCTTGAAGATAACCTGTAAGACATGAAAATGATCATTATTGTTAAAAACAACATCATTCCTACAAGTCCAAATGGCCCAACAAATGGCCAACACTCCAATTCTGATCCTATCTTTAATCTTCTTATCAATCCCATTTAACCAATGCCCAAACATGTTTGTAACATTGGAGGGGGGAGGAATATTATAAGAACAAAAAACCACACGCCACACAAGTTTAGCAAAAGGACAAGAAATAAAAAGGTGCTCAACAGACTCCCCGTTCCCACAAAAAGAACAATGTGTGTCACCTTTCCACCCTTTTCTAGCTAAATTATCTCTAGTTAGCAAAAGCTTCTTATCTAAGAACCACATGAAAATTTTAATCTTGAGAGGAATCTTCAATTTCCACAAATAAGTTTTGAGAAAGATTGCATGACCATTCATCATATCCTCATACATGGATTTAACAGATAAGAACCCATTCTGTGTCAAATTCCAATGAAACTTATCCTCAGAGGGAACAATAGAAATATTCATCAATCGCAAACAAAGGCGAGACCACATATCCCACGTAATTCCTATTAAATTCCTACGAAAAGAAATATTAAGAGGTGGAGCATTGTGAAATACATCATGTACAGAAACATTTTTATATTGCACAATGTTATATAAGAGATGGTATTGATCTGAGAGTGGAGCTGGACCTAACCAAATATCTTCCCAAAATCTAGTTCCCTCCCCATTTCCAATTTTAAAAGAACCTCTACGAAAGAAGTCCTCCTTAACTCTCATTAAACATTTCCAAAATGGAGAATCATTAGGTTGTGCTTCAACATGAGCTAAAGATTTACTATGAAGGTATTTGTTCTGCAATAATTCCTACCAAACACCATCCTTAGTAAGAATCTTAAACAGACATTTACTAAGTAAACACTTATTTTTCAGCTCAAGCACTTCCACCCCTAATCCGCCCTGATCCTTAGGTCTACAGATAATATTCCATCTTGTTAACCTATATTTTCGTTTGTTCTCATCACTCTGCCAGAAAAATTGAGATCTATAATTATCAAGTCTCTTACGAACTCCAATCGAGTTTCCAAGAAAGAGAGCATAAACATGGGTAGACTAGTTAACATAGAATTAACCAGCATTAAGCGGTCCACATAAGATAATAATTTACCTTTCCAACACCCAAGTTTGTCCTCAAAACGATTCTCTACTGGGTGCCACTCTGAATTTTTAAGTTTTCTGTGATGGATAGGGAATCCTAGATAATTAAAAGGTAGAGAACCAGACTCACAACCAAAAATTTGTTTGTACTGACTTTCTACCTCCTTATCCTTTCCAAAACAAAAACTTCACTCTTGTGAAAGTTAATGTTGAGACCTAATAATTGCTCAAAGATACACAAAATTAACTTAAGATTTAGAGCCTTATCAAGATCATGCTCTAAGAATAGAATAGTATCATCTGCATACTGGAGTATAGACAAACCTCCATCAACTAGGTTAGGAATTAGACCCCCAATTTGTCCATTTTTCTTAGCCCTAGCAATAATAATAGCCAACATATCTACAACAATATTAAAAATTATAGGAGATAAAGGATCTCCCTGCCTAAGTCCTTTTTTTGTTTGGAAATAATGACCAATATCATCATTTACCTGAATACCTACACTTCCTCCCTGAACAAATTGCGTAATTAGTTTGCACCAATCTTGTGCAAAACCTTTCATACGCAAAGCTTGTTGGAGAAAAGGCCATTTGACCTTATCATACGCCTTCTCAAAATCAATTTTGAAAATGACCCCATCCAATTTTTTCTTCTTAAGTTCATGAATAGTTTCGTGAAGGATAACAACTCCTTCTAAGATGTTTCTCCCAAGCATGAAAGTTGAATGAGAAGGTCGAACCACCTTATTCACAATTGGGTAATATGATTAGTACCCACCTTCGTGAAAATCTTAAAACTGACATTAAGAAGGCATATAGGCCTATACTGTTGAATCTGAATCGCATTATCTTTCTTAGGAAGCAAAGTTATCACTCCAAAGTTCAGCTTAAACAACTAAAGATAACCTTGCTTAAACTGGGTAAACATGGCCATCAAATCGAATTTAATAATCTCCCAGAAAGTCTTATAGAACCTTGCCGGAAACCCATCTGGGCCCGGAGCTTTATTCAGTTCCATTTGTGATATTGCCTCTAAAAATTCTTCCACTAAGAAATCAGAAGTTAGAATATCGTTTTCCTCTCGGGATAACTGTGGTATATCATGATTATGGTTCTCCACTAAGGATAAATGATTGGGAACCGAAGGCCCAAATAAATTTTTTATGATATTCAGTAATATAGTTTCTTAATTTTTCTTCTCCAACAATAGTTACCTCATCTTGTTCCAACTAAAAAATTAATTTCTTACGATGTTTCCCATTCGCAATAAGATGAAAATATTTAGTATTGTCTCCCCCCTCCTAGATATGCTTAACCTTAGCCCTCTGCGCCCATTTACTCTCTTCCTCTCTATGAAGACAGCACAAGCAATCATTAGCCTCACGAGGAGTGTCCCTTTCGGCCAAGGACAAAGGAACACTCTCAGCTCTGAGATCTAGCTTGTCAATTATCTTGAGAAACCTATCTCTTTCAGCCCTATATTTCCCGCTTTGATTCTTCGCCCACCCCTTAAGAAACCGTCTAAGATGTCTAATTTTATTCCGCCATCTCTCTATAGACGAATCAGCTTTCACCAACTCATTCCAAACAGAGGCAATCATCTCAGAAAAACCATCCATTTTGAGCCACGAAAGTTCAAATGAAAAACGGCTTTTGTCCCCAACATGAGCCCGAGCCCCAAAGTCCAAAAGTAGGGGTGTATGATCTGACCCATTCCTAGTTAAAGCTTGGACAGTCGCAAGAGGAAACTTATGTTCCCAATCCACGGAGGAAAGAATTCTATCTAGCTTTTCATAAGTAGTATTAGCCCTCCTACTTGCCCAAGTAAATTGCCTCCCCGAAAGCTCAATCCTTCAAGTCTAAACTATGAATAATAGCATTGAACATGACAGGCCACCTTGGATTATAATTATTAGTGTTCTTCTCTTCAGGTTTTCGTATTATGTTAAAATCCCCACCCACCAATAAAGGTAATGTTTCATTTTCACAAATATGACAAGCTATGATAAGAATTGAGGTTTATACTTATCTTGAGCAGATCCATAAACCGAAACTAACACCCACTCAAAACCATCATGTTTAGATTTGACATAAAGTTTAATGGATAAATCACCCACATCCACATTCTTAACCTCAATAGTCAAAAAGTTTATACCAATGAGCATGCCTCCCGATCTTCCCTAGGTGGTAAACAAAACCACACAGAGTCCAAGCCCGAATCTAGATGACTAAGAAAAGTGGATGCAAAATGTGATCTCCCTGTTTCTGACAATGCAAGAAAATCAAGTTTTCTCTCAATACTCTCTCTAATAAAATGATGCTTTCCGGGGTCACGAAAACCCTCACTGTTCCAAAACATGCCACACAAATTCTGCATCTTGTTTTGTTTTATTACGATTAATACAAACACTCCTGCGTTTGTTAGATAAGGAATAATCTTTCTTCTTCCTTGATCGCTTTGCTTTCTCCACATTAACCACTAAATCAATTGGAGAAACACTATCGTCAAAAAAATCCTCTTGAACCAAATCCTCGGTTAGACTAGCAGCTTTATTCAAAATTAGACTACGAGGTGGATTAACATAATTATTATCCAAATTATTATGAAGCATAGAAATAGTTCTATCTAAATCACCCTCTTTAATCAACTTAGCAGACTCAATTATTTCAGCATGAGAAAACCCCAAAGAGACCCCTAAACTTGGAGCTCTATCCACAATATCAGAATCAGAAAAAGACATAATAGAAAGGCTCTTAGGTGCATTCATACCTGCCCCAGAGTCCCTCCTAGCAGCAAGCAACATAGCTCTCTCCATCTACGTATCATCCGCATTGTGTTGATCTAATGCGGCCACACGAACGCACGCCCGAACCAACAGCGTCCAGAATGCCTCCAAAGTCTTCAATTAGCTTCCTGGAAACTCCCATATCAGTCCTGGCCGAACCACCGTTAGGGAACGTAGGCATAGGTGAGCCAAGTGGAGTGGTAGCAAAAACCATTTGTAACGAAGGTGGAGACCCCCCCCTCCCCAGACTGAGAACTAATATCCGTTGAAACGGTCCTCTCCTCCCCATTAACTTCTGAACCAGAACCAATAGAAGGCCCCTTATGCAAAAAACCATGCACCACATCATCAATAGCTAACATCTATTCCACCACCACAGCAGGCGTGATAACTGCAGCCGACCCAGCTACCTCCATCGCACGTACATCAGCAGCATCCGTGGCCCTCACTGTTAGCGTGGCGACAGCAGCAGGACTCGAAGGACTACCCATACGCTTGGCAACAGCCATGTTGTCATGGTACCCGTGTGTATGCAATGATCCAGCACTATGAGCAGCAGGACTAGCAGCCACAGACCTCGCAGAACCATGTACCGAATCAGCACCTGCAGGCGAAACAACCAAACCTGCCGCGGCGGCAGCATGCACTTGCTTATGTGCCGAGACGGCAGAAGAAACGAGCTGCAATGCTGCCCCAGCAGAGCACTCCACCGCAACAGAGTCTGCCGCTGCATCAAAACGGGCGATTTTCTCGGCCGCGACAGCAGGCGAACGTCTCGCGGCAGCAGAAACATCAGTATTCTCTGCCGCAACGGCAGAAGTAGGTACCGCGGCAGCAGCAACAACAGTTTTTTCTACGGCGACAGCAGGAGAAGGTGACGAGCTCTTTGCCCCGGCAGATAGCACCCTTTTTTTCCCACAAAAACAGAATGAGCACATACATCCCGAGGAACATCAACCACAGAATTCTCCGTTTGATTAGCAAAGAGCATCATTCCAATTTCTCTGCGGGCACGATCAAATGACTGCTTAACCGAGGGTGAGAACAAAACCCCAACCCTCACCGTAGATTCTTTGGGGATATCACAACCCCCTCCAATCGGAGCAGCAGGAGTCTGCTCAGAAGAAACAACAGGAACATCAGCCTTAGTTTTGCCTGTTAGCTCATCTACCTTATCCTGAAAATCGTCCCCCAATCCACCAGAATCATCATCACTGTCCTCATCATCATTCCCATCATCAACCCTATCGACATCAGCAGGCTGTGGTTGCAAAATACCTTCAACCTCGAAAGAAAACCTATAAAACCCATCCCTAATAAACATCTGGAATCGCTTAGGAATCTTCAAATGATTAATACAACCAATTTTGATATGAAGAATACCGTGTTTCCTTGTAAAAGGCATATCTATCTCCAAAGTCATGCCAAACATATCTCCCACAGCCCAAAGTGCTAGAAAATCACCAATATGAGGACTCGGAATGCTCTCTACCCTCAGCCAAACCTCTGGCAACGAGCTACATGGCTGTGGTGCCTGATTCCAGCTATCAAAAGTAATCTCACAAGTACTGTTAGGCACAATACAACGTCCAAAAACCTTGAGCCTCTCTAACTCTGTGCTATTGGAGAATTCAACCTGAAAAATATTATGCCCTATTCTGACAACATTCCACACAAAATTCTCCGAAGGAACAAGCCTCTGCAGTTGTCTAGAAATACCAGGAATAGTCATCTCCCCACCTGTCACAACAAAAGACGCCAGATGATTATTCTCCATCTTCGGCTTATAATATTCAGTACATGGGAACTTAAAGAAAATTAGCTCCTCATGTCCATACCCATACACTAAAATCTGAGGTTTAGGTGCCGTCGACAAATGACATTTCCTTTCACCATGCGATGGACCTTCACAAATCTGACAGATGTCCACTGGTACGTCATAAACGTATCCCTAATTTCTGATGCTCCATGATGATATTATGCCAATTGCTACATGTTTTCTCCCTTATTTATGTCATTTTTATCGATTTTTCGGACTAACCTATTGACAAGATGCCACAGAGCCAGTTCCTTGTTTTCTGCTGTTTTTAGTTTCAGAAAAGTTGTTCTCGAAATATTCTCGGAATTGGAAAGTTCAAAGCCCGGAATTCCTATTTTTCCCGGAAGCATTCAGAAGACCAAAGAGGAGACGAAGAGGGGCATCAGGGGGCCCACAGCATGGGGTGGCGCGCCCCCATTGGCCGCGCCAAGGGGTGGTGTGGCCCCCCTGGACCTCCACCGCCTCTGCCTTTCGCCTATTTAATCCCCTCGGATGGAAAACCGTAAGCACCTGATCAAAATCCTCGAAAAAGTTCCACAGCCGCCGTCACCGTCAACCCTAGATCAGGGGGGTTCTGAAACTGTTTCCGGTACGCTGCCGGAGAGGAAATCATCACCGTAGGCTTCTACATCACCATGCCTGCCTCCGGAGTGATGCGTGAGTAGTTCATCCTTGGATTACGGGTCCATAGCAGTAGCTAGATGGTTGTCTTATCCTCATATACCTCCATGTTTAGATCTCGTGAGCTGCCTATCATGATCGGGATTGATCTTATACTACTAGGAAAACAGCTATAGGAGAAATCATACCCGTGACGCACCACATGCTCGGTGTGTCACGCCTATGTATCAGTGGCGCACCACACACCAGTGGGCCTCGGTGCGTCACGCCTACCCATCGGTGCGCCACGGCTATAGGTGGGTGCTGGGCGACCGGGGGCCTAAGGGCATAGCCGTGGGCAAAGATAGCCGTGATGCACCATATGTTTGGTGCGCCACGGGTATTGAAATAGGCATGGCGCATCAAACATATGGTGCGTCACGGCTATGGCTTCCACCAAAATTTTCCCTCCACACCCCCCCGGACCGCCTTTCTAGTTTTGTCACACAAGAGTTCCATGTCTAAAAATCATCAAAAAATAAATTCCTTATAGATGCAAGAAGAGTTTAAGGTATACTTTTTTAACAAATTTTGAAATATGAATTTCGACTTTCTGAGCAAAAGTTCGTTAAAAAAGTAAAATGGGCATAACTTTTGCATACGATGTCGGAATTTAAAGTTCAATATACCAACGGAAACTAGAGAAAAAAAGGAACTCAACCTTTTTTAGATTCTCCAAATTCCGAAAGGAAAAAAGTTATTTGAGACAAAAGCTTTTTTCCTACAAAATAAAAAAATAAATAAAAAAAGATAGGCGTGACACACCACATGTTTGGTGTGCCACGCCTAAGTCTGGGCAGAATTTTTGAATTTCGAACCCGGGAGAGGCCCCCCACCTATATATACTCCCCTTCCTCCTCCTTCCTCCACTCTTCTCCAATCTTTCTCTTCCTTCTTCTCCTTTCCCATCTCATTTCTTATTTCTCTTCCTTCTCCTTCCTCCACTCTCCATTCTATCTTCTTTCTCTCTTCTCCTTCTCCCTTCCTCCTACTACCACCACCACCACCACCACCACCACCTCCACCTCACATCCACTCCGGCGACCACCACCTCTACTCCCGCGACCTCCTCTCTAGTGGCCACCTCTACTCCGGCGACCTCCTCTCCGGCGGCCTCCTCCACTACCGCGACCACCTTTACTCCGGCGACCTCCTCCACTACCGCGACCACCTCTACTCTGGCGACCTCCTCTACTCCGGCGATCTCCTCCACTACCGCGGCCACCTCTACTCCGGCGACCTCCTCCACTACCGCGGCCACCTCCACTCCGGTGACCACTCTCCACTCTAGCGACCACCCTCCACTCCAGCCTCCTCTCTGTTTTC
The DNA here is from genome assembly GCA_028641055.1 of Alopecurus myosuroides. Lineage (NCBI taxonomy): Eukaryota > Viridiplantae > Streptophyta > Magnoliopsida > Poales > Poaceae > Alopecurus > Alopecurus myosuroides. The sequence goes on along the minus strand of CM054059.1, from coordinate 111,966,942 downwards.
GTTTTTCAAATTTCAAATTTTTGGGCGGCCAGATCCAGATCTGGATCCGTCCCGTCTTTTTTTTTAAATTTCAAAATCAATAGCCGTGACGCACCAAGCATGTGGTGCGCCACGGGTAACTAAAGATAGCCGTGACACACCAAACAGGAGGTGCGCCACGGTTAAAAGAGATAGCCGTGACGCACCAAAATGTGGTGTGTCACGGCTATTTTAATAGGCGCGGCGTGATAGGCGTGGCGCACCATGGTGCGTCACTGCTATGCAATTTTGGTGTGCCACACATTAGCCTTTTCCTAGTAGTGTTATGTAATTCTATATGCTGTGTTTGCTAGGATCCGATGAATATTGAACTTATGCCGAGTTGATTATAGTCTTTATTTGCTTATGCTATTTATGATCTTGCATGGTTTCCGTTACTAGTGGGTACTCTGGCCAAGTAGCTGCTAGTAACTCCAAGAGGAGTATTTATACTTGATAGTGGGTTCATGCCTCCTCATTGCCTTGCTCGAGTGACAGAAACGTGAAGGGGGAGGATGCTTTGTTGCCATTAGGGAGAAAACAGCGGTGAGAGTACCCGCGTGTATAATCATTGCTTACATTACACACTTTGTTTAATGCGATTATCTGTTGCTTGCAACTTAATACCTAAGGGGGTTCGGATGATAACCTGAGGGTGGATTATTAGTCATAGATGCAGATGGATGTCGGTCTATGTATCTTGTTGTAATGCCCGCACTAAATATCATAGTAATCTTCATGTCATATTGTGCACTACGGTGCAACCTCTATTTGTCAATTGCCCAGCTGTAATTTGTTCACCCAGCATGCTATCTTTTATGGAGAGACACCACTAGTGAAACTATGAACCCCGGTCCATTTTTCCACACTATTAAACAAACCACAACAATTTCCTGCTTTCTTTACTTACTGCAAGCGTACACTGTTTTCCACACTATAGTCTAATCTTTGTTTTCAGCAAGACCGGTGAGATTGACAACCTCACTGTACCGTTGGGGAAAAGTATTTTGGTTGTGTTGTGTGCAGGTTCCACGTTGTTGCTGACACCGGTGAAGCGCCAGCACCACCGTCAGTGGCATCAACCTTCCGAAGGTCCTCTTTCTCTTACTGGATTGATAACCCTGGTTCTTAACTAAGGGGAAAACTCCTACCGCTATGCTCATCACACCCTCCTCTAGGGGTATCCCAACGCAAGCATCTAGGATTTTTCTGGCGCCGTTGCCGGGAAGAAGGAAGTCTTATGGCAAGGGGAGTCGCTCACTCTCAACCTCTTTATTTTGTTTATTGTCTTGTTTTTATTTTTGTTTTGTTTTGCTTCTCTATATTAAAAACACAAAAAAATTAGTTTACTTCATAGCTGTTATTTACTTGCTTGCTTTTATTCTGCTAAAATGAGTATTCCTGAAGTAGAGGTTCGTTCTTTTAGGCAACAAGGGGGAGAAAGTTTAAAAGATGCTTGGTATAGAATAAATGATGCTGATAAGAGGTGCAAAAAAAAATACTACCTTGATAATCCTGAGAAATTTTTATGTTGGTATTTCTGGCTGGTATAGGCATGTGTTAGATACTCTTACAGGTGGGAATTTTCTACGAACTCCTTCTTTGGAAGCCTGCAATTTGATTGAAAGTTTAGTAGGAGCACCCCCCATTACAACTGTTAAAACTGAGATCACTTTGGAGGATGTTATTGATAAACTAAACTATTTGGAAATGAACTTATCAATTTTCCTTGATAATGCTAGCAAAGTTAATGAATTACTAATTACTAGTGATAAAAGAATCACTGCTCTAGAAGCTAGCAACACTCACGATAATCAAAGATTTTAGGCTTGGTAAACTAGAGGATGCCATGGGAACTTTAAGCTCAACAATTTTATCACTTAAATTCAAAAAGGAGAAAGCCTTTGTGGGAAAGGAGAAAATATTCATGTATGCTCCTAAGATGGCTAAACCCAAATCTCAATATGTGCTGAAAATTGCTAAAACAATTAATGAGACTAAGAGTGACCTTCATGTCGAATATTCAAAAACATCTAGAGTGCCTATTGCTGCAAATAATGGTTTAGAGGAAGGTATAGAAGATGCTTATTCACTTGAAAATACTTGAGTTGCCCTTTTATGCCTAGCTGAAAGGCGTTAAAGAAAAGCGCTACCGGGAGACAACCCGTTTAATTTCTCGGTTTTCATTCAGTTTTCCTTTGTTTTATTTTGTGTGATTTTCCTTAGCAACCCCACTGTATCTTTTCTTTTGAGTTTTTGTTGAGTCAACTAAAGCCTCCAGTGAAAAGTTGAGCCTATATTTCGGATTTCTGCGCAGGAAACAGATTTCTGCTGTCCACTGTTAAATCCGTTAAATATCACAGAAAATTCAAAATGACCTGAGATTTTTTGTGCTTAATCCTGAGCTATATACGCAAATTTTATTAGAATAACACTTTTTGATTTGAGCAACAGAAGAGTTTTCAAAAAATCGATCTTTACCTGCTGTTCTATTTTGACAGATTTCTGCCATTTATCGCATTTGCATCTTAATCTCTTTCTTTTGGTGGTCTTTTGAGAAAAAGAGTTTTGAAAGAAGTTGTGACAGTATCTAATGTGTTTTTGAGTGCTAGTCTTGTGTTGAAACTGAACCATGTGAGTTTATTATTTCGATTGCACTAACGTTGCTAATGAAGATTGTGAGAATTTTGGTGTGAAGGAAGTTTTCAAGGGTCAAGAGAAAAGGATGATATGATGTGATCAAGAAGAGTGAAAAGCTTAAGCTTGTGATTCCCCAGTGGTAGATCCAAGCAAATTCCAAGAAAACTCAAGCGTCTAAGCTTAGGGATTCCCAAGGCATCCCCTTCTTCATCAACAAATTATCAGGTCAATTCTAGTGAAACTATATTTTTATTCGGTCGCATCTTATGTGCTTTACTTGGAGCGTCCTTTATTTTTGTTTCAAGTTTGCTTTTTCTTTCAGTTTTTTTTTACTTTTTCAATAAGCTTGGTTGGACCCCAGCATTCTTTTATTGGAGAGTGACACGCTCCGCTTTTTCATGAGAATACGTTGTATTCTTAGTCTCTGTTTGGCTGCTGCATTTATTTAGCTCCTGTTTTGCATGCATCTCTTATCAGAGCTATTAGTTTTAGTAGTTTTATGTGAGTACTCTCATGTTTGCTTGTTGTATCATAAAGAGTATTTTTGTTGAAGCATGTTTTGTATGGTGCTTGTTGGGAGAAAGAAAACCGCTGCTTGAAGTAGAATTTATAACAGTACTAGTAAAATCTTGTATAGATTGTGGCTAGGACTTTTTCATGCCATGCTAAATGTTATTTTAGTTTTAAAGCCTTGTGGTTATTGAGTAGCATGATTAGCCTCAAATAGCTTAGAGTGTTTAATATGTATTGAAACATTCATGAGTTGTTCTTATCATAGTAAAGCATCAATATATGGTATTCTCTTTCGAATGATTTATTTGGTTGACTTGGCACATGCTCACACCATGTTTATGACTACAAAACAGTCACGGATAGCCTCCATGACCACTTAGTTTTTGAACTTGTGATACTGCTTATGTTTTAATTAATGATGCTTATGTCGCTATGCATGATTATGGCTCTTATGCTCTCTTGATTTGTCGCTCGTAGTCTTTTGCTAGCCTCCACCTGTATTGAATATGAGCTCTACTCGTGCATCCAAACTCCCTTAAACCAAAGTTTACCATACCTACCTACATGTGGTATTTAACTGCCATTCCAAAGTACATTGCTCATGTGTTACCTTTAAAACCTTCAAAATTATTCCTGCTTTGTGTTCTTGTTTTTTCTCATGAGGACGTCAATAGAGAATCTTTATCTCACTTGTTGATTGGATTTCACACCCTGGACTAGTGGCTTCATCCGCTTATACAAATGATATAAGAGCTGGCAGTGGGGTGCCCAGCCCCAAATTAATACAAACAAATTATCTTCACAATTTTTGCCCCTGATCATATCAGTCGAAGCATAATTGTGTAAACAAAACAGAAAGAGGGATGACCTTCTACACCAGTTGCGTCCTTCACCATGCGAGCCGCTCTTATAAATCCAGTTGGCTTGTGACGTACGGTATCGTCTGTTTACCATTCGTTGACACTAGTATAAACCCCTCCTAAAATATAGACATTCCTCCACAAATGTCAAACTTTTAATACCTCTGATTTATAAAATAAAAGGCTCTAGCACATGAGTGATCCCTGCTTCCCTCTACGAATGGCCTTTCTTTTACTTTTATGTTGAGTCTCCATCTTCTAACTTTATGCACAGTTGAGAGAGCATTTTTGCCATTCTGAGTTCTATGTGCATTTGTCCCATAAGCATCAAGAATTACTTCATGATGTGATATCATTTGTTCTTAAATTATTTGTTCTAGTCTACCTCATGAACTTTGAAGGTGTCCTGGCATTTATGTTTTGCCTCACTCTTAAGGACTATCGAAATATCACTTTGTCATGCTTTCTCTATACCTGAAACAAACGTCTACCTTTGTTTGGATTATTATTCATGATCTTTATTGATAAAAAGGAATTTCTATGCTTTATTATTAAAGTTTTATGTATCATGCCTGTGTTTAGAGTTTTATGATCTCAGCGTGCATATGCTTTTACATTAGATTGATCAAGTTTATGTTAGTAGCATGTCACCTCGGAAAATTATTGTTTTATCGTTTACCTACTCGAGGACGAGTAGGAACTAAGCCTGGGGATGCTTGATACATCATAAACGTATCCCTAATTTCAGATGCTCCATGATGATATTATGCCAATTGCTACATGTTTTCTCCCTTCTTTATGTCATTTTTATCTATTTTCCGGACTAGCCGATTGACAAGATGCCATAGAGCCAGTTCCCTGTTTTCTGCTATTTTTAATTTCAGAAAAGTTGTTCTGGAAATATTCTCGGAATTGGAAAGTTCGAAGCCCGGAAGTCTTATTTTCCCCCGAAGCATCCAGAAGACCGAAGAGGAGACGAAGAGGGCCATCAGGGGCCCACACCATGGGGTGGCACGCCCCCCCCCTAGATCAGGGGGTTCTGAAGCTGTTTCCGGCACCCTGCCGGAAAGGAAATCATCACCGGAGGCTTCTACATCACCATGCCTGCCTCCGGAGTGATGCGTGAGTAGTTCATCCTTGGACTACGGGTCAGTAGCAGTAGCTAGATGGTTGTCTTCTCCTCATATGCCTCCATGTTTAGATCTCGTGAGCTGCCTATCATGATCGAGATTGATCTTATGTAATTCTATATGCTGTGTTTGCTGGGATCCGATGAATATTGAACTTATGCCAAGTTGATTATAGTATTTATTTGCTTATGCTATTTGTGATCTTGCATGCTTTCCATTGCTAGTGGTTACACTTTCCAAGTAGTTGCTAGTGATTCCAAGAGGGAGTATTTATGCTTAATAGTGGGTTCATGCCTCCTCATTGCCTTGCTCGAGTGACAGAAACGTGAAGAGGGAGGATGTGATGTTGCCATTAGGGAGAAAACAGCGGTGAGAGTACCCCGCGTGTATAATCATTGCTTACATTACACACTTTGTTTAATGCGATTATCTGTTGCTTGCAACTTAATACCTAAGGGGGTACGGATGATAACCTGAGGGTGGATTATTAGTCATATATGCAGATGGATGTCGGTCTATGTATCTTGTTGTAATGCCCGCACTAAATATCATAGTAATCATCATGTTATAATGTGCACTACGGTGCAACCTTTATTTGTCAATTGCCCAACGGTAGTTTGTTCACCCAGCATGTTATTTTTATAGAGAGACACCACTAGTGAACCTATGAGCCCTGGTCCATTTTCACACTGTTAAACAAACTACAAGAATTTCCTGCTCTCTCTACTTTTTGCAAGCATACAACTGTTTTCCACACTATACGTGTAATCTTTGTTTTCTGCAAGACCGGTGAGATTGACAACCTCACTGTACCGTTGGGGCAAAGTATTTTGGCTGTGTTGTGTGCAGGTTCCACGTTGTTGCTGACACCGGTGAAGCGCCAGCACCACCGTCAGTGGCATCAACCTTCCGAAGGTCCTCTTTCTCCTACTGGATTGATAACCCTGGTTCTTAACTAAGGGCAAAAATCCTACCGCTGTGCTCATCACACCCACCTCTTGGGGTATCCCAACACAAGAATCATCCACCGTGCAAGATTTCGAACGATGACATGCAATTCCACACCTATAACACTTCTTTGCCTTCCTAGGAGCAACATTAGCTAAAGCATTGGTCAGGCGTTCTGCAGAAACCACGGCTCTACTTTTATTCCGACTCTCCACAGCGACAATCGGAGGGGGTACAGTAGTAACCGCAGTAAAAAGATGAGGTACCACTGAAGTAGGTGGAACCACCGAAACGGGAGCCCCTACCGATGCCAAGTTCGGCTGTTGCACACCTACCACTGCCGGTTGTGCCTGCTGCACCATTTGTACTGGAACAATGGGTACCGGAGCAATGGGATGCTGCATCGACCGAACAGGTCCAGCTTGGACAGGCCCCTGTTGAACATGTTGAGTCCCCGGTAGAACATGCTGAGATGGCCTATTGCTACGTGCATTCTGCACCATGGGTCTACCACCATTATGCGCGTCACCATACCTTCCGCGAACCCCTCGATGATCATAATTGGAATACCCATGTTGTCCGAAATTGTTATTGAACCCTCCATCCTGGTGGTTGAACTCGCCACAGCCACGGGCACCTCTTCCATCGAAACGACGCCCACGATACCCACCAGCATGAAATCCACCATGACACCCACGAAAGGTACCAAATCCTGAACCATCATGGAACGGTGCTCCTTGCTCAAAAGGTTGAACATCTGATGAACCCGCTGTTCCACTCGGCCCCCCTTCTTCATAATTGGCAAACCGATTGTAGCCACCTCCACGATCTTGGTTAAACCCTTCACGATGATCCCCACCTCCACGGGCACCGCCACGGTACGCCATTGGCGGCGGCTGGTCTACGCTCGACCACAAGTGACCAAGGAACCGACGTAACCCTAGACTTATCCTCTATGGAGATACATGATCACGTGTATTGGTTAAACCCCAAAGTGGACCCACACGAAGTGGGCTAATTACATTGTTAGATTTGGCCCAGCGAAAGCCCTCATGTGCCTGGTATTTGAAAATACGAACATCCGATCCCGAAATCTCGGATCGCCGCTGCAACACCGTCTGCCTAGAGCTCTGTAGACGACGCATTACCGTCGTCCACTCGAGGTGATCAAATGCTTGCTCCACGAAGAAGGATGCACGCATTATCGGAATCTTTGGCACCCGAAACTTAGGTGAAGAACGTATCTGAATTGTCTCCAGACGAAGCAATCTTGTATCCTCTCGTTTCCTCCATTTCTTCTGTAGTTTCTCGATCCCCTTCTTCTCCTCCGAACGGGATCTGCGAAGAAGTCCAGCAAACATCAAAGTAAAAATCGGGATCGACACTTACCGCCCCTACCTGCGCAGAAACGACCGTCTCCGAGTGCGATTCATCGTCGGCGAGGCACCAAAACCGGCCTCCGAAAGGAACCGGCGTGCTGCTCACCACGGGAATGGGACCAGGGATAGGCGGAAGTAACTCGATGGTATTCTTCGGCGACGAGACATGCGATGACCGGCGCTCCTCCCGGGGAGACTCCCCGATCGCCCCAGTCGCCATCCCTGTTGAGATCTAGGCCGGCAAGCATACACGGTTTTCCACACTATACATCTAATCTTTGTTTTCAGCAAGACCGGTGAGATTGACAACCTCACTGTACCGTTGGGGCAAAGTATTTTGGTTGTGTTGTGTGTAGGTTCCACGTTGTTGCTCACACCGGTGAAGCACCAGCACCACCGTCAGTGGCATCAACCTTCCAAAGGTCCTCTTTCTCCTACTGGATTGATAACCCTGGTTCTTAAATAAGGGGAAACTCCTACCGCTGTGCTCATCACACCCTCCTCTTGGGGTTCCCAATGCATGCATCACAAAGCTGAGAACTTTGGGGAAGAAGTGCCCCTTTTATAGGTTCCCACAAAATAGAGCCGTTAGGAGTCGTTGGGGACTTGTTACAGCAGAGACTCCGGTCTGAAGTCCAGAGACTCCATCCTTCAAAGATACCGGATAGTTCCACTGGGACAAAAACTTTTCCAAAGTCCTAAGACTCCGGCAACTTTCCGGACCAATGTGAGTAACATGGCTTGGACTTGGTGCTGAGAAAATCCTGAGGTTGGAGACTCCAGCCCTGGCAGACCGGATACGCCGGCCAGGTCGGAAACTACGCCAAGTCTCCGCGGGGACTTCAGTGCAAGATACGACTTGGCCTTCTTTGCATGAAATCCTGAGTTCAAAGACTTCGGCCTAGGAACACCGGAGACTCCGGGCTGCTTTCACAGCCAGTCAGCAAATCCTGAAACCCCATAACTTTTCCAAACGAAGTCCGAATGAGGTGAAACTAATTTGTTGGAAAGATAACAAAAAGTACTATCCAGACATGGGAATGTGTGGAACCGTTCCTCAAAGATGAACCGGTAAACTTTTCACTACCCAAAATGCAATAAGTTTTTCTTACGAAGTTTGTTTTCGATAAGCCTTGGCTTGTCATGAAGATCACGACAAGCAACAAAAATCATAAAGATAAAAACCAAATAAGAATCTAGAAAGATGATATGCAAAGTATGCAAAAGTTTGAGCTCTCCACAAAGACGCGATCAAGTTGCTCACTTGAGAGCCCCTCTTGATTGTATGACTATCGATCTTATAACCTGGTCTCAAAAATTATGAGACCGATAAAATAGGAAAACATATCAAGATCATACCTTTGCATTGAGCATTCCACTTGAGCTAGATGATGGATCTTGACTCTCTCAAGTTAGATTCCCTTTTTTTATCGTGCTAAGCTTAGCACACGATCCGCTTGATGAAGACTTGCAAGTTGCTCCCCCACTATGGGAGAGAACTTTTTTGGAAACTCTTCATATGGCCACTATATCCAAATGGGTGATAAGCATCAAGCGTAATATTTCTTCGAGACGCTTCTCTTGAGATTTCACTACAAGCTTGATGACGAACACCACTTGACGCCATCGACCATGTGATATATGAAATCTCTGCTTTGATGCATGCCCATGAAAAGATACCTAACCACACATAGAAATTCCACACACACATATTATAGGTTAGTTCACAAAGCTATGTGGACAAATTCTTTCCATACCACGAGATATATAATCCCACTTGGTACATCTTGTAGCTTTGTGTGTTGATCATAAACTAGATCAAGCTTGTATCTTTTTCCTCTTTCTTCATTTGATGATTTCTTGAAGATAACCATGAAAGACCACCTAATCCTTTTCTTAAGACATGCTTGCAATATGCACAAATCTATACATGACCATTGTTCGTATAAATCTTTGAATATAACAATGGTCATCATGTAAACTTCTAGGGTCCAACACATGAAGTGCACTATTTTTTCATGGACATGATCTATAAGGACATCTTAATGCAATCATTATTCCATAAGAGTTGTAATTAATTATCAAAACCACACATGGGGGAACCATACACTTTCACTAGCGGCGCCAAACGTGCGGAGGAGTGGTCCGCCCACGAGGATGCCCATGAGCACGGGATCATCTATGTCGAGGACGACGACGAAATCGTGGAGCGTGACGAGGTCGAGGTCATGGCGGAGCAGGATGGTGATGAAGACGACGGTAGCGTCAACGACAGCGACAGTGGGGCGTAAACGCGGGCAGGCCACCGACAAACTGTATAACATGTTCAACAACCGTTTTTATACTTCTTTAGTTTAAATTTGGGCCCCCCTTGTAAAAACTCGTAAATTTGAGTTGAATCTGTCGTTTCAATTTTAATTCAGTTAATCAACTTGAGTTTTTTTTGGGAGCGTATTGGGATGGGGGGACACGCGCCCAATAGTACTTGTCTCCTAACTTTTAGAGACGGTCAAGACTATTAGCCGTGTGAGGAATTATCCATACCGGCTAAGTTTAATGAACAACTGGAATGAAAATATTTTTAGAGATGGCCATTGACACAAATCTTATTAAAGACAGAACTAGAATTCGGGTCGTTTGAGGGTTTCCTTCTCAGTCGGATTTGCATTTCTTTTGCGCAAACCGGTTCTACCTACCGTCTTTGATACTAGGGTTTGTACTCATGTCCCCATCTCCTCCTAGCGGGAGGTGTGATTATCTCCTGGCCCTTCACGGTACTAGTTTCTCCGGGGCAACGGTCTCTCGAAATCGTGGTGGCTGGCATCTTCGGGTCTACATCGACAACGGCTTCTAAATCATCGGGTTTTTTCAACTTTTTGTCAACCAGATTTGCTACGTCGGAGGTCCAAAGGCGAAGCGCGTATGGAGGGATGCAGAAGAAGATGGTGTTGATCTTTTAAAGGACTAGTATTTTATTTGTATTCTTTCATAGGGTGTTTTTGTAAGGACCGGTTTCGGATAATTTATGCCTTAGGCCGAGAACACTCATCATTATTGATATGTTGTCGAGTGTCTGGATTTTAAGCGTTTTCGGGTAGAGTGCGATAAATTACTCTCAGCAAACATCGTGGCTTCTCGTAAAAAGGCGTCGATAGTGTAAATACCCCAAAACCCGTACAAAAGTAAATCGTTTGCACAATACAGACGTACTTATATTTCAGAAGTCATAACATATATATATTCTTCCTAGTGATCTTTCGTTAAAGAACTGGCAAACTATTCATTCGACTAAACTAGCAAGGGGAAATGAAGACTTTGATCTCCCTATCTTACATGTCTTCTCCCACAATTTAACCAAAGCCAGGGGAGAGGTTTCTTTGAGCTTGGCATATCCTTGGCTTGCCATCACATCATCCATTTGCATTCTACTCAAAGAGGCAATAAACTGAACACAAGCATCATTGAGCCTATCGCAACTATATTGCTCAGCCAGAACCAGTGTACTCATCACGGTCTTCACATCAATGTTGTTACAAAGGATGCTTTCACATATTACCTTGAGCCTTTCGATGGCATACCGATCCGCGGCTACAAGCAAATGGCTGATAGTCTCTTTGTAGTTATCGCGGTCAAGCTCATCCATTACGGGCAGCAGCGAATCTGTATATATAAAATGGAGCAGCGCCTCAAAGACAGCAGGTTGCATGTCGATGGTAATACGATTCATGTCCTTTTCTCTCATCCCACCATACAGCTCCGCCTTGAAGACCGGGGATCGCGTCGCGAGCACCATCTTGTGTGCAGGAAAGGCCTCTCCTTCAACCTCGAAAACCACATCGGCGCCCTCTTTCTCCTGCAGCAGCAGCTTGCCGAGATTCTCTGTGGTGTTGGAAGGCGGCACCTCATCGAACGACTTCGCATCATTGTCAAGAGTAATGACTGCGACGACCTCGATGGTGAGTCGATCGTCGCGAAGGTAAGGCGACCCCTCCAGCTCGCTCCTTTTCATGAACTCGGGGTGGCCGGCGCACTTGAGTTGACTGCTAGGACCGAATTCGTCTGTCTGCGTTGCCATGGTATATGGCGGTGAGGATCCGGTGTCATCCACGAGGCTGAGCTGAAAGGATGCCCTCGCCCTGGCGTCGGTACTGTTGCTCTGTTGAAAGACGTAAACCGCCACGTAGTTGTCTAAAGGCTCGATGACTCCTCCAGCGTAGAACAGAATCTGCCACTCGAAACCGCCGGCGTCGAAGACGGCAGATGGGACGCCGCAGCCAGATTTCCGGTGCAGGCGGCTGTACCCAGAGATCTGGAACACGTGCGAGCAAAGCACCGTTTTTGAGCCAAAGTGCACCGTCTTCGGGATCATGCCAGATTTCTGCGCCGCCGTATTCGCGGCGGCACCGGGCATGGACGTCCTGCCTCCCATCGCTGATTCTGTTGTCTTTCGCGTACCAGGTTGCCCGATCGACGACCTTTATAGGACGACAAGAAATCTGATCGGATGTCTTGGCTATTCTGGATAGCCAAACAGAGCCGACCTCGGCCCAGTTCGTTCTCCATCACCTAACGAGGCCTATTAATCTATCGGCCCAACAACGCATATTACCAACTAAGCCTAAGAGAGAGGATTCTGAAAAACAAAATTGAGAGAGAGAGGTGAAGAAAACAAGAGAGAGATTTGCGTAGTCAATGATCTTCTTTTTAATAATTAAATTAAACACATTCATGGATATCATCACCAACTAACTAACGAAAGTAAATCAAGTTCAAAATCTTTCCTTCCAAATAGGAAAGCGCTTCATATACCAGAGGATCCCACAACTCGTGACCCCCTCCTTGTGCGAGCGACACACGTCCTACGAGGTCCACCTCGATCTTACCTCTTTCCTGGCAAATATTTCTAGGTTTCCCTAGCGAGCACATCTGTGGACAGTGGATGACACCTTCGTCATTGATTCCCACACCTTCTCCTTGCTCTCCATGGCCGGGGCCCACCGGCGGGCTGCCACCGCCGTGCCACTTTACCCCTTCCTCCTCCTTTGTCCATGACAAGCTCGATGCTATTGCCAGGACATCTACGTAGCGCCCCGACGCTCGACGAGCATCGAGCTCACGACATAGCTTCCTTGCGCTGCCGCCTCCAGTCTAGTCTGGCTGGCCGATCACCACCAGCGACGAAGTCCGGGAGCAGCGGCATCGACCTCTTACAGCAGTAGAGACGAAGGTAGGGACTCGAGAGCTGCAGTGTCGGCAACCGAGAGCACCATTGTCGGCATTTTGTAGCAGAGACAACGGCGGCCGGGAGCACCGGCGTTGGCCTATTGTAGGAGCGGCGACAACGGACGGGAGAAACGGCCTCGGCCTATTGTAGCAACGGTAGCGACGGCCGGGAGCACCGGGGTCGGCCTATTGGAGCAACGACGATGGTGGCCGGGAGCACCGGCGTCGGCCTATTGTAGCAATGCTGATGGTAGCCGGAGCACCAACGTCAGCCTATTGTAGCAACGACGACGACGACCGAGAGCACCAGGGTCAGCCTATTGTAGCAACGACGATGGCGTTCAGGAACATCAGGGTTGGCCATTTGTAGCAGCAATGACGTCGGCCATGAGCATGTAGCAGCGGCGACTGCAGCAGGAGCACCTGCATCAGCCTTTTTTGCAGCGGCGACGACGACCCTGGAGCACCGTCGTCAGCCTTTTGTAGAAGCACCAAAGACAGTTGGGAGCACTACGTGCTGGCGCTTTGCAGCAACACACAGCCGATTTTTAAGTAACGAACCTTCATTGGAGAACCTTGCCGGAGACATAGGTCGATGGTGGAGCCCGCTTGCAACATCGTTTATTTCTGGTGCGCCGCAACAACGGCAGCATGCACCGCGATTTGCGGTGTTGGGCAGCCAGGCTCTCAGCAGCAGATGCGGCGATCGATAGGTGGGGTGCAGAGGCAGCCGACGTAGGATCGGTGTCGTGGTGCCCCTGTTTGGCGGGAAACAAGGAGGAAGACGAGAGGAAAGCGCCAAGAAAATAAGAGCTAACACTGGTAGAAAATAGGCCTATAGTCCCCGTTCGCCAGGGCCAGTAGTCGCGCCGCTTATGAACCGCGGCTAAAGGCCCGGCCACGTGGGCGGGTGGCGGAGCCGGGGGTCGGAGGACCTTTAGTCCCGGTTGGCCACATGAACCGGGACTAAACTTTATTTCGTTTATTTCCTTAATTCATTTGGGTTTTTAATTATTTTTCACACCAATTTTTCTCTCCCTTTTTCTCTCCCTTTTTTTCACTCCCTTTTTGTTCACTTCCTTTTCTTTCAGAATTTGTATTATTTGCTTAGTGTCTAACTACAATTATCTCTAGTCAAATTACTTACTCGTGGTCAAACTCCCTGCTCGGTTACCCTTCCTCCCACTACTCTAGCACTAGCACGCTTAACTTCCGAGTTCCATCCCGTCCCGCATCCAAGTGTTTCGCACGCATGTATGTGATAGTAGTATCATATCAATCTTATTAACATGTTGGTCGATGCCACATTTCTTTATTGTTTGAATTTCAAATAAATCTTTTAATAAACAAAAGTAATGATGTAATTAATAATTTTGAATAAATAAATAAACATTAACCTTTTAATTTGTATTATTTCTAAAAATACTATTAATATATAAAAATATTCAGAAAATAAAACTAATTCATTTTTAAATCTTAAAAAATACAAATAATATATCAAAAAATTAAGAAAAATAATACTAATTCATTTTAAAATCTTAAAAATACAAATAATATATCAAAAAATTAAGAAAAATAATACTAATTCATTTTAAAATCTTAAAAATACAAATAATATATCAAAAAATTAAGAAAAATAATACTAGTTCATTTTAAAATCTTAAAAATACAAATAATATATCAAAAAATTAAGAAAAATAATACTAATTCATTTTAAAATCTTAAAAATACAAATAATATATCAAAAAATTCAGAAAATAAAACTAATTCATTACTTTATGTCTTAATCAATCTTGTGCAGTCATTTACTTGACTATACCTATTCATGGCTCCTTCCTAGAAGAAACAACTAAGACTAAAACATGTGCTTCACTAATTGTGACAACCACACGAATTCACTTTGATGATACTATGCCTCCTATATATGATGATTGCAATGAAAATTATGAGTGTTTAACTCCCACTATCACTAATGAGGATTTTACTGTAGAATCTATTCATGATGCTACTGTAGATTTTCATTTTTAGATCATGGGTCTTAGTTCTAGTATTGACTAGATACATGTTTTCCTGGCTTAGATTAATTTTTGGTGAACAGATATATAGAAACTGTAGTTTTTCTGTTTTGTTTTCTTGATGTGTTTTTGTTTGTTTTCTTGATGTGTTTTTTTTGTTTGTTTTGAAATGTGTGTTTGACATAATATAGAAATAGTATAGCTAGGAATTAATATAGAAATAATATCCATTTACACTTTGCAACACTTTGCAAATTTTTCCAAGTCATTTAAAACTAGGAAACAAAAATAGTTTTTTGAACAACAAAAGACAAGTGAATAGAACACAATCATATCACATTCATAACATAGAGTCTTACTATCACACATAACACAAACATAAGTCTCACAATACAAGCTATGCTTCAAGAGCTACATACTAATTAAGATATCCATTACATACTAAGATATCCATTACATGCATATATCGAACGCATACATTTATAGCTCCGTCGAGTAGATTGCGGAACAACTCGTACGAAACGTATGCATCTATGGCTGCATACTTGACGTTGGTCCAGTCCAGTGGGGTCTTCCCCCAATACCTATGATTCCTGGAGGGGAAACGAGACTTCATGGTTTCGTAGCCCTCGTGGATGAAGGCAGTTGCCATGGGAGCCATCCCGATCTTGGGCCCGTTCAAATCATCAAAATGGATAAGGTCCTGAAGATCAATGTAGTGATCTTCAGGTATCACAATACCCAAGCGCATCAACTTCTGACGGTCTTGCGTGATGTCAACGCTCCAGAAGTCATACCCCTTGTTGACAAGAAAATCAACAAGTGCCGGAGAATGCTTTGAACTACTGCAACAACAAAAATTTGATACGTGTTAGATATGTTGCAACACATGTATTCTTTAGATGCAACAAACAAATCGAAGATGCAAGATTGTACGTGTGCGTTACCTTGACCATTGGAAGACCAAAACGGCCTCCTTGAACGCAATCTGGATGACGGCAACATCCCGTTGATCCGCCGTATACTCTAGATCAAGCCCGAAGAACCGGTGTTCATCGGGAGAGGAGAAATAGAGTTCGGTCAAATGCGCAAGACAACCGGGGAGCCTCTCGCAATTGTCGGTGTAGCACACGTCGAGACTTTTGCCGCATGGTGTGGGCACATCATATCTCTTCCAAACTTCAGCCATGGTGCTTGGTGGAGGAAGATCGAAGAGAGGGAAGAGAGAAGAAGAAACAGAGACTCGGGTGCGCACTGTAGCAATGGTGCCCTTCTGCCTCTCGCTCGCGAAATAAACCGCCGCGCGGGAGGCGAGCAGTTTGTATCTTTAGTCCCGGGTGGCCAGGCCAACCGGGACTAAAGGCAGGGAGGCCAGCGGCCGGGAACCATTAGTCGCGGGTGGCGACGCCAACCGGAATTAAAACCCTCCACGCGCCTCCACGCGTTTTTCCCAACCCATGAGGCATGAACTTCGGTCGCGGGTCTCCTCGCGACCCGGGACTAAAACCCCTTTACTCACGGGGCGCGAAGTTTGGGGACTAATGGGGGCGTATGGAAGGCCTTTTTTCTACCAGTGTAAACTAGTGTTGGGGCTCCCGCGTGTAGTTGCCTCTCGTTTTTAGCCCGAAGAGAACAAATGTCATGCCCTGATGCGGAGGATCGGGAGTAAAAATCCCCCGGAGGACGCTCCACAGTCTCCTTCCAAATATGCGATATTATGTTCCTTGAGAGACTTAGTCCTTGTAATGTGTAGTAGTACAAGACCTATTCTACGGTACCTTTTACTACCCCTCAGAGACGACTAGTATGAATTAAAATCTAACCGTTGACCGAGCGAGATCATTTGAACTTTTAGTTGGGAAATCGTTTATTGAGACGCAAATCCAATCAAAATCCCGTTATTTTAACCTAAAATCATGGTAACTAAATCCTGATTTTTGATTCCATGATGTATAAAGTTTTCTTTTGTTGACTAGCTCCCAACAAATGACACATTTAGAGCAGCCACGGTGTGACCAGATGCCATATTTAACGCGTAGAAATATTTAGAACCGTGGTCAAATTTGCTAGTAGTCTCCAATGTAGCCATTGCCAAATTAGCTGACACAAGGGCCCAAAGCTGACACATATCGACATAAAAAACCGAAGGCATGCAACAAAACAACGGTCAGCGCGCATGCAGCTGGCGCATGCAACTCTCACCAAGCGCATGCATCTCCTAGTTGCGCGGAATCAATTTTTTTATTCACCGAACCAATTTGGCAGCGGCTCTTCTAGGTGCACCGGTTCCCAGTTTGTGAATTTGGCTATTCTATCTGGCAACGTCTTTTTTTTTTTTTTTTTTTTTTTTTTTTTTTTGAACAGGGGTTGGTCCCAGAGGGACCTAGAAGCTTACATTTATCATGGCGGAATTACAACAGGGACCTATGAAAGATAAGAATAACAACAAGGTCCAAACATTATGCACTAAGAACCCTAGACCTAAGCCTAAGAACGCCATCGGGTCCAGCTCCGTTTCCACCGCGACGAATCTCAGCGCAGCCAAGCACACCACCGCCGGGGACGAAACCACTTGGGGTGGTGCACCGGGAGCTCGCTGCGCTAGAGGGTAGGGGCCTCCGAAGTGGCACATCGGCCTGGAGGTTGAAGTCCTCTGTAAGCACGCGCCGGCAACGTTGACCAGCGCGAAGAGGGAGAAGGGCCGCCTTTCGGCCATCTTGGATGGCTGCTCGCAGTGAGCCGCCATTGGAGTCTTCTCGGGAGCAGCTTCAATACTCCCCTGCTGCCTCACCAGCGCCTCCGAAGTCACCCCATCAACGCCTGCTCCAAGCTCGCCACCACGGCGAAAGATGGGGAAGGCTTGAAGACGATGACCGTAAGCACCAGATCCGCTTTTCCAGATACGGCTAGCGAAGTTATTGAAGCAGTCTCGCTGCTCCTCCACCCAGCGGCGAAGCCACCATAGCTCCAACCTGCAAAGAAGAGGACAGCACTCTCCGACGTCGCTGCGAGTCGCCGGAAGAGGACTGGGGGGAAAGGAGAACGCCATAGCGGCAACTACAAGCATAACAGCTAAACAGAAGGAAACCCTAATATCTACAAGCCAAACCACGTCTCCGCTACCACGCCGGACGGCATCGCCGCCGGGGGTGAACGGTGGACGGGCCGGCGAAAACTCCGGAAGTCCCGAGGCGACTCTCAAGTTGAGGAGGCGCGGTCGTGTGATTGGTGGTCCAGAGCCGTGCCTCTATCTGGCAACGTCGGTGTAGAGAACTGCTGCCAGAAGCTAAATTTGGTATTTGACAACTCTATTTGACAGGTTGCCCTTAGGTCCATTTGAAAAGTTCAGGTACGCATGCATGCATGATGGCCGGCCGGCAGGCCGGACAGCTCACCAGGGAACGTTTAGGACATCTCCAGCGGGCAGTGCTCATTTGGCCCGGACAGACCCGATTTGAGCAGTCCCGGACAAAACGAGACTCCAGCGGGGCTGCTCAACCCACGGCCTGATCCGTTTCCCGTCCGCGGATGCTCAAACACTGACCAAAGTTGGGTCAGATTTGAGCAACCCGCGTACGCGAAACGGACGCGCGCGCGGCCGCGCCAGTTTTCGGTCAAAGGGGGTGACCCGCCGGTCAGTGACCGTGGCGACGGCTCGCCTCCCCACCGGTCCTATTTAAATGGGACCCGCGGCCACGCGTCCTCCCCCACGCGCACCACCGCCTCCTCAATCCCCGAGCCATCAGTGCCTCGCAGTCACTGCCACCCTCTCCCCCCTCGGCTCCCTCGCCGCCGGCCGCAACCCTAGCCGCCACGCCATGGGCCGCAGCTGGTTGAACTGGGGCAATGGCAAGAACGACGACGAGGCCGGCAGCTCACACCGCCGCCGCGCGCCCTCACCCAGCCCCCCTCTCCCACCTCCACCCCCACTCACCCGTGCCGCCCGCGCCCAAGCGGAGCAGGTGCAGCCGCCGCTTCCTCCCTCTCCCCCTCCTTCTTCCCAGGGACCGGCCGCCCCTTTCCGGCTGGTACCCGCCCGCGTACGCGACCAGCCGTACCTCAATAAGAGGAGGTGCCAATGGTATTGGGATCGCGCGATCCCAGTGCCATGGCCGGATGTCCACCTCCCCGATGGGTGGCATCTGAACAGGGACAGAATCCCTGTACCGCCGGTCCCGCGCAGCGGCCTCGAGCGGGAGGTGGAGATCCACCGCCGCCGCGACGAGCTGCCGCTCGACCTGCGCGGCCACCCGGCGTTCGCCGTGAACAGTCCCCATTGGGACACATGGTTCACGGATGAACACGACCTGCGGCGCAGGTCGTATTTCGGGGCGCGCCAGCCGCGCCGGGAGGCGCAGTTCCCGCCGCCATCACCTCCACGCCCGGCGCGGCGTGGAACCGCGGCGCCCCCACCCCCTCTCCGCCCCCTCCGCATTGGCGGCCGCGCCCCGGCCGTCAAGGAGGAACCACTGGAGGAACCCCCCCTGTGGTACGAGGACGAGGACGACGACGACGCCGCCATGGCCGAGTCCAGCGAGGAGCTCCAGCTGGCCATGGCCATCGAGGCCTCCCGGAGGGAGGCGGAGGCAGCGGCCGCGGCGGTGGAGCGCGCGCTGGCGGACGCGCTAGCGGCGGTGGCCGCCCAGCAGGCCGCGGAGGAGGCGGAGGCCCGCGCAGCCGGCACCAGGGCCGTGGATGAGGCCGTGGTGGCCATCCACGCCCAGGAGGTCGACGTCTACCCCTACCACGAGGAGGTAGACGACGACGGGCGCGACGAGCACGCGCCGGTCCCGGCGTGGTTCCAACCCATGGTGGGCATGCAGTGGGAATGGACTGCGCCCCCACCGGAGCTGCCGCTGCCCCAGCCAGCCACCCAGCCTCCCACGCCGCAGGGGGCGAGGGCCGCCCCGCTCCTACCCTACCTCGCCCCCGACACCCCGGAGTACGTCATCCTAGACGACTAGGATGCTCCGGGGCAACTCCGGCCGCCGCGGCCGTCTAGCCCTAACTAGACTTTTTTTTTTCTGTTTTTTATTTTTTTTTAAGTTGTAAATCTACGGACCCCTATGGGCCCTACGCAATCTATGAAATGGTCCGTTTTGGTATGAGCAGCCCCGCTGGGGGCATCTGGTCCGGGCCGTGTCCGAGAACAGCGGACGGCTGCTCAAACAGACAAAATACGGACCAAATTGATCCGCATTTGAGCAGCCCCGCTGGAGATGTCCTTAGAACAACCTAGACGGAGTTTACGAACACACGCATGCTGGCCGGTTTGCTGCGCAGCATAGGATAACCTAGGATCAAATTCATGTACCCAAGGCGGCTGGGTAGCACGATAGTATAATTTTAGACTATCCTCGACAGAATTCATGTACACGGTGAAGTAGATGACTGACAACTACCGTAGCTTCAGTTTAGACCACAACTATGCCAATGTATTTAGTTGTAGCAGGAATTATGTGGCTTTCCTTTTTTTAACAAGATTTCCGATTTTAATGTAAATCAAAACTGATCATAACCATGCATATGATTACTAATCTTTTTTTAACGGGCCTTCCTTTTTAAGGGGAGACTAGGTTTTACACGTTAGTATGATTGTACAAGCCATTAGTGCATGTGCAGTGGGGTGATGTCAACCTTCCCTTAGCATTGCCACATTGGATTTTTGCTTTGGCATGTATAATGGGGTGATGTCAGGCTTCTCTTAGTTTTGCCATGTTAGATTTTTTGCTTAGTTGGAGGAGAGAGAATTGAGAGAAAAAAAATTGTCTTCTCTTAGCTAAGGATGATCTCTTAGAAAATAAGAGAATGCTATTTTCTACATTATACAATATGTTTTCTCTTAGACACACAATTTTCTGCCAAAAATAATTCTCATTAATTGTTAGGGATGCCAATAAGAGATAACACAATATATAAATTATATGTTTTGCGTTCTCTAGATGACATGGATAGCTAAGAGAAGGTGTGCCTTCTCTACCATTGTACATGCCCTCAGTTGGAGGAGAGAGAATTTTGAAAAAGAATATTGCATTCCCTTAACTAAGGGATGATCTCTTATAAAATAAGAGAAATTTATTTTCTCCACCGTACAATATGTCTTCTCTTAGACATATAATTTTCTATCAAAAATAATTAATGCTCATTAATTGTTAGGGATGAAAATAAGAGATAGTGCATTCTATAAATTATATGTTTTGACTTCTCTACATGACATGAATAGTTAAGAGAAGACGTAATATTTCTACCATTATACATGCCCTTAGATACACAAAAATAGACGGTCTATATTAACTGAGGGTACCATAGAAGTCCTCTAATATAATGTTCGAGAAAATTACACGTGATTTAAGGAGTGTTCGTCCATTTATTCGAGTGAAGCAGGTTGTCATGTAAACAGTGATCACGGAAATTCAGACGTGGAAAGAATCGTCAAGAACCGGCAACTGTTGAGGAAGCGGAGATGCTAAACCTACGGACAGGACTTACGGGAAAATATCTTACGGGCATACGTGTAAAAACCTGATTAGCCCATACCCTCAAACGGCACCCCCTCAATTTCACTGGAGGGTCCAGCCCCTGACTTCCTCAACTGATTCCGTAGAATTCTTCCGTAGAGTAATTCCGTGGATGTAGCATACATTGCTGGTTGAGGAAGTGTGACTTGAACGGACGACAGGTGCATTTGGTGAACCAAAGTCCTGTAAGCCTACCAGTAACGTTGACTGGTATGAAACATCTTTAAGTTATATATATGTTGTCTCGCTCGGACACTGTTAATTAACTGGTGTAACACCTTTGGGGGTGCCGGTGGTTGAAGTTGGAGTAGCTCGGGTGCTGCGGCCAACTTGAGATCGCCATTGCAGCAATGAACAATAAACATATGATGTGGTCAACTGGTGATATGCATAGTTCAACAAGAAAGCGTTCATATGTTGGTCTCAAAAGGCTAAGTACCCTAGAAGCCAGAATCTTCCCAAGAGGAAATCGTTATATACTTTTTCTTCCCAAATCATATCAGATATAGTCACCAATGTGAAACGAAGACTTTGATCTGCCGATCCTACATGCCCTCTCCCAGAGTTGCACTAAAGCCATAGGAGAGCTTGCTTTGAGCTCAGCGTACCATTGGCTTGCCATTACCTCATCCATTTGCACTCTACCTAATGTGGCAATAAACTGAAGGCAGACATCATTTAGCCTAGAGCAATGATGCTGATCAGCCAAAGCCATTGTAGTCACCACGGTCGTCACATCAATGCTCCCACAAAGAATGCTTTCACATATAATCTTTAGGCTGTCTATCGCATACCGATCTGCGGCGACAAGCAAATGCCGGATAGTCTCCAAGTAGTCATTGCGGCCAAGATCTTCCATGGCAGGCAGCGAGTCGGTGTAGATGAAATTGAGGAGGGCCTCAAAGACAGCGGGTTGCATGTCACATATGGCAATTCGATTCATGTCATTTTCTCTCATGGCGCCATATAGATCCGCCTTGAAGACAGGTGACCGCATCGCGAGCACCGTCTTGTGGGCAGGAAAATCCTCTCCTTGGACCTCGAAAGTCACGTCAGCGTCCTCGAAATTCATCGCAAGACCCATGGTGGTGTTGGATGGTGGCACCTCGGCGAACGGTTTCACATCCTCAACGGTGATGGTGCACTCAATGGTGAGGCGATCGTCGCGAAGGTAAGGCGACGCCTCCAGCACGTCCCTTTTGATAAGGAGAGCGCCGGAGACCGTGCTTCTCTCGGGATCGAATTCGTTTGCCCCTGACATGGTATGCGGTGGGATAGATCCGGTGACGTCCACGAGACTGAGGTGAAACGACGTCCTCACCCTGATGTCCTTGCCCTCGCTCCTTAAAAAGAGGAACGCCTCCACGTGCTGCGTGTCGGTGAAACAACCTAAATATGGGCGTCCGGCCGGGAAGACGAGGATTTCCCAGTCGTAGCCGCCGACGGCGAACAGGCCCGATCCTGCGATGACGCAACGATCTGCCAGTCGTCCCTCCCGGCGCAGGCTGTACCCTGTGATCTCGAACACGTGAGAGCCATGCGCCTTCGGGCCCGCGTGGGAGCCCAGCGGCTTCTTCGGGGGCAGGTCGTCGTCATTATAGAAGTTATCCGCCGTCACCTCGGCGCGGCGTGTGGACGTTATGCCTCCCATCTTCGCTTCGCTCGTCTTGATCGGTCGGAAAGAGTAGCCTCTTATGCTTTATTGTTCCTGGGGTTTGTTCGGCGGAAAACGATCGAGGACGCGGGAGAGACGAGGCAGCTACTTTTATAGGTAAGTAAACGGGGTTCGACCCGGACTCGGACTGCACACAGACTTGGAGAGTACGTAGTTTCTCCTAGTGCGACTGGAAATTTCATCATCCCAGCAGAAAATAAAGAGCCAGACTCGGCTAACTCCGTTCACATAATATAGGCCTACTCATCTAGCAGCCCAGCAACCAATATGCCAGCAACCCACCTAAGACTAGAGCCAGGGGCGGATCCAGGATTTGGGCATGGCGGGGCCGGACAAGACGTTGATCCTAAGATTGATACACTATGGGAAAAATCCAATCTTATCGAACTATGGAAATGTATCAAGTTTCATCAAATTACCGGTATTTTGTAGGAGGTTGCACGTACATCTTCCGGATCGGAATTGGAATCGTTATCTATGGTAGTTTATGGTAGCTTGTGATTTAATCGTTGTTTCCTCTCGTGGATTTGTATTTTCAGCCGCGGAGTTAGAAGTTTGAACCAACTGGCTTGAAAATTTACTAATTGGCGGTGTCTTACTCTTCATGGCTAGCAGCTATACAAGTAGAAAATAATTAATAAACCATTATAACTAGTCAGAAAATTACCAAGAAGTAATTATTTGAATTGATCCTGATAGCAAGCATACATACAGATGTAGATGTACAATACCAAGCTTGGGCAATCACTGGATCTGTCAAGAAAATTGATCTTGGGGCCATGGCGCGCGGGACGGTGGCAACAATAGGTCATCGTCGCCAATTGAGCTTCCTTAATCCTTCAAATCTGTAGACGTGTCTTACGTTGTGGTGGCGGCACCATTGCTCAATATGAATGTGTGCGGTACAACAGATGGGAATATGGATATTAGATGCGATCGTGTACGCCAGATTGTGTGCACACCGTTCATTAAAAAATTCAGATACACGTACAATTATGGCCTTAGAGCCTTGATTAGATGCATTGGCTTCGGTCCACAAAAATTTAATGCGGCCATGGTGGGCTGAAAATATTAGAATTGGTCTAATTGGGAGATTTGTATTACCTATTGCCCCTGCTACATATGATTGTGGGTGGCCGAACCATGGGGGTGGCCAGGCCACCCCTCGCCCCCCTCTGGATCCGCCCCTGACTAGAGCATCTTCACTCGACGCCTCCATTCGCTGTCTAGATTGGGGCAGGACGAGCCGTTCGGAGCATGTGTGGACGGGAATGCGTCATTGGGGGCGGCCTCACCCTAGCCATCGCGCCAAATAAATTTGAAATTTGCAAAATTTAAACTTGAAAAATAGCTTCATTAAAAAAAATCATATGTTTACGTAGATTTGAATGAAATAAAAATGACATTTAAACGAAAACTAAAATAAACTACTCCCATCCACAAAGTAAGATTTTCTAGTCTTATTATCTTTGTCCCCATTCCTTACTAAATGAGTGAATCAACACACTAAAAAATGTCTACATAAATGTGAATGAGGTCAAAGACAAAAGTCTACAAAGTCTTACTTTGTGGAACGGAGGGAGTACTTAATAGTCGTCTCTTAGTACTTCGTGGCTTAGTTCATCCCGGCCTCGTGGTCGTGGGCGCCACCCTCATCGTCGTCTAGGGAGGACGAGTCGACCTGGACGACGGGGGCGTCCTGCATTGTGGCGTGGTCCTCGAAGGACTAGGCGCACTCCGCGCTCATGGGCAGGGCAACGAGTGTGTTCCTTGAGGACTCGAAGGCGGGGCCAACGCCCTCGGGGTCGTCCTCCGTCGTGAGAGCTTTCTGGGTGAACGACGGCTCCCCTGCTCCCACCCCGCATCACCCCCCTGCGTCGTTCTCGGGCGCAGCGGCCGGACCACGTACTCAGTGGCGTCGGGCCTTCTGAAGATCTCCCTTGCAGGGTCGCTAGCTGTGAACCAACCCGCTACCGTTTGTGATCGTGGAGCAAGGAGGCAAATAGCATGAGGAAGGAGCGAGAGTTAGGGAAGGAATGAAGGATCACCTGGATTGTTGCTTCCATGCATGGTTGTAACGCCCGGGGTTTCCTCTATAGCATCGCTTGTTGTTTTCTTTGCATAACATCGCATCATGCATCCTCATGAATTTTAAAACTTGCTAAAAGTGTGCAATTCAACAACCTTGTTTTCTGGAATTAAATTGCATCAAAACTAATTTTTTAAGTGCCCCAAAACACAACTGAAAGGAATAACAACACACAGAAAAAAAAATTCGTTTTGGGGAGGTGGCAGCCGGACCTGGCCAGCCCATCATTAGGCCCAGCCAGCCCCCCACCGAACTCCCTCCCCAAACCCTAAATCTTTTCTCTCCCTCTCATTTTGCCCCACCCCCCCGCCGTTTCTCCTAATTGCAACTAGGTCCTCCCACCCCTTATCCAGGCAGTACGCACCCACGCACGGGAAAACCCCCGCCCGATCCCCTCGATCGTCTCCCTCCTCCTGTCGCCCCTCTCCCTCTGCTCGATCCCCACCCCGAGCCCCCTGCTCGCTGTCCCTCCGGTTCCCCCTCCGCACCTCCGCCTCCACCCGCGTCCGCCGTCGCCTCCATGGCCGGCGCCGAGCCCCGCCTCCGCCCTGGTTCCTCTCCCCTCCGCGCCTCCATGGGCGGCCGTGGCGCCCCGTCCACCTCCTCCGAGCTCGCCCCGCCACCGGCGCCTCCTCCCGCGGCCGCAGCTCCGTCGTCGCCCCTCACCTCCTCTCCGTCCGCGGCGCCGGCAGGAGCAGGGCTCCGCCGCGCCCGAGCTCGAGCTCATCCCCGCGGTGACCACCACTGGGCCGTCGTCGACCGTCCCTTCCCCGAGCAGTTGAACAAGGACGGCGTGCGCCCCCTCCGCCTCATGCCTCCCGCTGCCGTGACGCCCCCCACGGTGACCAGTGCCGCCACCCAGCCTGACGCTCCTCTCCGTCCGCGGCTTCATCTCGATCCCCTGCTCGAACAGAACACCCTCGTGTGGTGCTCCTTGTGCTGCCGCCGCTACGGTGATGCCGCTACTGCCCCATCTTCGATGCCGGCGGGAAGGTGTTGTGGCTGCACTGCTGTTGTGCCCATCTCGTCAACGCTCAGTTGTGATGCTCGCCTTCGTGCGTGTCCAGAAGATCCACTCGCCAAGTTCGACACCACGACGGTGCTCGTGTGGAGATGGTTCCAAGTTCCTCACCGACAATTACCTCGACCGTCGACAAGACCTGCAAGGAACCGTGCACGACTACCGCCTTCCCTCCGTTACCTCGTCGTCGTGTCCGCTCTGCGTTGGTCGCCTTCGTGTGCACCGTGAAGTCTGAAGACAGGGACGCCAAATTCCACATCGACAAGAACTCCTTCGACCCGAAGACGGGAACTTCCATGATCTTCTACATGGATGCGATGAGTACCCGGACCACGACTACGTCCACTAGGAACCACTACTTCCACGACGTCGACTACTCCTTCTACAACCCGTGAACGACTACTTTGACGACGATGATCGTGTGGTTTGAGAACGACTACTTCCCCTACGTCCCCGACGTCGTCTACTCCCTCCACGTTCCGAAGTTTCGGCGTTGACCCCGGCGATCCTCTTTCCAACGTGCGAACCTAAACCCCAACCCTATAACCTATATGCCTATTTTCTAAATGTCATCTATATCGTGCATATTAAATCATTCATCTTGTTGCATTGCATATTGTGGGTGCGGGCAATAATAATATCACCTAATAATTAAATATGGAATGAGTTGGGATAATTATATATTGTCCCGGTTCCATTTAAATTGTGTATCTCATCTATATCCTTGTCACTCCATGTTAAACAAAATTTATTCTTGATGGGTAGATGAATAACGTGAACCTCCTAAATTAAATGTTGGGCTTCCGGCTCAATTTAAATTGATTTAATTGCATAAATCATAACTAATTCATTTTAACTCCAAATTTGAAAAGTAAAATATGTTTTCCAATCAAAATTCTCTAAAATTTGCAAATATAAACTTTATTTCTGGTTTTGAATAATTTAAAATGCTGAAAACAATTATTATTTGTTAAATGCTTTAAACATTGCAAAATTCATAACTTGGGCATAGAATTTCCAAATTCAACAAACCAAATATGTTTTCCATCCCATTTTTCATGAACTTTGCAAGTATCAACTTTGTGTTCTGTTTTAAATAAATTAAATTGCTGAAAACGACTGTTTCTTATTTAATGCATTTAAAATTGTCAATTTAATAACTTGCTCATCTAAAATCCAAATTCAACAAATGAAATATGTTTTCCATCTAAAATTTTGTGTTCTTTCCAAATATGAATTTTGTTATCTATTTTGAACAATTAAAATGGGTGAAGACAATAAATGTTTGTGTAACTCATTTAAGAAGCCAAATTTCATAACTTAATAAATAAATTTCCAAACTTGGTAAACAACATATCAAATTGAAGTTAATGTTGTTTTCTTATTGTTTTCATCATCCCTACACCATTCTAATCAACTTTCACATGATGGTTATTTGTAGATCATTTAATTCAACATTAATTCATGGGCTTTTCTATATGCAATCCAAATTGCATATGGGCCCATTTAAATATGTTTACCATGTCAACTAGTTTATCTTTGATGCATCCTTAAACTTGTCATGCATCCATATCTTGATCATGCTGGATCTTTTGCCGTAGTAGTAATTGTTGCATCTGGTGTTTGTTCTAGTTCGTTGCTTCTTCCCGGATAGGACGTTGAGATGATGTGAGCAACGACAAGTTCTTCGGATATACCTCTACTTGCTGGATCTCGGGCAAGTATACTCACTTGCTGCCAAATGGCTGCCTTTCATCACTTGTTACCGATTCTTTCCGTTGTTCTTATGCTAGCCTTATGATTCGATGCTTGTGTCTCGATCCTATCATATGTTACCTTGCAGCCATGATATAGCCTTCCTTCCACTTCCTATTAACTGTTGTTTGTTTATCCCGTTGGCCCTCGTGTCGTAGTTGCATGCTTAGGTTTGTTTGTGCTCGAGTCTTGTCGTCATTTACCTTATCACCTGTTTAGTTGATAGTTGGTTTCAGCTTAATCAACAACATGTTAATGTTTTGGGTAATAATAATTTGATGATAAGGCACCGGCAGGAGGCCCGGCGTGGTTTTGAGGCCTGCTAGTGTCGACCCTAATTAGGAAAAGGGTCTTGTCCATTGATCCATGATGAGCGCACTAACCGCATGTGGGAAGCGAGTATGGGCGCCCCCCCGCAGTTCTGATTCGATTCGCATCTCGTCCAAATCGCCTCATTTAGTTCGGGTTTTCCATTTGCCGCATGCATATGCAGGTGCGAACCCTTGGCGCCAGGGTGGAACTTTTGTAGTCGGCATTTAGGGAGACACGTTCTTAGAGTGCTATGAGGGTCCCCTTTTCTTCGTGGGGCTTAATTAGCCGTGCGCTCAACTGCACGGGGTTCTTTGGGCTTGATGCGAAGAAGAGTTAGGTTGTGTTGAGTACCTCGCTTGGTGGGTTGATCCCCCGTCTGGCGGGCTATTCTTACGTGTACGGCCAAATTGGTGCACCCCTGCAGGGTTAAATCTTCTCGAGAAGCCGTGTTGTCCGCGGTTATGGATGACTTGGTGAAAGTGCTGGCTAACAAGTACTCAGACAACTTACACCTAATGATAATAACTTGACTAGTAATATAGATTACCTCCACCATCACAATGAATGTCACCTTAATCAACAGTGTGAGTTTCCTTGGGTTGCTTCCTTAGTAGGGGTAACATTGGATGGGTATTGTTTGGTGAGTAGTTGTAGTTGGTTCTGATACGCTATCTTATCCCTTTCTTTTAGCCGGATGTTGTAGCGAGTCTCTGTAGTTAGTTAGTGCAGCCCGCTGCCGCTTCTTTGCAATAATCCTTTCCTTTCCGTTGAACCCAAAGTATTTGTATCTTGTGATGATTGGTTACGCAGGTATCTTGTGAGTATGGGTTATCCATTTGCCAGTACTTAACCGTACTGACCCACGAATCCATTTCGTGGCTGCATATCCACATTGCAGTCAACAGGTTTGAAGTCTGACGACGTTAGGTTGGGAATCCCTCCGGCTTGGCCTGGGTAGGGATTGGACGCCATCGGTTATCTTCAGGACTCTTAGTCCAATTTGGATCTTGTCCGTAGTCGGACGCTATGTTGTTTCTTCCGCTGTTATTTGGATCTTTGTATTGTATCAGTTGTATCCTTGACTCGTTTGAGTCGTTTGTATATATCTCTTCTGTTGTTGTTGCGGAATATTCGTGAACTGTTGTAATGTTATCACAAGTGGCAACCTGGAATCGGTTATTATGTGGATTTTGGCGGGAATGCTGAAATCTCCATAGTGCCCGATCTCGGGACGTCACAAATGGTATCAGAGCATGGTTTCCGATTCCCGATGTTGTCTCGATACGAATGGTTATCGAAGCAACGGGTCCGCAAAGCCTGTAGGATAACCTCGCTAACGGTCGTTGTTTCTAGAGTGTCAAAAACTATTTCTGCTAAACTATTTTGGAAACATCTCAATAGGATTCTTGTTTTCTCCTTATCTCTATTCTATTTCCCCTCCCATCTTATTTGTTTTGGATTCTCCCCTCTTGTCTGTTTTCAAAGTTTTAGGATCCTACGTGGGTGGACGTTTTCTGAGCCTTTAACCTAATAAGTTCGATCATCGGAAGATTCCTGGTGGAAGAACATCGTCGTCACTCCGAGAAAGAATCTCTTGTTAGTGGTGTCGAGAAAACCTTGTTATTAGTGTCGACAAGATCAACTTGGACCGAGAAGACCCGTAGTCCGACTTTTTCCCTCTCTCCTGGCGTTGGGCGGATTGCGAGGGCGCAATCCCTTGTTAGTGGTGTCGGTTGTAACGCCCGGGGTTTCCTCTATAGCATCGCTTGTTGTTTTCTTTGCATAACATCGCATCATGCATCCTCGTGAATTTTAAAACTTGCTAAAAGTGTGCAATTCAACAACCTTGTTTTCTGGAATTAAATTGCATCAAAACTAATTTTTTTAAGTGCCCAAAAACACAACTGAAAGGAATAACAACACACAGAAAAAAAATCGTTTTGGGGAGGTGGCAGCCGGACCTGGCCAGCCCATCATTAGGCCCAGCCAGCCCCCCACCGAACTCCCTCCCCAAACCCTAAATCTTTTCTCTCCCTCTCATTTTGCCCCCCCCCCCCGCCGTTTCTCCTAATTGCAACTAGGTCCTCCCACCCCTTATCCAGGCAGTACGCACGCACGCACGGGAAAACCCCCGCTCGATCCCCTCGATCGTCTCCCTCCTCCCGTCGCCCCTCTCCCTCTGCTCGATCCCCACCCCGAGCCCCCTGCTCGCTGTCCCTCCGGTTCCCCCTCCGTACCTCCGCCTCCACCCGCGTCCGCCGTCGCCTCCATGGCCGGCGCCGAGCCCCGCCTCCGCCCTGGTTCCTCTCCCCTCCGCGCCTCCATGGGCGGCCGTGGCTCCCCGTCCACCTCCTCCGAGCTTGCCCCGCAACCGGCGCCTCCTCCCGCGGCCGCAGCTCCGCCGTCGCCCCTCACCTCCTCTCCGTCCGCGGCGCCGGCAGGAGCAGGGCTCCGCCGCGCCCGAGCTCGAGCTCATCCCCGCGGTGACCACCACTGGGCCGTCGTCGACCGTCCCTTCCCCGAGCAGTTGAACAAGGACGGCGTGCGCCCCCTCCGCCTCATGCCTCCCGCTGCCGTGACGCCCCCCACGGTGACCAGTGCCGCCACCCAGCCTGACGCTCCTCTCCGTCCGTGGCTTCATCTCGATCCCCTGCTCGAACAGAACACCCTCGTGTGGTTGTGGCGATAGTGGTCTGGTGCCGCGGTGTGGCTCGGCGCAGGTCGATGCGCCGCTGCTGTGGTGCTCCTTGTGTCGCCGCCGCTACGGTGATGCCGCTACTGCCCCATCTTCGATGCCGGCGGGAAGGTGTTGTGGCTGCACTGCTGTTGTGCCCATCTCGTCAACGCTCAGTTGTGATGGTCGCCTTCGTGCGTGTCCAGAAGATCCACTCGCCAAGTTCGACACCACGACGGTGCTCGTGTGGAGATGGTTCCAAGTTCCTCACCGATAATTACCTCGACCGTCGACAAGACCTGCAAGGAACCGTGCACGACTACCGCCTTCCCTCCGTTACCTCGTCGTCGTGTCCGCTCTGCGTTGGTCGCCTTCGTGTGCACCGTGAAGTCTGAAGACAGGGACGCCAAATTCCACATCGACAAGAACTCCTTCGACCCGAAGACGGGAACTTCCATGATCTTCTACATAGATGCGATGAGTACCCGGACCACAACTACGTCCACTAGGAACCACTACTTCCACGACGTCGACTACTCCTTCTACAACCCGTGAACGACTACTTCGACGACGATGATCGTGTGGTTTGAGAACGACTACTTCCCCTACGTCCCCGACGTCGTCTACTCCCTCCACGTTCCGAAGTTTCCGGCGTTGACCCCGGCGATCCTCTTTCCAACGTGCGAACCTAAACCCCAACCCTATAACCTATATGCCTATTTTCTAAATGTCATCTATATCGTGCATATTAAATCATTCATCTTGTTGCATTGCATATTGTGGGTGCGGGCAATAATAATATCACCTAATAATTAAATATGGAATGAGTTGGGATAATTATATATTGTCCCGGTTCCATTTAAATTGTGTATCTCATCTATATCCTTGTCACTCCATGTTAAACAAAATTTATTCTTGATGGGTAGATGAATAACGTGAACCTCCTAAATTAAATGTTGGGCTTCCGGCTCAATTTAAATTGATTTAATTGCATAAATCATAACTAATTCATTTTAACTCCAAATTTGAAAAGTAAAATATGTTTTCCAATCAAAATTCTCTAAACTTTGCAAATAGCAACTTTATTTCTGGTTTTCAATAATTTAAAATGCTGAAAACAATTATTATTTGTTAAATGCTTTAAACATTGCAAAATTCATAACTTGGGCATAGAATTTCCAAATTCAACAAACCAAATATGTTTTCCATCCCATTTTTCATGAACTTTGCAAGTATCAAGTTTGTGTTCTGTTTTAAATAAACTAAATGGCTGAAAACAATTGTTTCTTATTTAATGCATTTAAAATTGTCAATTTAATAACTTGCTCATCTAAAATCCAAATTCAACAAATGAAATATGTTTTCCATCTAAAATTTTGTGTTCTTTCCAAATATGAAGTTTGTTATCTATTTTGAACAATTAAAATGGGTGAAGACAATAAATGTTTGTGTAACTCATTTAAGAAGCCAAATTTCATAACTTAATAAATAAATTTTCAAACTTGGTAAACAACATATCAAATTGAAGTTAATGTTGTTTTCTTATTGTTTTCATCATCCCTGCACCCTTCTAATCAACTTTCACATGATGGTTATTTGTAGATCATTTAATTCAACATTAATTCATGGGCTTTTCTATATGCAATCCAAATTGCATATGGGCCCATTTAAATATGTTAACCATGTCAACTAGTTTATCTTTGATGCATCCTTAAACTTGTCATGCATCCATATCTTGATCATGCTGGATCTTTTGCCGTAGTAGTAATTGTTGCATCCGGTATTTGTTCTAGTTCGTTGCTTCTTCCCGGATAGGACGTTGAGATGATGTGAGCAACGACAAGTTCTTCGGATGTACCTCTACTTGCTGGATCTCAGGCAAGTATACTCACTTGCTGCCAAATGGCTGCCTTTCATCACTTGTTACCGATTATTTCCGTTGTTCTTATGCTAGCCTTATGATTCGATGCTTGTGTCTCGATCCTATCATATGTTACCTTGCAGCCATGATATAGCCTTCCTTCCACTTCCTATTAACTGTTGTTTGTTTATCCCGTTGGCCCTCGTGTCGTAGTTGCATGCTTAGGTTTGTTTGTGCTCGAGTCTTGTCGTCATTTACCTTATCACCTGTTTAGTTGATAGTTGGGTTTCAGCTTAATCAACAACATGTTAATGTTTTGGGTAATAATAATTTGATGATAAGGCACCGGCAGGAGGCCCGGCGTGGTTTTGAGGCCTGCTAGTGTCGACCCTAATTAGGAAAAGGGTCTTGTCCATTGATCCATGATGAGCGCACTAACCGCATGTGGGAAGCGAGTATGGGTGCCCCCCGCAGTTCTGATTCGATTCGCATCTCGTCCAACTCGCCTCATTTAGTTCGGGTTTTCCATTTGCCGCATGCATATGCAGGTGCGAACCCTTGGCGCCAGGGTGGAACTTTTGTAGTCGGCATTTAGGGAGACACGTTCTTAGAGTGCTATGAGGGTCCCCTTTTCTTCGTGGGGCTTGATTAGCCGTGCGCTCAACTGCACGGGGTTCTTTGGGCTTGATGCGAAGAAGAGTTGGGTTGTGTTGAGTACCTCGCTTGGTGGGTTGATCCCCCGTCTGGCGGGCTATTCTTACGTGTACGGCCAAATTGGTGCACCCCTGCAGGGTTAAATCTTCTCGAGAAGCCGTGTTGTCCGCGGTTATGGATGACTTGGTGAAAGTGCTGGCTAACAAGTACTCAGACAACTTACACCTAATGATAATAACTTGACTAGTAATATAGATTACCTCCACCATCACAATGAATGTCACCTTAATCAACAGTGTGAGTTTCCTTGGGTTGCTTCCTTAGTAGGGGGTAACATTGGATGGGTATTGTTTGGTGAGTAGTTGTAGTTGGTTCTGATACGCTATCTTATCCCTTTCTTTTAGCCGGATGTTGTAGCGAGTCTCTGTAGTTAGTTAGTGCAGCCCGCTGCCGCTTCTTTGCAATAATCCTTTCCTTTCCGTTGAACCCAAAGTATTTGTATCTTGTGATGATTGGTTACGCTGGTATCTTGTGAGTATGGGTTATCCATTTGCTAGTACTTAACCGTACTGACCCACGAATCCATTTCGTGGCTGCATATTCCACATTGCAGTCAACAGGTTTGAAGTCTGACGACGTTAGCTTGGGAATCCCTCCGGCTTGGCCTGGGCAGGGATTGGACGCCATCGGTTATCTTGAGGACTCTTAATCCAATTTGGATCTTGTCCGTAGTCGGACGCTATGTTGTTTCTTCCGCTGTTATTTGGATCTTTGTATTGTATCAGTTGTATCCTTGACTCGTTTGAGTCGTTTGTATATATCTCTTCTGTTGTTGTTGCGGAATATTCGTGAACTGTTGTAATGTTATCACAAGTGGCAACCTGGAATCGGTTATTATGTGGATTTTGGCGGGAATGCTGAAATCTCCATAGTGCCCGATCTCGGGGCGTCACAATGGTCTCCTATCATGGCTGCGCGTCTGGCCGCTGACGCTTTCACATGGCTCCTCTGTTTCTCTTCCACAACGCAAGCACAGAATGATCCGATCGAGCAATCATAATTAGTTCCGTCTAGATGGATACATGCTTTGATTGTTCGTCCAAAGGGGCACCATAATTGTACGTATTGCAAATCTGCAAGGCGGACAGAGTCGCTGCCCAACACCCCCACCGCTTTGAGAGTCGCCTACAGGGTTCCGCCGCTTCCGCCGTCTCGTTCCTCGTCTCCGCCCAGCGGAAATGCCGCTCGGTGTGGATCCGTTGACGTCGCCTGGCTTGTGCATAGTAGTCATAGGTTGTTTTTAGCCCTAGTGCTTGTTGTTGCCGTCATGGATTCTTTCCCTCTCTCCGGCTGGCTCCTCATGGCTCGCAGCGACGCGAGAGTCCGATCTCTTTTCTTCTGCAGGTCAAATCCATGGTGGATTTCATTTGCGGGAGAAGAAGATCAAGGCCGATTCAATAAAATCGACTGCCTTATCTGCTACTTGGCTGATTCGAAGGAGAGAGGCCGATTTCCTCTGCTTCACCGTGGTGGTGAGGGGAGGAGGAGTGGTCGATGTGCTTCTTCAAGTTTGTCTGAGTGGTTCCTGCTGCGATGTGGAGGTGATCAAGCGGGGGTGATGATCACCGTCGCCATTCAAGGACAAGAGGATGGCCAATCTCCAACCTCCTTGTTTGAGGCCTTCAACATCCGTCGCCGGAGCTCGGGTACGCGTTTCCCCCAAGTGGTTCGTCCCTGGTGGTCGCGCGTTTGCCGGCGTCACGGATGCCGCACCGGAAGGGAGAGTTCGAGCGATTCAAGGGGCTCCAATTTCGGCGCATCGCTCGCCTGGAGATCGCCGGCGTTCGGTGGTGGAGATGCCCGTGGACTCGATTGCATTCCTATGTTTTTGTCTAGGGTGTTTTCTGTAAAAGCACGGGCCTTATTTTCGAATTGTAGGTCTTTTAGGGCAAATGATGATAGGAGCCTTAGTGCAATTTGTACCTGCCATGTTTGTTAATGCAGCACCGGGGTCTCGTACCCCAACCTGTGTTAAAAAAAAATTATACGTATTGCAAAGTATTTGTTGGTATAAATGGTCAACATATGAAAAAGGAGAAATATGAAAACTTAGAAAGGAACCTATCTAATGAGTGGATAATAGTAAAAGTCCAAGTAATGTGTGGCAAATATGAGAGAACCGAATTAAAAGAGGCATATTGTAAAACTCCCCCATAATATAGGCCTACTCATGTAGCAGCCCAACAACCCGTGTTACCCACCTAAGAGTATCTCCACTCATCTTCTCCATTTGCCGTCCAGATTGGCGCAGGGCGAGCCGTTCTGAGTATGTCTGGATGGGAATGCGTCATTGGGGTCATTGGGGTGGCCAGTGGCCTATCCCTAGCCATGGCGCCAAATAAATTTGAAATTTGCAAAATTTAAACTTGAAAAATAGCTTCATTCAATTTTGTAAATATGTTTACGTAGATTTGAAAGAAATAAAAATAACATTTAAACAAAAATTTAAAAACTACTTAATAGTCGCATCTTAGTACTTCGTGGCTTAGTTCATCCCGGACTCGTGGTCGTTGGCGCCACCCTCATCGTCGACTCAAGAGGACGAGTCGACCTAGACGACGGGGGCGTCGTGCATCGTGGCGTGGTCCTCGAACGGCCAGGCGCACTCCGCACTCTTTGGCAGGGCAACGAGCATGTTCCTTGATGATGCAGCACACCCCATTCCACCAGGCTCAACACCCATTGGACCCATGAAAATATCACGAGCAAAGGCGGTGTATGATAAGGTGAACTCAATCCTCTCTCTCTATTCTTCCGATGACTTGGTGAATGGTGCGCTACCTCATGGAAATGCCCTATGTGTGCTCAGGTTTGATCCCACCACAGAGCCCCAAGACGATACTCAAGATGCCCAAGAACGTGCCCAAGTCGATGCCCAAGAAGCTAGGGAAGAAGTCGGAGAAGACTGCATCGAAGAAGAGAAAGGGAAGGAGGAGGGAGGAGGAAAACAGGGAGGCCGGCCTCAAACCCCGGCCAGGACGGCTCCCCTGCCCCCTCCAGGCCGGACCCCCAACAGAGGAGCCGGCCTTCACCCCGGCCTCGGGCCGGCCCTCCAGTGCGCCAGGCCGGCTGCCCATCCGAAGGGGCCGACCTCCACTCCGGCCTCGGGCCGGCTCCCCTGCTCCCACCCCGGCATCAAGGGCCGGCCAGGCTGGCTGCCCTGAAGATTGTGCAAATGAGGGGAACCCCCCTTTTCCACCTCCACCTACCCCTTGGCTATAAAAGGACTTCCTGGGGCTAGATCTAGGGTTAGAGATGAATTTAGAACTTTGAGATTTGCTCTTGTACCCCTCTTGTGAGGCTACTCCTATGGTTTGTACCTACGACCGTATCAAGGCCACTCCTATGATTTGTATCTAGGATCGTATCAAGGATCATCGGGTTTCCTATCCTTTCCCCTTGGGATCTAATTAGGGACTTTCCAATCTTCCTCAACTAACCCTTGAGGTTCTATTGGCGTGGTGGACCGGCCACCGGTGTGAAACGGTTTCCGAATAAGGTGGGTTCGGTTGGATCGATCGTCCCGTAGGCGGCCGTTGCGGCTTAGTTGACGAGAGATTTGGGTTCTTCAGTTATTACTAGTTATGTCCCCTTGTCTTCCACACGATTTCAACTCGATTTCCCTCTCGTGTTCACCATTTGTTCTTCTTGTTCTCGGTCGATTCATGAAGATCGGGCCACCCAAGAGGTTAACCCCTCCATCATTTGGTATCAGAAGCTAGATTGACACGAATTAGACCCCCACAATCCCCCTTTCCACCAAAAATTGTCTTCCCCAAACCTAAATTCCAAAATTTCACAAAAAAATAGCCACAAAAGGGATTTGATCTGTGGATTTGTTGTCGAAGATCATTCCCCGGCTTTCTATTCAGCCACTTTTCTCGAATTTGTCCAAAAATAATCTTGAATTTCAAGGAATTTCGAATTTGAGAAAAAATCACAGAAAATTCCTGCTCTTCGACTCCTGAATAAATTTTTGAACAAAATTATCAAGATAGGAGGCATCATCATCAGTACTAATACCATAAAATTTCTCTCTCATAACAATATTTAATAGTGCAGGTTTAATCTCATAAAAATCAGCAGTAGGAGTAGGTGGAGCAATAGGTGTGCTAATAAAATCATTATTGTTGGTGCTAGTAAAGTCACACAACTTGGTGTTCTTAGGAGTAGTCATTTTAGCAAAACTAAAAACAAGATATTCTATTGTGTTTTTGATAAAGAGAAGCAAACAAGATAAAATAAAATAAACTAAGCAAAACAATACCAAAGTAAAGACATTGGAAGAGACAGAATCCCCTTGCAGAAATTCTCTTCCTCCTCGGCAACGGTGCCAGAAAAGTAGCTGGTGCGTAGTTGACGAGGGAGTGGTTACTTCTTGATGGCCTGAAGTTCCCCGGCAACGGCGCTAGAAAAGTAGCTTGATGGTGCATATCTTGCACTCATTAGGAGACCCCAAGAGGAAGGTATCATGAGCACATCAACAGTTTTCCCTCAGAAAGAAACCAAGATTTAATCGACCAGTAGGAGGAAGGAGTAACTTCAGAAGGTTGATGAAGTTGAGATGGTAGGGCGCACTACCGGTTCAGCAGCAACGTGGAACCTACACAAGACAATCAAATCACTTTGCCCCCAACTAAACAGTGAAGTTGTCAATCTCACCGATATTGCTGAACACAAAGAGGTTAAACGTATGGTGTGGAAAACAGTATAAGAACAGTACCAGTAGTGTGAAAACAGTAATTGGAGTGGTTGTATTATCAACATGAGAAAATGGGCCGGGGTCCACATTTCACTAGTGGTGTCTCTCCATAGAAAATGTGGTGAACGAATTACAATTGGGCATTGGTAGAAATGAAGGTTGCACCGTAGTGCATATGCAAGACATAAAGATTACTATGTGATTCGTGCGGACATTACAACAAAATACATAGACAGTCATCCTACTGCGTCTATGACTAATAGTCCACCTTTCGAATATCATCCGAACAAACGTTGGGTATTAAGTTGCAAGCAATAGATAATCGCAGTAAGCAAAGTGTGTAATATAAACAAAGTAAACACTGTTGTTTTCTCCCTAATGGCAACAACACATCCTCCATTTGTCACGTTTTTGTCACTCGAGCACAGATGCAAAGGAGGCATGAACCCACTATATAGCATAAATACTCCCTCTTGGAGTCACTAGCATCTACTTGGCCAGAGAATCTACTAATAACGGGGAGCATGCAAGATCATAAATAACATATGCATGAATATAACATGATAGATTGATAATCAAAAGACATAGCATTCAACATTCATCGGATCCCAGCAAACACAACATGTAGCATTACATAAAGATGATCTCGATCATGTAGGGTAGCTCACGAGATCAAAAAATGAGGCATAAAGTGGAGGAGACAACCAACTAGCTACTGCTATGGACCCATAGTCTAGGGATGAACTACTCACGCATCACTTCGGAGGAGGACATGGTGGTGTAGACCTCTCCGGTGATGAATTTCCCTCTTGGCAGGATGCCGGGGAGAGCTCCAGAACCCTCCCGACTCCGGATGACGATGACGGCGGCCTCGGGTGTTTCTCGGGAAAAGTGGGATATATTTAGGGTTCAAGTATCGGGGGGAATATATAGGCGAAAGGGCAATGGCGGTGGATGCCCGAGGGTCCCACACCACCCCACGGCGCGGCCAGGGGCGCCGCCATATGGTGTGGGCCCCCTCCATGCCTATTCGGGACTCTGTGGAACCTTTGGGATTTCTAGGATTTCTGGGCTTCGAGTTTTCCAATTCCGCGAATATTTTCAGAACAACTTTTCTGAAACTAAAAACAGCAGAAAACAGGGAACTGACTCTGTGGCATCTTGTCAATAGGTTAGTCCCGAAAATCGATAAAAATGACATAAAGTGTATAACAAACATGTAGGAAATAACATGAAAACAACATGGAACATCAGAAATTAAGGATACGTTTATGACGTATCATGCCCTCCTCCTGTCTAGCCCCTCTGTCTCGTCCCCCTCCAGTCTCTTGCGGTGGGCGACCCTCGGTCGGGGGCGGTAGCGTGCAACATGATGGCATCGGATGGGCCTTGCGGCCCCATCCGGGTCAGGGTGGGTTGATTTGTGTTGCGGTGCGCTTTGGAACTGACGGCTAGGTAGAGGGGTCAGGGGACATGGGCGACGACAGCCGGCCTGTTGCATCATGGGGACGAGCTTCACGGGTCCATTATGGACCCGTCCAGTCCCTGTTGGGACTGGTGTGCCCCTTCGGGGCTTTACGCACACG
The DNA here is from genome assembly GCA_028641055.1 of Alopecurus myosuroides. NCBI lineage: Eukaryota > Viridiplantae > Streptophyta > Magnoliopsida > Poales > Poaceae > Alopecurus > Alopecurus myosuroides. Next base: position 111,927,309 of record CM054059.1, on the reverse strand, counting down.
TTGTGCTATGTCGGATCTAACGGGGACTGGTGTGCTCTGCAGATGTGTCCGGTCAACTACCTTTCTCGTTGGTGGAGGTAGTTCCCTCCCGTGTGACCTTGGTCTACTGACTCTGGTTCAGCATCTCTTCGCCTCCATCTTGTAGACCTCATAACCGTTGCTTTGGGTAGACGACATGGTGGCTTTTTGACTGTTTTGGCACATGTTGATGGGCGGCTAGTCTGGTGGCATCGAGGCTCGTCCTTGCAAGGCTCCTAGGCTATAGATCACCCATGGGTGTTGATAGGGTTTTTTTGGGAGAAATTTATGTTGGTTCGTCCTACACCGACGTGATGCAGCCTCCGGGTAGCATCTATTCTTCCCAAGGGGCGTCGTGCTTACCCTCATCCACTTTCTTGTGTGAGACTGGGGGAACCCTTGGATCAGTGCTTTGGTCCAGGCAGCAGCGTGGGCTCCCTTCTTGAAGGTGATATTTGGTACTTGATGATTCGACGGCAGGAGCGTGGTAGGACTTTTTTGGAGGGCGCGGTGGCTGCGGGGTACCGTAGTTTAGTCAATTCACATATGTCTCCTTTTGTTTCTTCTTTTCTTTCCTTTTGGGTGTTTGTTGGCTGCTTCCCTAGCCATTGCTTTGTTGTAAATCTTATCGGTTATATCGGTTTGTTGCAACATTAATATAGCAGGGCTACGGTCTATTTTCATAGAAAGGTTACGACTCGGCCATACCCGCATAGCTAGTCCACAATGCAATTTTATACAATATTTCACTGTTTAACTCAGCCATAACCGTATGGAGTATGCGCAGCGGTCGAGGGCGGACGATGACGAAGACCTTGGCGGGGCATCAGCCCCCTCCCCCCTACGAAGAAGTCAAGGCCCGTTGAAACCCCGTGTGGCCCTTACGACGCTTGCTCTGAGTGATCCCTGGACACGAGACCCTACCTCGAGAGGCGCAAGCCCAGGGTGTGGCGCTTCACTGAGAGGTGGGAGTTCGTGCACTTACTTCCCATTTATTCTTTTCATGGCAGACTGATGAATTCTCCCGTTCCATAGTGCCCAAGGAGGTGACGGCGTGGCGAGGAAGAAGGAGAACGGTCCCGGTCCGACAGCCACGTTCGCTGTGGAGCTGGCTGCGGGTGAAGAGGCCTCCGCGGACGAGGCCGTGGAATAGCCTCCTTTAGGAGCGGAGCTTGTCGTGGCCCTTTCATCACCCGGCGTAAGGAGAGGTGTGAAGTTGTGCCGGAGGTGCACGAGGCCGAGGCCGCACCGGCGAAGGTCGAAGGGGCCGTGCCGGCGTCCGATGACGCTCTCGCTCTGGTAACCAACAAGGACCGCTGGTCCCAGCTGGTCCGCGACTACCGCGATTCGCGACTCACCTTAGACGGGTTTGCTGACGACTTGGTGAAGCAGATCATCGGCATCATCTCGTACCGGGCTGATTCCCAGGTGGCCGCCGTGGCCAAGGAGTACGAACGCCTTGAGCTCCTCGGCGGTCAACTTCGAGAGGTGGTCGTGACAGGCCGCACGCAGGAGGGGCTGGCGGCTGAAGGGAGGCAGGCGATGCTTGAGAAAGCTGAGCGGCGACGTCGAGAAACCACCGCGACTTTAGCGGCGGCTAATAAGACACTGACGACCGTGCGGGGCGGCCAGGATGAGCTCTGCCTTGATAAGAGGCAGCACGATCTGGAGGTGGAAGGGTGGGTCCACCGCTGCCAGGAGCGGGGGGGGAGGAGCACGATCTCCACGACACACGTCTAGATTCTCTTGCAGAGGAGACTCAGGATCTGGAGGAGAGCCTCTCCTCCCGAAAAGAGAAAATCAAGACGGCCGAGGACGATCTTCGGAAACGGGAAGAAGAGATCGCGAAGGCACTTTGGTGGTGTGGGCCATGTCCGGAAACTTGGTGCGGGGATCGCCTTGCACCAGCGAGGTTGCATCGTAGGAAGGGGTGGCGCGCCATGAGCTCCCGCACTCTTGGGTTGGCCAATGCCTCATCTACGTGACATCTGCGTGGGGACGTTTGCCGCTGTGACGAGCTCCTAGAGGCGAGCGAGCCATGCGACGTGCCCTTCCCGCGGGGGCGGGTGCGCAAGAAACTCTCGGGCCAGCAGCAAGGCTGCAGCGGCGGTGGGCTGCTCCCAGCGTCCCTGCATTCCTAACGGTGGTGGTGGCGAAGGCTAAGACACTAGTGCGTCTTGCTGTGACAGGTGGGAAGAGGCCTCGTCCTCGGCGCGAGTGGGGTCACGTTGATGTGTGTCGTTGTTGTTGTCGTTGCCGGTTGGGTCGACTTGGCCCCTGCGGTGAGCACGCTCGGCTGGGGTGGGGCGAGGGCTGGTCCGAAGAGTTGGTGTCATGGAAACGAGGAGGTGAAGGAGTGCCTTAGCACCCTGCGTCGAATGTCGGAGAGTGGTCTATCAAAGGACAGGAACTCTCAAGAGGTTCGAACACTGGTGACTAACCACACTTCATGCACCTCTCGGGAGGCTTTGCAAGGAAAGCTTGAGGGTCGGCAAGAATGGCGACACGGGGAGTTTACCCAGATTCAGGCCACCTTGCTGTGTAAAATTCTACTTCTGCTTGTCTGATGGATTGCACTATTGTAGTTAGAGTACAAGATGCAAGCTTGTGCTCGAGTCAGACTAGGTGGGCTCTGAGTGAATTGATCTCTCCTTCTACGGGGGCCGATGGTCTCCTTTATATTGACGTTTGGACCTCCTTCCGGCCCATTCTTGGCGGGAAAAGGTTACCACATGGTGCCTAAGTGTAGACCAGCGGAGCTCTGAGTCGCCTACTGGTCTTGTTCGTCGGGACAGCGCCACCTGCTAGAGTATATTACGGCATGTCCATATTTGGTCATTTAGGATTGTAGCTAAAGTCTACCTCTATTAGGATTCTTAGACCCCAAGTCTAGTCTACTATATAAAGAGCCCACTATGGCTCATTGTAATCACTGATTCCAATCTATCAATACAAAGCAATACTTTAGCATATCGTCTTTCATGGTATCAGAGCGTTTTGTTCCTCAACCTAGGGTTTAGCCACCACAGCTTCCGCCGCGCCGCCCCCTGGAAGATCGATCTCCGCGGGTGCCGCGCAAATAGTAGATCAGATCTTTCATCGTCAAAATTTTCTCGCCGGCCGCTTGACCGTCTTCTTCTTCTTTCGCCGATCATACATCGGATTGTGTCGCCCACCGCCGCATGTTGTCCTCGCGCGCCTCTACTCCGACAATTCGTCGTCTCGTCTCCTTCCATGTACATAAACAACCTTGCCAAGGACGCTCTGTGCGGCGTCCGCGCCACCATCGGCCGCTCCGTCCGCACGTCGTCCCCAAGCCGGCTCGTCTTCGACAAAATCGTCCGGGACATCAAGCTCGTCCCCGATTACATGCCTCACCGCCAACACAGGGCTGCACCATCAACGATCGTGGTCATCATCACCGACAACATCGTCGCCATCACCACTAATCTTGGTCTTCGTCCTCAACGCCAACTGTTTTAATTCCTGAAATCTACTATCTCTACAACTCAATTGCCATCAACAACAACCTCTTCGTCTTCGTCCACGACAACCTCGCCGTCAGAGTCACATTCTAATTTTTAGTTGCACACAATTTCCCCCCTGATTATTTCGTCTATTCAGGTGTCAACAGTGGACAACTTTGGCAAGAGAAAAGCTGCAAACCGACCGTTCACGGATAACTTCTTTGCTACTCCATCCGACTCGGCTCGCATGGTTCGTAATGGTCCCTGTCTTCGCACGTCCGGTACTGGCAACACTAACGCGTGCCTACGTCCCCGGCATGCTCCCGGGTTTGGAAAGCTCGGCACGACGTGCCGCTTACCTTGACTACCTCTACTACCCCGCCAACTTCAACGACGACATCAACCACAACATCATCAAGAACAACGACTTCATCAAAGGTGACTACATCAACCCCACGTCAAATCGATCGAGCACGACTACAAAGCCCACACATCAGCTACATCGACATCTAGGGCTATCACCTCGGCTCTCTCTTCTGTTCACGCTATTGGTTTATGCTCCAGTCTGACCGTCCGTGACGCTTCAGTTGTTCGCGTCACTACCGGTCTGACCTCGGGGGAGGGGGTATTTGAGTATATTGCCACATGTTCATATTTGGTAGTTTAGGACCGTAGCCAAAGTCTACCTCTATAAGGATTATTAGCCCTCAAAGTCTAGTCTACTATATAAAGAGCCCATTGTGGCTCATTGTAATCACCGAATCCAATCTATCAATACAAAGCAATACTTTCGTATATTGTCTTTCACCACCGTCCATGGCAGAGCGATGGGGCGTCCAGTGACGTTTCTTCTCTCTTGTAGCGCTGTTTTGGTATCCTTGCACCAATGGGGAAGTCCTGGGCGGCACTTCGGTGTGGCAGCTGTCGCCCACGCTTTATACACAGAAATGAAAACTTCCGCCAAAGAAGATCTGCGCCACTCCCGTCAGCGCACAGAGATGCGGGTCTCAGCCAGCCGCACATGCTTTGTCCCCTTCCGAAAGGGAGGATCCTTTGAAGAGGAACGGGTGGCGAGGTAGAGCTCCTCCCAAAGACAGGAGATGCTTCCCCTCTGGAGTGGCTAGCCTCCTATTGGTGAGCCCTGGCGAGGATTGGGTCTCGTAGAGGAGACCCCCCTCTGTGGGGTGAATCCCCACGAGGCCTTGAGTGCCCACTGGGCTGGACCGCGGCGATCGGTCCAGGGTACCATGGAACAAGGCTTCGAAGCGGTCCGTAGATGGCTGAGAAAACAAGTTTTTTCAGGGTTATAAGCAGGTTTTGTAGGGTCTAGAAAAACCCTCCTTGGCCCGTATGCATCAGCGTATAGGAAAAGTCCAGGGAGCTGTTTGGATGGTGGGGCAAGCTCGGAAAAGGAGAAAGGGATAGGAAAAACGTTATGATCCAGAAAACTTGCAACTTTTATTATAGTCCATATGACAACTACGCAAGTGAGTTGATATTTAACGGGTTGATTCGGCCGCTCATTGACTACTAAATGTGCTAGATTAGCTTGCACTTTCGGCAGAAAATCAGATTGTCTGTTTAAAACTGTCATATGATTCTCTTTAATTATTGGATAATACATATTCTGATGATATTTAACACATCATATCATATATTACATCCGGCTATGAGTTTGGAATCATATGTCTTTATACGCCGGATTTCTTTAAGCTAGTTATGAATTTTTTTAACGAATTCGAAAACATATTTGCCGCTTAAACTACCCATCCACTTTACATTCCTCGTATTGGAATTTGGAGAGTATGCGTGAGACAAATCCACAATCTCCTGAAAACAGATTTGGGTTGCCCCTACGATCCTAAAGCATGACCTTTAGCCTTACGTGGATAAGCTGGTCAAGCGGCTGCCTTCGTGGATGGGGTCCCTTCTTGCGGCCCCAGAGAGATCGGTTCTCATCAAAGCGGTTCTTACCGCCATGTCCATTTATGTCTTGATGGCGCTGGATATCTCGAGTGGAGTGATTGAGGCTTTCGAGAAAGTCTGCCGCGGCTTCTTGTGGTGTGGTAAGGACTCGACGAAAGGTGGGTCATGCCCGTTAGCGTGGCATAATGTTTGCCTCCCTACTAGGCTAGGTGACCTCGGCATTCGCAATCTACACATACTTAATGACGCTTTGAGAATGAGATGGCTTTGGATGTGGAGAACGAATCAAGACAGGCCGTGGGCTGGAAGCTCCATCTCAGCCTCTGATAATTGTCGAGCCATGTTCGACGCTTCGACCAGGATTGTGCTTGGGGATGGTAATCGATGTCTCTTCTGGTGCGATAAGTGGATTGATGGTAGTGTTGTCCGCTCGGTGGCTCCGGATCTCCTCAGCTTTGTGGAGTTGAAGCACCGCACCTGCCGCACTGTTGCTCAGGGCCTCGCAGGGAATGCTTGGGTCCGGGACATCTCGGGCGGGCTTTCGGTGGGAGTGCTGGGACAATTCCCTTCACTTTGGAATTTGATCCAACCGTTCCAGCTAGGGGACAATGTCGATACCTTTGAGTGGATTTGGACGGCCAACAAGAACTTCTCTTCGCGCTCAGCCTATTTGGCCTTCTTTGAGGGAAGGACCTCCTGGCCCCTGTTCGCTACCATATGGAAGTGTAAGGCCCCCCTCATGTACAAATTTTTCGCGTGGAAAGTGGCGTGGGACCGGTGCTGGATAGGCGAGAGGCGGCTTCAGCACGGCCTGGTGGACAACGACACTTGTCCCATGTGCTTGCAGGAGTTGGAGACCATCCAACATCTTCTCATCCACTGCCCCTTCGCCCAAGTGGTGTGGTTCGAGACCCTCTCTAGCCTTGGTCGGTCGGACCTTGCCCCGTCAATGACCCAAAGGTTGGAGGAGTGGTGGGGATCGGTGGCTTCTCATTGGCCGGCTCCGAAGGTGCCCAAGATTAGAGCGCTGGTGCTTCTGGTCTTGCGTTCCATTTGGGTGGAAAGAAACAATCGTGTCTTCGACAGAGGCTCTAGGTCAGACAGGTTCTTCTCGACGCAATCATGGCCGAAGCCACCAAGTGGAAACTTGTGGGGTTTTTGGGAGAGTAGGAGTAGGGGTGGGTGTGTGTGTGGTATGTTGTTGTGGATCCCTGTAAAACTTTGGTCCTTTGGCCCCTTCTATATTTAAAAAGGCGTGGTTTCTCGCGCGTTCCTGAAAAAAAAAAACAGATTTGGGCTGCTTGGTGGGACCCAGTGGTCGGCGCCTCTCAGTTGGAACGGAGTCGATCCCCAATCTCCCTTCAACCGGAGCCTCCCATGGCATCTACCCGTTGCTCTGCTCTAAGCCGCAGGGGGGATTCACTCATGGCGGAGACCGACTGGCGACTAATCCTGGGCGCCTCGCTGCCTTGGATCGTACGGGCCTCTGCGCCGCCCAGTCCCCCTACCCTTGGTAGCTTCCCCGTCGCTCCTTGTGGTTGGGGTGGGTCGCCGACTGCGCTCGTCATGGACGTGCAGTGCAGGGATCGATATGACGGCTCCGAGCCTCAGAGTATCTCACTAACATGGCCGATGAGGCGGTCGACCAAGCCGCCACGCAGGCTGAGGTGCTTCAGTGAGTTTCCGAAAATTCAGTATTCGAACTTCAATAGATCCTAGTACGACATTTTTTTTCCTGGATGAAGCAAAGGTGCTTGAATTTGTTCCGTCCCGAATGCAAGCATCACAACTTCTGACAATATAGTCTGGATATAATGTGCTGTAATTTAGCGTTTGCCTCGACACACTTGCTCAGCAGATCACTGGATATCTATGTTCCTCGTTCTGATTCCTGTCGAAAGTAGTCAGTAAGCACGTACTGCTGACTATGTAAGTTTTTGTAAGACTACTCCTGCATTAGTCAGTTCTTACCTTCTCACGGCAACCCCAATAAGAGGTCCACGGGTGCAAGTAAAAGTGTCTTCGGTGGACAACTGAGAACAGTTTTCAACGCCCAAATTTTAGTGCAAGATCATTACTCACTTTCGTGTTTGAAAGTGTTTGCTAGACAGGAAAAGGATATGCATTTTCCAGTGGCATGCTGCGTTGAACGTTGAAACTGCAGGCATGGAAGGACTTCACGGGATTGAAAGTTTCGAAACTGCCATCAAGTCTTTGCTTCACATCAGCCTTTTTATTTTCTTATGCTTATTCCAGACGAGCCCATGTAACTGGAGAACCATTCCAAATATCTTTCATATTCAGTCAGCCAGACAAGATAAGATAAAAGAAAAGAATAACGTGGCTCCAGTGGACAGTAAGAAAATTCCTCAGAATGTCATTGTGTGAGTCCTCTGAGAAGGTTTAGATAGATATAGCTTCTCCTAGCTCCACATTGATCAAGAAGCAGTAAGGCCTGGCCCTTCTCATACACACATACATGGAGGTAATATTTTCTGCTGCAATGGGTGAGCTTGCCAGTAGATCAATATCTTTCCTTGTGGACAGATACCTGAAGCAGAAGGCAGCGCCAACGGAGGAGGAGAGGCTGCGCAACCTGCAACTACTTCTAATACGGCTTAGCGTCGTCGTCGAGGAGGCCGATGGCCGGATCATCACAAACCAGGCCATGCTGCATCAACTCAGCATATTGAAAAAGGAGATGTACAGAGGATATTACACCCTCGATGCCTTCAGCTACGGAGCTCCTGGAGAAGACAGGGAAAATGATCATAAAGTCAATAACTCCTTCGCCCCATCTGAGTTCAACCCTGCCAAGCGTGTATGTTTCTACAGTGGCAAAAATGAAGTTGCATCGCAAGCTGAGCTTCTGGAGCAAGTTCTTGGCAGCATAGGGGACACCATTCAAGATGTGAGTGAGTTTGTCAAGCTTCTTTGCCGATGCCCACGTTTAAATCCTCAACCATACAGCATGTATCTGCTGCTGGACAAGTGCATGTTCGGACGGCAGATAGAGATGGAACATATCATGAAATTCCTGTTGCAAGCGGAGAGGGCTCCTGGTGCTGCTGAAAATCCGTCCGTCCTACCGATCATCGGTCCGATGAGAGTTGGAAAGAGCACATTGATCGAGCACGCCTGCGACGATGAAAGGGTGCGCAACCACTTCTCTCAGATATTGTGTTTCAATGGCGATAACTTTAAAGATGCAAGTTTAGAGACCCTAAGAGATGGATTTAGAATCAAGCATCAAAACCATGGTGTCGGCGGTGGAAGGACACTGATGGTCATTGACCTATTTCTGGATATCGACATGCATGTATGGAAAAGGTTGTATTCAGCTGCAAGAAGGCGCGTCAGGAGTGGCAGTAAGATCATAATCGCGAGCCGATCGGAAAAGATCGCAAGCTTTGGAACCACAAAGCCCATCAGATTACAGTTCTTTACACAAGAAGCATACTGGTACTTCTTCAAGGTGCGTACTTTTGGGAGCACGAGGGTGGAGGACCATCCGAAGCTCGCAGCCATTGCCATGGACATGGCCAGGCTGATGAATAGGTGCTTCATGGGTGCAGCTATCTTCAGTCGACTGCTGAAAGCAAACTTTAGCCACCGTTTTTGGAGCCTGGCCCTTGCAACCCTCAGGAATATCAAGCAGAATAACATCTTGCAGTTTGGGAAACCTTACCTTGATCCTTGGCAGATGGCGGAGCCGCTATATGTTAGGAGAGCAAAGAAAAATTCTTCTGAATGGTTTGTAATCTTTGCTGACTGCCAGGCGTGTTCTGCTGAAACTGAAGCTGACAATCTGGAGACGATGAGCGTGCAAGACCTTTACTTTGGAAGTGTTGGGCCTCGAGGAAATTTCAAGGTCCATGCATGGACATCTCACCTGCCGCCTCACTACAATTACACGTTTCACTGTGGTATACAAGCGCTTCCAGAAGAATAGCAGCGGATCAGTTGTCTAGTCTTTGATTTGTTCACTGAACATGGTTTCTAACTTTGTATTGCGCCAGTTCAAGAGACTCAAGTTGATGCATGGTTGATGCCTGTGCCACAACATGAAGAGATGCAAGTAGAGATGATACCGTGTACATCTTCACTGAAATGCGAACTTATTTTAAACCTTTTGGAGAACTGGGAAATGGTATTAATTTTCTTCTGCTAACACTTTTTATTGTTCATGCTGTAAGTTACTTTAGAAATTTCTTTGATTTGGTGCCTGCTGGGTCCAATACTTTTACCCCGTGTATTGACCACAGAGAAACCATGGACTGAGACTTCTCTAACTGCTGAGTACAGAACTGTATGCGTAAACGTTAAAACTGTGTGTTCCATGATTTTCTTCCAATTGCCTTCTATTTTCCAACATAGCTAGTTATTCCTTTTTCCAATAGCCAGTTGCGGGTACTGAATATGCGATTCTACCATGCCGATGGTGATGAAATGGGCATAGACCTTTTCCTTCCTCTCGGGAGACACAACGCGTCTCGAGACACAAGTGGAATTAATACTATGGTGGCACCACATAGTACCTTCAGTGACATTAATTTTTAACTGGGCATCTCCTAATATATGCACGTTGTTGGTTGCTGGTTATGCATTGGGATGGAGGGCTTCGCAAGTTTGTGAAACTACATGGAGATATATCCTTTCATAAGCACAATGCAGATGGCACACATTTGTTTTGAGGACTTTAAGTTCGTTGCAGCTTCCAATTCTGTTGTCTACAAAATCAACTCCAAGTTGAGATTATGTGAGCATGCAAATTCAGATGCAGATCTGATTGAGAGTTAATGAAATTCACTTTGTACTCTAATATGATGATGCAAATGCAACATCAGTATCGTCTTTATTTCAGGCAAAAAAAATATGATAAAATTCTTATGAAGAATCAACAGATGCACAGGTGTATTCCATTAGCTTAAATTTGTAATATTACTCCGAATACTAAGAAATTCAACAAAAAACATCCATGCGGAATTAAATGTAAAGTGGAGGCCAAATGACAAGCATAAACAGAGTGGGCCAAAGATTGTAAATAGCATATGTCAATAATATTTAAATGTTTGCTTTCAAATTCTTTATAAAATTGTTCCAATATTTCATTCTCAAAGATAATTTTGAATAAAATATCTAATTCTTACATAATTTCGCTTTTTCCTACATAGTTAAAGTTTTCTGATTTTTGTTAGGCTCCACAAGCTGCTGATACGAATAGTGGACCGGTATAACTTATATACGCTATATATAGTAAGACAAAGTACACATGGACCAAAGGGATAGAATTGGTGGGACAAAACTATTTTCTCCGAAAACATGAGATATTGAGATACTCAATCCATATGATTTATTATATAATAGTGGTCAAAGACGAGCATCAAAGACCAACATAAAAATAGCGTGTCTTATATTTTGTGACAGAGGGAGTGTATATTTACCAAAACAAGACTCACACTACTAAAATATCATGCTATTTATGCGACTAAACTACCGGAGTGAAAAGAAGACTTTGATCTGCCGTGCCTACATGCCTTCTCCCACAGTTCCACTAAAGCCAGAGGAGAGCTTGGTTTGAGCTCAGCATACCATTGGCTTGCCATTACATCATCCATTTGCACTCTACCTAAATTCACAATAAATGGAAGGCAAGCATAAGTTAGCCTAGAGCAATGATGCTGATCAGCCAAAGCCAGTGTAGTCATCACTGTCGTCACATCAATGCTCTCACAAAGGATGCTTTCACATATGATCTTCAGGCTATCTATTGCATACCGATATGTGGCAACAAGAAAATGCCAAATAGTCTCGTTGTAGTCGTTGCGGCCAAGATCATCCACGGCAGGCAGCGAATCGGTGTAGATGAAATGAAGGAGGGCCTCAAAGACAACGGGTTGCATTTCATCTATGGAAATTCGGTTCATGTCATTTTCTCTCATCACGCCATACAACTCTGCTTTGAAGACATGCGACCGTGTTGCGAGCACCGCCTTGTGGGCAGGAAAATCCTCTCCTTCGACCTCGAAAATCACATCGGTGTCCTCTTTCCCCGGCAGCAGCTTTGCGAGGTGCTCCTCCGTAATGTTTGATGGTGGTACCTCGTTGGACGTTTTCACATCCATAGAGGTGATGGCACTCTCAATTGTGAGGCGATCGTCGCGAAGGTAAGGCGACGCCTCGAGCTCGCTCCTTCTCTTGAAAAAGGAAACTGCCGGAGGACACGCTTCTCTCGGGATCAAATTCATTTTTTTTCTCGGAAACGTAAAAGCCTTGTGTTTCGATGCATTGATAGAAAAGGAGAGATCATGTACAATATTGTGACCGAGTCAACCCACACCATACAACTCGACCCAAGAACTAAACTAGGGGAGCAGGAGTGCGAGGCCTCGAGCCCCCGCGCTTGCCCAACTACGCACCTCGGCCTTGATGGTTTCCATCAAAGCGCCAACCGAGGGTTGTGCGTTGTCGAAGACGATTCCGTTCCTATTCTTCCAAATCCACCACGCCGTGAGCATAATGGCCGAGGAGGTGCCTTTACGCAACAGCCAGGGGTAGAGGTGATTGTCAGGGCCCACCATTCCACAAAATCGTCCTCTGCAACGGGCGGTCTAGCCGTGGATCAGATCCAGGAGAGCACCTCATGCCAGATCGTCTGGGAGAACAGGCATCCAGTGAGGATGTGCGACATCGACTCCGCTTCTTGGTCGCAAAGGAGGCAGCGCTCATGATGGGGTCCAACAACGGTCCAAACATGCCATCCAAATGAAGAATTTCACCCTTGGCGGCGCCCAATATTTCCAGTTCAACTTACAAGATCTCGATAAGATTGCTCCATGAAACAACACAATATAGCAAGACTTAGGAGAGTACTGGCCATCATTTGTCAATCTCCATACCATCCTGTCCGGTGCCTCCTCAAGATGCACCCCCTTGGACATAGTTCGAAAGCCGGATGTATTGCATTAGCGCTAGCGGACACAGCGAACCTGAGATGTCTAAAATCCACTTGCGCTCCGACAGTGCCTCCCGCACCATCCTACACCGTTTAACCTTCTTGGCCACCAACGTCACCAGATTTGGCGCCACCTCCCTTAAGGACTGGCCGCCCAACCACTTGTCTTGCTAGAAGAGGGCAGTGGTCCCATCACCCAGTACCATCTTCGTGGAGGCACCAAAAATATGTCTCTCCGTCTTAGTGAACCGCAATTATAGCCCCCGCCACGACCTCTGATGGTCGGTGCACATCCTCCACAACTAGCGCACCCTTAGGCTAATCGATGTGCGCAACAGGTCCGGAATACCAAGACCCCCTAACTTTAGAGGCCTGCATACCCTGTCCCAATTTACATGACAATTGCCGCCATTGGCCGTTGCCCGGCCTGTCCACAGGAACCCTCTCATGATTTTTCCAGCTTTTTCAGAGTTTTCTTCTGCACAGTCAGCACGATCAACTGGTGTAGGGGAATTGCTGCCAGCACGGATTTGATCAGTACGAGCCATCCTGCCTTGGGCATCATAGCCGCCTTCTAGGAAGGCAATTTGTCCGCCACCCGATCTAGTACCGGTTGAAGGGACTCACATGGTAGTCTTCGGAACCCCAGAGGGAAACCAATGTACTTAACTGGGAATAAATCCAGCGGACACCCCATCGTCGCCGCAACCCTCATGGCGACATCCTCCTCGCACCCAATCGGGGATACCGAGCACTTCGCGAAGTTGGTGTGGAGGCCCGAAGCGTGACCATAGAGCACAAGGATGTCGCGCAAGCACTGAAACTCCCTCTCGTATGGATAAAACAAGACCACGTCATCCGCGTACTGCGACACTGTAGTCACCGGATCCTGGCGCGCCACCCTCCGCAGGATCCCAAGTTCCGCGGCTTTAACCAGTATTCTGTTCATGGTGTTAATCACCAGCACAAACAGCTGCGGTGACATGGGGTCCCCCTGTCTTAACCCCCGCTGGTGCCATATGGGGGGGCGGTTCCCCGTTCAGAAGCAAATGGTGAGGCTGCTACATAGGCTTAAGGATCCAAGGGTGATGATTAAGCTGTACATTGCTCGGGCTTTTGATTCGGTTTCTTGGGGGCTACTATTTGAGGTCCCGCGGAAGCTTGGTTTCGGTCTGAGGTTCCGCGAATGGGTGGCTATCTATAGGAAGTAAACGGGGGTTCGACCCGGGTCGAACAGGAAATTTGATCGGAATCTCAGTTATTCTGCTCAGCCTAACAGAAAATAAATAACGAGACTCGGCTAACTCCATTATACATCACCTAAAATAGGCCTATATTTCTCAAAAAATAGGCCTATTAATGTACGAGCCCAACAACAACCCATGTTACACATCGATGGCGAGGAGAGAAAGCATTCTGAAAAGAAAAGGAAAACTTGAGGCAGAGATTTTGCATAGTCATGGATCTCATCAGAAGCTAACGAACGTAGATTAAGTTGAGACTCTTGTCTTCCAAATTTGCTTGTCCACCTTTCCTTCAGAGATTGGGTCCTTGAATGTTCACTGTTGGACAAAGATCCAGTTCTATTGAAGCTTTTAGACAGCGCTAGAGGTCAAAATAAGGTTAAACGTAAAAGAACCGGATTTTAAGCCGTTTTTGCGGCCAGTTGGCTTCCACCGTTTCATCACAGCGGGAGGGGAATGGGAAACCTCAATACCTAGCTTCATGCAACAACCCGTAAGTGCATCAAACCGGTATGTGGCGTTGCCCCTGTTTGGATCGGTATTTACATGAAATTGCCACCGGTTAGCTTAGAGCTAGTATTTCTCGTTAGAGAATCTCTAGCCCCCCTCCCCCACCCCCAAGAGGCTTTTTCGCCTGTGCACTGTTTTTTTCCAGCCGCAACCTCAGAAGTCCAAAAAGCGCCGGTTTGGGTAAAAATTTGAGACGGCATACCCAGGCCAAACCCAGCGCACCGGTGGTTTGGGGGGGCGGCCCGGGAGCCGGCGGAAGGGGAAAAGGCTCCAAAGCGTGCGAAAACAACACGCGGTCATTTCCCTTGCCTGCGGCCCCGCCCTATCGTCGAGCCAGAACACCATCATCCTTGTCGCCTCGACTCCCACACGCATTGACACTGCCGACCAGTCCAGTCGCCACGATGCGCAGCCGAGCAGGCCACACGGCGGAGTTATGGCGTTGCTGCCGTCTCGCCAGCTATCTCGCTCGCGGTATAAAACGCATCCATCCCGGCCACATAGCCACACACTTCTCCCTCGCCATTCTCGCCCACCTTCTCTCCCACTACTCTCGATGGTCTACAGATCCCCAGGATGGCGTGGCTGCCAATGGCTTCGACCGCCGCACGCTCCATCTTTGGGAGCCCCAGCTACTGCACGCTGCAAACTACCACGCGCCACCCGACATAAGAACGCCGAGAACATGGCGTCTCAGTCCAGGCGGCATCCATGTTCCTCTGCCGCCCACCGGCCTCGAACGGTCCACCGAGATCGAGGAAATAAGGGCGGACCTATCGGAGGTCGTCCGTCGCCAGCCGCGCTGGAATCCATGCATCGACGCCGCCTGAACATCATACTTCGCGGTGCGCCACGAGCCTCAGATGGAGGTGCTCCCATATGGCGTCCTGGTGTCGGGGCGCAACAACGCACTGGGCTGCTGTGTCTAGTGGAGCAGGCCCGGGCGCACTCTCCCTGCCGTCCTCGCCCACATCAAGCGGAAGTTCAGCAGAGGAAGAGCCGCAACTTCCCTATCATGCCGCCGCCAAGACTCATCCTCGTGTTTCATTTCTCTCGGCATCGTCAAGCCCGAGCTAGACGAAGAGACGCCACGCCGCCATACTCGGAGCAGCAGCATCGTCATCGCCGAAAGGCAGGCCGGTGATGTCGTTCTCCTCTCCGACAGTGATGACGAGGATTGCACCCTTCCTTCCCACTGGCGCACATCAATGACCTAGGGCAGACCTCCAGCCTCGCTCCGAAGGAAGAGCCGATGAGCAACTCCGACAATTACAGAGGTGACCACACCGAGATCTACAGGGCCTTAGTTTTTTGTCACATCTACTATGTAAATCACCTATATTTCGTCCACTTTAATGAAATCGCCTAAAATTTGATCAAAAGTTCATCAATTTTTTCATTCTTTCAAATTTAAGCGTGCTTTCGCCATGGCCTATTGCCGTCACAGATGGGAACCCCCCCCCCCACCGACACACACACAAACCAAAAATGTAGCGGTCCCAAACAGCTCAAATTTTGGCAAAAAACGGCTAGGGGCACGAACGGCTGGACATGGTCTTACAAGGAAAAAAATTGAACATAACTAGGATGTGCATAGCGTCCCTGTCCCGCGCGACTGAAGGGTTCGTTGCGTAGAAAACAAAAAATTTCCTACGCGAGAGACACCCGAAAGGCCAAGATCTAATCTAGGAGACGAAGTGCAACGGGCAACAAGAGGGTTAAGGAGAACACATACCCTCGAAGACTCAAAGTGGTACGAGATCAAATCTCGTTGTTGGCGTAGTCGTACTCACACCGATCCCGATAGCGAGAAGATGGGCACCGCAATCCGGCGGTGCATCCGTGATCGGTCACACGTACGGTTGATGACGACCTCCGTTCCCTCGTTCCAGCGGGGCGCGGAAGTAGAGGATCCCTCGGAACTCCAGCAGCACGACGACGTGGTGGTGGTGAAGAATCCCACGGTCAGGGCTTCGCCAAGCCGGAGACCATGAAATGGAGCAGCGGGTGGAGGGAAAGGGAAGTGGCCAAGTGTGTGGAGAAGAGGAGCTCTCACCCTCCTTTTATAGGGGAAGGGGAGGCAGCCCAAGAGGGGGTGCGGCCAGCCATGGTGTGCCCCCACCTCTTCCCTCTTCATGTGAGTGGAAGCTCCACTCACACCCACTCATGCTCCCTTAATTTTCCACTTGAAAAATCCAAAGGTTTTCTTTTAATAAATAAATAAAACATTTTTATTTCTTTATTTATATTTGTTAATTCCATTAACAAACATTTGCATATAGCACCTTGAATCATTTGTTAATTCTATTAACAACCATTCGATGAAAAACCCCTTGAACTATTTCAATTTTCCCCGAAACAATTTCGGTGCTGCCCAAAATATTCTTCGATATTCCGTATCCTCTCAAACGCGTCATCGAACCTTAAGTGTGTCACCCTACGGTTCGCGAATAAGATAGACATGATCGAGACTCCTCTCCGATCAATAATCAACAGCGGGATCTGGAGATCCGTGATGACTCCTATATATTCAACGATGACTCTCGTGATCGTGTGAGCCAACAACGCCGTGAACTATTCCCTTTGTCTCGCGATATTTTACTTGTCCGAGATTCGATCATTGGTATCAACCATACCTTGTTCAATCTCGTTACCGACAATTACTCTTTTCTCGTTCCCGTGATATAACATCCTTTGTGATCATATCACGTGCTTGCAAGCGGTTTCGATGTGATATCACCGAGAGGGCCCAGAGTATATCTCTCCGTCATTTGGATGGACAAATCCCACTCTTGATCCATGATCATCAACTAATACTTTCCGAATACTTAACGACACCTTTATAGTCACCCTGTTACGGTGTGCTTTTGATGCCATCAAAGCACTCTTCCGATATCAGCGATTGACATGATCTCATGGTCTAAGGAATAAGTTACTTCGTATGTTTGATATAACAATGTCAACTAAATGACTTGATCGCATTGCTATATTCTCTTTGGATATATGTTCATCACATCATTCTTCTAATGACATGACCCCGTTATTAATAACATCCAATGTTCATGATCAGGAAACCTTGATCATCTATTAATCAACGAGCTAGTTAAAAGAGAGGCTTTACTAGGAACCATTGTTTGTTTATTAAGCACACATGTATCAACGTTTCCGGTTAATAGAATTCTAGCATGATAAATAAACATTCATCATAAACAAGGAATAAGATAATAACCATTTTATTATTGCCTCTCGGGCATATTCCCTTCAGCGACCCCGAGCAGGCTAGGTTTCCTCTGCCCCAGCCATCTCCGCACCGCTGGGTGGCCGCCTCCTCACGCCCCGGCCGAAATGTCTCACAGATCCAGCTACCGCTGCTACCTAGCACTAGAAGAAGCAGGGGCTACAGTAGCTACCGAATCTTATACTCCTACATGGAAAATTGGTTGGACCGATGGGCTTGCCAGTATTGATCGTTACAAAGGACGCTCCTATCGAGGAGAAGTGCTCGGTTCGGATAACTTCTGTTTCCGTACTGGGATCCGTAGGAGGGGAATTGGAGGTTATTGGTCCTCCGCTAAATCAGTACGCCAGGCACAGGATTGAGGAACTTTCTAGTGTAACATAGCCATAATGGGGCAATTTGACTAGCTGGTCAAAACCCTTTCTGAAGTGGTCTTTCCAACTATCTTTAGAACTTGCTTCAGGCGAGAGAGTTGGTTATTCAATTGATCCTCTGATGTTGGCCCTTTTGCTTCATCCAGCAAGGCTCAGAAGTCTCAGCTTTTCTTCTTGAAAAATATCATACCATGGGTTGTACAAATAACTGACCATGATCGCATGCTAGGGGAAGCTTTAGAAAAGTTACATTTTGCGTCTTTGCTTCTAGGGGTTAGGGCATAGGACGTTTCGAGCAAGATTTCGCTTTTTCTCCTGGCTTTACCTTTGGATTGGTATCTCCCTTTCTAGTGATGAGTGAAGGAAAGATATGGGCAATAATTGATAAAACAAGGATATCGGGTAATTGATACAACCAAGATACTGAGGAATTGAGCTTATCTGGATAAAGCAATTTTCAGCGGATGAAAGGAGGCGACTAGTCGTTTCTGGCGAAGCAGATCTCTTTTGGGGGAATCACCCCTGTCGAGAGGCCCTCTTGCTCCAATTTTATGAATCTCGGAGAGAGGAAAAAGATAAGTCCATAAAGACCTCTACTCTATTAGGAAAAGTAAAGAATCGCCAACAAGGGCGTTCTAGTGAGTTGTAGATTCTTATCCAAGACTTGTATCATTAAAGGGAATACTCTAGAGGGCGCAAGAGTCTTTTTAGTCTTTAGGGTTTATTTTAAATCCTTGAACTTGTCAACAAGTCAAGCCTTCATGGATGTTTCTACCTATTTCTGTTTACATATCCATTAATGAATTTAGGATTAATGCCCTTTCATAGAGTATATATAATCAATACCAAATTGCAAAATTCACTGTCGTTTATGGATTGCTTCCCTTAGACCATTCTCATTATTGTGAAACAATGATATTATGATCTACTTGCTTCAGTCACTAAATTCGATTGAAGCTTTACATCATATGTAAATACTTCCGTTATCATTCATGATGGAAATTACCAAAATTATTTTTGGTGTTGCGCCACTCTGACATGATTACGGAGATCTAATCTCGTCGAATTGTACTGTCCTCCCACTTAATTTTTGAAGAAGTAATTTCTCCAGAACACCAAACTTTCTCCTTGATGATGGAAAGAATTCCATGTTCTTGGGATAAATATTATAAAAGCAAACATTCATTTTGGGATTTCTTGTAAACACTTTACATCAGAAATGAAATTTAGATGGCTTTATTTCTTAGTAAAAAGCATTAGTCTCTAATGCATAACTATGAAAGATTTGATGGCATTTTAACATCCTCAATCCATCCTATCGAACAAGGTTGGATTATATCACTCGAACACTGATATGTCCATTTTGCATCACTGTTTTATATTGTTATTTTATGTTATTCATCGATATATTTCATGTTATGATGCATTACTTATGTTATTTTATATTATTTTGCATGTTTCATAATTTTTGGAGAGTAAACACCAGGACCAGAAATCTGATGGAAAAAGCACCGTCGAGATACCATATTTCAGAAGATCAGAAGACGAGGAGGGGAGGGACACCGGAGATATCTTAGAAATTCATAGGAGGAGTCCAGCCAGAAGGGGAGCCAGAGGGGGCCCACAGCATGAGGTGGCTCCCTCCCCCCTTGGTCGCGCCGCCAGGTGGTGTGGCCACCCTGGCCCACCTCTGGTTGACATCTTTCGCGTACTTGACCCCGAGGGAACCCTAAGCCACATACCATCATCGAAGAATTATTACACTGCCGCCTCGGGGCAGAAAGCACCCGAGAGAGAAAAGCTCTCTACCAGGGAGAAATCTGCCGGGGAAATTCCTCTCGGGAGAGGGGAAATCATCGCCATCGTCACCGTCATCACTCCGGGCATCATCAAGATCATCATCATCATCACCACCACCACCAGCACCCTCATCATCCACCGTCATACCGCTGTAACAATTAGGGGCCTCTATCGTTGTTTTACATTAGATCTCTGTCCCGGTGCAGATTACTTGTTAGTAGTTGATGCTTGTGAGATTTATCGGTGTTAGAACTTTAAGACCAGATTATTGTCATCCATTATATCACCTCTGATTATGATTCATATGATGTCTTGTGAGTATTTCGTTTAGTTCTTGAGTACATGGGAGAAGTCATGATGTTAGTAGTGAAGTTATGTTGAAGTAATATCTCGTGGTTCGGTATTTAAGTTGTGGTGCTATTATTCTAGTGGTGTCATGTGAATATCGACTACATGATACTTCACCTTTATGGGACTAGGAGGATGCACTGTGTATTTGGCTACTAATTGTGGGGTTGCCGGAGTGACAGAAACCTAAACCCCCGTTAGGAAACCAATGCACGAGGGAGCGTAGAATCCCGGAGTTTTAAGGTTGTGGTTAGATTTATCTTAATTACTTTCTTGTATTTGCGGATGCTTACGAGGGGTATAATCACAAGTATGTATTATTCCTAGTTGGGCGATGCATTAGCATAGATTCACCCACACAACACTTCACGAACCAATGGATATTAATCAACCGTAATGAAGCGAAAGCACTTGACGAAATTCCCATGTGTCCTCGAGAACGTTTGGTAGTCATAAGTAACACAACCAGCTTGTCCTTTGCTCTCAAAAGTATTGGGCCACTCGCTGCAATATTATTTAATGTCCTTTATTTACTCGCACTTTATTTATCTGCTATATCCAAAATAACCAAAAACCCGTTTGCCAGTGTTTACAGTGAATCCTCTATCCAACATGCTTGTCAACACCTTCTTCTCCTAGTTGTGTTCTACACTCTTATTTATTGAAAGTAGTACGATACACCCCCTATACTTGTGGGTCATCAAGACTATTTTCTGGCACCATTGTCGGGGACTGAAGCGCTATTGGTAAGTGGAATTAGTAAGAGAAACTTTTTATTTCTGTCTACTGCTTTATTTCGTCATGGATAATACTTTTGATTGTCTGTTTAGAGGTACTACTATTATCACTTCTAGGGTAGTAAGTGACCCGTTATCTGCTGAATTAGATCCTTATAAAATACGTCTGAAAATTGTTGTACGTGTTATGGATAACTGGTATTACGGTGATGGAACTGTCCATCCCGGTGATCATTTGCTCTTTATACATGAATTATGCGAGTTATTCAGGTGTGAAGGTATTACAATGGATCAAGTTAAAGGGAAATTATCTTCTTTATCACTAAAAGGAAGAGCCACTGAATGGTTCAAATTACTAAAGAATGGTGAATCTATTGGATGAGAGGAAATTGCTCCTCTCTTTTATTCTAAATTTTATCCTCCTAGTGAGATTCATAAAGACCGGAATCAAATCTATAATTTCTGGCCTCATGGTGGAGAGAGTATTGCCCAAGCGTGGGGGAGAATGAAGTTATCAATGCTCAAATGTCCCGTTCATGAACTCCCACTTAATATTGTTGTCAATAATTTTTATGCAAGGCTTTCTCTTCATGATAAGGATTTATTGGATGCTTCTTGTTCTGGATCATTCCCACGTATGAAGGAAGAAGCTAAATGGGATTTTCTTGACCGTATTCAAGAAAACACTGAAGGATGGGAGAACGACAAAGGTAGGAAGTCAGGTATATATTATGATTATGAATGCATTAAATATTTTATGGGTACCAATGATTTCTATGATGTTAGTGTCGTTCGTGGTCTTGATTCTCAAATTTTTGCAAACTGTCTTAAAGATTATGCCTCCTATCTTGATATTCCTAAAAAGAATTATCACAAGTACCATGCACCTTATAAAGATATTGTTCCTGCTAGTAATATAGAAGTGCATGCTGAGCCTTATGTTGAAAAAAATGCCTTTCCCTGCTAAAGTGAAAGAGCACTCTATGGTAGCTAGTGTGATTAATATGAGTAACAAGAAAGCTATTGAACCTGATGAAAAAATAACTGTTGAACCTGCAGTAGCAATAGTGAAAGATCTTGTATGTGGAAATGTGGAGGATGAACACATTGTCTTCTATGAGGATGCTTCTAACATTGTTTCACATCCAAATAAACCTAAGAAAACTAGCGTTCATGTGCTTTCTGTTAAGATTGGTGATCATTCCTATTATGGTTTGTGTGATATTGGTGCTAGTTCTAGTGCTATACCTTATGAGTTTTATAGATAAATTATGCATGAAATTGGTTCTTGTGAGCTTAAAGATATTGATGTGGTTATTCAGCTTGCTTATAGAGAAATTGTTTTCCCTATTGGTATTTTTAGAGATGTGAAAATTTTATGTGGTAAAACTAAATATCCCACTGATTTTCTAGTACTGGGTAAGGATGCTAGTAAGACTTGTCCTATTATTTTTGGTAGACCTTTCTTGAACACTTGTGGTGCCATTATAGATTGTAAGAGAGAGAATATTTTGACTAAATTTGATGGAAAATCTTATGAGTTCAATTTCTCCAAATTTGCTAGAGCACCTTATGAATCTAAATTGCCAGATGAGAATTTTAAAGTTGAAAAACTTGCTTCTATTGCTCTTGCTCCTAACAATGCTTTGCAGCAATATATGGAGAACCATGAGAGTGAGGTATTTATGGAAGAGATAAATTAGATTGACGATATTCTTCTTCGTCAACCAGTGATACTGAAACATAATTTACCTATGAAAGACTAGGGTACCACATTACCCCCCAAGGAGGATAATGTCTTTGATTTAAAACCTTTACCTGATGATCTTAAATATTCTTATATTGATGATAAGATAACATATCCTATTATTATTAGTGCTAAACTTTCAGGTGAAGAAGAGGAAAGATTATTGGGAGTTCTGAAGAAACACCATGGAGCTATTGGATATACTCTTGATGATTTGAAGGAAATTTCTCCTACTACATCTCAGCATGCTATTAATATTGAACCTAATGCAAAGCCAGTAGTTGAACATCAACGCTATTTAATTCATAAGATGAAGGAAGTGGTAAGAAATGAGGTATTAAAACTTCTTGATGCTGGTATTATTTTTCCTATTGCTGATAGTAGATGGGTGAGCCCTGTGCACTGTGTCCCTAAGAAAGGAGGAATGACTGTTGTACCTAATGGAAACAATGAGCTCACTCCACAAATAGTAGTAGTTGGTTATAGAATGTGCATTGATTTTAGAAAGGTTAATAAAGTTACTAAGAAAGATCGTTATATGTTACCCTTTATTGATCAAATGCTAGAGAGGTTGTCTAACAAAACTCATTTTTTCTTTCTTGATGGTTATTCTGGGTTTCTCAAATTGATGTTAGGAAACAGGATCAAGATAAAACGACCATTACTTGTCCTTATGGTAATTATGCTTATAAGAGTATGCCTTTTGGTTTGTGTAATTCTCCTGCTACTTTTCAAAGATGCATGCCTGCTATTTTTCATGGTTTTTGTGAGGAAATTGTGGAAGTATACATGGACGATTTCTCCGTCTATGGAACTTATTTTGATAATTGTTTGCACAACCTTGACAAAGTTTTGCAGAGATGTGAGGAAACTAATCTTGTTCTTAATTGGAAAACATGTCACTTTATGGTTAATGAAGGAATTGTTCTTGGACATAAAATTTCTGATAGAGGCATTGAAGTTGACAGAGCTAAAGTGGAAGCCATAGAGAAAATGCCCTGTCCTAGGGATGTTAAAGATATTCGTAGAAGTTCTTGGTCATGCTGGTTTTTATAGGAGGTTTATTAAAGATTTCTCTAAAATATCAAAGCCTGTTACTAATCTTCTTCAAAAATATATACCATTTGTTTTTTGATGATGATTGTAAGGAAGCTTTTGAAACTTTAAAGAAGGCTTTAACTACTACTCCTATTGTTCAACCTCCTAATTGGAATTTTCCTATTCGAAATTATGTGTGATGCTAGTGATTTTGCTGTAGGTGCTGTTCTTGGAAGGCGCACAGATAAGAAGTTGAATTTTATTCATTATGCTAGTAAGACTCTTGATGCTTCTCAAAAGAATTATGCTACTACTGAAAAAGGGTTCTTAGCTGTAGTTTTTGCATGTGATAAGTTTAGGCCTTATATTGTTGACTCAAAGGTTACTATTCATACTGATCATTCTGCTATTAGATACCTTATGGAAAAGAAAGATGCTAAGACTAGGCTTATTATATGGGTGTTGCCTTTACAAGAGTTTGATTTGCATATTGTGGATAGGAAGGGTGCTGAAAATCCTGTTGCTGATAACTTGTCTAGATTGGAAAACATTACTTTTGATCCTATTATTATTAATGATAGTTTTCCAAATGAACAGTTGGCTGCAATAAAGGTAAAACCCCAAGATAGCCCATGGTATGTTAATTATGCTAACTTTATTGTTTCAAAGTATTTGCCTCCAACATTTACAGCTCAACAAAGAAGAAAATTCTTCTATGATTTGAGGCATTATTTTTGGGATGACCCACATTTATATAAAGAAGGAGTAGATGGTATTATGAGAAGATGTGTTCCAGATCATGAACAAAGTGAAATATTGAAGAAGTGGCATAGGTGTGCTTATGCAGGACATCACGCTGGAGATAGAACCGCACAGAAGGTTCTACAATCATGTTTCTATTGGCCTACTCTCTTTAAAGATGCATGTAAATTTATTTTATCTTGTGATGAATATCAAAGAGTAGGAAATATTTCTAGACGTAATGAAACGCCTATGATTTATTGTCTTTCTATTGAACCTTTTGATTGTTGGGGATTTGACTTTATGGGTCCTTTTCCTCCTTCAGATGGCTATACACATACACTTGTTGTTGTTGATTATGTTACTAAGTGGGTAGAAGATATACCTACTAAAAGTGATGATGGAGAAACCTCGTTAAAAATGCTTAAAGATGTTATTTTTCCTAGGTTTGGTGTGCCTAGATATCTTATGACTGATGGGGGTTCTCGTTTTATTCATGGTGGTTTTAGAAAAACCCTTGCTAAATATGATGTTAATCATAGAATTGCCTCAGCTTATCCTCCTCAAACCAGCGGGCAAGTAGAATTATCAAATAGAGAAATTAAATCTATCTTGCAAAATATTGTTAATAAATCTAGTAAGAATTGGTCAGATAAGTTGAATGATGATTTATGGGCTTATGGAACTGCTTATAAAAATCCTATGGGTATATCTCCCTATAAAATGGTTTATGGAAAAGCTTGTCACTTTCCTTTAGAATTAGAACACAAAGCTTATTGGGCAGTGAAAGAATTAAATAAAGATTTTCAACTTGCTGGTAAGAAAAGATTGCTTGATTTGAATCATTTAGATAAATGGAGATGTGAAGCTTATGAAAATGCCAAGCTCTTTAAAGAGAAAGTTAAACAATGGCATGATAAAATAATACTTAAAAGAGAGTTTCATGTTGGTGAGAAAGTTCTATTGTATCGGTCTCGTCTTAGATCTTTTGCAGGAAAATTACTCTCCAGATGGGAAGGACCTTATGTTATTGAAGAAGTGTATCGTTTAGGGGCAATAAAAATTGCTTCCCTCAAGGATAACACTACACAAGTGGTAAATGGGCAAAGACTCAAACATTATATTTCTGGGGATTCTTATGATGAGGATGCTGATGTTATTCAAGTAGTGACTCCAGAGAAATTCATCGGAGGGAAGATTCTAGAATCTGCAGAGTCGTTTTGGAATTACCTTATACACCATAGGTAACAGTTCTGTTAAAAAAAGTTCGTGGATTGCATTTTCAGTTATTAATTAATGATTTTTGGAAAATATGAAAAATACTGAGCCGAAGAGGATTTGGAGAAGGTGCCCGAAGGCACCACACCATGTGGCGGCACAGGCCCACCCCTGGCCACGCCAGCCTATGGTGTGGGAGCCCCGGAGCCCCTCTCCGACTCGTTTCAACCTGGACTTTCCTTTTGTTACGCATATTTTTGCTATATAATCTCTCGGACCCCCCGAGGTCCGTATATCGTTTTCTCGTCGCGTTTCTATTTCGAGCTGTTTCTGCCAGGGTCTGTTTTCAGTTTTAAAAGCACCATGGTCTCCACCAACAACAACAAAGGGAAGGGACCAAACGAAGAAGATCTCCAAGACCGGAAGACGGAGAAGGAGATTGATAGTGGAGCTGAAGGGTATGTAGAAAAAGACTTACGAGTACGTCCACGCGCTACCATCGCAAGCATTGGAGTGTTTGCAAAACCTTCCAAGCCCACGGCAAGGACTAACACTCGATGGCTGGCCCGACGTCACTTTTTATCCCCGGATATTCCACTTTCAAGTATTAAGAGACCTTTCCATACTTTAATTCATGAATATCAATATATGAGGGTACCCGGGGTCAAGGTTGCCTTCTTGCTGGGATATGTATCGTTCTAACCGTGCATATAGAGAAAGATCTCAACCGAAGGAAGTATGGGAGGAAAATCCAGATGGCTGGAATGCACCGATTGACAAGCATGCAAAATCGTATTGATCACAATACGGAGATGATGCGTATGCTTATATTCGTAATTAAAGATCTGAATAAGTCAATTGATAAGCTCGTCGAGAAGGATTCACCACCACCGCAGAATTGTTTCGTCATTGGTATTGGCATCCCCTTGGCTTGTTCCAAGCTTGGGGTGCCGCAGTATCACCTTTATCTTTAACTCCTTTTACCTTTTAGTAGAGTCATATCATGAGTAGAGAAAATATCATATAGTATGGTTTGCAGTATGGAAGTGTCACTCCTTAGTTGGTTATCGTTGTATCCCTTGGTTTGAGTTGTCGTAATGAAATATTAATGAGAAGTTTCATCATCTACTTGTTATGCTTTATTTTAGTTTGCAATTTTGTTATGTGATTAATATTTTTATTATTATTGGCATCAATGTTTGAGCTTCAAGATAATCTAGTTGGTTTTGGCAAACTTAGCATTGGTCAGTAGCAAAAATACGTTGAAACTTAAGAATAAAAGAGGGAGTTGCATGTAAATATATTATTCCATGATCTTTCTTTCTTGTTAGCTCATAAACTTAGTATTCTCAAATAAGTTTGTTTGCACCTTCAAGGAAGATTGCATGATTGGCTTTATCATATATGTTTTTGTTTGTTTTACTTCAATTCTTATGCTTGCTACCCAACCTTGCTAGCCAAAGACCTGTACTAAGAGGGAATGCTTCTCGTGCAATCCAAACCTTGAGCCCCAAAACCTTGACATTTGTGTCCACCATACCTGTCTATCTCTGGTAATTAACTGCCACTCCAAGTAAATTTCTCATGTGCTACCTTTAAAATCTTCAAAATTACTCATGTTTTGTGTTCCTGTTTTTGCTCATGAGGACGTAAATAGAGAATCTTTATCTCACTTGTTTATTAGACATCACACACCTGGACTAGTGGCTTCATCCGCTTATCCAAATGCTAGAAGAGCTGGCAGCGGGGTGCCCAGCCCAAAACTAATACAAAAATTGTCTTCACTATTTTCCCCCTGATTTATCATTCAAAGCATAATTGTGTAAACAATAGAGAATGAGGGATTACCTTATACACCAGTTTTGTCCTTCATATGGGAGACGCTCTTGTGAAGTCTAGTTGGCTTGTGACATACTGTATTTTCTGTTTACCATTCGTTGACACTAGCATACACCTCTCAAAGATAGACAGTCCTCCATGGTTTGTGATTGTTGGCAGGCACCCGAGGATTCGGTTAGCCATGGTTTGTGTAAAATGGATGGGAGGAGTGTCAAACATTTTATACCTCTATTTATTAAAATAAAAGCTCTAGCACATGAGTGATCCATGCTTCCCTCTGCGAAGGGCCTGTCTTTTACATTTATGTTGAGTCAGTATACCCATTTCCTTCTGTCTTAAGCAAGCATTTGAATTGTTGTGATTCATTGAACTACATGTTGATTTACTCAATCATGTTCATTATTCTTTCTTGTTTCTACAAATGCTTTTATCTGTTTGAATACTACTTAGAAAGCTACCATTGTTTGCAAAGAGATCGTTATAATTGAGCATGATAAACTCTGCAATATAGCTCTAGTATAAAGACTCTTGTCGAAAGATGAGTACACTGTTAATTGTTCTCTGACCAAGAACAAAGTTTTCCTTTACCAATTTTGATTTACTTTTTGCACCATTATTGTTCCTCTGCTTGTTTCAAGTTTGATGATATGAGAGGAAGTTGTTGTCTAAAATTATTTGTTCTTTGTTAGATGTGATGTGTCTTGTCCGTATTTTATTTATCGACACCTCACTCCGTAAACATGTGGTCATGTTTACCGAGTTTAGTTTCTCTTGGGGACAAGCGAGGTCTAAGCTTGGGGGGAGTTGATACGTCCATTTTGCATCACTATTTTATATTGTTATTTTCTGTTATTCATCGATATATTTCATGTTATGATGCATTCCTTATGTTATTTTATCTTATTTTGCATGTTCCATAATTTTTGGAGAATAAACACCGGGACCAGAAATCTGATGGAAAAAAGCACCGTCGAGATACCATATTTCAGAAGATCAGAAGAAGAGGCGGGACATCGGCGATATCTTTGAAGTTCATAAGAGGAGTCCAGCCAGAAGGGGAGCCGGAGGGGGCCACCAGGGGCCCACACCATGTGGTGGCACCCCCCTTGGCCGCGCCGCCAGGTGGTGTGGCCACCCCGGCCCACCTCTAGCTAACATCTTTCGCGTACTTGACCCCAAGGGAACCCTAAGCCCCATACCATCATCGAAGAATTATTCTATCGCCGCCTCAGGGCGGAAAACACCCGAGAGAGAAAAGCTCTCTGGCAGGGAGAAATCTGTCGGGGAAATTCCTCTCCGGAGAGGGGAAATCATCGCCATCGTCACCGTCATCACTCTGGGCATCATCAAGATCGTCATCATCAACATCATCACCACTAGCACCATCACCCTGATCATCCACTGTCATCCCGCTGTAACAATTAGGGGCCTCTATCGTTTTTTTACATTGTATCCTATTTATCATATCCTCGTTGTTTTACATTAGATCTCTGTCCCGGTGTGGATTACTTGTTAGTAGTTGATGCATCTGAGATTTATCGGTGTTAGAACTTTAAGACCAGATTGTAATCATCCATTATATCACCTCTGATTATGATTCATATGATGTCTTGTGAGTAGTTCGTTTAGTTCTTGAGTACATGGGAGAAGTCATGATGTTAGTAGTGAAGTTATGTTGAAGTAATATCTCGTGGTTCGGTATTTAAGTTGTGGTGCTATTCTTCTAGTGGTGTCATGTGAACATCGACTACACGATACTTCACCTTTATGGGCCTAGGAGGATGCATTGCGTATTTGGCTACTAATTGTGGGGTCTCCAGAGTGACAGAAACCTAAACCCCGGTTAGGAAACCAATGCACGAGGGAGCGTAGAATCCCAGAGTTTTAAGGTTGTGGTTAGATTTATCTTAATTACTTTCTTGTATTTGCGGATTCTTACGAGGGGTATAATCACAAGTATGTATTAGACCTAGTTGGGCGGTGCATTAGCATAGGTTCACCCACACAACACTTCACAAACCAATGGATATTAATCAACCGTAATGAAGCGAAAGCACTTGACGAAATTCCCATGTGTCCTCGAGAACGTTTGGTAGTCATAAGTAACACAGCCGTCTTGTCCTTTGCTCTCAAAAGGATTGGGCCACTCGCTGCAATATTATTTATTGTTCTTTATTTACTCGCACTTTATTTATCTGCTATATCAAAAACAACCAAGAACCCGTTTGCTAGTGTTTACAGTGAATCCTCTATCCAACCTGCTTGTCAACACCTTCTGCTCCTCGTTGGGTTCGACACTCTTATTTATCGAAAGTACTACGATACACCCCCTATACTTGTCGGTCATCGTACACTCATGATGTTCCTGGTGAAAAAAGTTGTAGAATAATTCCATAACTTTCTAGATGCTTGCTAAACCTTGCAACTCAATTCCTAGACAAAGCTAGGAATATATCTTGTTACAATGTTTGTTACTTCACGCTGAGATCCTTTGACAACTCAAATTTTCTTGGTAATATATCTCCTTGAATTGAAATAAGTATTTCCATTCAAACTATCCAATGAGGATATGAAGCAAACCAATCCACAACTCGCAGCTCTACTAATTGTGCAACCATGGGTATGCTTGCCAATGAGTCAGCTGCCTGTTCATCATGTCCAGTGAATGAAGTCTTAGTCATTTTCCTTTGGACAAGTTTTGCATTTGTCAAAAGACTCTAGATCAATTGAATTCAACCAACCCACTGAATTGGATTATTATGCATCGGTTTCTAATATGACTTAAATGTTAGTGCCACAACTCGTGGAATTTGAATCATTTATCTTTTAGCATTTCAATGTTATTGATGTGCAATTGCGAGATTCATTGTATCCTATCCATATGGCCATAAGTCAAACTTATGTCCCCAACGAGGCATCAAGTTCCAATGTTCACAATAGATCCCTAAGGGAAAAATGGTGAATGTAGTAATCTTACTCCATTACCCATTATTCCCATATATTTTGCTAGTCCCCAATGAGAACGGACTATGCCACATCACATCTCATGCTCTGCAAAAACAAGTTAGACGGATCCAACGCTTGTGTTTACAACTTTTCAGGTGGTTGTAGGTTCTACAAAGTGAACCATTACTACCTACGAAAAAAACAAGCATGATTGTTCATGTTACTAGATTGACATTGAGGGTAATTGAAACACATACATACAAAAACGTATTGAGCCTCAATCTACACTTATTCATAACCATGACCCCCATGTGAATCTAATCCACATGCCTCATCCATTATGCCATCCACGAATCCAACTATAGCAAGACCAAATCTACTGAAGCACTTCTTCGTACTAGACAAGATATGTCGGGGGCAACTCGAACGTCCTAGGATTGCCAGAAGTTTGTAAAATCTCACTATGTCATTGAAAACAAAACTACACAACTTATTGGGAAGCCATAAATAATCTAAATATTATAGAACATTCCAATATGCTTGCACAAACTTATGCAATGTCCGCACACACCAGTGCGCTAGATCGTATATGTACCTACTCATAGACCTCTCTGATACCACTATTGGGTCATATAGTAGAATTTAAATTTTTCCGTCCTACATAACACACAAGATCTACTATTAGGTATGGGTGAGGACAGATCTGATCGTTACCTACATGAAGCGCAAAACGAGTGTCGATGATGATGTCGGTGATTGAAAGTATAGTATGGGCACCTAGAGGAGGTGAATAGGTGCTACGACCAATTTTAATTTTTCTTAGAGTTTAGGCTTCACACGAAGATCAATTCTCTAGATAATGCAACTAAGGTGAATTTATCTATATGACAAGGATAATAACAATCACAATGCAAGTACAAAGAAAGGGAGAAGGGAACGAGGTAACCAATATGAAGCACGCGGAGACACGATGTAATCCTTAGTTCCTCCATGTTAAGGGAGTACGTCTCATTGGAGGGGTGTGAGCTCGCCATGAAGGCCTACTCAACGCCACAAAGGCCTCACCCTATTCTCCGATGAACCCCGCCACAAAGGCCTAGTCCACCTTCCACTATTGATCCCCTTTGAGGCAGGAGTCGAATCCTTTACAAACAACTTGGGGCACACACCCACAACCAAATTGGGGGCTCCCAACAATATTGAATCACCAAGAGTAGCAAGATGCCTAGGTTCTCCACAAGAAGAAACCCTAGGCTAGATCCCTCAAGCTAGAGGGGGGGGGGAAATAAAGAACGACTCGGTGAAGATGTAGATCGGGGCCTTCTCCTTCAATCCTCAAAGATCTTCGAGTTTGGTAGGAGGGATTGGGAGTTAATGCGGATTTGGTGAGCTCTTAAATGTTATTGAATGCCAAGGGGAAGAACTATATCTCAAGGTGGAAGAGGAGGGGTAATTATACCCCCTCCTCAAATCTAGCCGTTTGGCTGGAAAACAGGTACCGGAATATCCGGTCTCCAGATCTGCTTGAGTTCGTTGACTAAAACCGGATTATTCGGTTGCCTCTGAATAATCCGGTACCAATAATCCGGTTGGCTTCTGTCCCGCGTAGGCAACTGAACCGGATATTCCGGCTCCTCCGGAATAATCCGGTTCACTTCTGTGAGATTCATCTCCAGTCCTTAGCCTATTTTCGAGCAGAAACTCCACAACCGGAATATCCGGTATTATATGAATAATCCGGTACCAATATGCCGGCTCATCTCTGTCCCAGAACTGGACCAAAACTATCCTAACCGGAATATCCGGTTTCCCAGAATAATCCGGTTAGAATAATCTGGTTGCTCACTGTCCCAAATCTCTTAGCCCCAACTTCACCGATCTTTTCGGTGATCGATGCCGATGTTAAGTATAACACCTGCACACTAAACACCTCGATAAATAATGTACTAAGTATTGTTAACTAACACACAGAACACCGGGAAAACGAAATGCACTTTCAATCTCCCCCTTTTTGGTGTTAGATGACAATACTAAGATTTGCATTAGAACCTTGACGAGAACATGTTTGAAACAAAATGGAAATGTCTCCCCCTATCTATATGCACATCTTTTTTTTTTGCCTCAAATGCAATAAGTGCAATAATATACGGAGAGCAATTTCCAAAAGGTAGCAAACATGCCAAAGTAACAATATCACAAATATGTTGAGAATAAGAGAGAAATATATACCTTGTGCTTAGAGATGATAACAAGAATATCCAAGCACAACAATAGATAATGTCCTCAACATATAAGATAGATAATCCATGATAACCAATAACATATAGATAATCCATGATAACCAGTAACATAGTCTCAAAACACATAGCACATAGTCTTATTCGAGACAATAAAACGGAAATAGTTCACGAATAAGACTAAATGGACACAAGCTCTCAAGAAATGGTAAAAGCTTACGCTTGTGCTCGAAACCCATGCAAATCCGCGTAGTCTATTAACTACTTCTCCCCCTTTGGCATCGAGACACCAAAAAGGAGAGAAACAGCGGTGCTAGCGTCCCAACAAATATCTAAGCATCTGAATGCTCAGATGACTCTCCAGCTGACGCGTCAGAAGCACCCTCAGCTTCCATCTGAAAATCTAGCTTCATCCTCTTTCTAGGAAAGTGTTCCATACCTTTCTTTAGGGGGAATTGATATTTAATACTCCCCTCTTTCATATCAATAACAGCACCAACAGTTCTAAGAAAAGGTCTTCCCAAAACAATAGGACAAGAAGCATTGCATTCAATGTTCATAACAACAAAATCAACAGGGAAAAGGTTATTGTTAACCATAATAAGAACATCATCAATTCTACCAAGAGGTTTCTTCTTAGCATTATCAGCAAGATGAACATCCAAATACAAGTGTTCTAACGGTGGTAGATCAAGCATATCATAAAGCTTTTGAGGCATAACAGAGATACTAGCACCAAGATCACACAAAGCATTGCAATCAAAATCATTTACTTTTATCTTAATGATAGGCTCCCAACCATCATCTAATTTCCTAGGGATAGATGATTCAAGTTTCAACTTTTCTTCCCTAACTTTCATGAGAGCATTGGTAATATGTTTAGTAAAGGCCATATTCATGGCACTAGCATTGGGACTTCTAGGAAGATTTTGTAGAAACATAATAACTTCAGAGATATTACAATCATCAAAATCAAAGTTATTATCATCAAAAGTGATGGGACCATTATCTCCTACATCTCTAAAAATTTCAGCACTTTTATTAAAAGTAGTTTCAGCAATTTGAGGCAATTTAGCACGTTTCACCGAAGGAGTAGGGACTTTATTAACACCAACTACTTTACCATTGATAGTAGGAGGTTTACTAGCACTTAAAAGTTTAAGTTTTACTAGCGGTTGTGATAGTACAAACTCTAACAATATTATCCTTTCTAGCCAATTCAATCTTCTCTTTCCCACCTAGCACGTAATTCAGCCATCAACCTAACATTATTATGAATTTGAACTTGGATGGAATTCAAAGTTTTACTTCGTTTAACATCTTGTGGCAAAACCTTCAGTTTTAGAAAATCAACATCAATAGCAAGGCTATGTACTTTAGAGGCAAGAACATCTATTTTACCAAGCTTTTCCTCAACAGATTTATTAAAAGCAGTTTGTGTGCTAATAAATTCTCTAAGCATGTTTTCAAGATCAGAGGTAGATATTTTATTGATATTGTAGGAGTTGCCATAAGAATTACCATAACCATTATTAGGAGGATAGGGCTTATAATTGTTTCCACCAAAATTATTTCTATAAGCATTGTTGTTAAAATTATTATTTCTAATAAAGTTTACATCAACATGCTCTTCTTGAGAAACCAAAGAGGCTAAAGGAACATTATTTGGATCAACTTGAGCTTTACCATTAACAAGCATATACATAATAGCATCAAGCCTTTCACTCAAAGAGGAGGTTTCCTCAACAGAATTTACCTTCTTACCTTGTGGAGCTCTCTCAGTGTGCCACTGTGAATAATTTATCATCATATCATAAAGAAGCTTTGTTGCATTGCCCAAAGTGATGGACATAAAGGTACGTCCAGCAGCTGAATCCAATAGGTTCCTTGAGGAGAAATTCAGCCCTGCATAAAAAGTTTGTATAATCATCCAAGTAGTCAGTCCATGAGTGGGACAATTCTTCACCATAGTTTTCATTCTTTCCCAAGCTTTAGCAACATGTTCATTATCAAATTGTTTAAAATTCATTATGTCACTTCTCAGGGATATAATATTAGCAGGAAAATAATATTTTTCCAATGAAAGCATCTTTACACTTAGTCCATGAATCAATACTATTTCTAGGCAAAGATAGCAACCATTCTTTAGCTCTTCCTCTCAAAGAGAAAGGAAATAATTTCAGTTTAATAATATCTCCATCCACATCTTTATATTTTTGCATCTCACATAGTTCAGTAAAATTATTAAGGTGGGCAGCACCAACATCAAACTGATACTAGAAAATTGCTCTTTCATAACAAGATTTAATAAAGCAGGTTTAATCTCATAGAAAGCAGAAGTAGGAGCAGGTGGAGCAATAGGTGTGCAAATAAAATCATTGTTGTCTGTGCTAGTGAAATCATACAACTTAGTATTCTCAGAGGAACTCATTTTAGCAGAATAAAAACAAACAAATAAATAACAGCTATAAAGTAAACTATTTTTTTGTGTTTTTAATATAGAAAAGAAAAACAAGAAAAGAATAAAAACAAGACAATAAACAAAATAAAGAGGTCGAGAATGAGAGACTCCCCTTTCCAGAAGACTTCTTTCTCCCCGGCAACGGCGCCAGAAAAATCCTTGATGCTTGCGTTGGGAACCCCAAGAGGAGGTTGTGATGAGAACGACGGTAGGAGTTTTTCCCTTACTTAAGAACCAGCGTTATCAATCCAGTAGGAGAAAGAGGACCTTCGGAAGGTTGATGCCACTGATGGTGGTGCTGGAGCTTCACCGGTGTCAGCAACAACATGGAACTTGCACACAACACAACCAAAATACTTTGCCCTAACGGTACAGTGAGATTGTCGATCTCACCGGTCTTGCTGAAAACAAGGATTAGACATATAGTGTGGAAAATAGTGTATGCTTGCAGTAAGGAAAGAGAGCAGGAAATTGTCGTGCTTTCTTTAACAGTGTGGAAAATTGACCGGGGTTCATAGGTTCATTAGTGGTGTTGAAAGTGCACTATGGTCAACTAGAGGGGGGTGAATAGGTTGACTACCAATTTTTCTTTTCTTTTCCTTTTAGTGGGGCTTAGCAAGATAAAGTAAGGTTCTCTAGATGTGCAACTAGGTGAGCAACCTATGTGGACAAAACGATATGCGCAACGGAAGTAAAGCGTAAGGTAGTAAAGCAAACAACAAGTGTAAACAAGGAGACAAGGATATGATTCACCGTAGTTCCTTCTCAAAGAGAAGTACGTCTACGTTGGAGAGGTGGGGAGCCACCTAGGCGCTCCTCAATAGCACGGTTGTGCACACCTTGTTCTCCTTGAGCTTCTTCGGTGAGGGAGATGCTCGTTTCCACTATGAGGTCGACTTGAAGGCGTTGACCAAACCTTTACAAGGACTTGAGGTCACTCCACAAGATGGATGGAGGCTCTCAAGCAATCCGTAGCTTCTTGCAACAAGGTGGAAACGACAAGCACGAGATCTACTAAGGTTTCTAGGCCTCAAGTAGGATTCTAGATCTACTAGTTTGTGGTGGATGGATTTGAGATTCCTTTGGTGGAAGTGTGGATCTAGGTCTCCTCTAGCTCTCCACCAAGTTAGTGAGTGTTTGGGTGGACGGAGTGGGAGATCTAGGTGGTTGAAGCTTTCATTAATGGCTAGGAGAGAGAATGGGAAAATCTTGGGATATAAGAGGTAGGGGAAGGGGTATTTATACCCCTTGCATTTAAGTGACCGTTTGCAGTCCAGGGGCACCGGAGGCTCCGGTGGTTTCACCGGAGGCTCCGGTGGTCTTCAGTCCGCTCCATAGCTGCGCAGCGCACCAGCTCACAAGTGCTGGAATACTGGGCGGAGGGTCCGGTAGGTTCTGCGGAGGTTCCGCCCACCGGAGGCTCCGGTGGAACCTCCGCTCTGCTCAAACAGAAAGGCAGTTTGGCGGAGCCTCCACCGGATCCCCCACCGGAGGCCATTTACCCTAGGTAAAGGGAGGGCACCGGATGTCCACCGGAGGCTCCGGTGGAACCTCCGCTCTTCTCAAACAGAAGGGCATTTAAGCGGAGCTTCCACCGGAGGTGCACCGGATCCCTTTTACGTGTAGCACCTGTGTTGGAGGATGGCGGAGCCTCCGGTGGAGTTAGCGGAGGTTCCGCCCACCGGAGCTCCACCGGAACTTCCGCTCCTGGGTCCGCTCGTTTGCTCCAGAGAGGGGTTTTGGCGGAGCCCCCACCGGACCCCCACCGGAGCCTGGGCGGAGCCTCCGGTGGATTCACCGGAGCCTCCGCTCCTGCACATTGCACTTTCCTGGATTCCTTTCTCCTTGCACTTTTCATATAAAATGATCATTTGCCCCAAAGAATAAGTGAACTTGTTTAAACCTGGGCATTTCCATCTATTGAACACACATTAGATCAAATAGTTGTGTTGTCATATAATTACCAAAACAGACGATGATCTTTCATTCTCCCCCTTTTTGGTAATTGATGACAACATAACTATTTGTATGATTATAAACACAATATGAACGGAGCTCCCCCTAAAGGTATGCTCCTTTCATATTGAGAGCATTTAGGCATGATATATAAGAAAAACATGACAATCAATATCACAGTACACATATAACACATAAGGTTCACACAATCATAACACATAAGGTTCACACAAACATAATATGACGATGTTCACGATAGATAGGAATATTGTAGATAAGCCGAAGTTCCAAATGATCCAATAAGAAACCAAACTCCCTCAAGCAAAATAAAAGATGCAAATAAAGAAGCTTGAGGGAGACCCATTCAAATGCCCGGTCCTAATATAAATCTCTCCCCCTTTGGCATCAAGATACCAAAAAGAGAGAGACCAAGATGCAAACGTCCCAAGTCACTCGGAGGAGGAGGAGGCTTCCGGAGCCGGGGAGGGATCACGGCGGTGAGAGCTAGTGGCTTCATCTCCTTCTTCCTCGGACCACTCAATAAGCTTGCCCTTGGAGTCCTTTGCTTGCCAATCGTCCCAATTGGTGATGCTATCAAGAACCGGAGAGTCAATGGAGAGGCCTTCCTCACGAAGACGTTGACGAGAAGCTTGAGCTTTGTTGCGGTTCTTGAGTTCCTTATCATAGTGTTCATCCCATTGATGTTGCTCTATTTTCTTGTTCAAACGAAACACTTTCTTGAGAGCCCTTGCCATCCATTTGAAAGCATTGCTAGAAGGAGGAGGTTGAGATGGACCCTCGTCTTCTTCCTCATCAACAATGATGCGAGGCCTAGCCTTGTGCTTGCGGATGGCGGGAGTGGGATGCACAACGGGTTCCGTGTGATCTTTCATGAGAAGTCTCTTTTTCGTGTGAGAGATCCAATGCTCATCATCAAGAGGTTCATTCGGAAACTTTTTATTCCATGCGTGAAGGATGATCTTCATGATGAACGGCCCAAAGCAAGCATTCTTCCGGTTGACAATGGCATGGCACAACTCATTCCAAATATAATCAAGCACATCAAGCTTGCGAGGAGTGTCATCCATCCGGTGTTGATGAGTAAGGAGCATTAGGTTCTTCAAGAAGCCTTGAATCTCATCCACATTGCCCGCCTTTGGGTTGATGGTCTCGCGATAGATGCGCAACATGATGTCATATGTGGGATAGAGACCCTTCACGAACCCAACGGCGTATTTCTTCCAATGATAGAGAGGAGTAAGTCCATCCTTGGGAAGTGACGCGGTGTTAATGGCATGAACTCGGAACCATCCGTTAGCAAACTCTTCTTCCTCAGCAAACGGACCAAAATCCGGGTAGCCACCAAGAATGATACCAACATCTTTCCATGTGATGTCAAGCTGTCTACCATTAGTCATCCAGATCATATTATGGTTGGTCTCATTGGAGAGATGAACCGTGGCTAGAAACTGACAAACGAGCTCTTCGTCGAAATCTTGTTGAAGAGTAATAATGGGACCAAGACCAAATTTTTTGAATGAGCTCAAGAGCCTCCCCAAAGTACTTGTGATTCCTTTCCATGTGCCCAATACTAATGGCGTGTTGAGGGACGACATTTTCCTTCGGCTTCCTCATCAAAATCTCACTATAAATCTGCCCTTGGAAGACGGTGTGAAAGCATGGATCCTTACCCCGGAATTGGGGCATCAAACTATCACGGGCAACCACATACGGGTTCTCACGCCTTTCCTTCAATAACATAGCCTCGGACATTTTGGAGGCGGTTGGTGCGGTGTTCCTCCTGGGCAAAGTCTTCTCGGGAGCCGGGAAGCGCTTGCGCTTGCCTTGAGAGCTGTCAAGTTCTGCTTGAATCTCATCCACGGGTTGAGGCTTGCGGCGGCCGGTGGTCTTGTACCGTTGCCCTTTTCCCTTGGAACCGGAAGCATCTAAGAGAGAAAGCAAGGAGATCATGAACAAAGAGTAATGCTCGAGTCGGTAAGGCACGCACAAAACCAAGAAACCTAGATGCACATGGTGTTAGGGTTGAATAATCTAGGGTTAGGGCAAACGATCCTCCCAACAACCGCAACGATTCAAGCCTAACACGCAATATCTAGGTTGCTAGGGTTTGTACTTGAGAAGCTCCACTCCTAAAACTCCAAATTCACAAATCTAGATGCAAAGAACATGAACTCCTATGCATCCCATCCATCAACTAGATGGGAGAGAGAGAGAGAGCACGTACCCGCGTCGTCCATGGTGAACAAGGAGGGAGGGAAGGTTCCCGGAGCATCCCAAGGCGAGGAGGAGGCCTCCCCATGGTGGAGCACTCAAATCCGGCGGCGAAAAGCTTGGGGCGGCGGCGGTTCTTGAGGAGGAAGATGGGGGCGGGTGGGGGAAAGTGAGATTGGATCTCACTTACCCCCGCACGCCCATCACTTATCCACAGAAAATTTCCGCCGGCGGAGCCTCCGGTGGATTCACCGGAGCCTCCGCTCCCAC
Source organism: Alopecurus myosuroides (assembly GCA_028641055.1). Taxonomy (NCBI): domain Eukaryota; kingdom Viridiplantae; phylum Streptophyta; class Magnoliopsida; order Poales; family Poaceae; genus Alopecurus; species Alopecurus myosuroides. The sequence continues at coordinate 111,888,007 of CM054059.1, read as the reverse complement.
CAGCGGAGCCTCCGGTGGTTCGCACCGGAGCCTCCGCTCACTGTCCCAAAAACAGTTAAGTTTTGGCCCGCTGAGCCACTGTGGGCCAGCGGAGCTTCCAGTGGTGTTCCGGTGGACAGGACCAGCGGATCCTCCGGTGGATTCACCGGAGCCTCTGCCCTTGGCAGCGGAGCCTCCGGTGGATGCACCGGAGCCTCCGCTCAACCAAATTTTCGCGCGCCAAGATTGGAAAAACACGAGCATTTCGATGGAAGCATTGGTTTGGGCAAAGGAGGCTTGGGTTGGAAAATCGTCACTGATATACGAGAGACATTACTCGAAGGGGTCCGCAAAAAGCAACAAAAAGATAGAAGACCGAACCCGTATGAGTTGTCAAGACGGAGATATGATGGGCGTGAAAGATCCAAAACACACAAAATGGTCGGTGGCCGAGGCCACCATGTTTGAGTGTGTAACTTGGCACCGCGAAGATATATCTTGGGTCCAAAATTACTACTCACAATTAAGCACAATAAGTCACAAATAACTAGATATGCAATGATGATTTATTTTTCGCATAATAGGAGGAGTGCATATACATGAGTTGAGTAGTGCTCCCCCTATGTCCATGCCTACATCTAAGCCTAATAGCATGCATAATGAGGGTAGATATGCAAGGTTTCAAGTGAAGTTGGAGGAATCTATGACATTTTGTTCATTCCTCAAAGCTCGCAATCTTGGTTCATCAAGGGCCTTCGTGAAAATATCGGCAAGTTGATCCGTTGTGGAGACATATGAGAGGTCAATATCACCTTTCTCAACATGATCCCGAATGAAATGATGACGGATCTCAATGTGCTTCGTCTTGGAATGAAGAACCGGGTTGTAGGCGATCTTGATAGCACTCTCATTGTCACAAAGAAGAGGCACCTTGTCAAAATGAATACCATAATCCTTCAAGGTTTGCCTCATCCATAGCAATTGGGCACAACAACTTGCCGCGGAGATATACTCGGCCTCGGTGGTGGAGAGAGCAATGCAATTTTTCTTCTTTGAAGACCAACATACCAAGGAGCGGCCAAGGAATTGACAACCCCCGGATGTGGACTTCCTATCCGTCTTCTCTCCCGCATAATCCGCATCCGAGTATCCAATGAGCTGAAAGCTTGAACCCTTGGGGTACCAAATACCAAAGTTTGGGGTATGAACTAGATATCGAAAGATTCGTTTCACAGCTTCCAAATGACTTTGCCTTGGGGAGGCTTGAAACCTTGCACATTTACCTACGCTATACATGATATCGGGTCTAGATGCACAAAGGTAGAGCAAAGAGCCAATCATGGAGCGGTATACCTTTTGATCTACCTCTTTACCGTTGGGGTCGGGTTTCAAGTCGGTGGTTGTGGACATAGGAGTCTTCATAGGTTTGGCATCATTCATATTAAACCTCTTGAGCATGTCTTGAGTGTATTTGGATTGTTTGATGAAAGTCCCTTCATAATATTGATTTACTTCAAAGCCAAGGAAGAATTCCAACTCTCCCATCATAGACATCTCAAACCTATCGGTCATAAGCTTGCAAAACTCCTCATTGAACAAGGTGTTAGTAGACCCAAAAATGATGTCATCCACATAGAGTTGGCATATGAACAAGTCACCTCCAACCGTCTTGGTAAAGAGGGTGGGATCGATTAAACCAACATTAAACCCGCGATCTACTAGAAACTCTTTAAGGTGCTCATACCACGCACGTGGATCTTGTTTAAGTCCATAGAGCGCCTTATCAAGTTTATAGACATGATCGGGGTGGTTGGGATCCTCGAAACCCGGAGGTTGCTTGACATATACTAACTCATTAATGGGACCATTAAGGAAAGCACTTTTGACATCCATTTGTTGTAACTTGAAGTTATGATGAGATGCATAGGCAAGTAAGATACGAATGGATTCAAGGCGAGCTACGGGGGCAAAGGTTTCACCGAAATCGATACCTTTGACTTGAGAAAAACCTTGGGCCACCAATCTTGCCTTGTTGCGAATGACAATGCCATCTTTGTCTTGCTTGTTCTTGAACACCCATTTGGTGCCGATGACATTTTTGCAATCCTTGGGTCTTGGCACTAATTTCCACACTTTGTTGCGCTCGAAGTTATTGAGTTCATCATGCATGGCTTCAAGCCAATCTTGATCTTCGAGAGCTTCATATACCTTCTTGGGTTCAATGAAGGAGACAAAAGCATGAGCCTTGCTAAAATCCGCCAATTGCCTTCTAGTGACCACCCTTCCACGAACTTGTCCAAGAATCATGTCCTCCGTATGACCCGCTCGTTCAAGATTCTCTAGCCTTCTCTTTGCTCTACGAGCTAGTATCTCCTCCAAAGATTCCTTGGATATTGATTGAGAGTCACCTTCTTCATCGGAGACATGTCCATCTTCATTTTGTCCTTGATCAAAGATGGGTGATGAATCACCACTAGGTTGAGCATTCTCAACAATAATGGAATCTTGATCATGATTTAGATGTGTTGCTTGGCCTTGTTCATTAGCTTGGCCTTGATTGTTAGCTTGAGGTCTTGGTGCATCTTGTTGGATAGCTTGATCATCAATGGGTGTAGTCAATGGCTCCACTTGAGTGGGGCATAGTCCTTCTCCCTCCGTCATCCGGTAACCCTCAATGGGAATTATTTCACCAATCCCCATTCTTCTTATGACGATGGGAGGAATTGCATATCCTACAACACCATGATCTATACGCCCCCCCCTTGGGAGCCGTTGTCCTCATCAAACACTACGTCTATAGCTTCTTCAACTTGCCAGGTGGGCTTGTTGTAGACTCTATAGGCATGAGCATTCGTGGCATAGCCAACAAAGATACCCTCATAAGATCTAGTCTCAAATTTTGACAACCGTTTTCCTTTCTTGCGAATGAAGCACTTGCAACCGAAGACCTTGAAATAAGATACATCCGGTTTCTTGCCCGTGATAATCTCATAGGGAGTCTTGTTCAAGATCTTGCGAAGATAGAGCCGGTTGGTAGCATGACAAGCGGTGGAGACGGCTTCGGCCCAAAAGTTATAGGGAGAAGAGAACTCCGCAATCATAGTTCTAGCCGCATCCATCAAAGTCCGGTTCTTTCTCTCCGCAACACCATTTTGTTGAGGGTTATAGGGAGTGGAATATTGATGAGCAATGCCTTCTTCACTAAGAAAACCCTCAACGGTGTAGTTCTTGAACTCCGAGCCATTATCACTCCGAATGGCCAAGATGGTAGCATTGTGTTTGCGGTCCACTAGAGTGATGAACTCGATGACTCTATTTTGAGTTTCACTTTTCCTCTTGAAGAAATACACCCAACAATATATTGAATAATCATCCACAATCACCAAGCAATACTTCTTTCCTCCGAGGCTATCAAAAGATAGTGGGCCAAAGAGATCTAAGTGAATGAGCTCGAGAATTCTTGTGGTGGAGATAGTTGTCTTGGTTGGGTGTTGTTCTCCATGTTGCTTCCCAAAGGAACAAGAGCTACACACACGATCTTTAGCAAACTTAGCTTTGGTTAGTTCTAGAACGTGATTGCCACTTTGGAGGTCATGTAACATTCTCATATTGGTGTGGGCTAGTCGGCGATGCCAAAGCCATCCCACATCAACTTTAGCCATTAGGCATGTCGCGGCACACGTGTCTTCTTTAGAGAAGTCCACTACATACATGTCGTTCTCGACAAACCCAACAAAGGCTACTTTAAGAGAAGTCTCCCAAGTGACAATCACACTCTCTTTATTAAAGAACGAGGTAAAACCGCAATTTGCAAGTTGAAGAACGGACATCAAGTTATAGCCAAGGGACTCAACAAGGAGAATATTCTCAATTGATAAATCATTTGAGATAGCTACTTTGCCTCGTCCCAATACCTTAAGCTCGGACTTGTCACCAATTGTAACGCAATTGAGATGTGGTAGAGGAGGTTCAGTATTACTTATTCCGTCATGGCTTCCGGTCATGTGTTGGGATGCACCACTATCCACTGTCCATCTATGTGCTCCGGAAGCGTTTCCCTACAAGAGATCAATTTCTTGATTTAGGTACCCATCCTTCAATGGGTCCTCTTTTGTTAGTCACAAGGGTCTTAGGAACCCAAATAGTCCAATGATAATCATCACCATAAGAAGTACCAACGTATTTAGCATAAACATGTCCATCTCTAGATTTCATAAGAACATAAGATGGGTTATATTTTCCGGCAAAATCATTATGAGTGATGCTCCCCCTAGAGGTATCACCACCCATAATGGCGTTGGTCTCCTTTTCTTTGGGCACCTCACCCTCTTTCACAAAGATAACATTTTTGGAGTGAGAGGTGACACTCTTGGATTTCTTCTTTGACTTGGAAACAAAGCCAAGTCCCTCTTTTCCTTTCTTGGCACCTTGAGAGCTTATTGCATCATTGAGAATTCTTTCCTTCCCTACAATGTTAGTTGTAGAAGAAGAGGTAGGCACAATAAAAATGCTATTTGATGAAGATGCAACATGCTTATTAGATTGTTGAGCTAGAAGCTTGATTCGAGACTTAGCAAGTTTGTCATGAATTTCTTTGAGAGATGCAAACTCCCCTTTTAGTTTGTCATGCTTCTCGACAAGTTTTTCATGGGCTATTCCTAGCTTTAACTCTTCCTCTTCAAATTATTTAAGTAAAACAAGAGATTTGGCATGTTCTTTCTTAAGCTTAGCAAGAGATTTCTCGTTATCTTTTCTAAGCTTTGAAACACTAATAGCATACGTCTCTTGTAGACTAGATAGTTTCTCTTCAAGAGAGGCTCTCATGGATCTCTCCTTTTCAAGAGCCTTGATGAGTTCGTCATCATGATTATCATTGCTACCGCCATGGTTCTCTAAGGTCATGATGATCTCCTCCTTCTCATCAATGAGGGAGTTAGCCTCATCAAGTTGCCTTAGGAGAGCTTTTACCTTTTCTTTAGTTTCACCTTCAAGACTACACAACCAAGATCCTAGGTTCTTGGCCTCCTCATCATCAACAATGTTTTCGACACAATCCAATAATGAGGGAGAGCTAGTGATAATAGACTTGGAGGTGGAAGATATTACCACGGTGGCTTTTGCCATGAGACATGTAGGTCGGATCGATGCCTTCTCATTGGGAGATTCAAATAGAGAGACCAATGAAGAGGAAGTCGTAGCTATGGAGACGTGGGCGACACCTACGACTTCATCTTCTCCTTCATCTCCGGAGTAGTATGTTTCCAATGTTGGGCCCTCTTGAACATATAGAGCCCTTGGGACTCTTCTAGCGAGGTTCTTGTTTTGTGGAGCTTTGTTCTTGTCCTTGCGAACAAGCTTCCCTTCATTCTCTTCTCGTGGCTCAAAAGGACGCTCTTTGACGAAATGGTTCGCACTTCCACAATTGTAACATGTCCTTGGCCGCTCCCCTTTCTTCCTAAAGGTCTTGTTCCTTGAAGGTCTAGGGGCACCAGCCTTGTGAGCCTCCCATCTCTTCCAATACCCTTGCATGGCAAGAGCAATACATTTGTGGGCACCCTTGTATGTATCCTCATAGTCCTCATCATCATCATCATCATCATCATCATCATCATTCACTTCTTCTATCTTGGCCATGGCCTTAGACTTTAGGGCAAGGTTAGGAGACTTCCCATGGCCTCTTGAGCGAGCAAGAGCATCATCCGCGCTCTTGTGAGACAAAGATATGGCTATGAAATCACTAAGGACACCGATGGAGTTGAGTGAGTTGTAGTCGGATCTTGTTCGAATGCTAGTGGAGATATTCTTCTCAAAAGGAGTTATGGCCTTGACAAATTTCCTCTTGATCCACTCATCGGATATTTCCTCCTTTCCAAAGTCCCTTAATTGATTGCCAAGGGTGACCACTCTTCTATATAGCTCCTCGGGACTTTCATCTTCAAGCATGACAAAGTTCTCGGACTTGTCAAGAGCAACATCGTATTTGGATGATTGGATGCTTGCATTGCCTTGGAACAAGGAGTCAAGCATATCCCAAGCTTCCTTGGCGGTCTTGATACCGTGAATGTGTTCAAGATGTTCTCTTGGGAGGGCCTTTTGGATAGTCACAAGAGCGGTCTTGTTGAGTTGAAATTCCACATCCTATCTTGGAGTCAAGTTGTTCGGATCGTGAGGGTGGAATCCATATAGAATGCTTCTCCACAATGCGGTGCAAGATCCTGAAATGTGAGACTCCATATCGAACTTCCAAGAAGAAAACTCGTTAGTGTTAAGCATGGGAGGAACTCCAACATTAACCATGTGTGGCATAGTGTCAATAGGGTGGATAGAGTCGTAATTGGGAGGTGGTGGAACTTTAGATTGAGACCCCGAACCGTTAGCCGATTGAGACTTGGAGCCCTCGGAGCTCCCACCACTCTTAGCCTTTTTATCGGCTTTTGCTTTGGCTTTTGCCTTAGCTAAAGCGATGTTAGCTTCCATCTCGTCGATATCCGGAATGGATTCTTCGTCCGAGCTAACATCGTTGGTGGTGAGGGGTGGTTCCGTGGACTCCTTGGTTTTCCCCATCAGTGCCTCCATCATTTTCTTTATGCTAGACACCTCCGAGCTAACACTAGAGCTAACCTTAGATAGTTCGGTTTGGAGAACTCCAACCGTATCTTGTAGGTTAGATATAGTGTCGGCCATTTTGGAGATTTCCGCACTAGAACTTCCGGGCGCATTTTCATCAACCATTGTACTCTTGGGCGGTTAAGCCCTTAGTAAGAGCCGAGGCTCTCATACCAATTGAAAGTGCACTATGGTCAACTAGAGGGGGGGTGAATAGGTTGACTACGAATTTTTCTTTTCTTTTCCTTTTAGTGGGGCTTAGCAAGATAAAGTAAGGTTCTCTAGATGTGCAACTAGGTGAGCAACCTATGTGGACAAAACGATATGCGCAACGGAAGTAAAGCGTAAGGTAGTAAAGCAAAGAACAAGTGTAAACAGGGAGACAAGGATATGATTCACCGTAGTTCCTTCTCAAAGAGAAGTATGTCTACGTTGGAGAGGTGGGAAACCACCTAGGCGCTCCTCAATAGCACGGTTGTGCACACCTTGTTCTCCTTGAGCTTCTCCGGTGAGGGAGATGCTCGTTTCCACTATGAGGTCGACTTGAAGGCGTTGACCAAACCTTTACAAGGACTTGAGGTCACTCCACAAGATGGATGGAGGCTCTCAAGCAATCCGTAGCTTCTTGCAACAAGGTGGAAACTACAAGCACGAGATCTACTAAGGTTTCTAGGCCTCAAGTAGGATTCTAGATCTACTAGGTTGTGGTGGATGGATTTGAGATTCCTTTGGTGGAAGTGTGGATCTAGGTCTCCTCTAGCTCTCCACCAAGTTTGGGAGTGTTTGGGTGGACGGAGTGGGAGATCTAGGTGGTTGAAGCTTTCATTAATGGCTAGGAGAGAGAATGGGAAAAGCTTGGCATTTAAGAGGTAGGGGAAGGGGTATTTATACCCCTTGCATTTAAGTGACCGTTTGCAGTCCAGGGGCACCGGAGGCTCCGGTGGTTTCACCGGAGGCTCCGGTGGTCTTCAGTCCGCTCCATAGCTGCGCAGCGCACCAGCTCACAAGTGCTGGAATACTGGGCAGAGGGTCCGGTGGGTTCTGCGGAGGTTCCGCCCACCGGAGGCTCACCGGAGGCTCCGGTGGAACCTCCGCTCTGCTCAAACAGAAAGGTAGTTTGGCGGAGCCTCCACCGGATCCCCCACCGGAGGCCATTTACCCTAGGTAAAGGGAGGGCACCGGATGTCCACCGGAGGCTCCGGTGGAACCTCCGCTCTTCTCAAACAGAAGGGCATTTAAGCGAAGCTTCCACCGGAGGTGCACGAGATCCCTTTTACGTGTAGCACCTGTGTTGGAGGATGGCGGAGCCTCCGGTGGAGTTAGCGGAGGTTCCGCCCACCTGAGCTCCACCGGAACTTCCGCTCCTGGGTCCGCTCGTTTGCTCCAGAGAGGGGTTTTGGCGGAGCCCCCACCGGACCCCCACCAGAGCCTGGGCGGAGCCTCCGGTGGATTCACCGGAGCCTCCGCTCCTGCACATTGCACTTTCCTGGATTCCTTTCTCCTTGCACTTTTTATATAAAATGATCATTTGCCCCAAAGAATAAGTGAACCTGTTTAAACCTGGGCATTTCCATCTATTGAACACACATTAGATCAAATAGTTGTGTTGTCATATAATTACCAAAACGGATGATGATCGTTCAGGTGTCTCTCCATAAAGATAACATGTTGGGTGAACAAATTATAGCTGGGCAATTGACAAATAGAGTTTGCACAGTAGTGCACAATATAACATGATGACTACTATGATATTTAATGCGGGCATTATAACAAAATACATAGACCGAAATCCATCTGCATCTATGACTAATAATCCACCCTTAGGTTATCATCCGAACCCCCTTAGGTATTAAGTTGCAAGCAACAGATAACTGCATTAAACAATGATTGTACATGCAGGCACTCTCACCGCTGTTTTCTCTCTAGTGGCAACAACACATCCTCCCTCGTCACGTTTCTGTCACTCGAGCACAGGCGAAAAGGAGGCATGAACCCACTATCTAGCATAAATACTCCCTCTTGGAGTCACTAGCAACTACTTGGCCAGAGCAACCACTAGCAACGGAAAGCATGCAAGATCACAAATAACATATGCAATAAATACTATAATCAACTTGGCATAAGGTCAATATTCATCGGATCCCAGCAAACACAACATATAGAATTACATAAGATCAATCTCGATCATGATAGGCAGCTCACGAGATCTAAACATGGAGGCATATGAGGAGGAGACAACCATCTAGCTACTATTATGGACCCGTAGTCCAGGGATAAACTACTCACGCATCACTCCGGAGGTAGGCATGGTGATGTAGAAGCCTCCGGTGATGATTTTATCTCCGGCAGGGTGCCGAGAGACAGCTCTAGAACCCCCCTGATCTAGGGTTGACGACGACGACGGCTACGGAACTTTTCGGGGATTTTTGATCAGGTGCCTAGGGTTTTCCATCCGGGGGGAATAAATAGGCGAAAGGGCAGAGGCGGTGGAGGCCTGGGGGCCCCACACCCATAGCTGGCTGAAGGGAATATGCCCGAGAGGCAATAATAAAATGGTTATTATCTTATTCCTTGTTTATGATGAATGTTTATTTCTCATGCTAGAATTGTATTAACCGGAAACGTTGATACATGTGTGCTTAATAAACAAACAATGGTTCCTAGTAAAGCCTCTCTTTTAACTAGCTCGTTGATTAATTGATGATCAAGGTTTCCTGATCATGAACATTGGATGTTATTAATAACGGGGTCATGTCATTAGAAGAATGATGTGATGAACATATACCCAAAGAGAATATAGCAATGCGATCAAGTCATTTAGTTTACATTGTTATATCAAACATACGAAGTAACTTATTCCTTAGACCATGAGATCATGTCAATCGCTGATATTGGAAGAGTGCTTTGATGGCATCAAACGTCACACCGTAACAGGGTGACTATAAAGGTGTAGTTAAGTATTCGGAAAGTATTAGTTGAGGATCATGGATCAAGAGTGGCATTTGTCCATCCAAATGACGGAGAGATATACTCTGGGCCCTCTCGGTGATATCACATCGAAACCGCTTGCAAGCACGTGATATGATCACAAGGATGTTATATCACGGGAACGAGAAAAGAGTACTTGTCGGTAACGAGATTGAACAAGGTATGGTTGATACCAATGACCGAATCTCGGACAAGTAAAATATCGCGAGACAAAGGGAATAGTTCACGACGTTGTTGGTTCACACAATCACGAGAGTCATCGTTGAATATATAGGAGTCATCACGGATCTCCAGATCCCGCTGTTGATTATTGATCGGAGAGGAGTCTCGATCATGTCTATCTTATTCGCGAACCGTAGGGTGACACACTTAAGGTTCGATGACGCATTTGAGAGGATACGGAATATCGGAGAAAAGTTTGGACATCACCGAAATTGTTTCGGGGAATATTGAAATAGTCACCGAAATTGTTTCGAGTAATTTTGAAATAGTTCAAGGGGATTCTTATCAAATGGTTGTTAATAGATTTAACAACTAACTCAAGGGGTTATATGTTAATGTTTGTTAATGGAATTAACAAATATTAAAATAAAGAAATAAAATTGTTTTATTTATTTATTAAAGAAAACCCTTGGGATTTTGAGTGGGAATTAATGGAAGAATGAGTGGGTTGAGTGGAGACTCCACTCACATGATGAGGGAGAGGTGGAGGCAGCCAAAAAATTCGTGGCTGCCATCCCCTCCTATAAAAGGAGGGGTGAGAGCTCCCTCTCCCCCCCCACACACACTTGTGTCATCTCTTCCTCCCTCCTGCCGCTGCTCCACCACTTGTTCGTGCGCTTGGCGAAGCCCTGAGCAATGTTTTTCTCCACCACGCCGTCGTGCTGCTGGAGTTCCGAGGGATCCTCTACTTCCGCGCCCCGCTGGAACGAGGGAACGGAGGTCGTCATCAACTGTACGTGTGACCGATCACGGATGCACCGCCGGATTGCGGTGCCCATCTTCTCGCTATCGGGATCGGTGTGAGTACGACTACGCCAACAACGAGATTTGATCTCGTACCACTTTGAGTCTTCGAGGGTATGTGTTCTCCTTAACCCTCTCGTTGCCCGTTGCACTTCGTCTACTAGATTAGATCTTGGCCTTTCGGGTGTCTCTCGCGTAGGAAAATTTTTGTTTTCTATGCAACGAACCCTTCAGTGGTATCAGAGCCGGATCTATGCGTAGATGTTTTGTACGGGTAGAACACATAGGTGTATGTGGGCGTTGATGATCATGTTATTACCTCCTTGATTATTTTATGATCTTAGTGGCATAGTGGGATGAAGCGGCCCGGACTAACCTTACATGTCCACGTACATGAGACTTGTTCCACAACTGACATGCAACTTGTATTGCATAAGTGGCTTGCGGGTGTCTGTTTCTCCTACTATAGTTAAGATCTAATCTACGAAGGGTTGTTAAAAATGTGTTTATCAACGTTGTGGTTGATGTTCGTAGGTATGAACGGTTCTATCATCGAAAGCCCTAAGCCACGTAAAATATGCAAAAATAATTTAGAGGCGTCTAACTAGTTTTTGCTGGGCATGTGATGTGATATGGTCAATATTACAAATTTGATTATGAGATGATCTATTTTGTAAATTATTGATATACCGGAAGGTATCCATATGATTGTCTTCTTCTTGATGGACAATCAAGATTGGGTGCCATGGTACTTGGTACCACGTGGGTGGAATGATGAGATCATACCATGATGCACATGATGGAGATCAAGTGCAAGGAGGACCATATCATATCACGTTATCCTTACATGTGATGTTTGTGATGTTAATCCTTTTATGCATCTTGTTTTGCTTATATAGCGACGGTAGCATTATAAGATGATCCCTCTCACTTAATATCAAGATAATAATGTGTTCTTCCTTAAGTATGCACCGTTAAGAAAGTTCATCGTTTCGAGACACCACGTGATGATCGGGTGTGATAGACTCAACGTTCGCATACAACGGGTGTTTTCAAGCCTAGCATGTACAGACATGGCCTTGAAACACACGCAATACTACGGTTCTACTTGGCGAGCCTAGCATGTACAGACATGGCCTCGGAACACGTAACCGAAAGGTAAAGCATGAGTCATATGGATGATATGATGAACATGTCGATGTTCGCCTTTGAAGCTACATCATCTCACGTGATGATCGGTTTTGGTGTAGTGAATTTGGTTCATGTAATCACTAAAGACGACTAAGAGGGATGTTGTTTTTGAGTGGGAGTTCATGGCTTAATTTTGAATTAACTTGAACTTATTTATCATGAACAACAAATCAAAGTGAATTTGCACAAATTGTAGTATTCATTGGCATCCACATAACTACCTTACACTTAGATTGTTAATTGAGATATAACTGTTATGATCTGGTAAATACCATTTAAGATTGGTACCGTATTAGTGAAATTTAAAATTGAGTCCTATTGTAGATTTTTGGTATTTCCTACCTAGCTCCATATGGTTAATGATTGATTGATCTAGAGAGCAAATAATTCCTACTTAGAATCCAGAGTCATGGTTGCATTCGTATTACTTTATCTTCAAAAGAATGTTTTGTTGATCAAAGTGATTTTGGAACTGGAAAAAAAAAAATGTTTTCAGAAACAATCAAGTGAAAAGATATATTGATATCTAGAAACTTATTTGTTGCAACATGACCGAGTATAATTTAGCGTGACAATGTTTGCTTATATTATCTGAATATATGCAAATTTAGCGTGACAATGTTTGCTTATATTATCTGAATATATGCAATGATTGAAGACGCTAGGCGTTTGAATATTCCAAGAAGTTGGGCGCTAAAAATTATCCTCTAAATTCTTTCCTTCGAGCTATAGTAGCTTAATCATAAATTGTTATGATGGGATGGATTAGAAGTATGGGTAAAGTAGTTTACCTTACTTGGAAATTGCTAAGAGTGGAATCTCGAAGAATGCTATTAATATGGTGATATTAGTAGAACAATCAAACTCAAAGTGTGACTCAATGGGTGATAGTATATGACTAACACGCCAAAGAAAATGAGCTAGTACGACTAGCATTGTTTGATGTTGAATGATTCTTCTGTAAAGGAAAGGGAATATTGAAAATAGAATTACAAATAGATATATGGCAGAAAAAAAGATAACTGGAAAAGTCCAACTCAGGAGTATATGCTTGATATACGAGTTATAGATGTATTACTAGTTAACAAAGTATTTTTGGGTATTTTGATACCACATTGGTTGGTATGAGTTGTCATACAAAGCAACGCAATGCAAGAAATACAAGGGCCTAAAAGGAACTAGTAATAGATGTGGAATCGATTATGACAAGAACATAAATAAAGTGTTATTGTGTTCATTGTAGTATCGAACCAAACATTCAAGATTTATTTTAAGAACTTAATAAGTTGTTATTTTGTTCTAGTCTTTTGTGAGAACAAATGAGATTGTTCAAACGATGACCATATTCCATAATTGATGGATATGTTAATATAAATCATGTTGGTAAAGTAAACATCTATAAGACTGAATGCTAAATGTTGCAAGACGTAAAAGATTTTCACTTAAATTGTGACACCACCATTTTAGTTCATATCGGAAAGGAAAACATGAAGGAACTCCATATTGATGGACTTCCGGAGTCATTTTGTTTTGAATAAATTGACGCTTGTGAGACCTCTTCCAAAAGATGAATAGAATTCCGTTCATAGGCCAAAGTAGAATGGAAGACTAATTTAGTGGAGATTATACATATTGATGTATATAGTCTATTATGTGTAGTCATGTATGGTGGATTAATTTTTCCTTCATAAAATTCCGTCGACAACTTGAGTAGATATGTGAGTATATCTATTTAAAGGGAACGGAGTTTGACATTTTAAATTGGTTCAAAAGGTTGTTAATATGAAGTTAAAATCAATGTAACAAGATAATAAAGTATTTATGATTGGATCATAAAGGATAAAGTTTGAGTTACAAGTTTAGCAAAACATCTGAGAAGTTGCAGAATTGTTCTACAACTTATACTTCTCGAATACCCCACATTAGATTGGAGTATTCAAAAGACAAAATCAAACCCTGTTTGACATGGTAAGATTAATAAAATTGCCATTATAATTTTGTAGTTTATACATTAAGGACAACCGCTTTTACACTGAAAAGAGCACTATCAAGATCCGTTGAAATTGACAACATATAAGATATGGTTTGGGTAGTGACCCGAATTGTCATTTTCTTAAGTTTTGGTATGCATAGCATGTGTAAAATGTTTACAACCAAAATAGGATAAATATATGTTTATAAGGTTATTCTAAAGAATACATTGGGTATTTCTCCTATCACCGAACCAAATAACAAATGTTGTTTGTCAGAAAGGGTTGATTTCTCGAGAAAGTAGTTCTTGCGAAACAAGTGAGTGGGAGCACAGTACAAACTCAACGAGATTAGAGAATCTTCGTTATCATGTCGAGAGTAGCGCAGCACTGGAAGTTGTTCCGGGGTTTACTATTTTGACTAAGTAGAAGACACTACAAATGTTGTAGATACTTCAAATGAGTTTGCGAACTGTACCAGTAAAGTCCAAAAACTTTGTACTTAGAACAACTTGTGGTTTAAGTGTAAAGTGTTGTTTTGACAACAAAAGGACCTGGACCTTATAAAGGAAGCAAATGATGGGCCCTGACTTCGTAAAATTGACTATGAGTCATTATATCCGCCATGGTATCCTTGTATGAATATCAAGTATGTGACTTGGTAGTCCTTTCGATAGGCATGATGCCTAACGATATCAAAAGGGTCTATATAGTGACAAAGACATGGATTTTACATCCTTTGAAAGTTGTACTTATTGAAAAGTTGTTTCGACGAAGTACAAAGAGTTGACTACTACAAGATTTTGATCTTCCGTAGTGATGCTTTAGTCTTTGCGGATAGTTCTAGCAAAAGGTTACATATTATGATATGGAAGTTGAATAACAAAACCAACTCTCCTCTCGAGGAAGTTTGATCAAGGATGTGTACTTGACACAGTCTGAGAGTTTTGTAAAATTCAAAAGGTTGCTAGAAAGGCATGCACACTTTAATGGTTGAAGTGAGCATAACGAAGTTGAAATCTTTACCTTAATGAAGTTATCAAAAGAGTTTGATTCCATCATGAACGATAAAGATGCTTGTGAAGTTACAAGAAATTAAGTGGGAGCGCTATGACATATTTCCAATACTTTATGTAGATGACATATGGTTAATTGGAAAATATGTATTTTAAATTAACACGGTTAAGATTTTCGATTTCATATTGATGAAAGGCTTAGAAGATATTGGGCTTCGATATCTATAAAAGATGGATTGAAGCGCCTGATATGATTGAAGCCAAATTACATAGATGAAATATTGAAGTAAGTCAATATAAAAATGATAAGAAGGAGTCTTGTCACATGGAAAATAATTGAGCAAGATTCATGTGTTTTGACACATGATGAGCATCATTGAAATTGAGATTTCTAAGTCATGTTTCCATGCTATGTATACAACCAGATGAGTCCTATGCTATAAAATGTTATAGCAGGATAATTCATACGATGATTAGACAATAGTGGGAGAGATCCTTGTGTCATTTTCGAAATGCTAAGGATATGTTTTGCTATGTAGTAATGACAAAATATTAGTTGTAATATGTTACACTAATAGTCTTGTCATTTATTCAAGAAATTTTATCTCAATTAAAATATGTGATGAAGGGTAGCACAATAAGATGGAAGAAAGTTCCATTCTGGATTTGAAAGAGTTTCAAAATTAAAATATTGTGACAGATACTACAACAAAGGCTAAAGTATATCGTTGTGTTGACAACTGATAATAAGCGTATTTTGTGTCAAGAAGTTCTTTATTGAACTTGGTGAATTTCCAAGAATGCTGAAACTATGAAGCTACATTTTCACAATGTTAGTAACATCAGTTTAAGCTGAGGAATTAAGGTATCACCGGAACTTGGTGAATTTCCAAGAATGCTAACACTATGAAGCTACATTTTCACAATGTTAGTGACATCAGTTTAAGCTGAGGAATGAAGTTTTCACCGATTGACCATATATATACAAAGCCATCTCATTAGAGAATGAGTGATCCGTGTAGACGCAAAGAACATGCAAATACAATAGGACCTGAACAGTTCAGATCTTTTTGATAAAGTTTACCACATGCGAAGCATGGTAATAACACTGGAACGCCATATGTGTTAAGTGCTTACAGACTAGATTATTGACTCTAGTGCAAGTGGGAGACTGAAGGGAATATGCCCGAGAGGCAATAATAAAATGGTTATTATCTTATTCCTTGTTTATGATGAATGTTTATTTCTCATGCTAGAATTGTATTAACCGGAAACGTTGATACATGTGTGCTTAATAAACAAACAATGGTTCCTAGTAAAGCCTCTCTTTTAACTAGCTCGTTGATTAATTGATGATCAAGGTTTCCTGATCATGAACATTGGATGTTATTAATAACGGGGTCATGTCATTAGAAGAATGATGTGATGAACATATACCCAAAGAGAATATAGCAATGCGATCAAGTCATTTAGTTTACATTGTTATATCAAACATACGAAGTAACTTATTCCTTAGACCATGAGATCATGTCAATCGCTGATATTGGAAGAGTGCTTTGATGGCATCAAACGTCACACCGTAACAGGGTGACTATAAAGGTGTCGTTAAGTATTCGGAAAGTATTAGTTGAGGATCATGGATCAAGAGTGGAATTTGTCCATCCAAATGACGGAGAGATATACTCTGGGCCCTCTCGGTGATATCACATCGAAACCGCTTGCAAGCACGTGATATGATCACAAGGATGTTATATCACGGGAACGAGAAAAGAGTACTTGTCGGTAACGAGATTGAACAAGGTATGGTTGATACCAATGACCGAATCTCGGACAAGTAAAATATCGCGAGACAAAGGGAATAGTTCACGACGTTGTTGGTTCACACAATCACGAGAGTCATCGTTGAATATATAGGAGTCATCACGGATCTCCAGATCCCGCTGTTGATTATTGATCGGAGAGGAGTCTCGATCATGTCTATCTTATTCGCGAACCGTAGGGTGACACACTTAAGGTTCGATGACGCATTTGAGAGGATACGGAATATCGGAGAAAAGTTTGGACATCACCGAAATTGTTTCGGGGAATATTGAAATAGTCACCAAAATTGTTTCGAGTAATTTTGAAATAGTTCAAGGGGATTCTTATCAAATGGTTGTTAATAGATTTAACAACTAACTCAAGGGGTTATATGTTAATGTTTGTTAATGGAATTAACAAATATTAAAATAAAGAAATAAAATTGTTTTATTTATTTATTAAAGAAAACCCTTGGGATTTTGAGTGGGAATTAATGGAAGAATGAGTGGGTTGAGTGGAGACTCCACTCACATGATGAGGGAGAGGTGGAGGCAGCCAAAAAATTCGTGGCTGCCATCCCCTCCTATAAAAGGAGGGGTGAGAGCTCCCTCTCCCCCACACACACACTTGTGTCATCTCTTCCTCCCTCCTGCCGCTGCTCCACCACTTGTTCGTGCGCTTGGCGAAGCCCTGAGCAATGTTTTTCTCCACCACGCCGTCGTGCTGCTGGAGTTCCGAGGGATCCTCTACTTCCGCGCCCCGCTGGAACGAGGGAACGGAGGTCGTCATCAACTGTACGTGTGACCGATCACGGATGCACCGCCGGATTGCGGTGCCCATCTTCTCGCTATCGGGATCGGTGTGAGTACGACTACGCCAACAACGAGATTTGATCTCGTACCACTTTGAGTCTTCGAGGGTATGTGTTCTCCTTAACCCTCTCGTTGCCCGTTGCACTTCGTCTACTAGATTAGATCTTGGCCTTTCGGGTGTCTCTCGCGTAGGAAAATTTTTGTTTTCTATGCAACGAACCCTTCACTGGCACGGCCAGGGGAGGCCACGCCACCCTATGGTGTGGCCCCCCTGATGCCCGTGTTTGACTCCTCTTCGGTGTTCTGAATGCTTCCGGGGAAAATAGGCACTTCGGGCTTTGTGGGTTCCAATTCCAAGAATGTTTCTAGAACAACTTTTCTGAACAAAAACAGTAGAAAACAGGGAATTGGCACTTGGCAACTTGTTAATAGGTTAGTCCCAGAAAATTTGTAAAAATGCTATAAATAAGGGAGAAAACATGTAGAAATTGGCATAATATGATCATGGAGCATCAGAATTATAGATACGTTGGAGACGTATCAGTGCATTGCCGATTGTCAACATTGAAGCTCACAATTCAACATTATAAAAAAGGAGACAACAACGAATTTTTGGTTTGGGTATAATGGGGGGAGGGAGAACCCAGTGTGTTAGGATAACACTCCCCCTATGTCCATGCCTATACCTAAAATCAAACACGTTTCATCTAGAGGGATGTGTGCTAGATCCTCATGTCAAACTCCTAGAATCAATGATGTTTAGTTCATTCCTCAACAACATGAATCTTGCATCGTCGATTGGCTTCGTGAGGATATCTGCGAGATTGTCCTTGGTGGGCATGTAAGCTAGTGCAATATCACCTCTTGCCACATGGTCTCGGATGAAATGATGTGAATCTCAATATGTTTCGTTCTTGTATGTTGCACGGGGTTGTAGGCGATCTTGATGGAACTTTCATTGTCACACATTAGAGGAACATTATCCAAATGAACGTCATATTCCTTGAGAGTTTGCCTCATCCATAGAAATTGGGTGCATGCACTTGCGGCGGCTACATACTCGGCTTCGGCGGTGGAGAGAGAAATGCAATTTTTCTTCTTGGAAGACCAACTCACCAAAGACCTACCAAGAAATTGGCAAGCCCCGGAAGTGGACTTCCTATCATCATGATCACCGGCCCAATCAGAATCCATGTAGCCCTTGAGAGATAATTGTGCCCCCTTTGGGTACCACAAACCAAACCTTGAGGTATGAACCAAATACCGGAAGATCCTATGGACCGCCATTAAGTGGCTTTCCTTAGGAGCCGCTTGATACCTTGCACACACACCTACACTCAAAACGATATCGGGCCTAGATGCACAAAGGTAGAGCAAAGAACCAATCATAGAACGATACAACTTTTGGTCCACATATTTACCATTAGGGTTACGCTTGAGGTGTCTCTTGCATAGGAGATGGCTTTATTTTTGCACCTTGGAAATTAAATCTCTTGAGCATGTCTTGGGTATACTTGTCTTGATAAATGAAAGTCCCACGAGCCAATTGCTTGATCTCAAAGCCAAGGAAGAATTTAAGCTCTCCCATCATGGACATCTCAAACCTGTCAGTCATAAGCTTAGAGAATTCATTATTGAAAGCTTGGTTAGTTGAGCCAAAGATGATATCATCCACATAGAGTTGGCATATGAAAATCTCTACCTTTACCCTCTTTATGAAGAGAGTGGGGTCGATCTTCCCAACTTCAAAACCACGGTCATCCAAAAACTCTCTAAGGTGCTCATACCATGCACGTGGTGCTTGTTTAAGTCCATAGAGCGCCTTATCGAGCTTGTAAACATGGTTAGGGAAGTTGAGATTCTTGAACCCTGGAGGTTGCTTAACATATACCTCCTCTTTGAGTGGACCATTCAATAAAGCACTTTTGACATCCATTTGTTGCAATTTGAAATTATACGAAGAAGCATAAGCAAGGAGGATACAGATGGACTCAAGACAAGCCACAGGAGCATAGGTTTCATCAAATTCAATGCGTTCAACTTGAGTGTAACCTTGAGCTACCAATATTTCCTTGTTCCTTATAACAATGCCATGCTTATCTTGCTTCTTCTTGAATATCCACTTAGTGCCAATAACATTGTGGCAATCTTTGGGCTTCTCAACTAATCTCCAATCCTTGTTGCGCTCAAAATTATTGAGCTCATCATGCATAGCTTCAACCCAATTGGAGTCCTCAAGAGCTTCAAACACTTTCTTTGGTTCCACCATAGATATGTGAGCTTGATGCTGACTAAAATGTGCCAATTGCCTTCTTGTGGATCTTCTAGATTGAATATCTTCCAAGACTTTGTTATCTTGGGCATCAATATGCTTCAAAGGTCTTCTTATCCTTCTAGCACGACGGGCTTCGATCTCCTCATTATTGCAAGGAGGAATCTCTTGATCATCTTGATCATTTGGGTCCCCATCTTGACCAACTTGTCCTTGATCATCATCATCATCAACAATTTCTTCCACACTAGCTTCAACTTGAGGAGAGGAGGATGATGATGGTTGATCTTGGCCTTGACCTTGACTAGCATGAATGATAGGAGTGGTTTAATCTTGCGTAGCAACTTGGTCAATAAGAGGAGGGTCTTCAACATGTTCTTGGTTAGGTGCATCACTTGGCTCCTTGGCTTGTTTTTCTATTGTAGAGGAGGGCTCCACTTGAGTAGAGCATAGTCCTTATCGAGTGGACATAAGGTGTCCCTCAGTGGGGCGGAAAAATCCCACACCCATCCTTCCTATGGCTTCTTGAGGCATTTCAACATCTACATTAGAAACATGAAATTGCGCCACTTAGGAGCCATCATTTTCCTCGAACACCACACTACAAGACTCTATGACAATCCGTGAGACTTTGTCAAAGACTCTATAAGTGTGGGATTCGGCACCGTAACCAACAAATATACCCTCAATAGTTTTGGATTGAAATTTAGACAGCCTAACACCCTTGATCAAATAAAAGCACTTACAACCGAATACACGGAAGTAGGATACGTTGGGCTTGTTGCCGGTGAGGATCTCATATGGAGTCTTGTCCAAGCCCTTGCGAATGTAGAGGCGGTTTGAGGAGTAGCATGAGGTGGATATGGCCTCGGCCCATAAATATTTGGGAGAAGAATACTCCGCTAACATGGTCCTTGCCATATCCAAGAGAGTGTGATTATTCCTTTCGGCAACACCATTTTGTTGAGGAGTGTAAGTGGCGGAGTATTGATGACGAATGTCCTCATCACTAAGGAATTCATTCAAAGTGTAGTTCTTGAACTCCAAACCATTGTCACTCCTAATAGCCATGATTTGCACATTGTGTTGACGTTGCACTTGGTTGGAGAAGTCGATGATGGTTTGTTGAGTCTCACTCTTGCACTTGAAGAAATAAACCCAAGTGTATCTTGAATAATCATCGACAATCACCAAGCAATACTTCTTGCCTCCAAGACTTGCCTTGGGCATGACACCAAAGAGATCAACATGGAGAAGCTCCAAGATCCTCTTTGATGAAATAATAGTCTTGGCCTTGTGCGAGATATCATGCATCTTTCCTTCAACACACAACCTACAAACGCGATCTTTGGAAAAGGAAACATTTTATTTTAGTCCGACAATAAGGCCACCTTTGTGAAGACTTTGCAAAGTTCTCATGTTGACACGGGATAAGCGGTGATGCCACAACCACCCCACGTCCGCCTTTCCAAAAGACACATTGATTGAGAGTTGGTAGACTTCGAAAATTCCACCATGAACAACTCATTTTCAACATGTCCCACGTATGCGACGTCAAGATTCTTGCTCCTCAAAAGGACCACAATATCTTCATCAAAAAATACGGAGAAACCCATCTTTCCAATAGAGCGGACAGAGAGTAAATTGAAACCAAGGGATTCGACAAGCATGAAGTTCACAATAGTAATATAGGGAGCAATCACAACCTTCCCTAACCCCGATACCTTAAATGAGGACGAGTCTCCATAAGTGACGGTTGCTTGAATGTCATTTTGGCGCAACTCCGTCATAAGTTCTTTGCTTCCGGTCATATGGCTAGTGCATCCACTATCAATTATCCATTTAGACCCACCGGAAGCATAGTCCTGCAAGATATCATTGACAAGAGTTAGGACCCGAGGAGGGTCCCTTCATGTTAGCAACAAGGGTCTTTGGAACCCAAATGTTATAGTCAATGTAACCCTCAATAGGACCAACATATTTAGCTTGCACAACACCATAATGATCAACATATAAGAAATGGTGTGGATTGTTAGTTCCCGTGGAGATGTTACGAGTAGTGTTGTCCCTCATGACACTACTACTCAAAGCAACATTGCTTGCTTGTGCGGGAGTTCTACGACTAGTGTTGTCCCGAATGACAATGCCACTCGAGGCACCATTGTCGTCCTTCTTCTTGCTCTTCTTCTTCTTGTTCTTTTTCTTGGTAACATAGCCAAGAACTTGCTTGACCACTTGTTGCCTTGGAGCACTCAATTGTGGTCTAGCAACAACCACATTAGAGCTAGGGGAAACCACTTGTGGGGTAGAAAACACAACCTTCTCAACTTGAGGGCCTTTCCCTTGAGACTTGCTAGCTCATCCTACAACCTAGCATTTTCCTCAATAATATTTGCATGATCACAAGAAGAATTAGATGTTATAGGGTTGTTAAGTTGATTAAGTTGAGTTTGAAGTTGTTCATGCAACTCTTTTATGGATGAGTCTTGGCTCTCCAAAGCTTTGTGAGCCTTGGTTAGCTTTTCAAACTCCTGGGTTAGTTTACCATGACCAATACCAAACTCAACCTTTTCCTTTTTAGCCTTTTTATATTTAGCAATTGCAAGGTCACGTTCCTTAGTGATATTAGAGAAAAGTTCATTATGTGTTTCTTCAATAGATTCAAGTTCCTCATCAAGAGAAACTCTACCATCATGCTCTTCCTCAAGAGTCGTAGAGAGAGATGCTATTTCATCCGCACCCCTTCTTTCAATCTCACCTTTCTTCTCAAGAGCTTCATGGGCCTCCCCCAATTGGCTCATGAGATGAACTAAGTACTTCTTGGTCTCCCATTGTATGTTAGACATAAAATGTTCCAAACAGAGCATTTCATCTTCTACTCTAAGACTAGCAAGATTTTCTATTTCACTTGGGGTCTTAGAGTTGGGAGAAGGTGATACCTCCGAGGCCTTAGCCATGAAGCACTTGGAATTTGGGTGAGGATGATTTTCATTGGGGGATTCAAAGAGAGATGAAGGCGATCGAGTAGAAGCAATAGCAAGAGCGGCCACTTCACTTGTGGTTTCTTCTTCTTCATCACTCTCGGAATCATACTCCTCCTGAGTCACTAGCACAAACTTGGTGGGAGACTTCTTGTTGAAAGGTTTCTTCTTGAAATGAGGTTTCTTGTAATCAACCTTGGACTTGTCCTTGCGAATGAGCTTGCCACTATGGAGTTCTCTATTTTCATAGGGACACTCCGCAATGAAGTGGTTCTTATCTTGACAATTGAAGCAAGACCTCACACGTTGAGTCCCATGATTGCCATAGGGAGACTTGGTCTTCTCCTCAACATATGCCTTGGCCTTGGGAGGATTCCTCCAAAACTTTTGCACGGTGAGAGCAATGATATCCTTGAGCAGGGGATCATATTCTTGATCCTTCAATGGAGCCAAATCCTCATGGCCTTCTTCTTCATACTCAAACTCTCTTGACACAACCTTGGCCTTCAAAGCAACCGATGCCCCTTTGTGCATTCCTATGGCCCTAGCACGGTTGTCAAGAGCATTCTTGGTTTGCACTTGATAGGAGCACATCTCTTGCATAACTTGGGTTGAGGTCAAACAAGCAAAGTCATGTCTTCCTTGAATGCTCTTCAAGTCCGCGGGCTCAAATGGCATGAGAGCAATCATGTACTTCCTCTTGATCCAAGCATCATCAATGTACTTGGCACCAACATTGGAGAACGCGGTGGAAAGAGTCTTGAGCCTTCGGTACATGTCTTCATGGATCTCTCCATCATGCATATAGAACCCTTCGGCCTCATTGCTCAAGGCATCATACCTATTCCTTTGCATACTCTCATTGCCCACAAACATGATGACAAGAGCGTCCCATGTTTCCTTGGCGGTAGAATATTGTTGAAGATGCGGCATGTGATTAGGACCCACGGCTTGTTGAAGAATTGACAAAGCGGTGTAGTTGAGTTGACAATCTACGGCTTCTCTTCTTGTCAAGTTCTTGGGGTCATGAGGCTTGTATCCATCACGAGTGACCCTCCAAATCTCTATACAAGAAGAGTTCAAGTGAGTTTCCATGTAATATTGCCATTCACGAAAAGAAAAGGCATCCATTTTAGGTGGATCTCCCCTAGGAATTATATGAGGATGTGGGACGGGAGGATCGGGAGAATAACATCCTTTGACGTAGTGATATTCTTCATCTCCTTCCATACCCTTTTCGGTGGATTTTTCAGCGGAAGCAGGTAGTTCACCATCTACCCCTTTCTTGGCGCCCTCCGGAATTTCGTCCGGAGGAAATGAGCCGGTGACCTCCGGTCCATTGCCTTTCATGACTTGCATCAAGACTTGACGCAACTCATCGATTTTGGTCTCCATGGATGAGATCAATGAATTTTTCAACTCATTGAGATCATTCATAGAGACCGGCGCCACGGAACCGACGGTCTCCGTCTCATCGACCATACTTAAACTCTTAGGCCGTTAAGCCCGATAGAAGAGCCGAGGCCCTGATACCAACTGAAAGTATAGTATGGGCACCTAGAGGGGGGTGAATGGGTGCTACGACCAATTTTAATTTTTCCTAGAGTTTAGGCTTTACATAAAGGTAAATTCTCTAGATAATGCAACTAAGGTGAATTTACCTATATGACAAGGATAACAACAATCACAATGCAAGTACAAGTAAAGGGAGAAGGGAACGAGGTAACCGATATGAAGCACGTAGAGACACGATGTAATCCCAAGTTCCTCCTTTTTAAGGGAGTACGTCTCGTTGGAGGGGTGTGAGCTCGCCATGAAGGCCTACTCAATGCCACAAAGGCCTCACCCTATTCTCCGATGAACCCCGCCACAAAGCCCTAGTCCACCTTCCACTATTGATCCCCTTTGAGGCGGGAATCGAATCCCTTACAGACAACTTGGGGCACACACCCAAAACCAAATTGGGGGCTCCTAACAATCTTGAATCACCAAGAGTAGAAAGATTCCTAGGTACTCCACAACAGGAAAACCTAGGCTAGATCCCTCAAGCTAGGGAGGGGAAAATGAAGAACGGCTCGGTGAAGATGTAGATCGGGGCCTTCTCCTTCAATCCTCCAAAGATCTTCGAGTTTGGTGGGAGGGATTGGGAGTTAATGTGGATTTGGTGAGCTCTTAAATGTTATTGAATGCTAAGGGGAAGAACTAGAGCTCAAGGTGGAAGAGGAGGAGTATTTATACCCCCTCCTTAAATCTTGTCGTTTGGCTGGAAAACAGGTACCGGAATATCCGGTCCAAGTTTGGACTGGAATATCCGGTCTCCAGATCTGCTTGAGTTCCTTGACTAAAACTGGATTATCTGGTTGCCTCTGAATAATCCAGTACCAATAATCCGGCTGGCTTCTGTCCCGCGCAGGCAACTGAACCGGATATTCCGGCTCCTCCGGAATAATCCGGTACAAATAATCCGGTTCACTTCTGTGAGATTCATCTTCGGTCCTTAGCCGATTTTCGAGCAGAAACTCCACAACCAAAATATCTGGTATGATATGAATAATCCGGTACCAATATTCCGGCTCATCTTTGTCCCAAAATTGGACCAAAACTATCTTAACCGGAATATCCGGTTTCCCAGAATAATCTGGTTAGAATAATACGGTTGCTCACCGTCCCAAATATCTTAGCCCCAACTTCACCGATCTTTTCGGTGATCGATGCCGATGTTAAGTATAACACATATACTTAGTATTGTTAACTAACACACAAACCACCGGGAAAACAAAATGCACTTTCAGTGATGCCTGATGAAGAGTCACGTGGCTAAGCCTAGCATTGGGACTATTGTCATCTCCTTGTATCGTGCCTTCTGGATCCGCAGGGTGAGAGTCTCACGTGTTGCCCCTACGAGAGTTTGCACACATATGTCCAGCAAAGTCTTGTAGCGCTTCCCATCCAGGTATAATCTCTATAAGTTCACAATTAAGGTGGAGATATCCCAACACATGGAGAGAGAGAGATAGATAGATAGATAGATTAGAGCTGGGTCTAATGGGGAGATGATCATCCTCTGCCAATCAGAAGAAGCTCTAAACCAATCAGAGGGTCTCTAATTAGAATTACTAATCCAAATAAAGATTTTCTAATTATAGGCTCTAATCCAATTAGATAGGTTCTAATTATAGGCTCTAATTATATTAGAGGGTCCCTAGTTAGATTCTCTAATTTTACAAGAGAGAGAGAGAGAGAGAAGGTTAGAGAAAATTGTGTGTCCTCTCAATGAGAGAAAGGGTGGGATCATATAGTGGGAGGGATTCCATCCCAATCCCACCGAAAACGTTCCTTTTTCCCTTTTTTTCTCAATTTTGGATTTTTTTTGTTCATTCCCGAAATCAGATAAGGAAGTCCTAGGGAATGTTGTATTGCGCCTTATGATGACACTTGGGCACATGGCATCCCCCCTCCCACAAATATTGGGGTGCAGCCCTAGAGCATTCCTGCCCCCTCCGGCACTCCACCACTTATCAATTTTTCTCCAAAACTCTTCTGGAACCCCCATGGACCCAATACATAAAATTATCGACCTTATCTAACGATGTTAGAAACATATTCCCGACATCCCAGGACATCTCATCTCCATCTAATCTCTCTTAATAATTAATTATATCTCGCTGAAATTACTCGGATGATACCAGCTCTTTCTCCGTACCATCCAGTGTGAACAACTGACTTTGACGCCTTAAGTGTGTGATATCTACTACCTCCGTTCCAATGAATAAGGCCCACACGCATTTCAAGACAAACTTTGACCGAAAGATTTGAGTAACAATATCTTGACTATATAGTGCAAATTTGACATTGTTAGATTCGTATTGAAAAACACTTTGTAATGGTGTTGATTTTATACCAAATACTATTATATATGTATGGATTAATTCTTGGTCAAAGACAAGTCTCGAAAAGCGTGCGCGCCTTATTCATTGGAACGGAGGGAGTATAGGTTTGATAACTAGTAGACATGATTGAAAAATTATTTTCCTAATCAATAATCAACATCGGGATCGTGGACGTCCATATTGATTCCTACACATTATATGATGAAACTCTGTTGAACATGCTGGCTATTAAGTAAGTTCCTATTACTTAGAGATACCAATCAATACCTCGAGACGATATGAACGATATGACCGTGATTAAACTATTTAATCACCATATCACATTATCCTCGATATCCAGTATGATTCCTTTTACTCGTTACTCTGTTGTAGTATCACCATGACTAATGTCATGCCTTTATCTGCGTAGACTTATTAACCGATACTATTACAACGAGTGGATCCAGGATGTATCTCTCTATTATCTAGAGTAATAATTCTCAATCTTGAACTATCATGATGAAATGAATACTTTCTAGACCACGCAGTGATAGCCTTTTCGATCACCCACCTTACGGTGTGATACTTGACTATACCGAAATGATCTCTCCGGTGAACATCATTGTATATTCTCATGGTCTAAGGAAGCAACCAAAATAACCATCTTTTAATGATACTATTTAGAAAAAAAATCTTGTAGTGTCTCAACTACTTGGGTCTACCCAGCCATAATGTTGAAAAAACATGTGCCCCAATTAATATTGACATAACAAATGTCCATGACCAGGAAAATTTGGTTATCTAATATTAACGAGTTTTTCTATGATACATGAAAAAGTGGTATAACGGTGCATTTATGTCTCTACACATGCGTATAGGTTTTCCTCTGAATATCATATTCAATGGTCATAGCAGTTATAACATAAAAACATAATACATTAATCATAAAATTGATATATTTTATTGTCTCTTGGTCATACATCCAACACCCATGTCCTCATCCTAACTCACAACCTCAAACAAATTGAGGGATGGATGTGGGAAAAGTGGGATGCCCACATATGCCCACTTAATTTGTCTTATTACTCGTTGGTGCCCACTTAACGTTTTATGTGGGCTTGGGTACTGGGCGTCGTGGGCAGCCCACTCCCACCGGCACCCTGACTCACGTGTGCAACGAACCTAAATTGTGATTTTCTTTCTTCTCCAAAGATAGAATCTTTCCCATGCTAGAGAATCTCCAATCATAATTTCCAAGTTCAGGCCCTCAAACTGTCTGCGGACAGTGACCGGTCAACCCCAAAATAGACGTTGCTTCAGCTGTGCACCTCAAAACCTAGCCCCCAAAACCATACAAACCATGCAGCGTCGATCAACACACAACATAGATACATAAATATAGCAATGGATTAACATAGGTATAGACTAGCATATATAGTAGACGGGTTGGCATAGATTCATATGAACATAATGCAAAGAACGAAACAATAAAAAGTATACGACAACTCACATCGCCGACTCCCTCCCATTCCCGTCGCTGTCGTCGGGCCTGTAGTGCTCTGAGAAGACGACGTAGGTGCCCTCGTCATAAGAATCGACGTGCACGACCTGCTTGCCGGAAAGCACGGAGGGCGTGGGTCAAATCCTCTGTGTAGCGGTGGAAGCAGACCGTCAAATCCTCAGTGTAGCGGCGGGCGCTCTCGGTCTGCTTCCACTTCCTCTCTACCCCCTCCCTCGAGAGCGCGATGCTGGCGTCCAGCTCCTCCTAGTTCTTGCAGTGGCGGCAATGTCCGTCCGCCTTATCGCGTGCCGGAATGCCTTGACCAACGTCTCCGACGCCCACACCCGTATAGGTGGAGGAGAGCTCTGTAGAAGTAGCCTCCGTCTGATCCTATCTGGTACCATCTCTAGTTGGGTGGAGCCTGTTTCGGTAGGGACGGAGCACGGCGCCGAGGAGTCGATGAAGGCACAAACCTCCTGTTACCGGAGGAAGGTGCTGACCTACTGGTCGTGCATGAGTTGGAACCGCCCCTTGCCGAAGCGAACCAATGGCTGCATTGGCAGCCAACCCCATTGGTGTCCTCGAGCGAACAGAGGACACCGAAACGGAAATCAAGCGCGTCCTCGTTGTCGTCGCCGTTGCGAGCAATGTTGTCGGGGAACCGGCGACGGCGACGTGTTCGTTCCCTCCTCGTACATGTTCCAGTCAAATGAGGAGGAGCTCACCATGGCGGAGAGGAGGTGGAGATACGACGAGGTGGAGTGACGAGATTGTGGAAAAGATCTAGGGTTGACAGTGTTTTATCAGCGGGAGAGGCACCGCTCCAGCTACTTGCTTTAATGGCCAGAGCCGTGAAAAGTTCGGGCAGATTCTAGATTTGAGAATCGTGACAGGCTTACCGTTTTTGGCCCAAACCTTGCTGGACTGTTCGCCCGGGCATTTGGGGCGGTTTGGGCTTTACGGTTGGAGATGCTCATCCTAGGGCATGTAGCAAAGGAGTTTGGCGGAACGAACTGACGGCTTTTTGTGCTCCGAAACTCAAAACGGCCGCTTCTATTTGGGCCAACCTAGCACCAAAATTTCGTTTTGTGACATCATTATTTTGATCTCTGAGTTGGGTGCAGCACGTTGGTCTTATCACCTTCTTGGAGGATAAAGGAAGCACGTTGGTCCTATCACCTCCTTCCTTCGACAAAGGGAGCACGTTGGTCTCGCCACCAGGTCACCTACTCCTACACCAAACAACATTTCACCTGCGCTGCGTCGTTTGCTTCCTTCAACCAAAAGGCATTATTAGGTACGGACAGTTTAAGAAGGAGAAAAATACTGAACATTAGGTACGGCCCGTACGGGCGATCCGGTGGAACACGACAGTTGGATCGTGCTGGCCAGGTTGGCCCGACATACCAGTCGAGTGTCCAACCAAACAGCGTCCAAACAACAGCGATGATGTAGGAAGCGTAACCGACCTGGCAGGCGCGGCCGTACCGTACGGCAGCAGGTGCGCGGGCTAGCTAGCTGGGGGCGGCGTACGGTCCACGGATTAAGAAGCTGACCTAACACCCTTTAAACATCAGACAGATCCAGACAGTGAGACAGACGTGTGATGCGAGCCAAAAAAAATAATCCACACACTATTCGCGGGTCGCGCGCACGCAACTTGGCTGGTCCAGATCTGCCGGGCCACACCGCCTTTGCGTTTCGATCGGACAGCTGGGGACACGTCAGCCTCGCATCGCATGCCCTTGTCCCGGTCGGCCGGCCTCGTTTCTCTCGAAAGGCAAAAGGGAGCCGTGCGACGATCGGGGTACAATCGCGTGTACGGAAGGTACGGCGCCCGGGGTGTGTGCCAGCTAATCGAAGACGGCGAGGGAGTCGTGATCCGGTTTTTGTGGTTCGGGGGTGGGAGGGGAGTGCACCGTACGGTTCACAGTTGCCGACGTAAGCTTGAAAAAGGCATGGTCATGAGCTATTTGCGTTCAACTTGACTTGTTCTTCTTCTTCTCTACCAGTGTAGTAGTGGTACTAGTACTCCCTCCGATCCATATTAATAGGTGATGCAGTAGATGTATTTAGACATGTTTTATTGCTAGATACATCCACTTCAGCACCTATTAATATGGATCGGAGGGAGTACTTTTGTTGACAAATAACGCTTATGGCACACGAATATGCTACAATTCGACTAAATTGTCTAAAAAAAAGTATTCCCTCCTTCCAAAACTATAAGGCTCTTGATTTTCGTTAACCAGCAACTTATAATTTTAAATAAGACTTCTTATCATAAAATACTTCTGAGTATATCAACAGACCAAGTATACAGATACGGTATAATTCAGTAAGTACCAACAAAAAATAACGCACCTTAAACAAAGACATGCTAATTCCACATGGCTTGCCCTCCATGCACTAGTATCTTACTCTGCCGTATCATGTTTTAGCGTTTCCTATACAAAACATATCTAGACACATTTTAGTGGATAAATTAATTGATTTTTTTTGGCAAGGTTGATAGATTGAATGAAACATCATATATTTCGATACGGAGAGAGTATTAAACATAGGTGGGACTTCGAACGGAGCACAGTGCTATGAAAGTCAGCATCGACCCATCTCATCGGACTGTCACCGACCGCCATTCACACTATATATAATCCAACTCTAGGGCTATTATATGATGTTAATGTGGTATGGTGGTTTTTTCCATATATATGCTGTTGTGAGGTTTTTAAACAAAAAGCTCCACATGCATGCTCTCACCAATGGGCTTGTCAAGCCCATGTGTTGGATCCATCACTATGGTGTGTATCTTGCAGCATCACGTACGTGAATTTGATGAGCAAAACTGCTTTTCGTGCGTATGCGTCTCGACGGAGACACTATACTGTACATGTACAGTTTTGAGGTCTTGACATCACTCGTTACAGGTCCCACATCGTCACTTGGGGAAGATTAGGAAAGCGGAACACATGCGAGGCGTTGATCAATTAGGAACTGGGCAGCACGTTGCACGCGCACCCGCACCCGCGCCTGATAGCCAGATTTTAGGCGAAACGAATTCAGAGTTTCCATCTAGAATCCCCGGTACAATCGAGGAGGCGGGCAGAGGTTGATGCGGTGTCGGCAAAAGCTTTCCACGCGCGACTGTCTCTCCATCGACTGCACATCACAGTGCGCCACTGTAGGTTGCCGGGACGAGGCCGGAACTCCGCGCGAAGAAACAGTTTTTCCTGGCGATCGGTCCGGGCGCTGGACCCGGCGGGAGACTAGCGCAGCGGAGCGGACGGGTCGACAAGGACCTGTACCGTACGGCGTGGAGCCCACCACGTGCGGCGTCCCTCTCCCCCATTCCGTGGTTACGGAACCGTACAAGGTCCGGTACGGAAGGGGAGACAGAGGCGGGGGCCCGCTTCACGTGCCGTCGCCATCTCCGATCCCATTCCGGCGATCGCGCGATGTGTGCGTCTGGCCCGTTCGTTCGCTCGCTGGCCTGCCCACAAGTGGTGCGTGACGCTGCACACGCCACGTGCGCGCCTGTCCTCCTGTCCCGCCATACCCATGGGCAATTTATTCACCGTGCATCGACGAACCTCTGCACGATCGATTTCAAGCCGTGCTCGTACTTACCTGGCCCCATTCGGTCAGGTGGACGTGTCGACCCAAGGCCTGCCGCGTTCGCGCGCGCACACAGACCTGGCACCACAACAGATCCTGATTCCCATCCCACTCAGCTCGGGGCTCCAGTGCTCGCCCCTCTCTCCTCGCACGGCATGTACTTCTCCGTGGTCCTATTCGTACGCTTCCCCCGTCCGTCTCACCTCCAAGCGGGGTCGCGGGACCGCGGGCCCGCCCGTCCGTCTCGGTGACGCCAACGCCTGCGCACCCAGGCGAGCGCGCCCGGCTATATAGCGACGTCTGCGCCACCCGCCCTACACTGTGCCCATCCACTCCCAGCGACCTCACCTCCGCACCTCCAACCTCCTCCATTACTCCACTCCTTCCTAGCAGACGATGAAGAAAGGCGGCTTCCTGGGCTGCGTGTCCACGGGGGCCTGCAGGGTGGCGCCGGGAGCCGTCGCCTCCCCGTCGTCGCCGTCCTCCGTGACCTCGCCCGGCGGGAAGGTGCCGGCGGGGCACGTTCCGGTGGAGGTGGGCGCGGAGGGGGAGGAGACGGAGCGCTTCCTCGTGCCGGCCGAGCTGCTGGGCCGCCCGCCCATCGCCGAGCTGCTCCGCCGCGCCGCGCAGGAGTACGGCTACGCGCGCCACGGCCCGCTCCGCATCCCCTGCCCCGCCGCCGCCTTCCGCCGCCTCCTCAGCGCCCTCGCCGGAAGAGACTGCAGGGCCCTCGCGCTCCCACACTACGCCGTCGTCGTCTGATGCTCCAGCCACCGCTCCAGGAGCTCGCCTCGGAGTAGAGCGTGATTTTAATTAGCGTGTCTGTCCGTCTGTCGGTCCGTTCGATTGTTGAGGCCGGGTGGCTAACTGGCTACTGTGTGCAGGGCTGTGTATGTACGTACACGTGTTTGATCGAGGACCCGAGGCTTCTAGGCTTCTAGCTAGCTAGTAGATTTCATTTCGTTCTTTGCTTCTTCTTCTTCTTTGTTGCTTTTCTTCTCTGCTCTTTTTTTTCTTATTAATAACGATATGCATGTAAATTTGTACATCCAGATCTATGAGATGCTTATGAACTCTGTCTATGGCCAGTGCACATCTTTGCCCTCGTCTGCTTTCGGTATGAGACCCCGTGTTCTCAGCAGTGAGCTAATTGCAGTTCACCTTTCTTTTCCGGGACAAGGCAAGCCGGTATAGGACTCGGAGTAGTAATTTTGCTTCGTCTACTAATCTGTTGCTTTTCTTTCCTCTGCCCTTTTTTTTTCTCTTAACAATGATATGGATGTAAATTTGTATACATCCAGATCTATGCGATGCTTATGAGTTATCAACTCTGTCCGTGGACTGTGGAGTAGCCAGTGCACATCTTTGCTCTTGTGTTCTTTTTGGTTCACTCCTGATTCCACTCTGCTTTTCAGCAGCTAACATATTGGTTCACTCCTTTTCTTTTCTGAAACAAGGCAACCGGGTATAGGCGTTGTATAATGTTGGTTCTCCCCTGATTAGACTGATCCTACTACACTAAAATAAGGAGTAGATAATTTGGTCACGTTAGTAGTTGCTGCATTTATTCTGACACACACTTTAGATCAGATGGGAGTCCAGATGATATGTATGGCCCGAAAACGGCTCCTTCGTTTATCTGTGGTGTATGCCAACTCTAGGGGTATTGGCTTCAACCTCCACAAATTTATCTGTGGTCTGCTTTTAATCAAATCCAGAACATATCGTATTTGAAAGCAATCTTGTTTTTTTTATTGTAATAACGATATTTATTTGGTTTCGCCCTGGGAGATATTTTCTGTCCCGTCAGCGCGCTGCTGCCATGCTGATCCATCTAAAGTCTCAGCTACTCCCAGGGGACAACGGAAATAGAGGAATAGTTTATTGGGCACGCACCATTTTTTCTAGTCAAGTGTAGAAATGAACACCTCTGCTTTTTCCTCGTACGAGGAAATTCGATGCTCACCCCAAATCGCAAGGCCTTCAGGAAAAGGAAAGCAGTAGAGATTATATACGAACCACGTCGCTGATCTAGACGCAGAAAATTCCGAAAGTGTGTGTGGGGAATAACCAGAAAGGAAGAGATAGCGCGCGAGTGGAGGAGATAACTAACGGTTAGCGTGGAATGGAACCTCACGGGCAGTGCAGGGCACAGCTGGTGCAGTCTTAAGATCACCATCAGTAAAAAAAAACAGTAAAGCAGACGATCGAATCGTATAATGAGCCAGAGCAGAGCTATAGCTAAGCGGGCACATCATACCGAAAGAACGCAAGAGCAAAGATCTTTTCTGTCGTGCTCTTTCGCTATGATCGAATCCTGTCGAGGCATTGGAGCGGAAGGCCATCCATAGTGGAACCAATTAGGCCTGGTCGATCGCCTCCTCATCGGCGATTGGCACATGAAAGCTGGGTACTTCTCTCGCTAAGAGCATCTCCAGTTGGCGTCCCTAATTGAGGCCCGGTGTAGTGCCCAGCCTTTGTACTGCTGTGGCTTTTTAATTTAAAGTTGGGACATATGGTGCCTTGGGTCTAAAAAAAAATTGACGTCCGGATCGGTTTGGAGCCGGCTATCAGGGCGCCATCTGGACGGGTCGGCGCCAACGACGGTCGCTCCTGTCCCACTCACCGCACCCAAACATACTCCCTAAAACCATCTTTTTTATAATTTCAACATTTAGAAGTTTTATAAATAAATAAAAATAGGCATGTTCTAGATTTTCAATAATACGTACAAGTTTAGTTTCACAAATAGCTAAAAAATAAAAATGTTCATACAGCTACAAAAATAAATTGGTATTCAACTATGTCGCGGCCAATCCTTTGCGCCCCCACTAATGTTCCATTAGATTATTTTCGAGTTGATCATGAGTAGGTTTATCTCGGATTTCTATATGCATAGCGATGTAAACGGTCCAATCCGCTGGCACATTGTGATTCACATTGGCGAGCAGAAACTGAAACTCATACGGAAGAGGGTCATCATGCACTAGTTTTGCACACTCATCCTTAATAATCATGTTGTGTATGATGTCACATGCATTCATGACCTCTCTCATTTCCTCGTTCGACCAAGTGAGAGTAGGGTACCGGACAATGGCAAATCTCCGCTGGAGCACTCTGAATGCACGCTCGATATCCTTTCTTGTACTCTCTTGTACCGAGGCAAACCGAGATCTCTTATTGCATAGAGGATTAAAGATTGTTTTCACAAATGTTGACCACTTTGAATATATGCCATCCCCTAGGTAGTACCATTTCGTGTAGTTGTGATTGTTGATCTCATAGTTCACCAGAGGAGCATGGCATTCCACAAGTTTAGCAAACACATAAGAGCGCTGCAACACGTTGATGTCATCGTGAAATACTGTCATGCCAAAGAAAAGCGTGCCAAATCCAAGTCTCCTGGTCGGCCACATCCTCAAGTATCACGCTGCAAACTTGATGATGCCCCCGTTTGTAGGTAGGTATATATGCCATCATCTCACCGTGGTTGTCCATCCATTAGAATGAAAGTGGCATCAACAGCAGGTCACACGCGGGCAACAAGAGAGATAAAAAAAAGACGACGCACTACCGGTCAAAACGCCGAACACCTTCGGAACGAGGTAGGCGATTGTGATCGCCAGGGGCCTGCCAGGCTAGATGAGAGGACGTCATGCGCGACGTGGGAAGGCCGCAGGAGGGCCGGAGGCACGGCGGTGTGTATGGTGGTTGCGCTGCCAGGCGCGGCGGAGTAGGAAGAGGCTGCGTGGCAAGGCGGAGACGGACGGGGAGTGGAGATGCTCTAATATGACAGCTTTCTTGTGGATTAACTAAGGGCATCTCCAGCCGCCCCCCCCCAGAGCCCCCCAAGGGGTCTTTTTAGCGCCGGCGGAAGCAAAAAGCGCCGTTTTTGCACCACTCGCCCCCCCAGAAGCCCAAATAGCGCCGTTTCGGCGTTATTTCGCATCTGCGCGCCCAGGCGAAACCTAGCCCGCTGGGTTCGGCTTGGGGGGCGAAAAGGCGGGACATGCGACGCGGGCCAGCGCTGTCAACGACGCGTGGAAAAAACGCGGGAACAGAAACCCCCGCCCGTGAGCTTCTTCTCGGCTCCCGCTGCCGGCGTTTATGGCGTGGCGGGCGGCCATTGCATGCGCCCGTCAAAGGCTGCCGGAGTAATGGCGTGGCGAGCGGCAACGACGGCACGCGGCGCAGTAAATGGCCCCGTCAGAGCTACAAAACGTGCCCCTGCCGGCCCACTCTCCCCATTCTCCCCCTCGCCGCTCCCTCCTCCCCATTCTCGACGTCCATCCGCTCGCCGTTCCCCGGAGATGTCGAGCTACGACGAAGCCGCCGCCGCCAACGGGTGGCGCCGTCGCCACCTCCGCAAGCGCGAGGCCTAGGCGCTGTATCGGGCGGGGTATCCGTGCCCGCCCGATATGCGCGTCCCAAGCGCCGCCGCCGGGCAACCGCGGTGGTAGCTCAGCGTGGGTTAGATCCCCGTGCCCCCCGTCCCCTCCAGCGAGGCGGAATTCAGGCAAGCCATCGACGAGGTCCGACGGGTGGGATCCCCATGCCCCCCGTCCCCTCCAGCGAGGGCGCACGACAACGACGCTTTTTGGTGGGAGTACCTCTGACGCCGCCACGACAAGTACATCGCCGCCGAGGGTAACAACGGCCCTATCGAGGGCCGTGCCAACTCCATCAGCCGCAAGCGGTGGTGGGGAGGCGAGCACCACACGCTCGAGTGGGTGCTCGACTACATCGAAGCCGGCAACGAGCCCCGGCTGCAGATGCCGCCCCGCCCGCACCCCTCGTGGACACCGCGACAGATGGGATGGGGCGGGTCCTCGTCGGACACCTCCTCTTCCTCCGGCGCGACCTCTCTATCTCTCACTCCTCCCCTCCTCAACTCCGGGCGCCCTGCCCCCAGGCGCAACAGCGGCACCCTGCGCATTGGCGAGCCACGCCAGCGAGCCGCCGCAGGCTTCGAGCGCGACGTGCGCCCGAAGAAGGAGATGAAGGAGGAGGGGGACGACAAGGACGAGTGGCCTGACATGAAGGCCGATGAGGAGCTCTCCTTGAACACTCACCAACCGGTCGCCGACGACGTCGCAGTCGACTGGAGTCTGCGCGAGAGCACCCAGGAGGAATTGGAGCTCCAGCGCCGGCTCCTCGCCGAGGCGGAACGGTTCAAGGCGCAACGCCAGCAGGAAGCCGCTGCCAATGCGCCCCACCGCTGCGTCCCTCCCCATCCGCAGCCGAAGGAGGTCGACTACATCGTCCTCGACCCCGACAGCGAGGACGAAAAGGAGTTCCAGCGCGCCCTGGCGGTGAGCAGGTGGGGTGACGCCGGCGCAGGCCCGAGTGACCTGCATTGCAGCGACCCCGGCGCAGGCCCGAGCAGGTGGGACGACGATGGCTCGGACGACGACGACGGTGGCGACGACTACGACTACAGCCAGGCGATCGCGGCGACCCTCGGCCTGCAGTAGACGTAGTTTTTACGTTTTTTATGTTTTTAATGGTTTTAGTTAAATTATGCCGTATTTCTGTAAAAATATCGTTGAATCCATGAATTTGCGTCTATTTCAACAAATTTCCCGTTTTTGAATTAATTTGGGCCGAGCCTTGGGCTGTAGGACGACTGTAACCGTGCTCTCCAGGTTCCAGATTAGCGCCGTTTGGCGCCGCGGCAAGACCAAAACATCGACGTTTTGGGCCCAAGGGGCGACACGGCGGCTAGAGATGAGCGTGATTGTTTATTTTGGCAAGTGGCCAATTTTGCTTGCTGTTCTGATCCGTAGGTAATGCCCCCCTAAGGAAATAAATAAATAAAGTATATCTATTATTCGTACTAGTCGATGGTTTCCAATTTGCGAATTCGGTACTGCTCGGTGTCATGTCAGGGCTTTCCGCTTTCTGAAAAGCGAGCTATTTTAATCAGACTCAAGTACGTATACGTAGACGTAGTACATGCGCTGGTTGATTCCTCCTGTTTCAGCAACATGATTGCATTGGTGCTGCTCCCACTCCCAGTGCCTGTTAAAATATGTTGTTAGTATTTAAAACAACTAACCGTAGAGATAAGATAGAGATTAGTTGAGTTTAAATCCCTTTCCATGTAAGCTTGGCGTACAAGTTGTAATCCCTCTGATCTATATATGTGCACGTATGGCCGGCCGATTGTGCTGAGCCGATTGCCTCCCAAAACTCTCTCTGTCCACGTTTTCTCACATGGTATCAGAGCGTGATTAGATCTAAAAACTCCACGCCTCCACAATGTCATCCGCCAACTCCTCTTCTTCCTCATCAGCCAAAACTGCCGAGACAGGCATCTTCTCTTCCGGCGGAAACTTCACCGCGGGCACCTCCTCAGCAGGTGGTCCGTTCAGCTTCTCCAACGTCAACCTCATCAACCTCACCCACGACAACTATCTGCTTTGGCGCACGCAGATGGTGTCGGTGCTCAAGAGCCAACTCCTCATGGGCTACGTCAATGGGCTGTTCCCGTGCCCGTCCCAGTTCATCACCAACCCGCAAGCGGGCGACGCCGGCGCGCCTGCAGAAATCAACAACCCTGCGTACCAGAGGTGGATGCAGCAGGACCAGGCGATCCTCACCGCCATCCTCACCAACGCCTCAGAAGGCGTTGTCGCCATGCTCATGTCCGTCATCACCTCAAAAGAGGCATGGGACATCCTGGAGCAGAGCTTCGCCGCGCAGTCGACGGCGCACTCCATGCAGCTCCGGTTCAAGCTCTCCACCACCAAGAAGGCCGACACGACGGTGCCGATCTACTTCAACAAGATCAAGGCGCTCGCCGACACGCTTGCCTCCATCGGCAAGCCACTCACGGATGAGGAACTCGTTTCTTATCTTCTTGCAGGCCTCGATGGTGACTATGATGCCCTGGTCGAGGTGGTCACGGCGCGTGAGACGCCAATGCCGCTTCGCGATCTGTACGCACAGATGCTGAGCACGGAAAATCGTGTCGAGGGCCGCAAGGCGGAGTTCCACATCAACAATCACTCCGCCAACCTCTCCTTCAGCCGCGGCACTCCCGGCGGCGGCGGCAAGTTCTATCGGTCGGATGGCCAGCCCATGCCAACGCTCAAGCCACCTACCACTCAGGGCCAGTTTGGGCGCCCTCCCGCTCCGTCGCCCTTCATCAACTCTGGCGGCAACAGCGGGAACTCATCTGGTGGCGGCAACAACCGTCCGATCTGCCAGCTCTGCGGCAAGATCGGGCACTTAGCCTCCAAGTGCTTCAAGCGTTTCAAGAAGGAGTTCTTGGGCGTCGGGAACGATGGTGGCGGCGCGTCGCGTCAAGCTGCTGCTGTCACACACCCGACGCAGGGACAGACGGCCTCATACCCCATCGATCCTGCATGGTACGCCGACACGGGAGCCACTGACCATCTCACCAACGACCTCGACAAGCTGTCCATGAAGGAGACCTACCGCGGCAACGACCACGTCCACACCGCGAACGGTGCAGGTATGCGTATCCATCATATTGTCCAAGGCATTCTTCCTACTCCCTCTAATCCTTTACATCTAAAAGATGTCTTGCATGTTCCCGATGTTACTC
Organism: Alopecurus myosuroides; assembly: GCA_028641055.1. Classification (NCBI taxonomy): domain Eukaryota; kingdom Viridiplantae; phylum Streptophyta; class Magnoliopsida; order Poales; family Poaceae; genus Alopecurus; species Alopecurus myosuroides. The sequence continues at coordinate 111,848,868 of CM054059.1, read as the reverse complement.
GCAATCTCCTTTCTATTAAGAAACTCACACATGATAATCCCGTGTTCGTTGAATTTCATCCACGTGATCTGTTTGTGAAGGATCGGGACACGCGGGAAGTTCTACTTAGAGGGAGGTGTCGTGGTGGCCTCTACCCGGTGGAGCCACCAATCATCAAACAGGCGTTTGGGAGTCTTCGAGTGTCTCAAGAACAATGGCATTGTCGTTTAGGTCATCCTGCTTCACAGGTGGTTCAGCATGTCCTTCATCATAGGGATCTTCCTTCGGAGTCTAGTAAAAATAAAGCAATTTGTGATGCATGTCAACAAGGCAAAAGTCACCAATTGCCTTTTCCTATTTCTAGTCATGTAATAAAAGCTCCCCTTGAGCTTATATATTCAGATGTGTGGGGTCACACCCAAACTTCCGTCAGTGGACACAAATACTATGTCAGTTTTATCGATGCCTATAGTCGCTTCACTTGGCTTTATTTACTTAAGCAAAAATCTGATGTGTTTAAAGTCTTCCTTCAATTCCAAAGCCATGTTGAACGTCTCTTGAATCAGAAAATTGTTCATGTTCAAACAGATTGGGGTGGCGAGTATATGAAACTAAATAAATTCTTTTCAGATATTGGTATCACGCATAGGGTCTCATGCCCCCACACACACCAACAAAACGGCACCGCTGAGTGTAAGCATCGCCACATAGTCGAAACCGGACTTACTCTCCTCGCTCATGCCTCGGTTCCGTTTAGATTTTGGAGTGATGCGTTTACTACGGCATGTTTTCTCATTAATCGCCTCCCTAGTCGCGTCATTAACATGCAAACTCCCCTAGAACGCCTTCTAGGTGAGGTACCCGATTACACTTTTCTAAAAGTATTTGGGTGTGCTTGTTGGCCTCACTTACGACCATATAATAATCATAAACTCGAATTTCGATCAAAGAAATGCGTGTTTCTTGGTTATAGCTCCTTTCATAAAGGATATAAATGTCTACACATTCCTACAAATCGTGTGTATATCTCACGTGATGTCATCTTTGATGAACTCAGTTTTCCGTTTTCTGACAATTCGTCCACTGAAACTGCAATTCCGGTGTCATCATCCCCTGCCTTGCCTGGCCAATTTAATGATGCTGCGTATACCCCACTGTTATCTTCTAACCACGGTGCAGGTACCGGAAGAGGAATGCGACTTTACGTTGATCCAAGCAGTACCAGCCCCGCGATCGACGTGCATGCGCCCGTCTCGGGAAACAGCGACGCCATGCAGTCACCGCGCGCCCGCGACTCTCCTGCTCGCGATCGCGATCTGGATGATGGCCCAGGATCGGCCACTGCTTCCTCCGACCCGTCTGACGCTGGGCCGTCCTCACCCGGTCCTGTATCTGGGCCGTCTTCAGCAGCTGGGCCGTCCTCGCCCGGCACGCCAGCCTCTGGCTCTTCATCTGCTACCGGGCCAGTTCCACCAGCTGGACCTCCTCGACCGCCTGGGCCGATCACGCGGTCACGCAACAACATCCACTGTCCGTTGAAGCGCAAGGACGGCACCGTCGCCTGGATCGCTACGTGCATGGCGCCTGCATCATCCTCACCGAGCGCAGAGCCACGTGACTACCGTGCTGCTCTCTCGATTCCACACTAGAAGGTAGCGATGGATGCAGAATTTGTTGCATTACAGAAGAATAAAACATGGCGGCTGGTTCCACGTCCTCTTGGCGTAAACATTATTGACTCAAAGTGGATCTTCAAGGTTAAGCATCATGCGGATGGTTCCATCGAGCGGTATAAAGCTCGCCTCGTCGCCAAAGGATTCAAGCAACGACAAGGTCTGGACTACGATGACACGTTCAGCCCCGTGGTAAAACCAACAACAATTCGGCTTTTGTTGTCTCTTGCAGTTTCTCGTGGGTGGCATCTTCGTCAACTCGACATACAAAATGCTTTTCTCCATGGTGTTCTTGAGGAAGAGGTGTATATGCGACAGCCACCTGGCTACGAAGATCCAGCGCGTCCTAATCACCTATGTCGACTTGATAAAGCTCTATACGGGTTGAAGCAGGCACCGCGTGCATGGCATGCCCGTCTCAGTTCCGTCCTTCATACCGTGGGGTTCATTGCTTCAGCAGCTGATTCTTCATTGTTCATATTTCGGCATGCGGAGGTAGTCACTTTCCTCCTGGTTTATGTGGATGACATAATTGTCATCAGCTCCTCAGCTAGTGCACCAGATCAGCTTATTCGGGATCTACGGAAAGAGTTTGCAGTCAAGGATTTAGGGGTGTTGCATTTTTTCCTTGGCATTGAGGTACTTCGGGCTTCCAATGGTGGACTGACTCTCACCCAACGGAAGTATGCATCTGAACTACTTCGGCGATCTGGTATGCTCAAATGCAAACCAGCTCATACACCCATGTCTTCATCTGACAAGCTGTCTGTTATGGATGGTGAACTCCTTGCTCCAGAAGACGCAACCCTCTATCGCAGCATCGTTGGGGGATTGCAATATCTCACAGTAACACGACCCGACCTCTCATATGTGGTCAATCGGGTGTGTCAGTATTTACATGCTCCTCGTGACAGTCATTGGGCTGCGGTCAAGCGTATCTTACGCTACATTCAGCACACCTTGACACTTGGTTTGTCTCTTCATCCGGCAAAGGATGCACTCCTGTCAGCATTCTCTGACGCAGATTGGGCCGGCAATGTTGATGATCGGCGATCAACGGGGGGACATGCTATCTTCTTTGGAGGGAACTTGATCGCCTGGAGTGCTCGTAAACAGGCCACGGTTTCCAGATCGAGCACTGAGTCTGAGTATAAGGCTCTCGCCAATGCCACTGCCGAGCTCATATGGGTTCAATCCCTCCTTGGTGAGTTAGGCATTCAGCAATCCAGAGTTCCAGTATTATGGTGTGACAATATTGGAGCCACCTATCTCTCAGCAAATCCGGTGTTTCACGCTCGTACGAAACACATTGAGGTTGATTTCCACTTTCTCCGAGAGAGGGTTTCTCAGAAGCAACTCGAGATTCGATTCATCCCATCCAATGATCAAGTTGCAGATATTTTTACAAAGCCACTTCCGATTCCGTCTTTTGAGTGGTGTAAGCACAATCTCAACTTGTCAACTAGTTGAGATTGAGGGAGGGTGTTAAAATATGTTGTTAGTATTTAAAACAACTAACCGTAGAGATAAGATAGAGATTAGTTGAGTTTAAATCCCTTTCCATGTAAGCTTGGCGTACAAGTTGTAATCCCTCTGATCTATATATGTGCACGTATGGCCGGCCGATTGTGCTGAGCCGATTGCCTCCCAAAACTCTCTCTGTCCACGTTTTCTCACAGTGCCATGCACACGAGACGGGGGCAATGATAAGATAAATCGAGATGGAGTGCGCACACGTACGCGTGCAAATTAATGAAATGCCGTCAGGTCGTGTGCCGCTTCCCGGGCCCCAACCAAGGCGTTGCTGCGTCGTCCGACCTTGGCATTTGCCCCTTGGTGCACCCAACCGGACAAAGCAGCAGGCATCGAGGCTGAGTGGACTGGAGAGCGACGCGTCAACGAGAGACGGCGCTGGTCGGGTGTTGCTCCATCCGTAGCAATACGTACTGCTTCCGTCGACCGCCCTCGGACCAACTCATAGCTCTCGCACTGTATGTTTTTGCAGTAATAACACTTCTAAAGCTCATCCACACATCAGATTTAGCACATTCACTCTTGTCATTAGAAAACAGTAACTCGTGCACAATATTTCTTGACAGCTCTATCCAGCCTTAGATTGAAGGGAGTTTTTTTCTTTTTTTTTTCTTCTTTTTGGTGGTGTAGACATGGAAGGGAGTTGAGTAAAGCTTTCAGCTTTCTATCCTGCGACAGTTAGTTGTGCGTCTTTGGGCCTGTTAACAACTGGGCCGGCCCAACCCAGCACAAGCATCGACTGTCTTTTGTTTTTTGGAACAAGGCATCGACTGTCTGGAACTACTGCGCTACACTACACGAAGAGGAAGATAAGAATTAAGGTGGCCGGCCATGTTGCACCAAGCTCACCGCGCAGTAACCATGCTGCTGGGCCGGCCCATATGGGTGGGCAAGCGGCGCGCCCACCCGGCCCCCAAAAGGCAAGGGCCCATCCTATGTATTGACTTCTATACTATTAGGGATATTAAAACTGCTACAAAAGGGAGCTCTCTCACGGCATCAACATTTTCGGCTGTTTGATCCATGTGTCTACTCAATCACGTCCGTTAATTACCATGTAAAGCGAATTAACCCGAACTGGGCCAAAAATCCCTAGGAAGCTACTCTGAACATCAAATTGGCCCACTGTGATTAATTGGGCCAACAAATCACTACAGCCCATGTAATAGGCACACCACGTGGGATTGGGGGTGAAGCCGAGCGCTCCACACAATGCGACGGATGAGAGGAGCCGCCGCATCACCTCTCCCCGGAACCCATCTCGTGCGGCGGAGCCTCTCCGCGCATCCCGACCTCGTGCATCGTCGAGCAGACGGAGGAACGACGAAAGTGGGTGCTCCTTCTCCTTCATCAGTCTCGCTACTCTCTCTCTTGGCGTCGCACAACCTCCGGCGAAACCTAGGCTGCTCTGCTGGACGATGATGGATGGAGACGCCAGGTTCTCCCTCTTCTCCAACGGGCTCACTCCTCTCTCGGTTCTCTGACAGTAGCCACGAACTACATCGACCAGGTAAACTCTAGCTCTAGCTTTACCCTCATCTCAATTCTAAGTCATAATCCCAATCTAATCCACCCCAACGCTCCCCATTTTGCTTTTTGGTGCATTAGGATAACACAAGAGAGATGAGTCTGTGTCCGGTGATACCAGTCTAAAATGTTGTCGTTTCCATGTCCTTGTTGACAGCGGAAACGTACGGGATGTATATGCACAATTAATTTCTGAAAAATGGTTTTTGGTATTCGTGTTGCTGAGCCCAATGCCCCAGCGACACAAATGGAGAAGTGATGTGTTCACTGCGTGGAGGAGTACATGTTGAGTGCCCATATCTTTCAATGTTAAATTTTCTTCTTTCATGACAGGTGAGTGACAGATGAAGTTTGGTGCTCTCCATCTTGCTTGTACATGTCAATTTTCCATGTGGATGATAGTGTGTGATGCCTACATTTTGATAGGTGAAGATGAATGCCTTGATATTACAGTGATCAGTTGATATAAGCAATTGTTTGCCTGAAGGTACACTATGATCTGAACTCGTGGCAATTTTCTCCCTCCTACTTGGCAGCAACGTCTGCATTTCATGGTATGTCTTCTTACCTCTTCCGATATATTAATATTATTGCACAGAGCAGATATCTAGACGAAATATTGCATATATTCAACAACACAATGAAAGAAAAGGAGAGGTTCACTTATATCTGTCGAGGGAAGTAAAGTACAAGACAAGGAATAAGGGATATGCGATGTGGGTCGACCGAGGACATGGTCCATCAGGGGAGATGCAGTGCCCACCAAGACCAACATCACAGGAGGCTGCAGTCCAAGACCGTGGCTGCATACGCTCTCCCTCGATGCAATCATGCCTTCAGGATTCCAGTGAGTCGCCGACCGGACGTGGGCACGAGAGTGACCGGCATTGAGTGGCAGCCCACACGAGATTAGGAAGATGGAGGTCGTGATGCATGCATCGTGACCATGTCGTCCTTCATTCCATGACAACACGTAGAGCAGCGAGAGGCACCAACCACTTGGGTAGGTGACGGACAATGTATTCCTACTGAAATATTTGTGTCGCATATTACTCACTTCATTTCTCTTATGAAAAGTAACTGAAACCTTGGAGACATGAAAAAAAAACTCTTGGTGTTTGCAGATAGTTTTCCTCTCTTACCAAGGTCAAGGTCGCTATAATGTTACTTTGCAGCCTTCTGGCATATCCATTCTTGAAAAATACTTATGTGCAACATACTGGAAATGTCGTCATGTGTACATGTATTCCAATCAAAACTAGAATATTCTTCAATCAAATGATTTGGTGTTGTAAGTTTCTTTGTTCCTTGGGTTGTTTCTCTTTTTCTGCCAAGAATATTTAAATGTACATATATAACGTGATCTGCACACCAAACTAATATTTGTAGTTTCACATTGATCTAATTTGTGTCTTCATTTCATCTGTTGGGCTACATTCAAGTTTGTTGTATTATTGGAGTACATACGTACTTGAATCTCGAGTGGTACATCATTATGTCCTTCCAGTTGACCAACATAAATCGAAATGGCATCCACCATTAGGCTTGAAACTACGCAACATAATCTTATCCTTTACTAAATAACCTGACTGAAATAATACTACTGAATATCCTGCATGCTACTTGTATATGATGTAATGTATTTTTCGGAGAAATGTTAGTTTTCCTTTGGAATATAAAACATTGTCACATTCTAATTTAATTATTAGCACAAAATTGATAGGACATTTAGGACTACTTAATTATATCAGTTCGTCTCTCTTTGCTTACTAACTTTGGTTATAGTTTCTCAAAACGGTAGCATGCCGCTTCATTTGAAGTTGTTTGCAATTGACAGAAATAATTTGTACTCGATGACAACCAACACGGACATGCTTGTATTTTACTTGAAGTCCATACATTGTGTTAACTACGTTAACAACTTCCAAATTGCATGTTTAGAATGGAGGGAAAATTTTAGTATGAATTTTCTTAAAATACAATTCAGATTGTTATCTTACTATAAATATATTAAACTTCTTAGTTGAATTAAAATATTTTTTCATCAATCCTGACATTCTACATTCCTAATTGACGGGCGCGGCAACGCGCGCCTACATGATCTAGTTATTAGTGTAAGTCTTGTCTTGGTTCTAATTATGTACAAAATTTAAAAGAATGTACTAAAATATTAGGAGGCTCAAGTCTAACTGACTAAGTCGAACCCCACTAATGCTACACACTCTATTCTCACGAGGCAGGAACAAAAATGGTCGACACTTCGTTTGTTGACTTTTCTTCCAAAAAATTCTCAATAGCCTTCTCTGGTAAGAAGGTGGCTCCTCCTCGATTCCGAGGTCACATGCAGCCACTAATATAGATCATCGACGTAATCGAATCACCCAAATCATCTCTCCTTCCATCCTCAACGTTTCACTCATTCCCCATCAACGAGACGTTGGAGAGATGGTGTGAGTTCACCCTTTCGGTTCCTCTGTTCGGCTTTGAATGCCTTTAATTTTTTCCTCTCAGGGCTCAAAATTTTCGTAAGTCCTCCTCTGTTCGTCCATGGGTTGACTTGATATAAAATATGTTGAGTTTTCAATTTTAGAGTTTAGAGATAATCTATTATCATGTACGGTTTCATATTTCACTTTTAAAATATAACATGTTTTATGCTTATATGTGCTTGTAAGGGTTGTGGTCCTGCCCCTGGGCCCCGTAAATGTATGGACCGGCCCTGCCATGCTGCCGCTGTTATTCCCAGCTGCTAAAACCCTGTTCCTATCCTACTACCCGCCTCCAGCTCCGGCGAGCCACTGCCGCTACCACGGCCGCCCGTGGCGATGCGGTGACAGCATCCGGCACGACGGCCAGGGAGTGGCGGTTGGCCAAGGCCTGGGAGGAGCGCTGCCGCCGCGAGTACTACCGCCAGTGCACCTACCCCAGCTGGGCCATGTTGATGTGCCGTCTTTCTGACACCTTCAGTTTGCTACTCCAGTGTTGATCTCTTCGTAGGCCCAACAGTCGACATGACCTCTTCTGGTCAATGCGCCCTGATCGGGAATGCCCAAACTCATCTGATTGGTGGGTCCTGTGCCAGCCCTATATTAACGGAGGTGGAGGCCCGAGGCATGGGATATGAACTTCGCCGATGCTACAACCCTCACCGATACGGCCATATCTGATCTAGATCTAGCGCTTGGCACGGGAGGCTCTGCCACCGCTGCCACCATGACCAGCACATCGAGCTCATTTCCCAACAAGGGAGAAGGTAGCCCCTCCTCCTCCTCCTCTCTCTCTCGGGCTCTCTCTCGAATCGTACTCACAGAGGAAACCCTAGAGTAACCACCGATGAACATCTAGACTAGTAGATCTTGCTGGTTTTAACATTGGTATTAGAGCCTTTACTAGGTTCTAGTTGGTTTTCTGTGATAGAAAAAGAAATAAAGAAAGAACAAGAGAAATCCCCACCCGCAAAAGCCAAACCCTAATCCCTAACAGAGAAGAGAGGGGAGAGGGGGAAAGTAACTCATGTGACAACTGTGCGCCGCCGCAATGGCCGCGACATTCCTCTCGCTCCCGATGCGCATCTCACAAGGCAATGGGAAGAAGAACCGCCATGAGAGGGAAAGCAGGGGCACCGCCTCTCTATCGAATAGGCGCCGTTGAGCGCAGAGCAGATGAGAAGAGGGCGCAGCCATGCCCCTCGGAGTGGCTGTGGAAGGAAGAGGGGATGGGAAGAGAAAGGTCACGCGCCGACGTTTACTACCGTCGCCGGCTGGCGGAGCGGCGTGGCGGAGTAGCTCGCCGCGTAGGTACTAACCTTAGTCGCCGCCGTGTGGGAGAGATACAGAGTCGTGGGGCGGAATGAGGCGAAATGAAGCTACGCTTTCACTTCCCCGGCGCCGGGCGGCTGTTTTGATGCTGCGAGCTACATGCTGGTCCGTCGGATCCCATCCGACGGCCAGGAGAGGATCAGAACGAGCGGCGGCGGGCCGTCCTCGGGCGCGCGAGTAGAACATTCCAGTTTGGCCTTTTCGCGGTGCTTTCTTCCGCACGCGAGGGCGAGATAGAGAAGGCCGTGGGCCGCCGAAGATTGGGTCGTTTCGGCCAGTTCTGAGACTCACAACGCGCTATAAAAGAGATAACAGCGACGGGCGTTTTGGGTCAAAAGAAAAGGGAGAGCGCGCGGCCCTGAGCGCCAACAGATTATGTGCCGCACGGGCGCGACAGGGTTAGGTAGGCCGTGGGCCTAAACAGCCAGGACATTTTTTCGTTTTTTTTCCAGAAGCAGATTTAATAGTTTTTTGTCCATTATTTTGGGGGAAAATTTATCTAGTTTTTACTATTCATTTCTTCCAACAAAATTTTGTTTAGGGAATATAGAAGTAAAAAAATACTTCACGTTTTCCGCTGCAAATTAATAAAAGTGCACTTTTACAGAAAATAGGCTAAAAGTGAGAATTAAAATTTTAAGAGCATGTTAAAATGATAATTATACTTTTTTTATTGTATGACCAATCTTATTGATAACAAAAAGTGCATGGCTTTTATAAATAACACAATTGAGAACGCTATTGGGGGCTCAATTGCTGAGTGTGCTTCCGTTGGGGAGTTTCTGAAAAATATAAAGAGTCGGTTCATTATTTCTTCAAAGGTATATGTTACCCAGCTTCTTAAACAACTCGTAACAGAAAAGTACGCTCGAGGTGCACATGGCATAAGGGAGCATATACTTAGGATGATCAACATGACAACTAAGATTAATCCCATGGATGCTGATTTGGAGCTCAAGCCTGTACTCCTTGTTCAACTGATCATGGCTTCACTGCCAAATCAATTTGACACTTTTGTTGTCAACTACAACATGTCACCTGAAAAATGGGACATTGAAAAGGCAATAGCCATGTGTGTCCAAAAAGAGGACATACTTAAAGCCTCACATGGTGGCTCTATAAACTATGTGAAGAATAACAAGAAAAGAAACTATAATCAAAACAATTATGGTTTTCCTTCAAAGGCACAAAGAAAAGCTCCCTCACAGTATCAACATCAGTATAAGTCTCTTCCAGTGGACAAAGACACATGTCTCCACTACAAGAAGACTGAGCATTACAAGAAAGATTTTCCAGTTTGGTTAAAGTCTATAATGGCAAGGAGAAGTAACAACTTTGTTTCCTTTGTAAATGAATCCCTATATACACGTTTTCAAAACCTACTTGGTGGATTGACTCAGGTGCAACTGTTCATGTGGAAGTTCTTTACATGGATTCCATTTGACGCGGACTATCCAAAGAAGAGAAACTTGCATTGAAGTCGCAAATGGAGTTCAAGCAGACGTTGAAGCTGTTGGCAGCATCTCCTTGGAGTTAGATGATGGATTCACGATTCTTCTTAGAAATGTTTTAAATGTTTCTTTATTATACAGAAACTTGATTAGTGTTTCACGTTGGATACAGACAATTATGAATGTTATTTTGGACATGGCAAGTGTGCCATATGGTGTAATAGTACTTATGTGGGGGTTGCTTTCCTCCACAATGAGCTTTATTTATTATCCTTGCGTGAAAAAGTTTATTATGAGTGCAATGTGAATGACCATGTTTCTGCATCGGATAAAGAACAAAAGAAAAGAAAGAGAACTCGTGACTCATTGAAATTATGACACGTCGTTTGGGCCACATTTAGAGGGTAGAACGGAAAGACTAATAAAAAATGATATTCTTCCTCCACTAGAGTTCTCAGACATAGAGCAATGCATAGATTGCATTAAATAAAAAGGGTGCAAACCAAAGTACAACAACATTAGAAATCATTCACACTGATATTTGTGGACCATTTCATGTGAAAAGTGTGGATGGTTATGACTCGTTCATAACATTTACAAATGACTACTCCCAATATGGATACATCTATCCAATTAAAGAAAGATCTAAAGCGTTGGATAAATTTAGGATATTCAAAGAGATATGACCGCGAAGGGTGTGGGGGGAGGGGGGGGTTGAGTACCACGGTAGACACGCTCCATATAACCAAGTCCCTGGAACTTTTGCAAGGTTCTTATAGGAGAATGACATAGTAACCCAATATTCAATGTCGGGCGAGCCTCAGCAAAATGGAGTAGCTGAAAGGCATAACCGTAAACTTATGGATATGGTGCTCAACATGATGAGTTATTCCACATTGCCATTGGGATTATGGATGGAGGCACTTAAAACCTCCATTCACATTTTCAATAGAGTACCAAGCAAGTCGGTGCCCAAAATACCGTACGAGTTCTCCAGTCTCATGTAAGGATTCCTTCATAATCATAATGGCACTAGTTGCACATTTCGATTTAGAACTACTTCAAACGGATGTAAAGACGAGTTTTCTAAATGGGGATTTAAAAGAAAATGTTTACATGAAACAACCCAAGGGTTTTACCATGGAAGGCAAGAAAGATATGGGATGCCGTCCGAAGAAATTCATTTATGGATTGAAGCAAGGTTCTCGACAGTGGTATCTAGAATTTAATGATACAATAAAGAGTTTTGAATTTAAAGAGAATATTAAGGTTAATCGCATTTATGCAAAGTTTAAAAGTGGGAATACATTTTCTTAATCTTGTATGTGGATGATATCTTGCTTGTTAGCAGTGATGTTAGTCTGCTACGAGAAACAAAGAAGTTTATCCTCAAATTTTGATATGAAAGATCTTAGTGAAGAATCATATGTCAGATTCACCGAGATAGGAGAAATGGAGTCTTAGGACTATCGCAGAGGCATATTTTGAAAATGTTATTAAAAAGTATAATATGCATGCGATTTCTGCCGCACCTGCTCCTATAGTCAAGGGAAACACTTTTGGGAAATTACAATATCCTAAGAACCAATACGAGATCGATCAAATGAAAGCTGTACTATATGCTTCGACTGTTAGAAGCTTACAGTATGCACAAGTGTGCTCTCGCCCTTACTTAGATTTTATCACGGGGATACTTGGTAGATATCAAGAGAATTAAGACACAGAGCACTGGAAGATGGTAAAGAATGCATTGCGTTATGCGCAAAGCACAAAGGACCTCAAGCTAACAAAGAGAAGATCTGATTCCCTAGAGATAAAGAGGGTATTCAGATGTAGATTTTGTGGGAGACAAAGATGATAGAAATTCCACGCCAGGATACATAGTTACTCTCACTGGAGGAGCTATTTCGTGGAGAAGCTCCAAACAGTCAATAGTTGCATCATTCACGATTTATGCAGAATTTATAGCATGTTATGAGGCCACGGGTTAGGCGATATGGTTAAAGAAATTTATACCCAACTTGAAAGTGGTAGATTGCATTGACAAACCACTAAAGATGTACCGTGACAACCAACCCGCAGTATTCTATGCTCACAAGAACAAGTCGACTAATGCTACTAAGCCAATAGAAATAAAGTATTATGTGGTGAAAGATAAAAACATGACAAAACTATAAGTCTTGAGCATATAAGGGAAAAGGATATGCTTGCAAATTCACTTATGAAAGGATTACCACCCAATGTGTTCAAGGAACACTTATCCGACATGGGTTTAAGGGAAAGCCTATGATACCTAGATAAAGAGAGGACCGAAAATGAATAGTTTTTTGTTTCAAAATAGAGAGGTATGTTGTAGCTGTCTGGTTCTATCGTCAGTTGAGCTTTGACGATGAAACATTCTCTATGTACCAACATGTGATGAAACGAGTAAAGAAAAAGGTATAAAGTTAAATGTAAAAGTTGAGATCAAGGTGAGAATGTTCGGTTGGTCTCGTAGGCCCAATGGCCTACAAGACCCCTTCTGGTTAATGCGCCCTGATCGGGGGCGCCCAACCTCATCTAGTTGGTGGGCCCCTGTGGCAGCGCTATATTAACAAAGGTGGGTGGCCGGGGCTCGGGATACGAAGTTCGCCGTCGGCACAACCCTCACCGATACGACCATATCCGATCTAGGGCTTGCGCTGAGCACGGGAAGCTCTGTCACCGCCTCCATAATGACCACCCCATCGAGCTCATTATCCAACAAGGGAGAAGGTAGCCCCTTCTCCTCCTAACTCCGTTCTTCCTCTCGCTCTTGGATTCTCTTACGAATCGTACTCACATAGGCAACCATAGAGGAACCACCGATGAACATCTAGACTAGTAGATCTTGCTGGTTTTAACATATCTGTGTTCGACTTCAGAATAATCGAATGGATGAGACATTTTTCCAGTTGGCTAGCTCACTAGTCTTTGTGTGGTGATTCACACTAGTGTTTGTGTGGTGATTCAGGGTGCTGGAGAACGCGTGCAGGGACAACGAGGAGATGCACGCCATGCTCGATAACAACATTGGGAACCCGGAGCTCATGAAGCAAAGTCTGCGTGCGTGTCTGTAAAAAGTAGCCGACACTTTTTAACATTTTGGGCTTCAGAATGCACTTTTGTTGTACTGAATTTTGTGTGCAATGTTTTTCCAAGTTCTAAGAAGTCAAGGCTCACGAGAAACCCTTTAAATGCTTTCATTTGGTTTGAACTCTTTGGAGAGCCGACAGATCGAGATGTCGACCTTCTTGGTGGAGTAAAGCGACACTACTGTATATTTGTTTCTTTAGTTTATCATTATTAGAATGCTAATTTCCTGTCTTGATGCCCTCCGTTCAATATATAATAGATGAGTTTCATTTGTCTAGATATAGATGTAGTGGACGCTAAAACATATCTAAATACATCCATATTTAGATAGATGGAAGTCATCTATTGTTGAACGGAGGGAGTACACAAATAATTCAGACTTGGTATGTCATGGGAAGGCTAGGAGTTTTCCGCTCTTCAAATTTGCAGGTTAGGCTTGTCCTATTTTTGCAAGCTACAAAGAGTTGCATATTCACCAATTGGATTTCTCCACTCATGAAACCAAACTGAAATCGGATAGCATCACATCTAACTTTCTGCGCTGTGTGGAAACATGAAATGAACGTTATATGTGATGCCTTCTGGATTTCGAAAATATTGCAGGCACTATTGTATTGTGTGGACCACCTCTACTTCTGTTCACTTACATAATTTGTGATCATGGTTGGCATGGTTTAGCTTGGCACCTCTGCTCCATGTTTTATAGTACTTTTTTTTTTAAAAATGGGGAATCCCTGCCTCTGCATCGGAGTGATGCACACGGCATTTTATTACAGAAACTTGAGTAACAAAGTGCGGAATGAGTACAAAAAGTTTAGAACGAAAAACAAAATAAGCTATCCAGGTCGGCATCCCAGCCACTCTGGATTAAACCACTAAGAGGGAGCACACTAGGTCTCACAAAGACGCCGATCATGCTGCCACCCATTTGAGCATAGGATAGCACGCACCACCGCCATGAGCCGATTGCATCCAGCTTCCATAAAAGGGCGCTGGTCTTTCTTGAGGAGGAGTGACCACGTAGTAATGCAGTACGTAGCCTTGTGGACAACCTGTAAGAAATGTGCATTTTCCACCTTGTTAAAGACCACATCATTCCTACATGTCCAAATAGCCCAAATAAACGCACAAAGGCCAATCCGTATACGTTTTTTCACCATCTTATGCAAGCCATTCAACCATGAACCAAACATAATATCTAAATATGGTGGGGGGTGGAACATTGAAGGTAAATTGGAGCAATCTCCAAATTTTACGTGCAAAAGGACAAGTAATAAATATATGTTCAACCGACTCCTCATGGGTACAAAACACACATTGTTTGGAAGCCACCCAATTCCATCTAGCTAGATTATCCTTCGTTGGGATTACCTTCCTATTAACAAACCACATAAAAATCTTAATCTTAAGTGGGATTTTCATTTTCCACAAATACTTATTAAGAAAAGAAGTATGACCATTCATAAAATTATTGTACATTGATTTCACCGTGAAAACCTTATTAACGGTCAAATCCCACGAGAAGATATCCTCCTCGTGGGACAGCGAGACCGACATGAGTTGTTGTACTAACAGTAGCGAATCAACCCATTTAGCTCCTACTAAAATCCTTCGAAATTGAATGTTTATAGGTGGAGCAGCTAATAGCACATCCACAACAAGAGCATTCCTATTGCGCGCTATATTATAAAGATTTGGGTAGGAGTGAGCCAAAGATCTATCCCCTAACCATCTGTCTTCCCAAAACCGAGTTCTCTGGCCATTACCAACGATACATTTTCTCGGCTAAAGAAATCATGCTTCACCGCCATAATCCCCTTTCAAAAAGGGGAATCATTGGGTTTGAGCTTGACTTGAGTAATACTCTTACCACAATGGTATTTGTTTGTTATGAGTTCCTGCCATACTCCCTTCTCGCTAAGTAACTTAAAAAGCCATTTGCTTAATAAACACTTGTTTTTTGTTTCTAACAATTCAATCCCTAACCCCCCTTGATCTTTAGGTCTGCATATAATATTCCATTTAGTTAGCCTGTATTTTCTCTTATGTTGGTCGCTTTGCCAAAAGAACCGGCTACGAAAAAAATCTAATCTTTTCCTAACTCCCACTGAAATTTCGAAAAAATACAATAGAAACATTGGAAGGATTGTTAGGAAAGAATTAATCAATACTAATCTATCCCCATATGAGAGTAGTTTACCAGCCCAAGAGGCTATCTTCTTCTCAAAATGATCCTCAACTATCTTCCATTCCCTAAGAAGGAGTTTCCGATAGTGGATAGGAATCCCTAGGTATTTAAACGGAAGAGACCCCACCTCACGTCCAAAGATGTTACGGTAATCCTCTTCACAATCCACTGATTTGCCAAAGCAAAATATTTCACTCTTGTGAAAGTTTATCTTGAGACCAGAAAGCTGTTCAAAGATAGCCAAAATAAGTTTTATGTTAACTGCCTTCTCGACATCATTTTCAAGAAACAGAATTGTATCATCTGCATACTGGAGAATAGATACTACACCCTCCAACAAATGTGGAATTAAACTCCCAACCTGCCCGTCAACCTTAGCATGCTCAATGAGAACAACCAACATATCGGCTACCACATTATAAAAAATTGGAGACAACGGGTCCCCCTGTCGTAACCCCTTTAAAGTTTGAAAATAATGACCAATGTCATCATTAACTCTGATACCGACACTCCCCCCCTCAACAAAACGTGCAACCCAATCACGCCATTTCGAATTGAAACCTTTCATTCACAGTACCTGCTGAAGAAAATACCATTTGACCTTATCATATGCTTTTCGAAATCAATTTTGAAAAGCACCCCATCTAGTTTTTTAGTCTGCAACTCGTGAATAGTCTCATGTAATATCACCACTCCTTCCAAAATATTTCTGCCCCGCAAAAAGGCAGTCTGAGTGTGACCAATAATTTTTTGTGCAATCGCAATCATTCTATTTGTACCTACTTTGGTGAAAATTTTGAAACTGCGTTCAAAAGACATATGGGCTTATATTCCTCAATTCTGGAGGCATTTTTTTCTTAGGAAAAGTGTGATAACCCCGAAGTTTAACCTATACAAAGGAAGATCACCCTCCTGTAGTTGACTAAACATTGCCATTAGATCTTTTTTAACAATAGGCCAAAACCTCTGATAAAATTCTGCCGGGAACCCATCTGGCCCCAGAGCTTTGTTATGCTCCGTAAGGGAAATGGCTTCAAAGACCTCATCCTTAGTGATTCTAGACGTTAAAATCTCGTTCTCCTCATTAGAGATCCTAGGTAGATCCTGAGTAAAAGTCTCATCAAGACAGATATTGTTAAACTCAGAAGGTCCAAACAATTTTTTATAGAAGTTCGTTATATAATTTTTAAGATTGTCTACTCCGATAATAGTTCCCTCCTCTTTCTCAAGCTAGAAAATTCTCTTTTTACGGTGTTTTCCATTTGCAATCAAATGGATGTACCTAGTGTTACCCCCACCTTGTTGAACATGTTTTACCTTCGCTCTTTGTGCCCATTTGGCTTCCTCATCACGTCTAAGTTTAGCAATAAACTCATCCGCCTGTTTATTTGCAGCCAACTCCTCTATAGATAGTGGAGTGGACTCTGCCTTGATATCCAACTCATCAATGAGCGGGAGGAGTTTTTCTTTTTTGCTCTATACTCTCCGGTTAAGTTTTTGCCCAACCTCGAAGAAATTGGCGTAAATGACGCACTCTAATATGCCACGTGTCAATCGGAGAGTCTCCCTTGGCACATGAAGACCACTCCCTATCCACCAACTAAAAAAACCCCTCCTTTTTAAGCCATGAAAGCTGGAAGAGAAGTGCGAAATATTCCCCAAATGGGCTTGTTGGCCACAGTCAATAATGAGAGGAGTATGATCAGAACCTGTACAAGCCAATGCATGTACAGATACTAGTGGGTATTTCTGTTCCCACTCAATGCTAGCCAAAAGACGGTCTAATTTTTCAATAGTAGGTATTGGCCGCCTACTGGCCCATGTGTATTGTCTACCAGAAAGTTCAATATCTTTCAAGTTAAGACTCTCAATTATAGCATTAAAAATGAAGGGCCAACGCGCATTAAAATTATCATTGTTCTTCTCTTCTCAACGTCTGATAATATTAAAATCACCTCCTAATAACAGAGGTCTATCTTCGTTCTCACAAATTCGAACCAGCTCAGCCAGAAAATCAGGTTTGGAGTTGTCCTGAGCCGCCCCATACACTAGAACTAGAGACCACAAGAAAGCATCTAGTTTGTTTTTTAATTTTAACTTGACACAAAACTCACCTGCCACCACATCCTGAACCACAAACTCATTTTTATCAAAACCGACCAAAATTCCCCCCGAACGACCCCTAGGCGGAAGGCAATACCACATATAGTCTCTCCCCCCAGTTAGCTGTCTAAGAAAAGGTACCGAGAAATACGATCTTCCAGTTTCTAAAATTGCCAGAAACTAAGACGTAACTCTCTCACTGATTCCTGAACTGAGAAATGTTTGGCAGTGTCCCCAAACCCATCGCTGTTCCAGATCATTCCTTTTATTGTATTTTGTTATTAATATTTTGAATTCTAGCACTCCGTCTTTTTACCGAGAGACCAACGCCTCCCTTTGGTTTTCTATTATTCTTCTTAATATTAATCTTGGTAGTCAGACCCATATGGTACGAAAGAAGATCATTATCTTCGTTACCAAGATCCTCGGATAGGTTTGAAGCATTTTTTTATAACTAAACTATTAGTAGCCCCATCAACCGCAATAGAAACATCTATACGTTTTATAGTACCGTTACCTCATCAACTGGTTACAACAGCTATGTTGAGTTTATCTATATAAACTTGCATGTTTATTCTTGAGTTAATAACTCATCCAGTCCCACAACTTGCAGGGGATGAACGATTTAGTCCCACATCTTGGAACCTGAACTCTATTAGTACCAAAACTTGGTTAGTCTAGATAATTTAGTCCAAATAGTCCGAAACGTGCCTGTCTTGAAGCGGTAATTTTGCATTTTTGTCCAAATCTAAATTCCGTTTCAGTCCTATATGTGGCAGTTGAGATTTTTCCGGAAACAACTTCGTGGGTTCATCTATTAATGTTCACATCTTACCTTTTGGCTCCATCGTGAAGAAGCAGAAGGCTGCACGGGCGCTTCCACCTCCGCGGAGCAACGACGAGGACGGCGACGGTGGCCGTTTTTGCGCCGCGAGTAACCGCCGGAGATGCGCTATCGCGAGCACAACGAAGACCCGCCGGCGTACGGTAAGCAAAATCTCCGCTTCGACGGCCACTCCTTTCCGCTGCTTGCCCTTGGTTTTGGTAGGGAATCGATGGGCGTATGATCGGGTCTGCTCTAGGGTTTTTTAGAGGTAAAAATCGCTGGTAATAAGTCTCGTACTAGTGGAACAAGGTTTTGGTAGGGCCAATTTGTACTAAAACTGCCCAGAAAAAAAGATCATGCTGTTACTGATCCGTGTTGCAATGCTCCTGTTCTTGAGTGACGAGGTAGTTTCCAGAAATTAAAGTTGTTAATTTTAGCCATAAGTGTGTTGGTGAAGGCAGTTTACATCAATCTTATGTCTATTTTACAGTTTTATCTGAATCTGATGTCAATTGGTAGTAAAGTCTGAATTTTTCTGAACCAGATTGCTAATCTGTAGGGTTAGGAAGGCTCATGAAAAATAACAGCTACCTTTCCATGTTTAATGCTTCCAGGATTCTAAAGCATCAGGAAATGCTACGCCAACTGAAAAGTATATATGAACAATTGTACACACGCTTCAGTTCAGTTAGCTTTTGCGCCACAATATAGTTTCAGTCAAACTATACAGGCTACCTTTCCATGTGCACGCAACTTGTTCAGTCATCAAACACTTTACATAAGTACTAGGATTACGCTGTTCTATGGTTCAGAATGTTGCTGGGGAATACCTTATGTATTATCTCTCATCTGCCTCAGATATGTGCATTGCTATGGCGAGCAGAGAACTATCGGTTATCAATATAGATTATTAGTGTTTATCGGCTATCTGTGGTTTTAACTTCAATTTCACCTCCTTAAGTTAATGTTTAACACCATCTAGTATTGTTGTTAATGTTTATCGGCTAGTTTATCGGCTATTCTTCCAAGTTGGTGCGTTTTATGATTTTCCTTTTGAGGCGACCCAGTCCAGTTCGACGACTGTTTGGTCTTAAATGACGCAGACAGCCAGCAACGATGTCATTTCCGGTCAAGTTGCATTTTATGTCAAATTTGAATCAGACCTATCTTCTCCTCAATTCGACAATATATTAATATTTGCTACAGTTATCAATGCAGGAGAAGAAACCAACATGTTCTCAGTTGAAGTAGTGTACAATGGATTTTTTTGCGGTTTGCGAGATAAATTGGAATATATTGATGCTTCAACTGCATTTTTTGACAATTGCACTGCTGATACGTGGTCACTTTCCTGGGTTGATGAAATTCTGCGTATTCTTGGCGAGAAGAGAGGCGGCAAACTTCATGTCTACTGGTGTTTGCCGGACAAGGAAATGAATGATGGCTTAGTGCTTATTGAGAACCATGCTCAGATTGTGCAAATGATAAAAGCTAGCAAGTCACACAAAACACTTCTCTTGTTTGTGGATCATACCAACTTTCTCAGGGAATTGAGACCAGATGCAGTCATCAGCGGAACTTCTATGCCAAATGACACAAAATCTCTAGCAGCAGAGAAGGAGAAGATGGAACAACTTGGGGAACTATCTGCTGAGCCTGAAGCAAGCCTGGAACAGAGGGTAGAGTCAGACAAGGGGAAGCTGGAACAGATAGCAGAGTCAGATGATAGTGACAATGACAGCGACTTTGAGTTGTATGACAGTGATTTTGATGTTGGAGATGGTGATGATGATCTATTTGTTGAGAATGTTGATAATTGTGTCGATGATCACAATGAGAAGGAGTTGTGTGAGGAGCATGAAGACGAGGATGCCCTTGAGGATAATGATCTCAATCTATCAGAAGGAGATAGACATAATTTGATGAAACATTTCAAGGCATTTAATCCAGAGGTGGACATGGACAATCCTACTTTCAAACTTGGGATGGTGTTTAGTGGTGTTGAGGAGGTGAGAAAGGCACTGGTAACATACAGTATCAGGAACAGAGTACAAATCAAGAAGACAAAGAATGAAAGAAGAAGGTTAGAAGCTGTGTGTGCTCCTGGTTGTACTTGGATGCTGAGAACATCCAATGATAGAAGAAGGACAGGCGGGTTTGTAGTCACTGCTTATGAAGACACACACACATGTGAATCAGGCTGGCCACTTAAAGCAATAACTACAAAAATTCTGACAGAGAAGTTCATGCACGAATTCATAGACAACCAGAAGTTAGACATTCCAAGTTTTGCTGCAAAGGTTACAAGGGAATTCAAAATGTGCCCCCCCAGGTGGAAGCTACGTAGAGCAAGAAAAGCTGCTTTGCTACATATACATGGTGACGAGGAAGCTCAGTTCAACCAACTGATGGATTATGGGCAGGAGCTTAGGACGAGCAATCCTGGCTCTAAGTTCTTTTTTACAACAAATTCAGTAGGTGATCCAGGAAGCACAGAACATAGGGAGCATTTGGCCACTGTTTATTGGAGTTATGATGCTTGCAAAAGGGGGTTCCTTGCTGGATGCAGGCCTTTGATATTTCTAGATGGGTGCCATATTAAAACAAAGTACAAAGGCCAGCTACTGACAGCAGTAGGAATAGACCCAAATGATTGCATTTTTCCGATTGCATTTGGGTTGGTTGAAGTTGAATGCACTAGCTCTTGGGAGTGGTTTCTCACAAATCTAAGAGACGATCTGAATATCACAAATACATCTCCCTGGACAATCATGAGTGACAAACAAAAGGGTCTCATAAATGCTGTTCAGAAAGTGTTTCCAGATGCAGAACATAGATTTTGTGTCAGACATTTGCTCCAGAATTTTCAAAGGGCGGGCCATAGAGGAGAGACATTGAAAAATGACTTATGGGCCATCGCAAGGTCAACCAGTCTCCCCAAGTGGCAGAAAAGCTTGGACAAACTGCAGGTCGACAGTCAAGCAGCTTATGACTGGATTGGAGAATTAGTGCCTAAAACATGGATAAAGGCCTTTTTCAGTGAATTTCCCAAGTGTGATGTGTTGTTGAACAATCATTCAGAGGTGTTCAATAGCTACATTCTAGATGCCAGAGAGATGCCTTTCTTATCCATGCTCGAAACTATGTTCTACAAGCTTCTGCAAAGGATTGAAGGAAAACAGAGAGAGTCTCAGAAGTGGCCAGGAAGAATCTGTCCAAAGATTAAGAAGAAGTTGGACAAGTTCATAGAATGGAGTTCTGAATGCACGGTCACACCCGCTGGTAACTACCTATACTCAGTTAGTAGCCATGAGATGGAGAAGAACTACATCGTAGATTTCAAGGCTAGAGCATGTGATTGCAAGAGGTGGCAGTTAACTGGAATTCCATGTCACCATGTGGTAGCTTGTTGTAGACATGATAGAATTAATCCTGAAAATCTAGTTCACAGCTGCTATACCATTGATGCATTCAACAAAGCCTATGCCTACAATTTGGCACCACTCAGAGGGAGAGTTTTCTGGGAAAAAATGAATGCAGTGGCTATTCATCCACCTCTATATACCAAAGTTATGGGCAGGCCTAAGAAAAATAGGAAGAAAGCACCTGAGGAGAAATTGAAAAAGGGAGTGAAGATATTCACAAAGTCTGGAGTGACGATGCACTGCTCTACCTGTGGGAAAGCTGATCACAACAAGAAGGGCCACCGAAAATATGTTGAAATGCAGCAAGATCAAATGCATATGAATAATGTTGGGGAGGATGAAGATATAGATATTCCATCTATTCTTGAGGTACATTTTCGAATTTCCATTGTTGCAGAAATAAATTGTTGCTTCATGTAAAATAGTGCTTACATGTGTACTCAATTTGTGTGCAGCATGTCATACCTCATGCTCGAGACCCCTCTCTTGACCCTACAAATCTAGTGGAAACTGTTAGAGTGACAACTGCTTCATCTAGAGGAAATTTGAGAGGAAAAGGAAAAGGAAGGAATAGTGCACCAAAGGGACCAACAAGATCAGATGCGGCACCGGAGCAAGGTACCAGCAGTAGGGGAAGAAAGAGCAAAAAAAGTGTTGAAGAAGCTTGCACTAGTGGAAGTATACTTGTGCCTGATGCAATACCTCCTGCCAGAAGAAGAAAAGCAAGGAGAGGAGCATACCACACTGGTCCTGGGAGTGCTCACTTCCTATTGTTTGGTGATGATCAGCATAGAAAAGCTAGAGAAATCCCTGATCTTAATGATGAATATGTTCCAAACGATGAAGCACAAGAGGTTCCTCTAAGTCAAAATGCACCACCACCTGCTGATGTAGATAGGTAGCTGATGACAGATAGTTCAGAAAGTTCATCTACGGTTGATGCTTTATTTTCCTACAGTACGTGTAATACGATGGATGTTGTGATATATAGTTGCCAAACAAATTTTTGATAGATTTGGTACTCAGTTCAAGTTCTTGTGATATAGCTGTCAAACATGACATTTTTGAGTAAATGGCTGCTATTTGAGTTGTCGACCTGCATTAGGATTTTAAGTGTGGTAACGGTGTATCTCTGGTCCGATAAAGCCTTCTCTTTCTCCATGTTGTGGAACTGGTCAGAGAAAATGGATGTACCGGTTAAATGACATTAGGCAAACCTGGCATTTTTAGTTAGCTAGCTAGGAGAAAACCTGGCATATTCTTTCTGTATTTTCTTTTGATATTTCAGTGTACTCGTCAAATGACAACAAGCAAAATGAGCTCACTACAAGAGTAAGTATAGGAAGAAGCCAAACTACAAGATATGTGGAGGTTTGATTGATTGGTGATGGACGGGACTACTGTAATTAACCATCCAGACTCCTTGTTCTTTTATTTTACACAACACATATACATGTGATTAGCTAGGAATTGATACAGGTTGCCAATCTCTATTTGCGCTTGCCTCAAAATGTATGGAGATGCTTCCCTCAAAAAGAGTACCAGCATGCAGACTTACCTTCAGTGCTCAAGATTCAAGTTTATATCTGGTTCCTCCCATGGTGATGATCAGTATAGAATTATGGATATCCAAGCTTCATGTTTTACGGTAAGCGCTTGTCCGACTAAATTCTCCAACCTCCTCTAAGGTACCATAACAGTAGGAGGAAACAATTATGCAACTTATTGCGTTCCAGGCAACCGGCCCTTTGTTGCTCAAGACAAGAAAATGTCCAATTTTAAGAAGACCAAATCGTGCCACTCCAGCAAATACACTCTGTTCCCAAGTGATTTTTTAGCCAAGTGTGAAGATCAAACGACACCATTTTACAGTGTTATTCACCTTGCAACAGGGAACCTCCAATGGGGGCAGGTAGTTGCAGGAGTGGCCGGCCAACCACAGCCTACGACTGCACTGTCGTGCAAGAGGCCATAGCCAGCACAGGCCGACAGCAGCAGAGAGACATGAATTCACTATGGCACCTCCGGGGAACTGACCTGTAGCTTGGCCGGAGTCGAGGTGTTGTCACGACGTCGAGCCGGTTGTGAGGTACACCACGTCGCTGTGGAGCGTCATAGCGATGTACCGAGGTGGAGCGCCATGGAGGGCACGGCAGCTCGGCCGTCCACGGCCATGTTATGAGCTGACCGGCCGTTGCCACGGCGGAATGGGATTGGGGAGGCGGCGCGGCTGGGGATGGGGATTGGGGAGGCGGCGCGGCTGAGGGGGAAAGGGGTGGCGATATCAACGGGCAGCCACAGCCTACAACCACACCGTCGTGCGGGAGGCCATAGCCAGCACCGGCCACACC
The DNA here is from genome assembly GCA_028641055.1 of Alopecurus myosuroides. NCBI lineage: Eukaryota > Viridiplantae > Streptophyta > Magnoliopsida > Poales > Poaceae > Alopecurus > Alopecurus myosuroides. The sequence continues at coordinate 111,824,880 of CM054059.1, read as the reverse complement.
ACGACCACCATCGCCGCCGCTGGGAGAGATAGGTTAGGATCGGGAGTGGGGGATTTTTTCTCTGGATAGGAGTGAGGACCTAAGCGCAAATAATAAATAAAGTGCAGGGAGGTTTCTTCAAAAGCTACGGGTGACGTGTCGGCAGCACAGCCGATCAGGACCAAAACCAGTCCGCGTCGCAAGTTCTGGGACCATGTGCGTCCGCCTCACAAGTTCTGGGACGAAAACGTCCACGCGGTGCAACTTGTGGGACTACAGGCGTTATTAACTCTTTATTCTTTTCTATGCATGTGTTTCCTGATCTCTCTTAGACTTGTGATTTTGTCGATCTGATTTCATCTGGCTAATTCAATGCTGGAAATTCGACCCTTCGTATGATTCTGACTGGCCTCCTCACTGGCCTTAAACCGTAAACATTTGGATTGAGGCTGATATTCAAGACCTGCCAAGCCAGTTGTACTCCTGGAACAGCCAACATCTGGCTATTCATCCCGGGCAACATATTGCACACAGCATGATTCAGTATATGTTATTGATCATGAACATATATATATAGGAAAATGAACATCTCCTTGTTAATTACCAAGACCACGTATATGCTAGCTATACATCTCTGTACCAACGATCGGGTTCGCCGCCTCCGCCTCCCTGTGGAGGACGGACCAAGCTGTCCTCCCACAACGCCACCTTGACGAACTTCTTGGTGCGCTCGCCGTCTCGCCACTTGAGCGAGTACACCGTGTGCATCGTCCGCTGCCTCAGATCGTACAGCCCCACGGCCCTCCCCGTCTCCAGCAAGATCTTCCCGTCGCCCATCTCCACCGGGACCACCAACCCGCCCGCTGTCTTCGGCGAGAACTCCGGCCACTGCCGGAGCCCTATGACGTGCTCCTTCATCCATCCCTGCCCGTTCTTGCTCCATATCGTCATGGTCTCCGTGTGGGCGCACGGGTGCGCGACGCAGAGCCGCCCCGCGAGCTCCGCCACGACCATCCTGCAGCCGTCATCAGGGCGCGGCGCCGGCAGGAGGGCCTCGAAAGACGCCGTGTGGATGTCGAGAACCATGATCATGTTGTGCGGCTTGCCCATCCAGTACATTTTGTTGTCGACGTAGACCGGCGGCACGTCGAGCCACACGCGGATCGACGCCGGACATGGCACAGTCCTCTCCATCCCATCCTTGAGTGGCCGCAAGCGGCACTCCATGGGCGAGCCACGCGAGTCGGCTATCGTGACCAGGACGTGCTCCTCCGTCACCTCGTCGTACCCCATGCCATGGCTTCTAGCAACTCCCTTGTCGGAAGGGAAGTGGAAATACCGACATTCATCGACTACTGGGCTCAGCGCGTAAACATTATCGGAGTTGTCGGATGATGATTTCACGAGGAGGAGTCCATGGCAGGGCTTGCTGCTCACCACCCTCTGCTCCAGTAGCGTCGGCGATGCGTGCAGCAGCGAGGACTCTGTCCTCCTTTCCTCCGTGTCAGCGTCCGGGAAAAAGACACGCAGCGTGGAGCGCCGACTGGTCCTGGCGTAGCGGCTGTGCCGCTTGACGAAGCGATCGGTTTCGATGAGCGCGCGCCATGTCCGATGAACGAGCTTGAGTTCTCCGAGGAGGGACGCCGGCAGTCGGTGCAGGGCTATGCACAGGGCCTGCAAGGACGCGGACGAGAGCAGGATGTCTTCATGCTTTCGCCCCGTGGAAACGAGGCTCTCCTCGTACACCACCGCCTTCGCCGTCGCGCAGCCGTTCTTGTTGGGCTGGGCAATCAGGGACCCGTCGGCGAGGAGCTCCTCCAAGGCGCCGGTGGCGGGGGTGTAGGCACAGAGTTGGTGGACGGAGTCGTTCGGCCTGGCTATGCTCAAGCCCGGCCTGAAGAGGATGCGTCGGCCCCCGTCCATGAACGCGAGGGGCCTGACCAGGCACGACATGAATCGCCTCACGTCCGGCGGCGCCACCGCCAGGTCGATGCGGCAGCGCAGGTCCCACGCGCCGGCGGCGGCGTGGGCGTGGGCGTGGTCGCTGCGCAACAGCCATATGTCGTACCGCGTCTGGTGGATGGTGGAGACAGAGGAGAAGAGACACGCGCGTCCCTCAAGTTCCGTGAGGCCGTACTTGCCGTAGCGTGCTGGCGGCCGTATGACCCCGAAGGTCTCGTTGGAGAGGGAGAAAGAGATGATATGCTTCTCGTCCTGGCACGGCCCCTCCGGCTCCGACATCCAGTACAGATGGCCTTGCGCAAACACGCTGGCTTCGTGCCGGCTTATATGCTCGGCCTCCTCAGGAAGGTCGGCGTCGCCCAATGCCGGCCGCCAGCAGGGCGCGTCGTCGACCACGTATACGTCGCAATCGGCAAAGTAATCCTCGTCCCCGTTGCGGGTGATGCGGACCACCTTGAACTTGTCGCTGCAGGCGTCGTATCCGATCCCGAGGCTGTCGTAGCACAGTCTGTCCGTCGCCACACACCCGCCGTGCCGCGGCGGCAACAGTCGACCCTCCGGAAGCGCCGTCATCTGGCCGGTGGATGGGTTGCAGACGTAGTAGACGGCGGCGTCGGTCGTCGTAGCGGGCGGGTTCTCTTCCTCCATGACGATGAGGCCACGGCAGGGGCGGGTGCCGGCGTTGCGCATGGGGCGACCTGGGAAGGCGACGAGCGTGGTGCCTCTGGGTTGGTCGGGCGACCAGGCTGGCACCGAGGTGACGCCGGCGGAGGGGACCGGGAGGACGAATAGTCTAGGGCTACGGTTGGCCGCGCGGAAGTGGCGGTCGGTGAACTCGGCGGAAGGGGCGAGCGCGGCTGCCCAGGCGCGCGAGAGGCAGCGGCACCGGCCCACGGACCTCGCCGGTAGACGCATGAAGATGTCCAGCAGGATCACGTCGGGGATTGCTTCTCCGACTGCGCGTACGCTTGGCTCTGTCGGCGCCATGGCCGCCGGGCGCGAAGAGGAGCAGGAGCAGGATCTTAGCCGGCTTGCCAGGAGAAGGATGTGTATATATGGTGGTGTCGATGGAAACTCAAGAGACGAACTCGTATCGGACTAAATCAGGACTTTGGTCCGACTAAGTGACCAACTAGATCGTAGATTGCACTCGTAGGCAGCCAAAAACACGCTTAAACGTCAGTGGGATCCAAATTCCAAATTCATTCCACGGATTGACAAAAAACAAATTAGCCATGACATCGCATATTCCTATATATGGGCACTATTCGCAGTCTGTTATATGTTTTTTGCTTGAGCTGTTAATCAAATTTGAATACGATTAAGGGTGCGCATGCTCTCCTTGGGTGGATGGGCCCCACACTTTTTCAAAAATAATCCTTTACGACGCACTTTGCTACGACCCAAGTGTGGACCACATCCACATAACTATTAATCAAACCTCAAAACAATCGCCCCCTTCCTCCTTAATTGGATCCAGATAATGATTTGCTACCTGTACGGCGCAAAAATTGGTCCACAGCTAGATAGTAGCAAAGTGGGTCGTATAGGATTATTTTCCCACTTTTGCAGAAAAGAATTGTCCCCACCTGGCTAGATTCTGCCCTCTTTTATTTCATCTTTTTTACAAAAAACTATAACTTTCGAGTAGAGTTTTCAGTTTAAGAACCCTCGCGATTAAATCTTTAAAACTAGATCTCTTTCGCTGGAAAAAAAATTACGAGCAACTTTTGTTCAAGACGAAACAATTTTGCTGCGCTACGAAACAACTTTTTGGAGACGAAAAAAATCAGGTTGGCAATTTTGCAGCAACAGTGAGCAACTTTCCAACAAGGTAAAGCAACTCCATAGCAACTAAACTAAATTTTGTACGAGGCGAAACAAATTGGGTGTGCGTTGCGACAAAATTCATATAAACGGTAAGAATTTTTGGTGTGCCGATTATGGAACTTTACTATATGATGTTAGACAACAAATCGACATAATTGAGCAAGTATTATATGATGATAGACAACAAATTGACAAGATTGAGCAACTTCTATAGGATATTACGCAACGAATCGACATAATTGAGCAAGTACTATATGATATTAGACAAAAAATTGAGAGGATTGAGCAATTTTTATAGAATATTAGGCAGCGAATTGACATAATTGGGCAAGTACTATATGATGTTAGACAACAAATTGAGAGGATCGAGCAATTTTTTTTAAGAAACATAAATAGCTACTATTATGTATTGTTAGGCAACAAAATAACATAATTGAGCACCTATTATTAGGCGGTGAAATTGAGCAACTACCACAATATGTTAGGCAATAAATTGATGGAATTGAGCAACCATTAAAAGCAGTTAGGCAACAATTTGATAAAAAAAAGAACAACTGCTCCATGCAATGACATGTTTGGTTGAATCACTTGTTCTCAATTCTGGCCCAACTGAGGCCCATCTACAGTCGTGCATTCCCCCAATTCGTGCAGCGAGCGTGGGCACTCTACAGGGTCGTGCGGGAGGTTAGTGGAGGCTATGGTCCTGGGTCGCTTTGGGTAGTGCCGCGGATCGGATGAGCTCGTCTACCGAGAGAGGGCATGCACGACCAAGCTCGCGGGATCGCATCAGGCGAGCGCCGGGACACTGGACGATGGTGATTAAGAGGAGGCGCATGCAGGGGATCCGGTGGAGCGAGCGGTGCGTTGGGCTGGTCATCAGGCGCAGTGATCCGTGCCCAGCATGGAGCGCGAGCGCCGGCGTGGCGGCCGAACAGGAGGCGAGTGTAGCCAGGAAAGATATGAGAAGGGGACGAGAGGTAGGAAACATGCGTTGAACCGTGCGTAGGGGCCATTGAACGGGCTAATATCCACGCGTCTAGTCCAATTGTGCGATCACAAGGAGGGTGCGCTCGTGCCGCCTAACGAATGCAGCTGCGGGAAGAAGTATTTGGGTATGATTAATTATGGCCAGAAATATAGTGGACCACTACTAAAAACGTGTTGAAAAGGAGAAAACAAGACACTTCGGGTCGTCCCCTTAGGGCGACTGCCGGGGTAGCGCCCCCTCCCTCCTCCCCTCCTCCTCCACCGTCGTGGACGAGGGCCGCTGGGCATAGTCCGCGTGGTGCTGAGGGCGGTGAGGCCTCCATTACATGTATTTGGGAAGCATCGGGGAAAGGTCGCGCTTGGCGGCAGTGCACTCATGGCGACGGTGGTTTCGACCAAAGGCAAGGCGGCCCTTCTTGATGGACGTGGTGGCCTCTAGGTGAAGCAACGACAAGTTGGTGTTGGGATACGTCAGGGTCCAGCACAGGCTTGGCAGCGTCTGAATTCGGAAACATCTGGGTCTACCGCCGGCTAGGCGGGCCTCCAACGGCTTGGAACAGGCGTTGTGGAGCTACTAGCGCTGCGGTGGGCCACCCCGCTGAATTCGAGAGGCCAGAGATGTTTTATGCCATGGTGGTGTCGGCTTCTGTCCCGACGGCGGGCTGGACCTCTGTCGAAGTTCTAACTCCACAAATCCCTCAGGTGACCCTATCGGGTTTCGACTAGGAGAAGTCATGAGCGCTGGTGAAATCGTCGGCTTGACAGGAGGCGAGATTTACCCAGGTTCGGGGCCCTCGAAGAGGTGAAACCCTTACTCCTGCCTTCTGCTGATCTGTATTGGATGATTAGATCGGTTACAGGTTGCTCGAATCGAGAGTAGATCTCGAGTTCCGAGGCTTTTTTGGTCGTGCGGTATTACTTGGTCCTCTCCTTGGGGGCTCTCCTGGCCTTATATAGATGGCCAGGTCTCGAGTTCTACCCGGAGAGGACTCAAACCCTAGCCGGGTCGGTTACAAATTCCCTAACTTAACCCGCAAGTCGATGCGGGTGGGCTTCACATGGGCCTTCTAGAGTATTCCAAGGGCGCTTCCTTTTGGGCCTTAACCAGAAGGCCTGAGAGGGGGTGTCCTTACTCGCAGGGTCCAGGATCCATGCCTTCGTCAGTAGCCCCCGAGCGTGTGCTTGACTGGGGCTTTTCCAGTCGAGTAGGCGGTCATACTCTTCTTATTTTTATGGAAGATTGCTCTGACAGTCATTGTTTTTCAAAAGGGTGTGTTCCCTGTATCATGGGTCATCATGCTCGAGTATCGAGCAATATAAGCGCCTGTTTTACGGCTTTTTTCGCAGAAGGATGTAGCACAGTAGCTTGGCTCTCCCGAGAGATCGGGGCCAATTAATTGCGACTAGGGCAAAAACATTCCTGGCCTACTCAGATTCGAGACCTCCGACTCGAACCCGATAAGGTGATTGTTGCGACTGGGCCGTTGTGGACTTACCGAATCGAACTTAACCTATGGGGCTACCCGGCGCGTCCGCTAGGATTTTTCTTCGTGTTGTTGACACGGAACTATACCGGAGGACGCAGCTTTCGAGTGCGATTCCAGGCCCAAAAGACAGATCTTTTCGGGTCTTACCTTCATATTCGAAGAATACGACATCCGGATGTGCCTAGTCGGTTGAACAATCCAGGTTCTTATGATGTAAGATTATCATGTGTAGGAGAGGTAGGTGTTTCCTACCCGATTAATTTATTTGAGCTCCATACGAAAGAAATTTCGTGTTGGAAGAAGAAACTAAGCCCGTATGAAAGAGTTTTCATGTGCGGGATGCTGTGCCCATACGAAAGAATTTTCGTGCATAGGGTATTTTTCTCTTGTTCGAAGAGGTCTTGCTTTATGAACTGTTCATGGAAAAGTTGCTTTTATCCGAAGGAATTGATATTCATACGAAGATAATTTCGCGTTTGAACTTCCAGTCGAAAAGATTTTGGTTTTGAATGACGAATGCCATGACGTCATGGCGCACTCCTCTTCTCCCGATGGGACGTGACGGAGTGGCAGCAGATGGTGGCCCACCTTGTCAGCTTTTTGACCGGGAAACGAGACGTCGTTCTCGGTTTTTACGCGAGACGCGCAGTAAATGCGCACGATCTTCTGTTAAGATCGTGGCACGAAACAGCGCAGGCCGCCGCTTCGTTTCACCCTTACGCGTGGCGGCCGTGATAGGTGCCACGTAGCGCATCGTACGGCTGAGATTGCATTGCCCCGTGTATAAATACGGGTGTTAGCGCTGCGGTAAAACTTTCCCAGCTCTCTGTCTTCATCTTCTTCCTCGCGCCCATCTTCGTCTTCCCCGCGCTCGAGCTCTCGCTGCAAACAATGGCTGGCGGAAAGAGACGCGGTGCTGCCGGTTCTGCATCCGGTGAACCTTCCGCGCAACCCGCGCCCCGCGCCGGCGACTGGCGTTCTCCCAACACCACCGCAAAAAGCATCAAGGAGATGCAGCGGTTGGGGTTGCTGCCGGCGGAGACGGAGAAGCGAGTCCGCCTTGGGAAAAAGGAAGAGGTACCCAATCCTCAATCGAACGAGCGCGTGGTCTTTGTGGACCACGTGACTCGGGGCCTTTCTTTTCCCCTTCATCCCTTCTTCCTCGGGTTGCTGTGTGTCTATGGCATACAGCTTCACGATCTCCCCCCGAACGCGGTGCAGCACATTACGTGCTTCATCGTGTTCTGCGAATGCTATCTCGGCATTCGCCCGCACTGGGCGTTGTGGAAGGCGCTCTTCAAGGTCCGGATCTTCCGCGAGAAGTCGCGGGTGGAGTCCGAGCTTGGCGAACCGCTTCGCACCGGCGGCTTCGGGATCCAAGCTCGACAAGAAGGCAGCTACTTCAATATGCATTTCGTCGACTCCGCCCAAAGCTGGCGGAAAAGGTGGTTCTACGTCATCGACAACAGCTCGGGTGGGATTGTAGAGTTCCACCCGTTCGCTGTTTTGACCAGGCGAAAGTCTTGGGGGCACAAGATGTCAGCCGAAGAGACCCAGACTGTTGCTCCTTTGCTCGCGAGAGTAGCTGCTCTTCGGGATCAGACCGCGGGAGTTGTGCTCAACGGGATGCATCTGGCGAGCATCTTTTTGAAGCGCAGGATCCAGCCACTCCAACAAAGGCCCTCCGCCATGTGGGAGTATCAGGGCTCAGAGGATCCCAGTCGAGTAAGCCGCGAGGAACTTTCGAATGTAGAATTCGAGAAGAAAATCGCGGGTATCACCCGACTGAAGGTGGGAGAGAAATTCCCTGATTGCTCTGTTGAAGCCTTCGCCGCCTCAAATCCTCCCCCAGCCGAGGTTACTTTCTTTCTCTTTTTTCGTCTTTGAGTTGTTCCTTTTTCTTGTTCTGAGTCCTAGTCGATAAGGTTTTCCTTGTCTTCTTCTTGCCTTTGCAGAGCCTAGCCATGGCGGACTGCTACCCGCCAACTACGGGGGAAGCCGCCTCAGAGCAAGTGTCGAGTCATCAAGACGGCGCGATTGACACCAGCATCGCCAATGCCTCTTCGAGTTCAGAGCACGATTCTTCGGATGACGTTGCGGACTCGAATGGCGCTCCGACGAAACGTCGTCGGGTAGATGAGGACGAAGCTACTTCCAAGGACAAATCCTTGGAAGCATCGCCCAGTCAAGCTCCTATCCATGCGACTCCACTTCGCTCCCTTGCTCCTTCGCCTTCGTTCCCAGTGATGACGCCCGCTTGGAACGCGGACTTGCTGGATGACGAGTAAGTGTTTTTTCCTTAATCTTGGTCGAACATTTTTTGTGCTTCAGTATCGATTGTTTCTATCTTTCGGTGCAGTCTGCAGACGATCAGTCCTCGCAGGTACGCCGCTGCCGTTCCTCCCGAGAAGAGGAATAAGGCCAAGGATGTGGGTGAAACTCCCACCGCGGGCACCGTCCAGAACTCCCCTAGAGCAGCCCCCGAAGCCGCAACGATGGTACGTGAAGCTCCCAGCTTTGCCGCCAGGGCTTCTGCTTCTAAGGAAGTGACGGATAGCTCTGCGGATCCGCTGTCTCGCGCCTCCGGCCAGGTACACTTCATCTTCCGTCTTCAAAACCATTTTTTATTTTTATCGGGTGCACGACAGTGCTCCCGATGGGAGTAGCCCCCGAGGCTGTAGTCGATCGCATGCGATCGGCTACAGGCTCAAAGTCTAGTTTAATTCCTCTTCATGATTTCATTTTTATCGGGTGCACGGCAGTGCTCCCGATGGGATTAGCCCCCGAGGCTGTAGTCGATTGTAAATAATCGGGTACAGACTCTATTTTAATCCCTTCTAACTCTTTTGTCTTCGTACTTTTGCAGTCGCTTATTGATTCTCTTGCGGCGATCGGTCGCCGCGTCGTTCTCGCCGAGTCGGATTGCGAGTCGCTTCGAGCGGACCGTAGCCGACTTCAGACTGAAAACGTTCTTCTCAAGGGTGAGCTTTATCGTTTCCCTGTCTTCCACACTCCGTCCATTCTTGAGTTTTTGACAAGCATCTCTTTGCAGCTCGACTTGAATTTGCAGAATCCGAAAAGGTCAAACTCTCTGAGCAGGTAACTGATCGGGAGGCTGACCTGACGGCCATTCGACAAGAGCTAGAAGCTTCCCGCATGCAGTCAGAAGATTTTGGTCGACAGCTTGCAGATGCGCGGAAGTCCTTGAAGGAGTTAGAGAAAGCTGGCAGTAAGGCCGACAGCGACATTGTCGGGTTCCTCCGTCCCCTTGCTGAGCGCTTCGCGGGTAAGTGTGTTGGAATTTCGCGACTTTGATTCTTCATTTTGCTGTACTTTGCTAAGTATTCTTTTCTTCCTTCACAGGTATTCTGGATGTTCCTCTAGAAATCCCTGGACTCCAGCGGGTGGATGTGGTAACCGACACACTTGCCCAGCTTAAAAGGCACGCTGATGGAGTTCTCTCCATGATCAATGATGCCACTCAAGTGCTGGGGCAACTGCACGGTCGCCTCCTCGCCAACGCCACTCCTGCACCCGCGCTAGATGATCTGTTGAAGGTCTTCTCAGAAGGAAAACTTCTGGATGCCTTCGCAGTCGCACAGGCGGAATCTGGTGCGAAGACTGCGATACAATTCGCTTTGGCGCATGGAGTCGAAGGTTTGGAGGAGGCGTACACAGCTCTTCCGGTCGACCCCTCCACGGGCAAAAAGGTACGGCTCTCTCGTTTTAGCGAGCAAGCCGCTATTCTTGCTCGGAAGCTGTCTGAGATTTTTGCTCGGCTGCGGGGAGGGGCGACTGCTGCCAGCGGGAGCACCAATGTAGCTTCGTAGATTTTTTCCTTTTTCTTCTCCTTGAATGTAATGAACCTTGGGATGTATTCCCGTACCTTTGTTGTCTTTAATCGAAGAATTCATCTTGCAATTCGTTCCCTTTGTTTGTGCCTTGTCTCCCGATGGGAGTAGCCCCCGAGCGTTTGTTGAATAGGCGATTAGAATTGACTCGAGTAGGGCATCTTACTTCTTTCGTTTTATGCTTCCAGGCTACTGGGTTTGTCGCAGAAACGTCGAGTGGATGTGGTACTCCAGTAAATCCACTTGTTGCTGCTGTTGGCACTTTTGCGGGCCTTCGTGATAAGGTCCAGGAGGGTGAGCGCAAGCTGAAAGCTATGCGCGGGATAGCCGATGTGGCGAAGTCCAAGCAGAAATTGGCAGCTGAACGCGAACAATTCCTGATGGATGAACTGGCTGTAGTCGCGAGGGACTTGCTTTGTAAGTAGTGCAGCCCCCGTGTCTTTTTCTTCCTTGTTTTCTCATCTGACTGAGTGTGTTTTTGTCTTCAGTCGTTAATCCGGATGACAGGGAAGAAAAGCAGTGGGTAGAGAATCACATCCTTCAAGGGGCTAGTAGCTCCAAACCTCATGCGAACAATTTTTGGTCTGATCGCAGTCGGGGTTTTGTAATGGCCACCTTGAAATTTCGAGTCCGCCAGGCGAGAATTCTCGTGAGTTCATTTCACGAGGTCTTGGTTGCGATGAACGCTGCATTTTATCCACTTGAAAAAGGTCCCGAAGACTGGGGTTATCTTCTCAGTTTGTTTGGACGTGAGGGAGAAGTTCACGCGTGTGTGCGCAATCAGATGACGTGCGGCGCGATTGTGGCTCTCTCTTTTGTCCGCATATGGCATCCTGAGATAGATGTTAACTTTGTTGCTCGGCGTCCAGATTATGCAATCGAGGATATCTCGCCGTACTATGATGCCGTACGTCCTGCGGCGGAGAAGATTATCCGAATGACCTCTGAAGAGGTGAATAGAATCTTGGCGACTGAGAATGCTCAGCACTTTGACTGATTGTCGGATGTAAATATCCTGTAATCTGTTTATAATTTGTAAAAAATCGTTGTAAGGTGTATAACCTTGTATTTGATGTTGTTTCTTTGTGATGCATAGTTGTAAGGTAGCCCCCGTGTGTTTTAGGGGGTGTATACCTGTAACTTGTAGCATGTAAAGAATGAAAAGCTTCGAGTGAATACGATGAAGGAATCGCGTCTTTATTGCAATGACTGAGAAGCCATGTATTCGAACTACAGGACTGGCTAGTATAGCCTTATTTTTGTTGTGATAACAAATAAACCTAAGGATAAAATTTGCGGAGGTGTGCGATGTTCCACGGATTGGAGTAAACCCCTCCGGTCGCTGGATTCTTTAGCCTGTAGGCTCCGCCTGGGATGACTTCATGTATGATGAAGGGTCCTTCCCAGGGTGGCTCGAGCTTGTGTCCTTCCTTCTGTTTGAGCCGCAGCACCAGATCCCCAACCGCGAATGCTCTGTGGCGTATGCGGCGACTGTGATAGTTGCGCAAGGATTGCTGATACACCGCGGATCTTGCGAGTGCGATGTCGCGTATTTCGTCGAGTGCATCCATATCTTCTGCGAGCGCCTTGTTGGAAGTTTCTTCGCTGTAGGCTACAACTCGTGGGGCGCTGAATCGAACGTCCTCGGGAAGGACTGCTTCTGCCCCGTATACCATGAAGAATGGCGTGTACTTCGTTGATCGATTAGGAGTTGTGCGCAGGCTCCAAAGTACGGAGGGTAACTCTTCCGCCCAATGTCCTGCGGCGGGGTGTAGACGATCGAGTAGTCGCTTCTTGATGCCCATCGAAACTAAGCCATTGGATCTTTCGACTTGTCCGTTCGTTTGCGGGTGAGCGACTGAGGCAAATTTGAAATTGATACCTTTTTCCTCGCAGAATTGTTGTGTCTCCTTTGCTGTGAAATTTGTACCGTTATCTGTAATGATGTCGTGTGGCACCCCAAATCGACATACAATGGAATCGAGAAACTTGACGGCGCATTGGGCGCTTGCTGAGGTCACTGGCATAGCCTCAATCCATTTGGTGAACTTGTCGACCGCGACCAGCAAGTGTGTGTATCCGCCTGGCGTGGACTTGCGTAATGGCCCAACCATATCTAGCCCCCATTGTGCAAAGGGCCAGGCTATTGGTATCATGTGTAGTTCCGTAGCAGGGGCGTGTGGCCTTGGTGCGAATCGCTGGCAAGCGTCGCATCGTTCGACCAGGCTTTTTGCATCGTTGGCTGCTGTTAGCCAGTAAAATCCTGCTCGGAAAGCTTTTCCCATTATTGTTTTCCAGCTAGCATGATGTCCGCAGTCTCCTTGGTGTATGTCCTGGAGCAATTCCTTGCCGTCTTCGGGTGCGATGCAACGGCGGAGTATTCCCGAGATACTTTGCTTGTATAATTCTCCGTTGACTACTCGAAAGGATTTGCTACGCCTGATTATCTGTCGAGCCTCACGTGGGTCGGTCGGGAGCTGTCTGTGGAGCAGGTAGTCGAGATATTTCTGCGTCCAGACTGGCTCGACCATGAAAACCTGTCGTGATATATTGTGAATAAGCTCGATAAGCGCGACCTGCGGGCTGACCTCTGTTTCTGGCGCTGCTGCAGCTTTCTTCACTTTGACTGATCGCTTGATCATCCGTTCGAAGTATATTCCTGGCGGTATAGGTGTATTGGTGGAACCCATGTTTGCCAGTCTATCTGCTTCTTCGTTGCTAGATCTTGCAATGTGTTTCAGCTCGCAGCCTTTAAAGCTTCCTTCGAGTAGGTTGTACATGTCACGATATGCGACCATGTTTTCAGCGATGGCGTCGCATTCTTTCATTGTCTGCTGCACGATGAGATTGGAATCACCGTAGATCATTAATCGGGTAGCTCCACAGGCGATTGCCATCTTCATCCCGTGCAACAGAGCTTCATATTCTGCGTCGTTGTTTGAGGCTGGATCGTCTGGTGGAAAATCCAGTCGCAAGACGTATTGTAGCTTGTCTCCCCGAGGCGAGATAAGGACGATTCCAGCTCCTGCTCCTTCGTTTCTCTTGGATCCGTCGAAGTACATTATCCAATTGCTCGTGTACTCGGGTGGTCCGGGCGTTTGTAGCTCTGTCCATTCGCTGAGGAATTCCACGAGTACTTGAGATTTGACTGCTTTTCGCTCTGTATAGGTGATGTCCCAGGCGCCCAGCTCGATGCTCCATTTTGCTATTCTTCCGGATGCCATAGGGTTGTTCATGATTGTCCCGAGTGACGCATCATTAACCACTGTAATGGTATGTTCCTGGAAATAATGTTTGAGCTTTCGAGCTGTGAGAACAACTCCATACGCCAGCTTCTGATATTGAGGGTATTGTTGCTTGCATGGCGAGAGCACCTCGCTGATGTAATATATTGGTCGTTGGACTCCGTATGCTTTGCCGTCTTCGGGTCTTTCGACCACGATTGCTGTGCTGATGACCTGGTTTGTAGCGGCTAAGTATAGTAGGAGCGGCTCCCTTTCTTGCGGTGTTGCAAGGACGCGTCTGCTTTGCAGCGATCGCTTCAGGTCTGCGAACGCTTGTTTGGCTTCGGGTGTCCACTCGAATTTGTCCGTCTTCTTCAGTAATTTGTAGAAGGGTAACGCTTGCTCTCCCAATCTTGCGATGAACCTGCTTAGGGCGGCTAGTCGTCCTGCGAGCTGCTGGACTCCGCGTAAATTGGTCGGCTCCTTCATAGTCAGGATGGCTTGTATTTTCTCTGGGTTGGCTTCAATGCCTCTGGCGGATACCAGGTACCCGAGAAGTTTTCCCGCCGGGACGCCGAAAACGCATTTGGTCGGATTGAGCTTGATCCGATATGCATTAAGGGCGTCGAACGTTTCTCTGATGTCCTCGAGGAGTGTGTCCTCTACTCGAGTTTTGATGACGATGTCGTCGACGTACACTTGTACGTTTTTGCCAATGAGATTGGCGAGGCATCTTTGCATGCAGCGTTAATATGTTGCGCCTGCGTTCTTCAGCCCGAAGGGCATTGTCGTGTAGCAGTAGACACCGTGGGGTGTGATGAATGCCGTCTTCTCTTCGTCTTCCTTTTTCATTCGGATCTGATTGTATCCCGAATAGGCATCCAGGAAGGAGAGGCGTTGGCAGCCTGCCGTAGAGTCCACGATCTGGTCGATTCGTGGTAGAGGAAAATTGTCCTTGGGGCAGTGCTTATTCAACGATGTGTAGTCGATGCACACCCGAAGGATGTCCGTGTTCTTCTTGGGGACCAGCACCGGGTTTGCCAACCAGGTGGATATCTTGATCTCCCTAATAAAGTTGGCGGCTAGCAGTCTGTTTATTTCTTCTCCAAGCGCCTTCTGCTTGGGTTCTGAGAATCGTCGAGTCGTCTGTTTGATGGGTTTGGCGTTAGGAAAGACTTCGAGTGAGTGCTCGGCAAACTCCCTGGGTATTCCTGGCATATCTGAGGGCTGCCAGGCGAAAATTTCCCAGTACTCACGGAGGAGTTTGACGAGCGCGCTTTCCTATGCTGGCGAGAGGGTTGTGGAAACCATTGCGGTCTTGGCGGAATCCGTCGGGTGCACTTGGTGCTTGCGGGTGTCGCTGTTGGCGCTGAATTCCAGTTCAGGCGCGTTTTTCTTCGTGAGGGGCATGACGGAGTGGTCCGTGGTTTTTGCCAGCTCTTGAAGTTCTTCTTGCATCCCGAAAGATTTCGCGATCTCATTGAATTCTATGTCACACTTGTCTGACTTCTTGAAGTCTCCGTCGATGGTGATCACACCGTATTCGCCGGGTAGCTTGAGTTTCAAGTACGCGTAATGTGGTACTGCCATGAATCTGGCGAACGCTGTTCGACCAAGGATGGCGTGGTACTGTGAGGGCCAGTCGACGACTTCGAAGTCCAGGAATTCCCTTCTGTAATTGCTTGGAGAGCCCAATACAACTTCTAAGTTGATTGTTCCGAGTGGACGGATTGCCTTGCCCGGAACTATCCCGTGGAAGGATGTTTCTGATTCCGTTAGGCCGTCCAGGTTCTTGTTCATTCGACGGAGTGTATCCGCGTAGATGATGTTGATTCCACTGCCATCGTCCATGAACACGCGGGCTAGGTCGTAATTTCCAATTTGCGCCTGGATGACGAGGGCGGCGTGTCCTGGTCGATAGACTTGTGGTGGATGGTCTTGTTTCGAGAACGTGATGGGCTGATCTGCCATCTTCAGGTACTCGGTCTTCGTTGGCGGTGTTTGCACTGCCATGCATAGTTTCCTTGTGTTAGTCTTTTGAGCTCTACGAGAGGGCATACCTTCTGTATCATCGCGAGTTGTCCTGCCGGATTCGGATATGCGTTGGCTCCATTGTTTTGTGGAGGTGGCGCAGGTAGCGCGGCTAGCGCCATGTTTGGGTTTGCTGGTGGAGGAGGCGGTGGTGGCGGCTGGAATTGTTGTCCCCCTCCTGGCCGCGGCGGGTAGTTTTGAGTGGACGCGAATCTTTTCCTCGCGAGAGCATCCGAGATGTCAAGAAACTTTCAACAATCCTTGAGAAGGTGTTGCCTTAGTTTTGCCCGTGCGCTTATCTGTAAACAGGTGTAGCGAGCAGTATGCATCAAGATCCTCCTCGGGGGACTTTTCTTCTGCCTTTGGTTTCCACTCGCGACTTCCACGGCGGCCAGAGTCGCGGTTTCGCGTGAATTCTGCCGCCACTAATTCCTCCCTGTCCTCGTGGTCGTAGTATTTCCTTCTCTTTCTTCGCCCATGACGGTCTTCTTCGTGCGTGGGCGACGATGCTCTTTCATTGCGTACCGCGTCTTCTCCGTTAGCCCATTTTTCGGCTATGATCATTAGCTCCCCAATGGTTTTGGGAGCAGCTCTTCCTAGCTCTTCTCGAAACGCGGTTCTTCTTGCTCCTTTGGCGAAGGCCTCAATCGCCACCTCTTCCGAGATGGTTCCTGCGGTGTTCCTGAGTGTGGTCCACCGCTGGATATATTCTCGTGTGGATTCGCCACTCTTCTGTTTACACGCTCGTAGTTCTTTGATTGTGGCTGGCCTCTTGTACGTCGACTGGAAATTTTTGCAGAAATCGTGGTGCAGGTCGTCCCATGATGCGTAGCAAGATTTGGGTCTTCTTTCCAGCCAGCTGCGGGCCGCGCCTGTAAGATGCAAATTGAGGTATTGCATGGCTGTGTTCTTGTTCCCACGTTGACATTTTACTGCCGTGAGGTAATCGCTTAACCACTGGGAGGGCTCGAGCGAGCCGTCGTATTTAGTCACCTCCGTGCTGAGCTTGAACCTCTTGGGTAGAGGTGCTTCTCGGATACTGCGAGCGAAACAGAGCGCTCCACAGGTTTCGTCGTCTGAGGACCTGGATGAGGAGCGTTCGCGATACCGTGAAGTTCTCGCCCTATCCACCTTCTTTTGGGCGAGATCTGATCGCGCGTCGTATTCGGACCGGTCGCGGTCGCTGTCTTTCCTTGGTTCTTTGCTTCGCTTTCTCGAGCGGCTGCTGTGGCGCCGCGAGCTTTTGTCTCTCGGGCTGTCGTCGCTGCTGCTTCGACTGTCGCCGCGACGGCGGGCTTCTTTTCCTCGACCACGCCGTGGCGATTTGCCTTTCCTCGGGGATGAACTTCTGTGTCTGCGGGGCGTTTCTTTATCCTTGTTTTTCTCCCGTCGCTCCTTCTCCAATTCTTTTTCGGTCTTCTTGCGATCGTGGGAAGCGAGCCTTGCGGCCGCCAATCCTAGTCCTTTGCGAATTTGTTTGTACTGTTCCACCCGAGGGTCGCTGTCCGTCGGTTGGTTCATCTGCATGTAGGTTGCTGCGGCTAGGATCGCGGCAGCTGGGGTTTGCGGATAGACGTTGCCGTCATCGTCGACCCTCATGAAGGAAGACGTGGTCGACCTGTCGGTCGCAGTCACGGATTCGTGGCCCCTTGACGATGTTGCGTGTCCCTTCCTTGCGGGTCGGGTACCGACTGAGGGTGCAAGGGACTGTTCGACTCGCCGCAGGCTTGATTCATCCGCCGCTCTTCTGCGACGGGCTAGATCCGCCAGGGCTTCTTTGATGTTTGAGGCCGCTCTTACTAGGTGGTAGTGGTAGGCGGTTAGGTCTTCTTGTGAGGCTCCTGCCGCGGGTGGCTGACTCCGCCGCATGGCCTCCTTGGCCCTCTTCCAGGCCTCCCGCGAAACGCCGATTATATCGCGCTCGGTTGCACTGTATTCGGTTTCCGAGGGTTGTTCCGATCCTGCCATGCAGACTTGGGCCAGTCGTGGCTCGTGCGTCCTAGGCGCAGATCGGAAGGCTTCCCGTACCCGAGATGGCTCCTCTGTCGAGAGTGCGTGGTAGTCGACTGTGTTGAAGCGGATGGACTCGCCGCTTTTCTCCATAGGGAAGCGTGAGTTGACGGCTCCAGATTCAGGTTCAGATTCATCCGAGAAGTGGAGGATTCCGTCTCTGTTCGCCATGAAGTTGAAGCTTCCGAACGTCAGGGTGACGCTCTTTTCCAGATCCTCGAACACCGGGCGTGATTCCGGCGAGTGAGGCATGACTATGACGGATCCGATCCGTACGGGATTGTTCGGAGCCGTAGTCGATGGTTTCCAACGGGAGTTGGATGTCGATGAAGCCGAAGATGCCGGTGATCCAGCGCCCGCGCTCCCCACGGTCGGCGCCAATTGTCGAAGTTCTAACTCCACAAATCCCTCAGGTGACCCTATCGGGTTTTGACTAGGAGAAGTCATGAGCGCTGGTGAAATCGTCGGCTTGACAGGAGGCGAGATTTACCCAGGTTCGGGGCCCTCGAAGAGGTGAAACCCTTACTCCTGCCTTCTGCTGATCTGTATTGGATGATTAGATCGGTTACAGGTTGCTCGAATCGAGAGTAGATCTCGAGTTCCGAGGCTTTTTTGGTCGTGCGGTATTACTTGGTCCTCTCCTTGGGGGCTCTCCTGGCCTTATATAGATGGCCAGGTCTCGAGTTCTACCCGGAGAGGACTCAAACCCTAGCCGGGTCGGTTACAAATTCCCTAACTTAACCCGCAAGTCGATGCGGGTGGGCTTCACATGGGCCTTCTAGAGTATTCCAAGGGCGCTTCCTTTTGGGCCTTAACCAGAAGGCCTGAGAGGGGGTGTCCTTACTCGCAGGGTCCAGGATCCATGCCTTCGTCAACCTCCATCGTCCAGCCCCATCCGGTGGTGATGGTGGTCCGGCGGTGTCGGAGTTATGCCAAATAAGGTAATAACCCGACATTGGCTAAAAGTTGGCCTGCCAGGGTGGCCCATTATTGAAGAAGAAGGAGGCTTATCCAGACGGCCCAGCAGGCCGACGCGCAGAAGAGATGGATTCTAGAAGAACCAGAATTCGGCCCAATCCGGTCCGGCTTGGAGAAGAATCCGGATGTTTAAACTTCAAATATTAGACATAGATTCCTAATACGAATAGTTTTCTCTTCTGCAAGCCCTAATTCGGCTATCTAAATAAAACCGGACGGGGGCCGCCTCAGGGCAAGAAGCAAAGAGACGCATCATACTCATGTTGTACTTTATATACTTTAGGCTTTAGTCCTGATTTAGTGAGATTGCAGGAGTAGGATGTCCCCACCGCCACGGCGTACGAAACCTGGGTAAAACGAGATTTTCGCCACCGGAAACTTCCCTACATTCCACCCACCTTTCTACTTCCGGATTATGGTACCTGTGCCATGATCCATACTACAAACACTCGCCACTTGGCGCCCACCGTGGGGACAGATGCGTCCGGGTTTACGTTCTGAGCAGGAATACTCGGCGGAATTGGTGACACGATCACGATCGAGAGCCTCGAGTTTGACGAATACGACACGCGCATCGTCAACAATAGCTCCTACATGCCGGCACAAAATCACCTGGTGAGTACATACTTTATTCCTATTGCATTCGCTAACATATTCATAGGTTTGATGGCGGAAGCGGTAGGGTTCCACGGTGGAAGCAAATTTATCCCACATGCCAATGCCCAATCGAGGACGGCTTTGATGCCGGACTCGGAAACAATTTATCCTGCTCTTACGTAGGAGCAGAATAGGAACTTTAAACTGCATATCGCCAAAGCATGATTGGATCCCTTGCCTCTTGGGAGATGTCGGCATTTAGATCACACTTTGTAGGCATGGTGCAAGTACAACCCTCTAAGATAGTGGAAGATACATAACCCCTCGAAAGGGTGGAAGAATCGGAACCCGCCGAAGAGGTGGAAGAATCGGACCCCTCTGATAAGGCGGAAGATCCAATGCCTATCATCCTGCCAGACAATTCAGAAGAAGTCGAATCTTTCCCGGCATTAATCGAAGCTAGATTACATCCGGAAGAAGCCAGATCTGAAACAGATTATGATGATGATGGATCAGCATTTGAGCGTAGAGTAAAATCTATGCAGGGATGACTTCATGAATTTTTTATGGCTAAACCCACTCGAAAAAATAATTCCAATGTAAACCCGGAAAAATAGCAAAAAAACCCTTCAAAAAACCCTAATGGATTCTTGGAGGAAGACGAGCAGCTCGAATTCCTGGAATTTCAAGAACTAGCGGAAGATAAAGCCCCTAAGAAAATTCCATCGTCAAAGAAGAAGAAAAAGTCTGCAAAAACATTCCAAGGCCCAGAAACAAAAGCAGGAAAGATTAGCTGAGTTAGTAAATAAAAGTTTCAAACTGGTGGCAGTAGCGGTGAAAATACGGACGAAAGAAGGAAGCAGAAAATCAAGAGAGTTTCAGCCCCAGAGCCCTCAGAACAATACAAAGTGGATCTGCTCCAAACCCTAGTCTCAAAGCATGAACCACCGGAAATCCGGGAAGCAAGAAGGCATGCATTGATGTGGCAGCAACAACTGTTACTCTGGTCCCAAGAAAATCTCTTACAAACCTAGGAAGCCACTAAGGTACAACTGAAAGAAATCGAAGAATATGAGAGGCGGAATCGGTCAGAAGTAAAGCCAATAAAGCTTCCCGGAATAGGAATCCCAGAAAAAGATCCATCGGCCCGAAGAAAACTGTAAATCAAGCTTGGCATCAGCAAGCAAATGGCGTCAATCCTAAAGGCAAAAGTATGTATAAAACTGTAGCCGATATGCAGAAGCAGTGTTCACTATCTGGAACAATGATCTGTATTCAAAGGAGGAAAAAACTCCAAGGTGCGTATGCTTTTCTGAGCAAAGCCTTCGAGCAGTAATAGCGAGGGAAAGCATGTTAGGAAGGCTTTTTGATTCCTCAACCACGTGCAAAACTGCCACAGCCGCTGCAGCGCCAGAGCCAAGTGAACCTGGAGGATCAGGAAGTTCAAAGGGAAAGGATGCAGATCCATAGAAGGACAAAAAAGACCCTCGAGATCGGGATGCAGAGTCTAGAAAAGGATCCCATCCGACAAAACATGGTGCCCACCACAAAAAGGATGACACCAATCGTCGTAAGCAGGATTACCCCGACAAAGCATGGGAAGACATGAGCCGTAAGGATGATAAGCATGCCCCCAGTCAATCTCAATTAGAGAAAGAAAGAAAAGCCATGCCCCCTCCGAGAAACCCGACAGACACAACTGGAACATATGAGCATCCCCATAGCAGGGATAGATCCCTCACTCGACGAAATAGTGAGCGTGCTAGAATCCGGACTCCACCATGTTCATACGGAGAAAATTCTGGAAGAAGCCAAAACTAGCCATGGAATGACGAACCCAGATGCGCGCACTCGCGTAATGGAGGACCTAAGGGAACTAAATCACCCTCAGTACACTCGGAAGGACGTCATCCAAGGAATACACTACGGGAGAATAAAGACAAACTTTATTTCGGCCTGTAGTGCTTCACCGACCACATCCGAAGAATAACTTGTCATTCCGGGTTCGCAAAAGTCGGACCAACGTAATCAATGTATACTGGAAGTACTAACCTAGATACATGACTCTCAGATTACTATACCGCCATCCAAATCAACAAAGGAACAGATTTAGTGTCAGTAAATTTTTTGCCCCTAATGCTACTTGATGGAGCACGCGATAGAATAAATAGACTACCTTCGAGAACGATAGACAATTAGGAAGATATGTCCAGGGTTTTCACATAGGACTTTAGGGGACATACAAATGCCCCAAAAGTATTAACCAGTTTAGCCGTTCCGTCCAATATGAGAATGAATCCTATGTTGATTTTATCTCAATATGGACAACAATGAAGAATAGTTTCACGGGAGTCAATGACACCCAAGCAATGCATGCTTTCATGAATGGCTTAAACCTCGGCCTTGTGCCGCCCATGGTTGGTTCAAAAAGGCATAATGACTTGGATCTATGCTTACCACAACCAATGAGCATGCTACGGCTAAAGACGACATCCGAGTGAGAGGCGGAAATATGGACGCATTGATTTAGAGCAAAAAGTCCGCTCGCACTGAGAAAAAAGCCACTCACAAAGTACAGGAAAAATCCCAAAGAAGTAAATATAGCCTGTGGAAGGGAAAACACGAACAAGTGGAAGAATAAGGTGGCTGAAACCAAAGAATCTGTCACATACTCAATGGAAGAGTGGGACAAGATCAAGACTGAAGACTGCATTCACCACGGAAAGTTCAGAAAGCCAAAACATACTAACTAGCAATGTCGGATAAATAAGCACATGAGGAACACTGTTGAAGCTGGGAATAAAGGAAACAACACCAAAAGGAAGTTCAACAAGGCAAAACCTGATGCTAAGGATGAAAGTGAGTCAGACACAAACGACAAGATCCAAGAGCAGCAATTCAAAGGCGAACAAAAATTCCCAAGAGTAGATGAAGAATTCAATCTCACCTTTTTGGCAACACCATCCGCCAAAAAGGTGAAGCAAGCGTGGAGGGAAATCAATGCAACAGTGCCCTAACACCTAAATATCTAAAGTATGCCAAAACTGCAATAATGTGGGATCAGTCTAATAATCCTGGCAATATCCTAGAACCAGGTACACATGCCCTCTCGTAAACCCTATAATAATGATTCGAGGAGAGTACTTATGGACGGAGGAGCCATCATTAACATCATGTACATGAGCACCCTGGAAAAACTCCACTTATTGCAAACCCAGATGAAGCATAACAATGTGAGATTCCACGGTATAGTCCTAGGAAGACAAGCAACATCTCTTTGAGAAATTTCTCTCGAAGTAACCTTCGGGGAGCCGGAACATTTTCGCACCGAGTGGATCTCATTTGAAGTAGCCCCACTTGAGAGTGTATGCCATGCTATCCTCGGTAGGCCAGTTTTCGCCAAATTCATAGAAAGATCATGTTACATCTACAACAAGCTCAACATCCAGGACGAAAAGACGGTGTAATCACCGTTCAAGGAGATTTCGCCCTTGCAAAAGAGCTTGAGCTTGGAAATGCCCTTTGTGCTGAGCGATCATCATGAAGGAGGAACTAAAATTGTTGGCCAAAGAAGTTTCACTGAATGAAATGCCAGCATGTAAAGAGAGCTAAAAGCCAACGGACAACTTCAAAGCTTTAGAAAACACAAAGAAAGTTATTCTAGACCCGAAAGATCCGACAAAGTACGTCTTCATCGGCGATGGAATGACGGACCAATAGGAAAATGTGCTCATCAAGTTCCTCCATGAGAACGGGCATATTGTTTCCTGTTGTTCAGCTGATATGCCAGGAGTACCCCCGGGAATTTGCTAAGCACAAACTCAAAGTAAAACCAGGATAAAAATCAGTCAAACACGGACTTTGATGTTTCAACGAACTAAGATGGAAGGCTGTAGGAAAAGAGATTATCCGGATTTTAGCTGCCGACTTTATCCCGGAAGTGTTCACACAGATTGGGTTGGAAATCGAGTGTTAGTCCCGAAGAAAGATTGTATAATACTTAGGATGTGTGTAGATTACACCAGTCTTAACAAATTGTGTCCAAAGGATATTGCAAATTGATCAGATAATAGATGCCACTTCTGCCTCTTAGCTTTTATGCTTTTTGGGTTCTGATTCCGGTTATCATCAAATACGCATGAAGGGGGAAGATCAAATAAAAACTCATTCATAACCCTGTATGGTACATACTATTACATAACCATACCTTTTGGCTTGAAGAATGCCGGATCCACATATCAGCGTTGCATGCAAAGATGCTTGCATTAGCAAATAGGTATAATAGTCCAGGTTTACATGGACGACATTGCCGTCGTATCCAAGGAGAAGGATACCCTCCTTGACGATCTGCGAGAAAGTTTCGATAATCCACGCATATAGTGTGAAGTTAAATCCATTAAAATACATGTTCAGAGTTCACTGAGGAAAACTTCTAGGTTTCATCGTGTCTTATAGAGGCATTGAAGTAAAACCGAAAAAGATAAAAGCTATACCGAATAAAAAAAAATCTACATGCTTAAAACATGTTAGAAGGTTAACATGATCAACTTTCGCCATAAGAAAATTGATAAGCAGATTGGGCGACAAAGCACTTCCATTGTACAAAATGCTCAGGAAATACGACAAGTTTGTATGGACTGAAGAGGCGGACAAAGCATTGGCACCATTGAAGGTAACACTGGTAAAGGCTCCAACATTGGCATCCCCAAGAGAGCATGAACCATGTTGTTGTATTTAACAGCAACAAACAGGGCAATCAGCGTTGTGATAATCGTGGAAAGGAAAAAGACGGAGAATCAAGAAATCCCGGATCAACATCGTGTGTACTACCTCAGTGAGTTATTCCCAGAATCAAAATAAAGGTATCCCCATTATCAAAATTTGGCATATACTTTTTTTCTCATCTAGAAAAACCGGTCGTTACTTCCAAGGACACTCAATAACACTAGTTAATAAAGCACCACTTGGCGACATAATAAACAATGTAGATGCAACAGATAGAGTCGCCAAATGGGGAATCGATCTTGCGGCATTTGAAATGAAGTACCAACCCATAAACGTATCCTTAATTTCTGATGTTCCATGTTGTTTTCATGTTGTTTCCCACATGTTTGCTATACACTTTATGCCATTTTTATCGATTTTCCGGACTAACCTATTGACAAGATGCCATAGAGCCAGTTCCCTGTTTTCTGCTGTTTTCAGTTTTAGAAAAGTTGTATTGGAAATATTCTCGGAATTGGAAAATTCGAAGCTCGGAAGTCTTAGAATTCCCGAAGGTTCCACGGAGTCCTGAAGAGACCCGGAGGGGGGCCTCAGGGGGCCGACACCATAGGGCGGCGTTCCCCCTGGCCGCGCCATGGGGTGGTCTGGGACCTCCGGCCTCCACCGCCTTTGACCTTTTGCCTATTTATACCCCCTGTACATAAACCCTAAAGATATCCCACTTCATCCCCAAAAACACCCGAGGCCGCCGTCATCGTCATCCCGAGATCGGGAGGGTTCTGGAGCTCTCCCCGGCACCCTGCCGGGAGGGGAATTCATCACTGGAGGGGTCTACACCACCATGCCCTCCTCCGAAGTGATGCATGAGTAGTTCATCCCTGGACTACGGGTCCATAAAAGTAGCTAGATGGTTGTTCTCTCCATTTTTACCTCATGTTTAGATCTCGTGAGCTGCCTCACATGATCGAGATCTTCTTTATGTAATGCTACATGTTGTGTTTGCTAGGATCTGATGAATGTTGAATGCTATGTCTTTTCATTATCAATCTATCATGTTATCTTCGTGCTTATGTTATTTATGATCTTGCATGCTCTCCGTTATTAGTAGATGCTCTAGCCAAGTAGATGCTAGTAACTCCAAGAGGGAGTATTTATGCTCGATAGTGGGTTCATGCCTCCTTTGCATCTGTGCTCGAGTGACAGAAACGTGACGGATGGAGGATGTGTTGTTCCCATTAGGGTGAAGAGAACGGTGTTTACCTAGTTTACATTGTTTACATTACACACTTTGCTTACTGCGATAATCTGTTGCTAGCAACTTAATACCCAACGTTTGTTCGGATGATATTCAGAGGATGGATTATTAGACATAGATGCAGTTGGATGACGGTCTATGTATTTTGTTGTAATGCCCGCATGAATCACATAGTAATCTTTATGTCTTGCGTATGCACTACGGTGCAGCCTTCATTTCTGTCAATTGCCCAGCTATAATATGTTCAGCACACATGTTATTTATCTTTCACGGAGAGACACCACTAGTGAATTGTGGACCCTGGTCCATTTTCCTCATACTGATAAAACACCTACTGCTTTCATACTGTTCCTACTGTTTTCCTATTGTTTTCCACACCATACGTTTAACCTCTTTGTGTCAGCAAAACCGGTGATATTGAATACCTCACTGCTTCGTTGGGGAAAAGTGATTTGATTGTGTTGTGTAGGTTCCATGTTGTTGCTGAACCGGTAGTGCGCCCTGCCACCTCAGCTACATCAACCTTTAGAGATTGCTTGTCCTCCTACTGGTCGATTCAACCTTGGTTTCTTTCTGAGGAAAAACTTGCCGCTGCACTCTTCACAACCTTTCTCTTGGGGTTTACCAACGAGGGCATCAAGACTCCATCAACAGTACATCTAGAATTTTTCAAAGGTGGTGTCACACCAGAAGAAGGAAGAAAAATGCTGCAAGAAATTCATGCTGGAGATTGCGGGCATCATGCTCAATCAAAAAGCATTGTCCATAAAGCATTCCGAACAGGGTTTTTCTGGCTTACCGCCGAGAAGGATGCAGAACAAATAGTCAGTACCTGCAAAGGATGCCAATATTACGCCAAACAGACAAATTTGCAGGCTGAAGCACTCAAAACCATTCCTATTACTTGTCCTTTGCGGTCTGGGGGCTGGATATGATGGGTTCTTTTAGGACGACAAGCGACAGACTAACGCATTTACTTGTAGCAATAGAAAAATATAACAAGTGGGTAGAAGCAAAGACTATCAAATAAATTGATGGCGTGACGGCCAGAAATTTTAAGACATAGTCATGCGATTCGGCGTTGCACACAACATAATCGCAGATAATGGAACAAATTTCTCCATTGGATCTTTGGCCAAGTATTGTAAACAGAGAAGAATCCGCCTTGATCTTGCTTCTGTGGCACACCCACAGTCAAATGGACAAGTTGAAACGATGAATAGTTCTATATTACAAGGAATACGACCAAGCCTCGAAACGTCGTTGCATAGGGCGGCAGAAGCATGGGTGGAAGAATTATCGGCAGTATTGTGGAGTATCTGCACAACACTGACCAGATCAACTGGCCAAACACCATTCTTTTTTGGTACATGGCGCAGAAGCAATTTTACCAACTGACATTATACAGATTCCTCTAGAGTGCAGGCTTATGTTGAAACAAATGTCGAGATGGCACGACAGGATGCTATAGACCTTCTAGAAGAAGAAAGAGAGATTGTGCTCCAAAGATTCGCCATTTTCTAGCAAGGATTACAAAGATATCATAGCCGAAAAATAAAGTACCATTCTTTCAAAGAAGGTCACTTAGTGTTGAGAAGGGTGCAGGAAAGAGAGCATAAATTATTCCCTGTTTGCGAAGGACCATTCATAGTTAGAAAAGTTATGAAAAACGGGTCATATTACCTTGTAGATATATAGGATGAGGAAAAAGACCTCAAGAATGAGAATTGCAAGAGGAAAAGAATAATAGATGTTGACATATAGGAGACAAACCGCCCTTGGAGCATCTAACAGTTATGTCCTTTCTATTCCTAGTCAAATTCTATGTAACTATCATTGTGATTATGAAATAAAGTTGTCAGAATTGTTACGTTTTCATACTTATTACTTCTGCCGTTTCTATTTCTCAATGATCCTTCAAATTCATTGATTAACACGAAATATTTGTATGTGAGCTCGGAGTTAATGAAAACTGAATTCATTTTAACCATGTGATACAAAAGCCCGAATTTTGCCTGCGTGCTCGGAGTTCAAAGTATTTGGTTTTCGGCTAAACAATCCTGAATGTTTTGTGCTAAGCAAAATAACCAGTATGTTAAAGTTCCAAAAGACGGCTCATGATTCCGAGTTTAGTCTGATTGGTTTTCATAAAACCCGGTTGCTCGACGTGAAGATTCTGTGTTTTAGGATTCACTAAAATACTGTGAAAAGGTTAAAGCATACAAACTCAGAAAGCTTAAATGCATAAATTAATACGCGTAGTCGCAAAAATACTTGCAAGTTTTCGCAAAAGAATAAAACTTTGTATACAAAAGATAAGCTTGCATAAGTTTATAACATGCATTACAGATTATGTTACAATAAAACATAGTAATGCAGTTTTTTTTGCCATTCCTTACATGGAGGAAAATGCAATCTTGTTCATTCCATGGATTCGTCATATTCCTTGATCTCACCCGGATTTTCTAGAGTGCTGGGAATCTCGGCCTCCAGGTAGTAGGTGGTGTTGGAAACCATCTGGAAATCTTGGAGGTAAAGCCGTTGATTGACTCAATTACTTCCGCCCTTTCCGTCTCTGGGTATGACTTCGTGCAAAACTTCAGTTCCACCTGCAAACGACCAGTAACAGTCGGCCAACTGAAGGAATGTAGACAACGATCAGATGATAACATTCACAGATACAAACAACGATGGACCGCAGTAAAAAAAGCCGCAGAGGGCATCTCGGAGAAAATAGCAATGTCCAGCTTCAGTGAAGGACTCCGTCGGATGGACTTCAAGGAGTACATTGGATGAGTTTGAGTGAAAACAGTCACTGAATTCATGGAAATAGCCAACAATTGGGATTCAGGCGAGGAGTCAGCGGATAGCGCCCACCTGCTTTCACCCGAAGAAGATGGCATGGACACCTCATATGCAGATGAGGGAAATATATAGAAGATAAAATCGCAACCCAGCACGGCGGTAGAAGCGCAATAATCGGGTGTTCGATGAGATGGAACCAAAGATGGTAGGAGCCGAGTTCTCCAGGAGTCGCGGCAACAACCCTGGGAGTAGGAACTCGAGCAGGGATAAGAACAGAAGCAAGAGTGGCAGCCGCAAAAAACTCGGGCGGACGAGCTACCACCCATGTCAATCGAGCAGCAACTCGAAGGACCCTGCCCAAACCATATGTACAATGACAACAACGGAGTCTGCAGGCCGAGTCACAAGTTGAAAGATTGTTGCAGGTTCCAACTCCTCATGGAAGCATCATACAGAAAACAAAGGAAAGCTCAACAAGCGGGGTTTTTGTATGTCCCAGGAGTGTTAACAGTGGGTGCGCCACCACCACCCCCAATGGGTGTGTCGCCTCCCTCACAACCTCCAGCACAGCCGGCACCCAGGCCAGAACAAGCGTCCGCGATACAACATCAGCAAAAATTAGACTACTTGGAGGATGACGAGGAGTACCCAGAGCCGAAAGGAAAAATATACATGATACAGAAGGGTTCACCATCCAAGAGGAGTCAGAAACTTGTCACCTGGAAGGTTAATTTGGCTGAGATATCCCCACCTGCTACACAGAGTTCCTGGACTGGTCAAATGCAAGCATAACATTCTCAAGAGCTGACCACCCACCAGAGTCCCTTAACAAGGACGTGCCGCATTAGTACTCGAAGCACGAATCAGGGACTATGACCTGAGTCACGTGTTCATGGACGGAGGGAGCGGGAGTAACATCATTTATGTGGATACCTTGAAGCAATGAACATACCAACAAGCATGTTGAGGCTGTCAGAGAACATGTTCCATGGGATTGTTCCAAGAAAGGCAGTCCGCCCCTTGGGAAAAAATTCACTCGAAGTTATTTTTGGAAAGAAGAATCAAAGAAAGGAGAAGCTAGACCTCGAAGTGGTCGACTGGCCGTCACAATACAACTCCATATTGGGTAGATCACCATTCGCATGGTTCATGGCGGTACCCCACTATGCGTACCTGATGATCAAAATGGCAGGACCCAAAGGAATCATAACTGTGCATGGGAACTACAAACAATCCGATAGCTGAGACGTCGAGTTCAACGAGATCTCACATTCATTCGGGATGCAACAGGAACTTGCAAAAATAGCGGAAATAACTGACCACTCGTTACTTCCTCTCATAGAGAAAATAGCACCCAGGATGGAGTTTGACGTGAAAAAGACACAGAGCGCACCAGGTGCAACCGACTGATCCAGCAAAGACAGTACTCATGTCCATCTGGTTGCTTATCGCATAGGTAAGCGCGTTCGTCAGATTCCTTCGTGACAACTAGAGAATCTTTGCATGGGCCCCTGCTGACATGCGAGGAGTTCCTAGGGAATTCGCCGAGCACTCACTCAAAGTATACAAATATGCTAAGACAATACAGCAATAATCTACATGTCATTATTCATAACCAAAGCAAAGAGAAATAGGAGAGGAGGTTAACATACTGCTAGCAGCAAAGTTCATTCGAGAGATCAAGATTGCAACTTGGCTCGCTAACCCCGTGCTTGTCGCAAAGAAAAATACTAATGTACTATGGATGTGCATAGACTACACTTTACTGAACCAGCACTACCCCACGGATTGGTTTCCACTGCCTCGTATCGATCAAATTATTGACTCGACTACAGGATGTGAAAGACTGTCCTTCCTTGACGCGTACTCGGGCTACAACCAAATTCACATAAAGAAGGAGGACGAGGAGAAAATTGAGTGTCTCGCCTCATTTGGAGTATACTGCTATACCATGATGCCCTTCGGGTTGAAGAATCTAGGCGCCACATACCAGAGGATGATGCAGAACTACCCAAAGGCGCAAATTGGAAGAAACGCGCAAGTTTACGTAGATGATATTGTCGTAAAGTCAAAAAAGGCAGAAACCCTTATTGATGACCTTCGAGAGACTTTTGCAGCACTCGACGTATATCAGATAAAGCTGAATCAAAAGAAGTGTGCCTTCGGAGTTCATAAAGGAGATTTACTCGGGTACCTTCTATCCGCCAGAAGAATCGAGGCTAACCCGAAGAAAATTCAGGCAAGCCTAACAATAAAAGAGCCGAAAGATATTAAAGGGGTCCATCAGTTAGCAGGCAGAATTGCAGCACTCAGCAGATTCATATCTAAGCTTGGAGAGAAAGCACTCCACTTCTACAAATTGTTAAAGAAGTCATAAATTTTCGAGTCGACACCCAAATCTGAAGTTGCTTTCCAAGAACTCAAGCACACTCTGTCAACCTCACACGTACCGGTGGCCCCTCGGGAAAAGGAGCCAATACTACTCTACATAGCAGCAATCAGGCAAGTGGTAAGAATTGTGCTCGTCATGGATCGACCCGAACAAGGTGTCACACATGGAGTACATCAACCAGTCTACTACCTCAGTGAGGTCATGTCGATATAAATGCATCGCTACCCGCATTATCAGAAACTGGCCTAGCGATTCTACATGACAGTTATGTCCAAAGCACCTATGTCTGAAATACTGAATAAGTACAGTGCAACCGGTCGAGTCGCGAAGTAGGGGATGGAGCTGGGTCCACAGGATATAACCTACAAGCCAAGGAAAGTGATTAAATCACCAGTACTACCCAATTTTTTGACCGAGTGGATAGATTTGGACAGACCAAAGAAGCCAGATATCTCAAAAAACTGGACAATGTACTTCGATGGTTCCAAGAGGAAAGAAGTAGCAGGAGCCAGACTAACATCACCCAAAGGCGACATGATGATGTATGTGCTGCGGATGGACTTCAAGAATGCTTCAAACAATGAGACATCATATGAAGCACCTTTACACGGGATGAGAATGGCTAAAGAATGCGGAGCCACTTGACTCGTCATCTACGATGACTCGAACCTCGTGGCACAACAAACCATGAAGGAGCGCGATGCGCCATCAAAAAATGTGACAACGTATAGAGAGCTCTACGACAGACTCGAAGGACAATTTGAGGGGTGCGAGTTGCAGCACGTTGGAAGAGGA
Organism: Alopecurus myosuroides; assembly: GCA_028641055.1. NCBI lineage: Eukaryota > Viridiplantae > Streptophyta > Magnoliopsida > Poales > Poaceae > Alopecurus > Alopecurus myosuroides. The sequence goes on along the minus strand of CM054059.1, from coordinate 111,793,972 downwards.
AGCAACTCAGAAGCAGACGCCTTGGCAACAATCGGGTCAACCTGTGCACCAATACCACCCGACGTTTTTATGAGGTAATTGATCAACCCTCAATTAAACGCAAGGTGATAGTCATGGAAGAAACATCTGAGTCCAGTACGCCAGATCGACCGGAAACCAAAGATGAACCCGTCCCCATGGACGTGGCAGCACAGGTTCTCCAAGTCGAGTCCAGTTGGATGCAACCCCAGATAAATTATATGACACAGAAAGAACTACGAGATGATCAAGCAGAAACACGGCGAGTGATGCGCCGCGCAAAAGCGCAGTGTCTCAGATATACTACAGAAGTGTGTAACCCCGTAACAGGGGAAAGATATACTACTAGATATTCACCAAGGAACATGTGGACACCATGTGGGAAGTAGACATCTTGTCCGCAAAGCATTCAGGGCAGGATTTTACTGTCCAACTACAGATCTCGACGCCAAATTTATCGTACAACACTGCGAGGCGTGTCAGATGTTCACAACAAGACCCAATGTTCCTGCTACGGAGCTTCACATGATATGACTCGCATGGACCTTTGCACAACGGGGACTCGATATGGTTGGACCCCTTTGTCGATCGTCAAATGGAGGATACACTAGACTATTGGTAGCAGTCGACTAATTCACCAAGTGGATAGAAGCTATGCCTGTGACGTCCCAAGACGAAACAACAGTAAAATTCATAAGGTCAGTCGTCCACAAGTTCGGAGTCCCCTACGGGCTATAGAATCATCACAGATAATGTCACCAACTTCACGGCAGTCGAGTTCTAGGACTATTGTAAAGAACTGGGAATCAAGGTCACGTAAGCATCGGTGTCACACCCCCATACCAACGAATGGGTGGAAAAATCCAATGGACTGATCACAACCGGACTCAAAAAGTGCCTGCTTACGCCACTCAGGCGAGCCGCTGGAGCCTGGGCAGAAGAGTTACCCTCAGTACCATGTTGCCTGAGAAAAACACCAAACAGATCAACCAACAACACTCTATTTTTCATGGTGTATGGTGCAGATGTAGTGCCACCAGCTGAGGTACGCCACAGAGCCCCTCGAGTCACAACCTTCAAGGAGGAGGACTCGAATAGAGCAATTGAAGATGCTAAGGACTCGAATAGAGCACTCACATGGACAGTAGTATATCAGCGGAATCTACACAACTATCATGCCCGTCGGGTGCGCAATTGAACATTCAATGTTGGAGACCTGGTGCTACTACTTAAGCAGGGGAGTCACGACAAGTTGACATCTCTATGGGAAGGCCCCTACGTGACAGGGGAAGTGCTCAGAAGAGGCGCATACAAGCTCAAGGATAAAAAGACTGGGAACCTCTACAAGAACCCATGGAACATCTCGCAGCTACGTCGCTTTTATGCTTAGAATTCCTCTTTTACAATTCGAGTAAGGCTACTATAGCCATTTATGTACCCTGCATGAAAAAATCGAGCAATGTTATCTCTCCATTGCGAGATTATCTCTTTGTCTGTTTTGCAGCTAAAATAACCGCAAGGTAACCACAGTCACACTCGTGTGCACGCGAAACACTCGGGGGATGCGCAACAACAAGTTAAAATAGGAAAAGGGGTGACTCCTAGCCATGTTCGCACTTGAAAGACTCGGGGGCTGCGCATCATTAAGTTAAAACAGGAAAGAGGTGACTCCTAGCTGCGGTCGCACTCGAAATACTCGGGGGCTACGAAGCAATAAGTTAAAACAGGAAAAGAGGTGACTCCTAGCCGCGGTCGAACTCGAAACACTCGGGGGCTGAACAACAATAAGTGAAAACAGGAAAAGGGGTGACTCCCAGCGGTGGTCGCACTCGAAACACTCGGGGTTGTGCAACAATAAGTTAAAACAGGAAAATGGGTGAATCTCAGCCGTGGTCACACTCGAAACACTCGGGGGCTGTGTAGCAATAAGTTCAAACAGAAAAAGGGGTGACTCCCAGGCATGGTCGCACTCGAACCACTCGGAGGCTGCGCAGAAATAAGTTAAAATAGACAAAATGGGTGACTCCCAGCCGTGGTCACACTCGAAACACTCGGGGGTTGCGCAACACTAAGTTAAAACAGTAAAAGGGGTGACTCCCAGCCATGGTCGCACTCTAAACACTCGGGGGCTACACAACAATAAGTTAAAATAGAAAAGGGGTGACTTCAGCCTTGGTCGCAGCTGAAGCACTCGGGGGCTGCGCAGCAATAAGTTAAAAAACAGAAAAAGGGGTGACTCCAGCCGTGGTCGCACTCAAAACACTCGAGGGTTGTGCATCAATAAGTTCAAACAAAAAAAGGGGTGACTCCTAGCCGTGTTTGCACTCGAAACACTCAGAGGCCGCGCAACAATAAGTTAAAAGAAAGTAAACAAAAAGGGATAACTCTGAGCCGTGGTCACACTCAAAGCACTCGGGGGCTGCGCATCACTAAGTTAAAACAATAAAAAAAGAGAAGAGGGTGACTCCTAGCCGCGATCGTACTAGAAATACTCGGGGCTACACAGCAAAAAGTCTATATGGTACAAACATGATAAGAAGGTCAAGGCAGAAGGTCAAGGAAACAACACTACAGGAAGAAGCTGATTATACAATAGTATACAAGTCAAACGGTTACAGAGTTATTTAAAGGAAGGCTCAGTGACTAAAAGCTACAAAATTTTTACAACTCAGGGGTCCACCCACTCGATAGTTGCACATCTGTTTCCTCCTCTGCTAGGCGCATGAGTGCAATAGCAGCAGTCGTAGCCTCCATGTATCGAGAGTACATATTGATGCATTGTCGACATGGGGTAGTGAAGGGACCTCCATCAATTTTACTCAAACTCATTTGAGGATAATGGGTATTCGCGACTGCAAGAGCAACCTTTGCACCACCAACAAGCTGACAGTGAAGTAGTGCCTTGGCATGGTCATTACTACTGAATTTCTTCATTAGGTTGAAGAGTCCATGTGGCATTTTGTTTAATGGAAACAAGGCTCCATATATATTGCAGAAAGCAGTATGGCAGGACCCATCCACCCCACTCACTTGTTGCGCTCGAGTCCTTAGAGTCAGTAATTAACACTCAAGACTTGTCAGCATCAGCCCCAAAAGAGGAAGAACTGTAATCAGCAAGCTTCAGACGTTCTTCTCAACGTACCGAAGCTCTTCGACAGGATTCTCTTGGACACCTACATAAAGCACAATCGTTCAAAATCAGGAAAATTTTGTACTCTATGGAAATAACATAATTTTCACTTGAAAACTTACAGGTTAATCAGTGGTTATAGCAGAAAGCTCAGCCATAAGAAAATCTTCAGGGTCAACAGAAGCATGCTCTTTAGCTTTTCATGTAGCGAGTTGAGCTTTTGTAGTCTTTAGCTCGTGCTCTACATTCAAAATACGTGTGCGCAGGAACTACACTAAGTCTTCTGGACTATTTACTTGAGAGTAACAAATAATAGGAAGTTCAGAAAGACTTTCGGCGGCTGGTGTTCGAGTACTAGAACCCTCCTGATTTGGAGAACCTGTTGCCACAGGCACCTAAAGAAAAGTAAAGAAGACGGTCAAGGCTCGACATATCCGACCAGCTGAGTGCTTGGTAGCAATTATGCCGCCTCACACTCGGGGGCTACTCCTATCGGGAAAATATTACAGAAAGGAAATTTGAGTCATACAAGACAAGCAGAAGAAATTTTCATTCATCATCAAAAGAATAAAGTTCATTACTGGAAAAAGATGGAGTTTCCACACCGATACTACAAAATATACTAAAAAGAAATGAAGCTAGTTCTCTACAGCTGCTTTGAGAGCATCTTCGGCGGTGAGTAACTCCGTCTCGTTCCTCATGCATTGCCAAAAGTTTCTGGGCTAACTTAATGGAATCTCCAGTGTAGGGGTCGAGGTCTACCTCTTGCCCGATCAAGTCCTTGGGTGTTCCAATCAGCGCAGCTTTGAAGCCTCCTTGATGTCGTGCGCCCATGCAATAGTGAGAACTGTTCTAGCCCCAGAAAGGGTCTGCTCGCGACTGAATTCAGCTAAGACGTATGTGTTATGAAACACACCCATCAGAGCATCTAGAGTAGATGGTACTTCGTCTCTAGGGAACAAACACTCATGGAAGAAAACGAGTAAGTCCTGGAGCTTTGCGAGTGTACTCTTGGCCATGGACACCTGCTCCTCTGAGGAAGTAACATCATCCAAGAGTAAGTTCAGGTGGACTACCCAGAGCAGCTATAGCAGTAAAGGAAAATCGTTAGTAAGGTACAGGAAATACCAAAGGAGAGTACGAGCAAGAAGGTGAAATGTACATACCCGTCAGAGCATCTGTCGAAACATGGAGTTGAGGGATTATCGCCTCTTCCAAGTCAGTAGAGTGCTTGCGAGCTTCGATCTCCTTCTACTTGGACTCGTTCGCTTTTCGAATAGTAGCCTCAGTCCTCTTCTTGGCAGCGGTAGCTTATGTGCAAAGAGTAGCATTTTGAGCCTCGAGTTCTTTCACTCCAGTAAGTGCAGATTCATTCTCCGCAGAGGCAGCAATCAGAAGCTCTCAGGTAGATCAACAAACAAATTAGAGGTGCAAGTCAAAATGAAATAAGTATTGGACATTGATACGTCATAAACGTATCCTTAATTTCTGATGTTCCATGTTGTTTTCTTATTGTTTCCCACATGTTTGCAATACACTTTATGTCATTTTTATCGATTTTCCGGACTAACCTATTGACAAGATGCCACAGAGCCAGTTCTCTGTTTTCTGCTGTTTTTATTTTCAGAAAAGTTGTTCTAGAAATATTCTCGAAATTGAAAATTCGAAGCCCGAAAGTCTTAGAATTCCCGAAGGTTCCACGGAGTCCCTAAGAGACCCGAGGGGGGCCTCAGGGGGCCCACACCATAGGGAGGCGCACCCCCTTGCCACGCCATGGGGTGGTGTGGGACCCCCCCGGCTTCCACCGCCTTTGCCCTTTCGCCTATTTATAACCTGTGAGATGTAAACCCTACATATATTCCACTTCGTCCCGGAAAACACTCGAGGCCGTCGTCATCGTCATCCCGAGGTCGGGAGGGTTCTAGAGCTCTCCCCGGCACCCTGCCGGGAGGGGAATTCATCACCGGAGGGGTCTACACCACCATGCCCTCCTCCGAAGTGATGCGTGAGTAGTTCATCCCTAGACTACGGGTCCATAGCAGTAGCTAGATGGTTGTTCTATCCACTTTGTAACTCATGTTTAAATCTTGTGAGCTACCTAGCATGATCAAGATCATCTTTATGTAATGCTACATGTTGTGTTTGCTGGGATCTCATGAATGTTGAATGCTATGTCTTGTGATTATAAATCTATCATGTTATCTTCATGGATATGTTATTTATGATTTTTCATGCTCTCCGTTACTAGTAGATGCTCTGGCCAAGTAGATGCTAGTAACTTCAAGAGGGAGTATTTATGCTCGCTAGTGGGTTCATGCCTCCTTTGCATTTGTGCTCGAGTGACAGAAACTTGACGGATGGAGGATGTGTTGTTGCCATTAGGGAGAAAACAACGGTGTTTACCTAGTTTACATTACACACTTTGCTTACGGCGATAATTTGTTGCTTGCCAATTAATACCCAACGTTTGTTCGGATAATATTCGGAGGGTGGATTATTAGACATAGATGAAGTTGGACGACGGTCTATGTATTTTGTTGTAATGCCCGCATGAATCGCATAGTAATCTTTATGTCTTGCATATGCACTACGGTGCAGCCTTCATTTCTGTCAATTGCCCAACTATAACTTGTTCACCACACATGTTATTTATCTTTCACGAAGAGACACCACTAGTGAACTGTGGACCCCGGTCCATTTTCCTCATATTGATAAAACACCTACTGCTTACATACTGATGTCTTACTGTTTTCCACAACATACGTTTAACCTCTTTGTGTTCAGCAAAACCGGTGAGATTGACAACCTCACTGCTACATTGGGACAAAGTGATTTGATTGTGTTGTGTAGGTTCCATGTTGCTGCTGAACAGGTAGTGCGCCCTGCCACCTCAACTGAATCAACCTTCAAAGATTGCTTGTCCTCCTACTGGTCGATTCAACCATGGTTTCTTTTCTGAGGGAAAACTTGCTGCTACACTCTTCACAACCTTTCTCTTGGGGTTTACCAACATCAGCCTCACTTCAAGGCATACCACCATCAAGTTTTCTGGCACCGTTGTCGGGGAGGAAGAGAATTTCTGCAAGGGGAGTCTCTCACTTCCAATCTCTTTTATTTGTTTTTGTTTTTCTTAATTTATTTTAATTTGTCTTGTTTACTTCTCTTTATCAAAAACTAAAAAAAAAATTAGTTCTTATTCTAGCTGTAGTTTTATACCTGTTTTTAGTCTTGTTAAAATGACTACTCTTGAGAACACTAACTTGTGTGACTTTACTAGCACCAACAACAATGATTTCATTAGCACACATATTGCTCCACCTGCTCCTACTGCTGATTTTTATGAGATAAAAGCTGCCCTGTTAAACCTTGTTATCAGAAACCAATTTTCTGGTGTTAGTACTGATGATTTTTCTGCCCATCTTAATAATTTTGTTGAACTATGTGAGACCAAGAGGAAGGTATGATGAGCACAGCAGCAGTGTTCCCGCAGTAAGAAACCAAGGTTTAATCGACCAGTAGGAGAAAGGAGTAACTTCAGAAGGTTGAAGCAGCTGAGATGGCAGGGCGCACTACCGGTTCAGAAGCAACATGGAACCTACACAACACAATCAAATCACTTTGCCCCAACGAAGCAGTGAGGTTGTCAATCTCACCAGTTTATCTGAACATAAAGAGGTAAATATATGGTGTGGAAAACAGTAGGAAAACAATATGAAAACAACATGAGAGAAGTATGAGAGAGTATGAAAGCAGTAGGTGTTTTATCAGTATGGGGAAAAAGGACCGGGGTTCACAGTTCACTAGTGGTGTCTCTCCGAGAAAGATAAATAACATGTGTGGTGAACAAATTACAGCTGGGTAATTGACATAAATGAAGGCTGCACCGTAGTGCATATGCAAGACATAAAGATTATGATGTGATTCATGCAGGCATTACAAAAAAATACATAGACCGTTATCCAACTACATCTATGAATAAAAATCCACCCTTCGAATATCATTCGAACACATGTTGGGTATTAAGTTGCAAGCAACAGATAATCACAGTATGCAAAGTGTGTAATGTAAACAATAACATCATCCTTAGACAAAGCATTGTTTTTTCTCCCTAATGGCAACAACACATCCTCCATCTGTCACATTTCTGTCACTCGAGCACAGATGAAAAGGAGGCATGAACCCACTATCGAGCATAAATACTCCCTCTTGGAGTTACTAGCATCTACTTGGCCAGAGCATCTACTAACAACGGAGAGCATACACGATCATAAATAACATAAGCATGAAGATAACATGATAGATTGATAATCAGAAGACATAGCATTCAACATTCATAAGATCCCAGCAAACACAACATGTAGCATTACATAAAGATGATCTTTATCATGTTAGGCAGCCCACAAGATCTAAACATGAGGTACACAGTGGAGAGACCAACCATCTAGCTACTGCTATGGACCCGTAGTCAAGGGATGAACTACTCACGCATCACTTCGGAGGAGGGCATGGTGGTGTAGACCCCTCCGGTAGGGTTCCAAGGAGAGCTACAGAACCCTCCCGATCTCGGGATGACGTTGAAGGCATCCTCGGGTAAAAGTGGGATCTCCTTAGGGTTTACATCTCGGGGGGATTATATAGGCGAAAGGGCAGAGGCGGTGGAGGCTCAGGGGACCCACACCACCCCCTGGTGTGGCCAAGGGGGGCCGCCCCACCCTATGGTGTGGGTCCCCTGAGGCCCCACTCCGGGTCTCTTCGGGACTGCGTGGAACCTCCGGGATTTCTAAGACTTCCGGGCTTCGAATTTTCCAATTCAAAGAATATTTCTTCAACAACTTTTTTGAAACTAAGAATAACATAAAACAGTGATATGGCTGTGTGGCATCTTGTCAATAGGTTAGTCTGGAAAATCGATAAAAATGACATAAAGTGTATAACAAACATGTGGGAAACAATAAGAAAACAACATGGAACATCAGAAATTAAGGATACGTTTATGACGTATCAACATCCCCAAGCTTATTTCCTACTCGTCCTCGAGTAGGTAAACGACAAAACAAAAATTTCTGAGGTGACATGCTACCAACATAAACTTGATCATGAAAATGTAAAAGCATAAGTAAGTAGAGATCATAGAACTTCAACACAAGCATGATAAATAAAACTTTAATAATAAAGCATAGCAATCACTTTGCGTCATGAGAAGTAACTCAAATAAAGTATCATGAATAACAATGCAAAGAAATATATACGTTTAAAAAAGCATGTCAAAGTGATATTTCGCTAGTCCTTAAGAGTGGGGAAAAACATAAATGCCAGGACACCTTCAAAGTTCATGAGGAAGACTAGAAAAAATAATTAGAGAACAAGCAATAACACATCATGAATGAATTAATAATGTTTCTAGGACAAATGCACATAAAACTTAGAATGGAAAAAATGCTCTCTCAACTGTGCATAAAGTTACAAAGGTGGAGACTCAACATAAAAGTAAAAGAAAGGGTCTTCGCAGAGGGAAGCATGGATCACTCATGTGCTAGAGCTTTTATTTTATTAAACAGAGGTATAAATACTTGACACTCCTCCCAACCATCTTTCACAAACCATGGCTAACCGAATCCTTAGGTGCCTGCCAACAATCACATACTGTGGAGGAGTGTCTATATTTTAAGAGAGGTGTATGCTTATGTCAAAGAATGGTAAACAGAAAATACAGTACGTCACAAGCCAACTAGACTTCACAAGAGTGGCTCCCATAGAAGGACGCATCTAGGTAGAAGGTCACCCCCTTTCTCTTTTGTTTACGCAATTATGCTTTGACTGATAAATCAGGGGCAAAAATAGTGAAGAGAATTTGTGTTATTAATTTGGGGCTGCGCACCCCGCTGCCAGCTCTTATATAATTGGATAAGCGGATGAAGCCACTAGTCCAGGGTGTGAAAGTCCAATCAACAAGTGATATAAATATTCTCTATTTACGTCCTCATGAGCAAACAGGAGCACAAAACAGGAGTAATTTTGAAAGTTTTAAAGGTAACACATGAGCAATTTACTTTGGAGTGGCGGTTAATTACCACATGTAGGTAGGTATGGTGGACACAATGGGAAAACTTTGGTTTTTGGCAGTTGGATGCACGAGTAGAGGTCATACTCAGTACAGGTGGAGGCTAGCAAAAGACTGGGAGCGACAAATCAAGAGAGCATAAGATCCATAATCATGCATAGCGACATAAACATCATTAATCAAAGCATAAGCGGTACCACAAGTTCAAAAACTAAATGATCATAGAGGCTACTCGTTACTGGTTCATAGTCATAAACATGGTGTGAGCATGCGCCAAGTCAACCAAATAAAACATTTAAAGGAGATCACCACCAATTTATGCTTCAATGTGAAAGAACAACTCATGATTCTTTCAATGGCACATTAAACACTCTCAGATATTTGAGGCTAATCATGCTACTCAATAACCACAAGGCTTTAAATTTAAAATAACATCTAGCATGATATGAAAAAGTTCTAGCCACTGTCTATACAAGCTTCTACTTGCACCGTTAAAAATTCTACCTCAAGCAGCAGTTTCTTTTCCCAACAAGTACCATACAAATCATGCTTTAACAAAAATCTCTACATGCTACAGCAAGCAAACATGAGAGTACTCACATATAGATTCTGAAACTAACAACTATGAATAAGAGATGCAATGAAAACGAGAAATAAACAGGAATTTTTGCAGCAGCTAGACGAAAAACTAAGAATACTAGCATATAAAGTATTCAAACGAAAAAGCGGAGCGTGTCTCTCTACCAAACAAGGAATGCTAGGATACAACTATATTGTTTAAGCAAGTAAAACAAAAGAAAACAAAATAAAAACAAACAGACGCTCCAAGTAAACTTCATATGATGTGACCGAATAAAAATATAGTTTCACGAGAAGTGACCTTATAGATAGTTTATGAAGAAGGGGATGCCTTGGGCATCCCCAAGATTAGATTCTTGAGTATTCTAAAATATGCTTGGATGAACCACGGGGTCATCCCCAAGCTTTGACCTTGCACTCTTCTTGATCACATATATCACCTCTTCTTTTGACCCTTGAAAACTTCCTTCACACCACACTCAAACAATATTTCACATTAGAGGGTTAGTGCAACAAATAAAAATTCATTGGTTCTCTATGGCACAAGTACTATTGATACTTTTAAACATTAGCTACATCAACTGATGTTTCGTGAAGCAAACAAATCTACTTGACATCGCAAAAGAGCAAATGCAAGAAAAATGGCAGAATCTGTCAAAACCAGAACTGTTTGTAAAGACGAATTTTTTTGAGGCACTTACGTTGCTGAGATATAAAAACATAAAGAACAAAAAAGTTTCGGAATTAGCTGAGTAATAAGCAAAACAAAATTTAGATCATTCTGAGCTTCCAGCGATTTATACGATTTTTTACGGTGGACAATAGAAATCTATTTCCTGCGCAGAAATCCGAAAACCAACTCCAACTCTCGGTAGAAACCTTACTTGGCACTACTAAAACACGAAAATAAAGATACAAAGGAGTTTCAACAGAAGTATACCACCCCTTGACTAAAAGGAAACAGAGAAAAACAAAGCAAAAATAAAACCATGTGTTATCTCCGAAGAAGTGCTTTTCTTTAACGCCTTTTAGCTAGGCCCAGAAAAGTGGAATCAAGTATTTTAAAGTGAAAAAGCATCCAAATTGTAACTTGTTCGAATAACAGAATTAAAAGGCAACTTCATTCTCTTTCTAGGAAAGTGTTCCATACCTTTCTTGAGTGAAAACTGAAATTTAATATTCCCCTCTTTCATATCAATAACAGAACCAACAGTTCTAAGAAAAGGTCTTCCCAAAACAATTGGACAAGAAGCATTGCATTCAATATTCAAGACAAAAAAATAACAAGGTTTCTTTCTAACATTATCAATAAGACCATAATCAAAATCTCCCCAAAGGTTTCTTTCTAACATTATCAATAATACAAATATACAAATAACAAGGTTTCAAAGGTGGTAAATCAAGAATATCATATAGTTTCTTGGGCATAACAGAGATACTAGCACCAGGATCACATAGAGCACTGCAATCAAAATCATTCACTTTCATTTTAATAATAGGCTCCCAACCATCATCTAGCTTCCTAGGGATAGAGGCTTCACATCTTAATTCATCCTCTCCAATTTGCATGAGAGCATTTGTAATGTGTTTTGTGAAAGCCATATTCATAGCACTAGCATTAGGACAATTAGCAAGATTTTGTAAGTAAATAATCACTTCAGTTATGTTGCAATCATCAAAGTCAGGATCATTTTTATTAAAGATACTGGGATTATTGTCTCCCATGTTTCTAAATATTTCAGCATTTTTATCAGGAGCATTTTTAGCAGTTTCAGGCAGTTTTGCATTTTTACTAGCAGAAGTAGGAGTGTTTCCAACACCAATTATTTTACCATTGATAGTAGAGGGTTTTCTAGCATGCGAAGCTTCAGTTTTACTAGTGGTGGTAATGATGCAAACATTAGCTATATTGTTCTTTCTAGCTATTTCATCTTCTCTTTCCCATCTAGCATGCAATTCAGCTAACATTCTAATATTGTCATCAATTCGAATTTGGGTAGCATTCAAAGTTTTACTTTCTTTAACATCATAAGGCATAACCTTTAGTTTTAGAAAATCAACAATTAAAGCAAGGCTATCAACTTTAGAAGCAAGAACATCAATTTTACCAAACTTTTCCTCAACAGATTTATTAAAAGTAGTTTGTGTACTAATAAAATTCTTAAGCATGTTCTCTAGATCAGAGGGTACACATTTGTTGCTGTTATAGGAGTTACCATAAGAATTACCATAAGCATTGCTATTATTAGGAGGATATGGCCTATAATTGTTGCTGCCAAAATTATTCCTATAAGCATTGGTGTTGAAATTATTATTTTAATGAAGTTCACATCAACATGCTTTTCTTGAGCAACCAAAGAGGCTAAAGGAACATTATTTCGATCAATTGGAGCATGGACATTCACAAGCATAGACATAATAGCATCAAGTGTCTCATTCAAAGAGGAGGTTTTTTCAACATAATTTACCTTCTTACCAGTTGTAGCTCTCTCAGTGTGCCACTCAGAATAATTTACCATCATATCATCAAGAAGCTTTGTTGCTGCCCCCAAGGTCATGGACATAAAGGTTCCTCTAGCAGCTGAATCCAGAAGGTTTCTTGAAGAAAAATTCAGACCTGCATAAAAGGTTTGGATGATCATCCAAGTAGTCAGTCCATGAGTGGGACAATTCTTTACTAAAGATTTCATTTTTCCCAAGCTTTAGCAACATGCTCATTATCAAGTTGCTTAAAAATCATAATGCTAATTCTTAAAGAAATAATCTTAGCACGAGGATAATATTTTCCAATGAAAGTATCTTTACACTTAGTCCAAGAATCAATACTATTTCTAGGCAAATATAGCAACCATTCTTTAGCTCTTCCTCTCAAAGAAAAAGGAAACACTTTCAGTTTAATAATATCTCCATCTACATGTTTATATTTTTGCATCTCACAAAGTTCAACAAAATTATTAAGATGGGCAGCAACATCATCGATACTAACACCAGAAAATGGCTCTCTCATAACAAGGTTTAGCAGGGCAGGTTTAATCTCATAAAAATCAGCAGTAGGAGCAGGTGGAGCAATAGGTGTGCTAATGAGATCATTGTTATTGGTGCTAGTAAAGTCACTGTAGCGTTCCCACATTTAAATAATGTAAGGACACCTGTGTTATTGTTCTAGTCCCTGGATCAATTGCTAGCACCACAGTACAAAATGAAATATCATGCAAATGCATCAAATTCTATTACATCGCATGACCCAGTCTTTACAAAATAATAATACAACTTGCATAGTCTTAGAAGACTATCAGAAAACAAAGAAATACAACGGAAAACATAGTACAACACCATCTTCTTCATGTGCCACAGGCAAAACATGTTGGCGATAGTCTCGAGATCCTAAACGAAATCCTCACTCATATTCAGAATCATCTGCAGGATGGAATATGCAGCCACAAGGGAGTCAATACAATTTAATGTATTGGCAAGTAACACTATGGTGGATATAAATGGAAAGACTAATACTACATGCTTATTTGGCTGAGTGGAGTTTTGGCTAAGTTTGCATAATGCCAGTTTTCTCCTATCTTTTATCATAAAACAATTTCAGCTGTAATAGGTATCACTGATAGAAACCAGTGAACCTTAACTAAATTAAGGATGACCACTCATAGAAATCAGGGTAAACTCCTTCCCATGTTCACCCATCAAAATTTTATTATGAAGTTGGCATGATGAGATTCTTTCGACATTCCTTGTCCAGCTGCTCAAATTGTCCATAACCGGGGACACGGCTAAGATCTTAGTTTGTTGACTCTGGAGTTTGTGCAGTTTCACCTTTAGACTCAACTCAGCCCAAACATCCTATACACCCTGAGTTCATTAAGGAAAGGAGAAAATGCAGACGAGATCTTTCAGAAGAAATTCCACCACATCGTCAGGCTTGACCCGTTCCAACCTATACCTCCTATATCTGCTTGTCAAGCACTGGTGAGTTCATTCAACTTAGTTGATCAAGATAGAGCCCATATGACTAAAGGCTGCACGGGAAGCTACTAAACTTAGAGGGACATGGTAATCTCTTCATTCCTGGGTGGCCATCCGCAAGTGACAACCTCAAGTGGAATAACCCTTAGACAAGGGCCCTGAGGCAACACTCAACATAAACCAGTCTTACCACTTCCACCCAGGTGTTTCATTAAAATTAGTATTTTTATCCTTAACATCTAAAATAAACATTTGAAGAGCATAGCAATTCCACTAAGGTCAATGTCTTCTATACTGGCAGGATATAAAATGATGGCTACACACTACTTGGGATATTAGCATAACATAGTACTTAGATAAATTTCCTCCCATGCATACTACTCAAAACTCTAGTAATGCATAATAAAAATAATAGGTAGTTGATGGTGTGTTACTTGCCTTGTTGAAGTTGGACAAGAAATCACACTCTCTTCACAAAAGATCGTTGCTCTCCGTAAAATACATTCATTGAAAACACAATAACAAAATAAACAATCATACTAGCAAACAAACACACAAGGGAAGAAAATATATAAAGTAACAACCATAGCAAAAAAATGGTTTTATGGTTAGCTACTATGGCATGGGTTGGTTTAAGATGGAGTTTGAAAATATTCATACTATGATGGATCCATAAGTAAGTTTCCAAGAAAACACTTGGGTTGGACTAGGTTGAGTTTATAGTGATTTAAATTTTATTATAACCATACTTGTCCAGGAAGTTCCAAGAGTTCACCAAGGTGATCTCACTAATTCAACTAAAGTAACACATAACAAGGTGTAACACTTAGTTTTTTTCATCAAAACATTTGAGTAATCTAAGTTAGTCCTTCCATTTTGGGTTAGGGTAGGTCTAGGTTCAACTAACTTCATAACAAGGGAGATAACAAGATTATAGTCTTGGGATTTTCCATTTGGGTCAATGGTTGGACAAAACAACTTGTTAATCTTCAACTTGTATGGATTGCTCCAAGTCTTCATATGCTTGTCTTCTTGAAGATCATCTTCATGCTTCTATTGTAGTCTTGTTCCTTGGATGGATTCTTCTCTTGGTCTTGATAAATTATTCATGGCTTTAACTTCACTAATTGGTTTGGGTATGGGATGGTCACAAATACCACTAAGTCAAATAGAAAAGAAAGAAAATAAGAAGAAAGATAGAAAGAGAGAGGGAGATCTTTTCTTCTGAATTTCTTCATACTTGTACTTCCATGAGTTGCTTCTAGTTGTTGTGAGGTCCAATTTCCTTACTTCAAATTCTTCAATGATCTTCTTTGTAGCTCTTCATGTTGCCAGCAAGTTGAAGATGGAGTTCCTTCTTGTGTTTGAGTCTTGACTTCCATTTTGCTAACTTGATGGATTCTTGAAGCAAGAATAGGGGAATGGAGAAGTAGATAGAAAACTACGGTACTAGTGTTTGAGGTTCACTACTTGGTCTTATATGTGATTGACACATACTAGGGACTTCGTTTTGGATTCAAAATGGCCACAACATCAAAGATAATAAAATGGAAATAAATTCTAAGGCATGATAATATGGGTGGATCACTATGTTGGGTTTTTGGTCAAAAACACATGTTCATGGTCCAAGGGTGTCTAAAATGTCTAGGTGATGATGTCTCTGGTTCAAGGCTACCAAATGGATCAATTTTGCAAAAGGAACTATATTCTAATTATTTATGGAATTAAACCTATGTCAAAAATACTAAAATATACCACTTAATTCTAAATTCCAATTTTACTTGTAAAAAATTATTTTGGAACATAGGATATGAAAGTACACGTCCTAAGGTTTCCAAATATATTTTATTTACAATTTTTGGATTTGTAGAATTTGAATTATGCCAAAATTCATCAAACAAGCATATTTGAAATTGAACCAATTTAACATTTAGAATTTTGAATTTAACAGTGCTAAATGATTGTACACATTCTAGGGATTTCAAAAATTCCAATTTTATCAAACTTGGCCAAGTGGTTAAAAAGTTATGATGGTTCAAAGTTCTAGGGACTAATCTGCAAAATTACAATTCTATTTTATTCGGAAATTAATTCCAGAGATAGGCTGGGCCCAAAAAGGCTATTTGCCGCGCGGTGCGACAACCTGGGCCATTTACGCGTTGCGGTGGGCGACAGATTGCGTTTTAATGTGCGGCTAACTTGGCGGCTACGTGGCGCATTTCTATTTGTCGATAACCTTTCGGTTAAGTGATTTAATCACGACCGAAGGATCAAGATCGAACAGAAAAGAGCGATGGACAGCTCACCTTGACAGCGGGGTGACCGGAAATGAGCTCGACGGCGGCGCTGGCCTCGGATGCGGTCGACGGCGACGATACAAGGGGCCTCCGGGCTTGGCAAGACCACAGGGAGACTCCACGCAGCACGACGAGGCCGAGGGTGGGGTCTGCTTTCTCCCTCGCTTCCGGGAACGACGGCGCAATGCGAACGGGGTTGTGGCGGTTCCGGTGACGCACAGATGTAGATGGCGCGGCGATTCCTGTGGCGCAAATACAGGTACAAGTGATCAGAGAGGTGCGCACGATCAAGGAAAGCACGATGGGGGTGGGTTCGACCTCGGGGACTTTCTCTCCTCGTCGGAAACGAGCTTGCACGGCCGCGGCAACTGTGGTCTCCGGCGATAATTTTGATTGGCCTCGAGGCATGAAAGATGAGGGGAGGAGAGGGGTATTGAAGAGGGAGGGGAGGGCTTTAAGGAGAGCGCTCGGGGAAGAATTAAGGTGATTTAATTCACGAGAAATCAAAGCGCGAAGAAACGCCCTTGAAACGGCCATGGCAGTTTCTCTCAGCGTTGAAGACGATGACGTCACCTTCTGACGTCAGCAATGATTTTGTTCCTGTTTTATTAAAATCTTAATAACATGCGTTTTAATATTCCAATTAAGGTCAAATAAATTTCTAAATTCTTAAAATAAAAATATATTTCAACTAAGAATGTTTATGTGCAACTTTGGACACATTTCAAAATTTGAAATTTGAAAATATGTTTAACTCCTTAATAGTACTTAATACCAATTTTAAAATAGAAAAGGTAAATAGATGAAAATTGGGTTCTATAAAATTACAGATGCCTTCTACTTGTCAAAAAATATTTTTGAAAGTCTTTTCAACATATTTCACTTTTTATATTTTTGAAAATATAATTAATTTACTAATAGTGCTTAATGTCATTTTAAAAATTAGAAAATAATAAAATGATGTTATTGTCTACATAAAATTTCAGAGACATTATACATGTCATATATAATTTTTCAAATGCATTTTAGCTCCTTTTCATATTTTATAATTTGAAGATATGAGTGATTACTAATAGCAACTTATTGCCATTTAATTAATTCATATCAAATAATTAATATTGTTGATCAATAAAATTCCAGAAAGTTACCACTATAAAAAATGTTGTTACCAAAAGTGTGATTCATTTTCATACCAAAATAATTCATTGGAAAACATTTAGAGAATATGGTTTGCTTAAACAAAGATAATAATTATTTAATAAAGAAAATTTATTTGAATAAGGTGTAACAGCCCTACTTTGTAATAAAGTTGTGTTGTGTGTTGTGTACATGACATACATGCATGGAAAACCTTGGTAAATTTTTTGCATTTGAAATCACAAGTGAAATAACAAAAATCACTTAAATAAGCAACCCACAAAGTTGTTCTAACAATTTTTTCAAAATGAACAAACCAAGGTAAGGTTTTGTTGGAAATTTGAAGAGCTTTTCAGAAGTTTTTTTTGTGTAATTTTTGCTGTTCAAAAAGGCCCTCAAAACTAGCTTTTGGGTACTGTTTTTTAAAGAAAAGGACCAACTTGTAGTTTTTAATTCTTCAGGGGGGTTTTCAAAAATGGCCTTTTGTCTTCTCCCCGCATGCGACAGGCAGGCAGGTCGCCCCCGGCCGCCGTTGCCACGTCCTGCTACCCCTCCTTCGCACGGATAGCCAGGGAGAGGCGTCCCCATCTCACCCTCTCCCTCCTCTCACTCGCCCTCGAGCTCCCTCCTCCTTTCTCTGTCCCTCCCGTGCATCGGAACCCTAGCTCGCCGGAGAAAACTCGCCGCCGTCGCTGGAGGCCACCTCGGGGCAAACCGGGAGCACCACGGAGGTCGCCGTGCTCCCATCTACCTCCTCGTCGCTGGAATCGAGCCGAGACGGCATAAATCGCCACCGCCGTTCTCTTCTCCCTCACGGCCGGCCGAGCACTGCCGCAGTGATTCGCCGCCACCGTTGCTCCTCCGGCCTCCCCGATAGCTTCCTCGATCTCGCGATGAGCTCCTCTACGTCCCGGTACCCTCCCCGTCCCTTCTCGTCGCCGGAATCGACATTGTCGCCGGAGACCGTGGCCACCGCCGCCGTTCCGGGCACAGCAGCTCGCCGTCGGTGGCCCAATCGGGGCGGCGACACCCTCTATAGATGCGCCTCATCGAGACGAATCCAGCAAGCTCAGTCACGCTTGCTGGGGCTAGGTGGTTCGCCACCGGCGACCACGTTTGCCTCCGGCCGGCCGTCCGCTGACATCACGCTGATGTCAGCGTGACCTCAGCTTGGCGACATGTCAACTGTTTTATTTTTAATTAAAACGAATTTTCAAATTGACACGTGGACCCCACATTTTCTAATTACAGAAATTGTTTTCAAATGAAATAATTAATATCTTCACTTCTGAAACTCAGAAAAATAAAAAAAAATATGAGAGTGATCAGAAAAATAAAATCTACATGAATATGTCACTTTCATACATGTTTGACAAACTTTATTTTTGGACATTATTTAAATGCAATTAAATCATCTATTAAAGAAAATAAGATTTTATTCAATAAAATCAGAAAAATACAAGTTATATACCAAAATGCTCAAAATGATAAATGCAATCCATTTATGATGTTTCCAAACCTAATTGAGCAACTAAAATTGTTCCCACTTTTAGAATTGCCCGAATTGCCCTCCGGGGTCTATTTCGGGGCTAATTTCGATAAACTGCTTAACTATCATATGAACCGTAGCAAACCCTTGAAATTGTTTAGGTATTTTATTCAAGTGCATTAACTTTGTCATTCATACATATTGCGCATTTGCATCGATGCCATGTGTTGATTGTTTCTTTTCTGGTTTCTGCTTCTTATCGGTAGAACGCTGCCCGAAGAGAAGATCAACAACTCCATTGACGAATACTTGATCTTAACCAACAAGTCAAGCACTTATCCAGAAGATCTATCTATTTGGTTTTATGTTAAGCAAGGCAAGCATAACCTCTTATCTGCTCATATATGTTTTCCAACGACTTTTGGTTCTCGTACTTTGCATCCGGTTCCAAAGTATTTGGTGTCTGTAGGTATTGTTCTCCTATGCTTAGCATAGCCCAAATACCCTGGTCCACTGGTCCTAGTCGCCTAGATTTGATTGTGCGCATCGCTAGAGCCTTACATATTCTATGCTTAGTTTTATATACATGGTTAGCTCTGCTTCATCCGGTTGATGAATCAGAGTTGCAAATGAATCTAGTAAGACAGGATAATGTGGAAATATGAGCTATGTGTGTTTAACCTGACTAAGGCTTGGATATGAGGCCACTTGGGAATTGGTTGTTCATCCTACACTTGCCACCCCTAGGACTAAGGTTTCGGGCGGAAGCCAAGACTGAGCGTGTAACCACACGCGGGGTCTAAGTAACCGCGCTCGACTAACTAACTTGTTTGGCCACATCGATGGGTCAGGTAGTTTGAGAGTTCCATTCGGCAACGCAAATAAAACTTTCAAACAATTTGGAAAAATGCTCCGCCTAGGGCGTGACCGGGGCCAAGCGATGGACGTACAGGGATCTTGACCCCGCCTCACAGAGACAGGTGCCGTCAGGAGGATGGCCAACTCCCTGTTGACGGGGTGGCCCTGTCTTGGGTTGGCCCATGGATATGGTTGGGAAAGGTAAAGGTCGTGGCCAACCACCCTCTGCCGCGCTCCCTTGGAAAGAGCGTTACCGCGTGGCATTAAGAGTCGGTTGGTACGTGTGGGTAAAGTGTACATCCCTGCAGGGAAATCTTTTTGAAAAGCCGTGTCCACAGTTATGGACGAATTGGTGAAGGCAAAGACCATAGATAACTTGAACATGACGTAAAACGTGTTGACAATGATTGAAGGATGCCTCCTCGGAGATGCCGAGAGGGGTGATCCTTGTAGCAAGTGAGTCGTTGGGAAATGAAGTTGGTGGTTTCAAAAGATGATGATTTACAAGAGTTGAGTCCTTTCTCATCTGTTTTGAAAACACTCTAGGAGACGTGCTATTATTCCTCGATTTGGAAAACAAACGTTGCTTTACGCAAATCAGCCTTCATAAAACCCTTTATGAAACTAGAAGATATATAATAGGTTAACTAAGTCTTGTTGAGTACTTCCAGTACTCAGGTTTGCTTAAATTTGGTTCAGGTTAAGATCCCACATCGGTGGTGTTTTAGTGTGGACATCGCGAGTAGTTTTGGGGTTCCCAGGTAGCAGCCTGGAATCTATGGGCTGGATGTCGCTTTATATTGCGGCCTCTTAGGCCTTTTTGGTTCTTGTTGATTAGCAACATAGTTTGCCTTCCGTTGTCTGATGTAATGTTGGGTCATGTGACCTCTGGTTGTAAAGCTATACTCTAGTAATACCTGTTCAATACAGCTTCTATGTCTAGAGTGTTGCTTTGATTGGTTGCTGGTTTCGAGATCATTGTTATACAGTTTTGGCTATGTCTGCAGAGTTGTCACCGTCGAGGGGTTGTGGAGCCGATGATCCATGTCTGAGCCCGCCTGCCGATGTGATTCGGCCTGGGGCGAGGTAACCCCAGTAACCCTCGATTGTTGTTGCACTTTCTGGACACACAGCAGCTCTCTATAACTTTGGTCCCGTTCCTTCAGTTTCATCCGACACGGGGGTGCTTGGGTATGCGTAGTTGGTTATGACTAGCATGGATACGAGGAGTAGTAGACTGGGGATCAGGACTACGTGCCGATGAATCCGGTCTGCCTGTCGTTGTTCGTTGCGGCCGGGGCTGGTAACCCTGAAGCCCTTGTGAGTCCATGGCTAGGAGCACATAACAGTATGTTTATCCCTAGGTCCTGGGTCTGACAAGTCATGGTATCAGAGCAAGACTGCCTGTAGGAAACCCTTTGCTATCGGTCAATGTTGAGTCTAGTGTTTGTGAAAACTATTTTTGAACTTGCAAATGATTTGTGAAAACCTTCTTAGGAACTCTTTTTACTCCTTATCTGGTGTCACTCTAACTCTGAACCTCCTTATCTCATTTGTTTTGAAACGGTATTCTTCTCTTCTGTTACCTTCAAAACTAGGACAAAAATCGTTGGGTGTTTTCTTCCCGGTACTTCGTGTCAGGTTGCTAACCTCTCAAGTTTTGACTAACTCAAGTCCTTTGATCTATCAATTCCATAGCCGGGGTTGCATCTCTGTATGCTTTCCGATTGTTGTATTAGACGACGTGGCTTGTTTCTTACACATAATGTCATGTATCTTGCCTCCGTTGAACTATCATGTACCATTCCGTTGTTTTCTCCTTTCATGAATGTGTTATTCATGGTTCCTCTCCTTGTTACTGAGGATGTCCGGTGGTACTCGTAGACGTCGTGGACATAATCCTCTTGAGGCAGAAGTTCCGCCTTCTCCCACAATGGGGCAGGTTCTGCAGAATATCGAGACCAACCGCCTAAGAAGTGAACATCTTCTTTAACGTGTGGCGCAGAATACTGAACGTCGCGCTGAAGGTGTTACACTTGGGAGTTTCCTCAAAGCTCATCCTCCTACCTTTCTTACTCCAAGGAGCCTCTGGATTCTGATGTCTGGTACAATTGACCACAAGTTTGTTGCTCTCCATGTTCAAGATAATGACCGTGTGAACTTCGCCACCTACAAGCTAGAAGGTGCTACTGGTGTTTGGTGGGAAGGTTTCTTGGCGTTGCAGGTGCCATGACATGAGGTCACTTGGGTAGAGTTCTGTATTGCGTTCCGTGATGCTTATATTCCAAAGGCAATCATGGACTTTAAAAGGAAGGAATTCCTTGATCTCACTCAGGGCAACATGAATGTTGAACCCTACGGGCGAGAATTCACCCGTTTGGCTCGCTATGCTCCTCGTGATGTCAGAAATGATGAGGACAAGCAGGAACTATTTCGGAAGGGTCTGAATCCAACCCTCCGTTATGAGTTGCTTCCTTTCAAATTCTAGAGTTTCCAGGAGTTGTATAATCAGGATATTAGCCTTGAATAGGGCAGAAAGGAGATGGAGACTGCTGTAAAACGGGATGCTGATAATTCTTGTGCAACTTCCTCTGGCTCCAAGAAGCGCCATGTGTTCATACCATACAGTGCTATTCCTAGAGCCCCATTTGCACCCAGTTATGAGGGACACGTTCCTCATCCGCCTCCATCAGTTGCTAAACCACCTGATCTTATGTGTTTCAAGTGTGGTCAGCCGGGTCATCTTTATCGAGAGTGTCTTCAGAAGAAAATTGGTCGTGGAGTTCCTCCGCCCAAGAAAAACGTGAAGAACACCGGTATAATACATGCTTGTTTAACACATGTTATACTTGAGAAGGCTCAAGATGATCCAAGCATTCTCTGGAGTACAATTCGAGTTAACTCCATTGTGGCTATAGTGTTGTTTGACTCTGGAGCATCCCATACCTTCATGTCAGAGAAGTTCGCTGAAATGCATGGGATACCTTTCCAAAAGATGTCCAAGTCTTTGGTGGTCCAGTCCCCAGGGCTTAGTTGGCGAACCACGATGGTTACCCCAGAGCTCATGATCGATATAGGGTATGGGTGGTTCCCTACCACCTTCTTTGCCTTAAAGTCAACTAGCATTGATGTCATTCTAGGCATGGATTGGCTCAAAAGGTTTGCAGCTGTAATTGACTGCGCAGACAAGTCCATCATTTTGACAGTTCCTTCTGGTGCTAGTGTGAAATGTTGGACGTGTGCAGATCTAGCTCCATCAGCGTGTCATCAACTCTCACCTGAGTCACAACTATATTCTATGCAAGCTGACTAACCTCCTGAAATTCATGAGTTGCCAGTAGTCAGTGAGTTCCCTGATGTGTTCCCTGAAGAGTTACCTGGCATGCCACCTGATCGAAGTGTGGATTTGTCATCGAGCTGGTCCCTGGAACCGCTCCTATGTCCAAAAGACCTTATCGTATGGCCCCAGAAGAGTTGGCTGAATTGAAGCGACAAATAGAGGAGTTAGAATAAAAAGGTTTCATCCAACCTAGTACATCTTCTTGGGGTTGTCCGACCATCTTTGTCAAGAAACGGGATACAAATGTTCCGCGTCTGGTTGTTGATTATCGACCGCTGAATGCAGTGACCATCAAAAAAAGTATCCTCTTCCAAGAATCAACGACCAGTTTGATCAGTTAGCTGGTGCAACTGTCTTTTCTAAGATGCACCTACGATCGGTATACCATCAGATAAAGATCAGAAAAGAGGACATTCCTAAAACGTCTTTCACTACTCGTTATGGTCTTTATGAGTACACCGTTATGTCCTTTGGTGTTACCAACGCTCTAGCTACATTCATGAGGCTTATGAACTCGGTATTCATGGAATATCTTGACAAGTTCGTCGTGGTCTACATCGACGATATCCTGGTCTATTCCAAAAATTAATATGAACATGCCGAACACTTGCGTTTGGTGTTGTCCAAACTCCGCGAGCCAAGTTGTATGCCAAATTCTCTAAATGTGAGTTCTGGTTGAAAGAGCTCATCTATCTCGGACATGTGGTGTCTGCCGAAGGTGTTGCCGTGATTCCAGACAAGGTCCAAACCATTATGGATTGGGAAGCACCTAAATCAGTCAAGGATGTTCGGAGTTTTCTCGGGATGGCAGGTTATTACCGTCGATTCATCGAGAACTTCTCCAAAATTGCTAAACCAATGACTGAACTTCTGAAGAAGGGCAAGAAGTTTGAGTGGTCAGAAAAGGCAGAAGAGAGTTTCCAAACTATGAAAACTAAGCTGACTACCGCCCCTGTGCTTGCTCTTCCTGATACGAGCAAGGACTTCGTTATCTTCTGTGATGCCTCGCAACAAGGACTCGGTTGTGTGTTAATGCAAGAGGGTCATGTGGTGACCTATGGTTCTCGTCAATTGAAACCACATGAGCACAACTACCCAACTCATGACCTCGAGCTAGCAGCCGTGGTCAATGCTCTCAAGCAGTGGCGTCATTACCTTCTTGGTAACCGTTGCGAGCTATACTCAGATCATCAAAGTCTGAAATATCTGTTCACCCAACCGGATATGAATCTCAGACAGAGAAGATGGTTGGAAGTAATCAAGGACTTTGATTTGGGTCTCAACTATCAACCCGGTAAAGCCAACGTCGTGGCTGACACGCTAAGTCGGAAGTCTTACTGTAACAACTTGATGATACATAAAGCTCAACCTTCTCTTCATGAGGAGTTTTCCAAGCTTAACCTTGAAACTGGTCCCTCTGGGTATCTAGGTAACCTCGAAATAAACCTTCTCTTGAGTATCAAATCAAAGAGGCCCAGAAGCGTAATGTGGGCATTGCCAAGATCAAGAAGAACATTGCTAGTGGAGTTGCTAAGTGTTTATCGGTTGATGATCAAGGCATCGTTTATTTCAACAACCGTCTGGTTGTGCCAAAGAAGCGAAGTCTCAGAAATCTAATACTCCAAGAGGCTCATGATACACCTCTTTCCATCCACCCTAGTAGTACGAAGATGTATCAGGACCTACGTCCTAAGTTCTGGTGGACCCGGATGAAGCGAGAAATTGCTCAGTATGTTGCTGAATGCGACGTCTGCCGTCGTGTGAAATCTGAACATCAAAGACCAGCCGGTGTTCTCCAACCTCCACCGATTCCTGAATGGAAATGGGATGAAATTGGTATGGACTTCATTACTGGTCTTCCCAAAACCAAAAAGGGTCACAATGCTATTTGGGTAGTGGTTGATCGATTGTCCAAGGTTGCTCACTTCCTTCCTATTCGAGACGGTATCAACACTAGTCAGTTGGCAGAGTTGTACATCTCTCGAATAGTCAGTCTTCACGGAGTTCCGAAAAGGATTATCTCGGATCATGGGAGTATATTCGTCTCCAGATTCTGGGGTTGTCCTCAAGAGTCCATGGGAACTCGTCTCTCCTTCAGCACCGCTTATCATCCACAAACTGGTGGTCAAACCGAAAGAGTGAATCAAATTCTTGAAGACATGCTTCGAGCTTGTGTTATCTCCTTCGGTAAGGATTGGGAAAAGTTCCTTCCCTTTGCCGAGTTCATCTATAACAACAGTTATAATCCATTTTGGGCAAGGCTCCTTTTGAACTTCTGTATGGCCGTAAATGCCGAACTCCGCTGAATTGGTCTGAAGCCGGTGAAAGATCATTCTTCCGACCGGATACAATCAAGGAAGCAGAAGAAACTGTTCGCATCATTCGTGAACATTTGAAAGCAGCTCAATCTCGTCAGAAGAGTTATTATGATCGTCGTCATCAAGACGTTCATTACGAAATCGGCGAGAAAGCTTATCTTCGAGTCACACCTCTGAAAGGTGGAAAACGTTTCGGAATCAAAGGAAAACTGGCTCCTCATTACATTGGTCCATTCCCCATCATCGGAAAACGAGGTCAAGTGTCGTATCAGTTGCAGTTGCCTCCAGGATTTCCGGATGTTCATGATGTATTCCATGTCTCCCAACTCAAACGTTGCTTCAAAGATCCCGTCAGTGGTGTGGACCACGAGACTATAAGGCTTAAGGACGATCTCTCCTACAAAGAGGTTCCTATCCGGATTCTTGATGAGGCCGAACGAAGAACCCGCAGTCAAACCATCAAGTTCCTCAAAGTTCAATGGTCACATCATTCCGAGAAGGAAGCAACCTGGGAACGAGAGGATCGTTTACGATCTAAGAACCCCGACTTCTTTTCTAAAACCTAGGAATCTCGGGACGAGATTCTTGTAAGGGGGGTAGACTTGTAACAGCCCTACTTTGTAATAAAGTTGTGTTGTGTGTTGTGTACATGGCATACATGCATGGAAAACCTTGGTAAATTTTTTGCATTTGAAATCACAAGTGAAATGACAAAAATCACTTAAAAAAGCAACCCCACAAAGTTGTTCTAACAAGTTTTTCAACATGAACAAAGCAAGGTAAGGTTTTGTTGGAAATTTGAAGAGCTTTTCAAAAGTTATTTTGTGTAATTTTTGCTGTTCAAAAAGGCCCTCAAAACTGTCTTTTGGGTACTGTTTTTTATAAAAGAAAAGGACCAACTTGTAGTTTTTAATTCTTCAGGGGGGTTTTTCAAAAAATGTCCTTTTGTCTACTTCCCGCACGCGACAGGCAGGCAGGTCGCCGCCGGCCGCCGTTGCCACGTCCTGCTACCCCTCCTTCGCACGGATAGCCAGGGAGAGGCGTCCCCATCTCGCCCTCTCCCTCCTCTCACTCGCCCTCGAGCTCCCTCCTCCTTTCTCTGTCCCTCTCGCGCGTCGGAACCCTAGCTCGCCGGAGAAAACTCGCCGCCGTCGTTGGAGGCCACCTCGGGGAAAACCGAGAGCACCACGGAGGTCGCCGTGCTCCCCTATACCTCCTCGCCGTTGGAATCGAGCCGAGACGACCTAAATCGCTGCCGCCGTTCTCTTCTCCCTCACGGCCGGCCGAGCGACGCCGCCGCGATTCGCCGCCACCGTTGCTCCTCCAGCCTCCCCGATAGCTTCCTCGAGCTCGCGGTGACCTCCACTACGTCCCGGTACCCTCCCAGTCCCTTCTCATCGCCGGAATCGACGTTGTCGCCGGAAACCGTGGCCACCGCCGCCATTCCGGGCACGGCGGCTCGCCGCCGGTGGCCCAATCGGGGCGGCGCCACCCCCCATAGATGCGCCTCGGCGAGACGAATCCATCCAGCCTGGGCACGCTTGCTGGGGCTAAGTGGTTCGCCGCCGGCGACCACGTTTGCCTCCAGCCGGCCATCCGCTGCCATCATGCTGATGTCAGTGTGACCTCAGCCTGGCCATGTGTCAACTGTTTTATTTTTAATTAAAACGAATTTTCAAATTGACACGTGGGCCCCACCTTTTCTAATTACAGAATTTTTTTTGAAATGAAATAATTAATATCTTCACTTCTGAAACTTAGAAAAATAAAATAAAAATTTGAGAGTGATCAGAAAAATAAACTCTACATGAATATGTCACTTTCATACATGTTTGACAAACTTTATTTTTGGGCATTATTTAAATGCAATTAAATCATCTAAAATAAAGAAAATAAGATTTTATTCAATAAAATCAGAAAAATACAAGTTATATACCAAAATGCTCAAAATGATAAATGCAATCCATTTATGATGTTTCCAAACCTAATTGAGCAATTAAATTTTTTCCCACTTTTAGAATTGCCCGGATTGCCCTCTTGGGTCTATTTCGGGGCTAATTTCGATAAACTGCTTAACCAGCATATGAACCGTAGCAAACCTTGAACTCGTTTAGGTCTTTTATTAAAGTGCATTAAATTTGTCATGCATACATATTGCGCATTTGCATCGATGCCATGTGTTGATTTTTTCTTTTCTGGTTTCTGCTTGCCCGAAGAGAAGATCAACAACTCCAATGACGAATACTTGATCTCAACCGACAAGTCAAGCACTTATCCAGAAGATCTATCTATTTGGTTTTCTGTTAAGCAAGGCAAGCATAGCCTCTTATCTGCTCATATATGTTTTCCAACGACTTTTGGTTCTCGTACTTTGCATCCGGTTCCAAAGTATTTGGTGTCTGTAGGTATTATTCTCCTATACTTTGCATAGCCCAAATACCCTGATCCACTGCTCCTAGCCGCCTAGATTTGATTGTGCGCATCGCTAGAGCCTTACACATGCTATGCTTAGTTTTATATACATGCTTAGCTCTGCTTCATCCGGTTGATGAATCATAGTTGCGAATGAATCTAGTAAGGCATGATAACGTGGAAAGATGAGCTATGTGTGTTTAACCTGACTAAGGCTTGGATACGAGGCCACTTGGGAAGTGGTTGTTCGTCCTACACTTGCCACCCCTAGGACTAAGGTTTCGGGCGGAAGCCAAGACTGAGCGTGCAACCACACGCGTTGTCTAAGTAACCACGCTCGACTAACTAACTTATTTGGCCACATCCATGGGTCACGTAGTTTGAGAGTTCCATTCGGCAACGCAAATAAAACTTTCAAACGTTTTGGAAAAATGCTCCGCCTAGGGCGTAACCGGGGCCAAGTGATGGACGTACACGGATCTTGACCGCGCCTCACAGGGGCAGGTGCCGTCAGGAGGATGGCCAACTCCCTGTTGACGGGGTGGCCCTGTCTTTGGTTGACTCATGGATATGGCTGGGCAAGGTAAAGGTCGTGGCCAACCACCCTCTGCCGCGCTCCCTTGGGAAGAGCGTTACCGCGTGGCATTAAGAGTCGGTTGGTACGTGTGGGTAAAGTGTACATCCCTACGGGGCAATCTTTTCGAAAAGCCGTGTTCACGGTTATGGACGATTTGGTGAAGACAAAGACCATAGATAACTTGAACATGACGTAAAACATGTTGACAATGATTGAAGGGTGCCTCCTCGGAGATGCCGAGAGGGGTGATCCTTGTAGCAAGTGAGTCGCTGGGAAATGAAGTTGGTGGTTTCAAAAGATGATGATTTACAAGAGTTGAGTCCTTTCTCATCTGTTTTGAAAACACTCTACGAGACGTGCTATTCTTCCTCGATTTGGAAAACAAACGTTGCTTTACGCAAATCAGGCTTCATAAAACCCTTTATGAAACTAGCAGATATATAATAGGTTAACTAAGTCTTGTTGAGTACCTCCAGTACTCAGGTTTACTTAAATTTGGTTCAGGTGAAGATCCCACATCGGTGGTGTTTTAGCGTGGACATCGACGAGTAGTTTTGGGGTTCCCAGGTAGCAGCCTGGAATCTATGGGCTGGGACGTCGCTTTATGTTGCGGCCTCTTAGGCCTTTTTGGTTCTTGTTGATTAGCAACATAGTTTGCCTTCCGTTGTCTGATGTAATGTTGGGTCATGTGACCTCTGGTTGTAAAGCTATACTCTAGTAATACCTGTTCAATACAGCTTCTATGTCTAGAGTGTTGCTTTGATCGGTTGTTGGTTTCGAGCTCATTGTTATACAATTTTGGCTATGCCTGCATAGTTGTCGCAGTCGAGGGTTGTGGAGCCGATGATCCATGTCCGAGCCCACCTGCCGATGTGATTCGTCCTGGGGCGAGGTAACCCCAGTAACCCTCAATTGTTGTTGCACTTTCTGGACACATAACAGCTCTGTATAATTTTGGTCCCGTTCCTTCAGTTTCATCCGACTCGTTGGCGTTTGGGTTTGCGTAGTTGGTTATGACTAGCATGGATACAAGGAGTAGTAGACTGGGGATCCGGACTACGTGCCGATGAATCCGGTCTGCCTGCCGTTGTTTGTTGCTGCCGGGGCTGGTAACCCTGAAGCCCTTGTGAGTCCATGGCTAGGAGCACATAACAGTATGTATATCCTTGGGTCCGGGGTCTGACATAAGGTTTAGGGTTTATGGAGTTAAGGCAAATTGGATTCTTTATTCCAATTACATATTGTTTTCTTTTATTTCCTCCTTTTATTTGGTTTTTGGTGACTTGCATAACATGAAAAAAAAGTTTCAAAATTTTGTGATTTATGAGTTTTCCAAAAATCTGGGATGTTACAGTCACACAACTTAGTGGTCTCAGGAGTAGTCATTTTAACAAGATTAAAAACAGGAATAAAACTACAGCTAGAATAAGAACTATTTTTTTGTGTGTGTTTTTGATAAAGAGAAGCAAACAAGACAAAATAAAATAAACTAAGCAACACAGAAACAAAGTAAGGAGATTGTAAGCGAGAGACTCCCCTTGCAGAAATTCTCTTCCTCCCTCGCAACCGCGCCAGAAAAGTAGCTTGATGGTGCAGGTCTTGCACTCGTTGGGAGGCCCCAAGAGGAAGGTATGATGAGCACAGTAGCAGTTTTCCCTCAGTAAGAAACCAAGAGGAAGGTATGATGAGCACAGGAGCAGTTTTCCTTAGTAAGGAACCAAGGTTTACTCGACTAGTAGGAGGAAGGAGTAACTTCAAAAGGTTGAAGCAGCTGAGATGGCAGGGTGCACTACCAGTTCAGAAGCAACGTGGAACCTACACAACACAATCAAATCACTTTGCCCAACGAATCAGTGAGGTTGTCAATCTCACCGGTTTTACTGAACACAAAGAGGTTAAACATATAGTGTGGAATACAATAGGAAAATAGTATGAAAACAATATGAGAGCAGTATGAAAGCAGTAGGTGTTTTATCAGTATGAGGAAAAAGGACCCGGGTTCACAGTTCACTAGTGGTGTCTCTCGGGGAAAGATAAATAACATGTGTGGTGAACAAATTACAGCTGGGCAATTGACAGAAATGAAGGCTGCACCGTAGTGCATATGCAAGACATAAAGATTACTATGTGATTTATGTGGGCATTACAAAAAAATACATAGACCGTTATCCAATTGCATCTATGACTAAAAATCCACGCTTCAAATATCATCCGAACAAAAGTTGGGTATTAAGTTGCAAGCAACAGATAATCGCAGTAAATAAAGTGTGTAATGTAAACAATAGCATAATCCTTAGTGATACGGATCAACGTGATCCGAGAGGGGTTTTGTCCCAATCTTACACAGCGAACCAAGAACGGCAAGAGATAACTTCGGTAGGTGAGCAGAATTGATCTACTCCACGACACACGCAACAGATCCTGATGAATCAGCAAGCAAAACAAACGATATTGCCGTCCCCCGACATGGGACCTTTTAAATATTCTCAATCTCAAATAAATTCAACTCCCCTATTACATGGCCGCACCTGGCTTTATATAGTAGCCAACTTAACTTGACTTACAAGAAAACCAACTAGAAAAATAAAATAACTTGACACGGACCCACTTTTTCTAAACAGAAAATAAAATGACACACATAAATAAATAATGACTCTGTTGTAGGTGCGCCATATTGCCTCGCGTGCAGGTGGACCCCATCCGGACTCCTTCAAACACAGCACGCTCCACCAAAATCTTTCAAACCACGCCTTCTTTGATCTTCTCCTTGCGTCGCAGAAACAAGAACAATAGTCGATGCCAAACAACATCAATAGCAGGGAAAAGAATATATGTAGCACACATAGGAGGTACCGTATCACTTAGACAAAGCATTGCTGTTTTCTCCCTAATGGCAACAACACATCCTCCATTCGTCACGTTTCTGTCACTCGAGCACAGATGAAAAGGAGGCATGAACCCACTATCGAGCATAAATACTCCCTATTGGAGTTACTAGCATCTACTTGGCCAGAGCATCTACTAACAACGGAGAGCATGCAAGATCATAAATAACATAAGCATGAAGATAACATGATATATTGATAATCAGAAGACATAGCATTCAACATTCATCAGATCCCAGCAAACACAACATGTAGCATTACATAAAGATGATCTTCATCATGTTAGGAAGCTCACAAGATCTAAACATGAGGTACAAAGTGGAGAGAACAACCATCTAGCTACTTCTATGGACCCGTAGTCCAGGGATGAACTACTCACGCATCACTTCTGAGGAGGGCATGGTGGTGTAGACCCCTCCGGTGATGATTTCCCCCTCTGGCAGGGTGTTGGGAGAGCTCCAGAACCCTCCCGATCTCGGGATGCTGGTGATGGCGGCCTCGGATTTTTCTTTGGTAAACGTGGGATCTCCTTAGGGTTTACGTCTCGGGGGGATTATATAGGCGAAAGGGCAGAGGCGGTGGAGGCTCAGGGGCCCCACACCGCCCCCTGGCACGGCCAAGGGGGGATGCGCCACCCTATGGTGTGCCCCCCTGAGGCCCCCCTCCGGGTCTCTTTGGGACTTCCGGGCTTCGAATTTTCCAATTTCGAGAATATTTCCAGAACAACTTTTCTGAAACTAAAAACAGCAGAAAATGGGGAACTGGCTCTGTGGCATCTTGTCAATAGGTTAGTCTGGAAATTCGATAAAAATGACATAAAGTGTATAACAAACATGTGGGAAACAATAAGAAAACAACATGGAACATTAGAAATTAAGGATACGTTATGACATATCAGAGATGCAAAAAATATAAAGATGTAGATGGAGATATTATTAAACTGAAATTGTTTCCTTTCTCTTTGAGAGGAAGAGCTAAAGAATGGTTGTTGTCCTTGCCTAGAAATAGTATTTATTCTTGGACTAAGTGTAAAGATGCTTTCATTGGAAAATATTATCCTCCTGCTAAGATTACATCTTTAAGAAGTAGCATTATGAATTTTAAGCAACTCAATAATGAGCATGTTGCTAAAGCTTTGGAAAGAATGAAATCTTTGGTAAAGAATTGTCCCACTCATGGACTGACTACTTGGATGATCATCAAAACCTTTTATGCAGGTCTGAATTTTTCTTCAAGAAACCTTCTGGATTCAGCTGCTAGAGGAACCTTTATGTCCATGACCTTGGGGGCAGCAACAAAGCTTCTTAATGATATGATGGTAAATTATTCTGAGTGGCACACTAAGAGAGCTACAACTGGTAAGAAGGTAAATTCTGTTGAAGAAACCTCCTCTTTGAATGAAAGACTTGATGCTATTATGTCTATGCTTGTGAATGGCCATGCTCCGATTGATCCAAATAATGTTCCTTTAGCCTCTTTGGTTGTCTCAAGAAGAGCATGTTGATGTGAACTTCATTAAAGATAATAATTTCAACACCAATGCTTATAGGAATAATTTTGGTAGCAACAATTATAGGTCATATCCTCCCAATAATACAAATGCTTATGGTAATTCTTATGGTAATTCCTACCACAACAACAAAAGTGTACCCTCTGATTTTGAGAACATGCTTAAGAATTTTATTAGTACACAAACGGCTTTTAATAAATCCGTTGACGAAAAGTTTGGCAAAATTGATGGTCTTGCTTCTAAAGTTGATAGTCATGCTCTTGATGTTGATTTCTGAAACTAAAGGTTATACCTCATGATGTTAAAGAAAGTAAAACTTTTAATGCTATCCAAATCCGAATTGATGATAATGTTAGGATGTTAGCTGAATTGCATGCTAGATGGGAAAAAGAAGATGAAATAGCTAGAAATAATAATATAGCTAATGTTTGCACCATTACCACAACTAGTAAAACTGAAGCTTCTCATGCTAGAAAACCTTCTACTATCAATGGTAAATTAATTGTTTTTGGAAACAATCCCACTTCTGCTAGTAAAAATGCAAAACTGCCTGAAACTGCTAAAAATGTTCCTGACAAAAGTGCTGAAATTTTTAGAAACATGGGAGACAATGGTCCCATTATATTTAATAAAAATGATCTTGACTTTGATGATTGCAACATAACTGAAGTGATTAAGTCTTACAAAATCTTGATAGTTGTCCTAATGTTAGTGATGTGAATATGGCTTTCACAAAACATATTACAAATGCTCTCATGCAAATTAGAGAGGATGAACTAAGATGCGAAGCCTCTATCCCTAGGAAGCTAGATGATGGTTGGGAACCTATTATTAAAATGAAGTGAATGATTTTGATTGCAATGCTCTATGTGATCTTGGTGCTAGTATTTCTGTTATGCCCAAGAAACTCTATGATATTCTTGATTTACCACCATTGGAACCTTCTTATTTGGATATTCGTCTTATTGATAATGTTAGAAAGAAACCTTTGGGGAGAGTTGATGATGTTATTATCATGGTTAATGATACTCTTGTCCCCGTTGATTTTTTTGTCTTTAATGTTGAATGCAATTATTCTTGTCCAATTCTTTTGGAAGACCTTTTCTTAGAACTGTTGGTTCTATTATTGATATGAAAGAAGGGAATATTAAATTCCAGTTCCCACTCAAGAAAGGTATGGAACACTTCCCTAGAAAGATAATGAAGTTACCTTTTGATTTCGTTATTTTAACAAGTTACAATTTGGATTCTTCTTCACTTGAAAATACTTGATTCCACTTTTTTGGGCCTAGCTAAAAGGCGTTAAAGAAAATCACTTCTTGGGAGATAACCCATGGTTTTATTTTTTGCTTTGTTTTTCTATGTTTTCTTTGATTGAAGGGGTTGTATAGTTCTGTAGAAACTCCTTTGTATCTTTTTTTCATGTTTTAGTAGTGCAAAGTAAGGTTTCTGATGAGAGTTGGAGTTGGTTTTCGGATTTCTGCGCAGGAAACAGATTCCGTCTGTCCACCGTAAAAAATTGTATAAATCATAGAAAATCAGAAGGACCTGAAATTTCTTGTGCTTATTCCTCGGCTAATTTTGCAACTTTTTTAGTTCTTTAAGTTTTTCGATCTGAGCAACATAAGTGCCTTGAAAAAAATCGTCTTCACAATATGTTCTGGTTTTGACAGATTCTGCCATTTTTCTTGCATTTGCTATTTTGCGATGTCAAGTGGATTTCTTTGCTTGACGAAACATCACTGGCTGTAGCTAATGTTTAAAGTTATCAATAGAACTTGTTCCATACATAACCAATGGACTTTTAATTTTTGCACTAACCCTCTAATGCAAATTACTGTTTGAGTATGGTGTGAACGAAGTTTTCAAGGGTCAAGAGAAGAGGTGATATATGTGATCAGGAAGAGTGCAAGGTCAAAGCTTGGGGATGCCCCCGTGGTTCATCCAAGCATATTTTTAGAAGACTCAAGCATCTAATCTTGGGTATTCCCAAGGCATCTTCTTCTTCATCAACTATCTATCAGGTCACTTCTCGTGAAACTATATTTTTATTCGGTCACATCATATGAAGTTTACTTGGAGCATCTATTTCTTTTTTTCTTCTTTTTTTTCTTTGTTTTCTTTGCTTCAATAATATAGTTGGACCCTAGCATTCTTTGTTTGGGAGAGAGACACGCTCCGCTTTTGTGTTTGAATACTTGCTATGCTAGTATTCTTAGTTTTTCTTCTAGTTGCTGCAAAAATTCATGTTTAGCTGTCGTTTTCATTGCACCTCTTTTTCAGAGCTGTTAGTTTTAGTAGTGTATGTGAGTCATCTAATGTTAGATTTCTGTAGAATTTAGAGAGTTTTTGTTAAAGCATGTTTTTTATGGTGCTTGTTGGGAAAACAAACTTCTGCTTGAGGTAGAATTTTTAACGGTGCAAGTAGAACCTTGTATAGACTGTGGCTAGACTTTTTCATATCATGCTAGATTTTATTTTAGTTTTAAAGCCTTGTGGTTATTTAGTAGCATGATTATCCCCGAATATCTGAGAGTGTTTAATGTGCCATTCAAAGAGTCATGAGTTGTTCTTGTCATATTGAAGCATAAATTTGTGGTGTTCTCCTTTGAATGTTTTATTTGGTTGACTTGGCGCATGCTCACACCATGTTTCTGACTATGAACCAGTCACGAATAGCCTCCATGATAATTTAGTTTTTGAACTTGTGGTACCACTTATGCTTTGATTAATGATGTTTATGTCGCTATGCATGATTATGGCTCTTATGCTCTCTTGATTTGTCGCTCCCAGTCTTTTGCTAGCCTCCAGTTGTACTGAGTATGAGCTCTACTCGTGCATACAAATCCCAAAAACCAAGTTTTCGTATTGTGTCCACCATACCTACCTACATGTGATATTTAACCGCCACTCCAAAGTAAATTGCTCATGTGTTACCTTTAAAATTTTCAAAATTACTCCTGTTTTGTGCTCCTGTTTTAGCTCATGAGGAAGTAACTAGAGAATATTTATCTCACTTGTTAATTGGACTTTCACACCCTGGACTAGTGGTTCATCCGCTTATCCAATGATAGAAGA
This sequence comes from Alopecurus myosuroides, assembly GCA_028641055.1. Classification (NCBI taxonomy): domain Eukaryota; kingdom Viridiplantae; phylum Streptophyta; class Magnoliopsida; order Poales; family Poaceae; genus Alopecurus; species Alopecurus myosuroides. Next base: position 111,758,311 of record CM054059.1, on the reverse strand, counting down.
GCTGGCGGGGGTGTCCAGCCCCAAATTAATAAAACAAATTCTCTTCACTATTTTTGCACCTGATTTATCAGTCAAAGCATAATTGTGTAAACAAAAGAGAAAGTGGGATGCCCTTCTACCCAGACGCGTCCTTCTATGGGAGCCGCTCTTGTGAAGTCTAATTGTCTCGTGAAGTGATGTATTTTTTGTTTACCATTCGTTGACATAAGCATACACCTCTCTTAAAATATAGACACTCCTCCATGGTATGTGATTGTTGGCAGGCACCCTAGGATTCGATTAGCCATGGTTTGTGTAAGATGGTTGGGAGTAGTGTAAAGCTTTTTATACCTCTGTTTAATAAAATAAAAGCTCTAGCACATGAGTGATCCATGCTTCCCTCTGTGAAGGGCATTTCTTTTACTTTTATGTTGAGTCTCCATCTTCTAACTTTATGCATAGTTGAGAGAGCATAGTTGCCATTCTGAGTTTTATGTGCATTTTTCCCAGAAACATTATTAATTGATTCATGTTGTGTTATTCCTTGTTCTCTAATTATTTGTTCTAGTCTTCCTCATGAACTTTGAAGGTGTCCTGACATTTATGTTTTGCCCCACTCTTAAGGACTAGCGAAATATCACTTTTACATGTTTTCTCTATACTTGAAACAAACGTATATCTTTATTTGCATTGTTATTCATGATCTCTTATTTGAGTTACTTCTCATGATGCTAGGTGATTGTTATTCTTTATTATTAAAGTTATATTTATCATGCTTGTGTTAAAGTTCTATGATCTCAGCTTACTTATGCTTTTACATTATTGATGATCAAGTTTATGTTGGTAGCATGTCACCTCAGGAATTATGTGTTTTTATCGTTTACCTACTCGAGGACGAGTAGGAACTAAGCTTGGGAATGTTGATACGTCATAAAAGTATCCTTAATTTATGATGTTCCATGTTGTTTTCTTATTGTTTCCCACATGTTTGATATACACTTTATGTCATTTTTATCGATTTTTCGGACTAACCTATTGACAAGATGCCACAGAGACAGTTCCCTGTTTTCTGTTGTTTTTAGTTTCAGAGAAGTTGTTCTGAAAATATTCTCCGAATTGGAAATTCAAAGCCCGGAAGTCTTAGAACCATAGGGCGGCACGCCCCCTGGCCGCGCCATGGGGTGGTGTGGGGCTCTCGGCCTCCACCGCCTTTGCCCTTATGCCTATTTATACCCCTTGGGACGTAAAACCTAAATATATTCCACTTTGTCCCGAAAAAGACCTGAGGCCGCCATCATCGTCATCCCGAGACCGGGAGGGTTCTGGAGCTCTCCCCGGCACCCTGTCGGGAGGGAATTCATCACCGGAGGGGTCTACACCACCATGTCCTCCTCCGAAGTGATGCGTGAGTAGTTCATCCCTGGACTACGGGTCCATAGCAGTAGCTAGATGGTTGTTCTCTCCACTTTGTACCTCATGTTTAGATATTGTGAGCTGCCTAACATGATCAAGATCATATTTATGTAATGCTACCTGTTGTGTTTGCTTGGATCTGATGAAAGTTGAATGTTATATCTTCTTATTATCAATCTATCATGTTATCTTCATTCATATGTTATTTATGATCTTGAATGCTCTCCGCTATTAGTAGATGCTCTGGTCAAGTAGATGCTAGTAACTCCAAGAGGGAGTATTTATGCTCGTAGTTGGTTCATGCCTCCTTTGCATCTGTGCTCGAGTGACAGAAACGTAACACGTTTGTTCGGATGATATTCGGAGGGTGAATTGTTAGACATAGATGCAGTTGGATGACGGTCTATGTATTTGTTTGTAATGCCCGCATGAATCGCATAGTAATATTTATGTCTTGCATATGCACTACGGTGCAACCTTCATTTTTGTAAATTTCCAAGCTATAATTTGTTCACCACACATGTTATTTATCTTTCACGGAGAGACACCACTAGTGAACTGTGGACCCCGGTCCATTTTAATCATACTGATAAAACACCTACTGCTTTCGTACTGCTTTTATACTGTTGTCTTACTGTTTTCCTACTATTTTCCACACCATATGTTTACCTCTTTGTGTTCAGAAAAATTGGTGAGACTGACAACCTCACTACTACGTTGGGACAGAGTGATTTGATTGTGTTGTGTAGGTTCCACGTTGCTCCTGAACCGGTAGTGCGCCCTGCCACCTCAGCTGCATCAACCTTCAGAGATTGCTGTCCTCCTACTGGTCAATTCAACCTTAGTTTCTTTTCTAAGGGAAAACTTGATGCTACACTGTTCACAACCTTTCTCTTGGGGTTTACCAACGTCAGCCTCACATCAAGGCATACCACCATCAGACATTAGGAGAAAAAGGTACCTTTTTCTTTGGCGAATCAGACCGAGCAAGGTCCCTCTCCCTCCCAATGTTAAGGAAGCGAGTGCTCAGGGTCCTGCATATTGGCTTTGAAAGGATGCAAAAAAAGTACCCGGGTCAATGAAAGAAACACAAAGTTTGAGTCCACGCTCACCAACAAGCACCCAAACCTAGACTCAGGGGATACTACCATCAGGAGCGCTAATCGCGCACTCGATAGAATAAGAAAGGAAAACAAAAGTAGAAAAGAAGATCTCACGTGGTTTCTAACCTTGCTCGGTCGTATTAGCCGTACACGGACAGAAGAGCAAAAAGAAAGGGGTGCAGACGGAAAGAAACTCCCCTGGTGACGTGGTATGTAAACACCACTCATTCATCATTCATCGGAGCAGGGTGGCTCTCTTGTCCCGGGCTCCTCCATGATCCGTCTCGAAGGAGGCCCTCGTGTTAAGTGGCAGGGAGGAGCTTGACGATTCCGGCGGATTTCGTCCACTTCCCCCCTTTTTCTTCTGTCCCTCGGCGTTGCCAGCCATGGGAGATCCTCCATTCTTGCGAGTGTTCACCATGGAAGAAAAGGTGATGGAGCTTAAGGAGCGCGGCAATTTGGATTTGGTTCTTTCTTTGCTAGAGAGAGGAGAAAGCTGCGGGCACAATGAAGAAGAAGGGGAAAATTACTTTCCACTCTACAATATTTATAGAGGTGTAAAAGCACCCCCACCGTTGATGTCCTATGGAGCCGGCTCAGCCCTACACGTGGCACGGGGAGGCTAACCGCTATGCCTCCACGTCGCCCACCACGTGCAGGAATCTATTCATTTACTGAAAAATTCGTGGATTACCATGCACCGAACGGTCAGAAAATGGTCAAAGTTAATTCACACAAGTTATCTTCTGACAGGATAAGCAAAGTTCTGGATATGTCCCATCTACTGAAATAAAAATGGAGTGGTAATTGAGTAACAGTGTCACTCGGCAGAAAAAAGAACCGAGTGGTCAGAAATACCACTCATATGTTTAGCTCCCTCGAGTAATCAGAAATATCTCGAGGGTTCGGTTACAAACTGCACGGTTTATGAAATCCTGGGAAAGATATAAGAGTCGAGATTTACTCCTCTATAACACTGATAGACGAGCCGAATGAGTTGTGCCAAAGCATTTGATTCCCCAGATCGCACATCTGCGTTCAAACTCTGGATGTCGTGTTCATTGCACAAAGGTAAGACCCAAGGATCAATTCCAACGTCCTGGGTGTTGCACCACTGCAGCAACCTGATATTCTTTCGATACCAACATGTGTAACAAAAATCCTGATGGATGCATTGGTTAAAATAACTGACAACTGGAATTTGACTCGATAAGGCCTCAACGGCACGAGTGAAGTTACCCCAAGATTTTCCAGGTTCGAGCCCGAGGACTCGAAGCCATAGTAGACCAAAAGTGTTCTCTCGAGTGAGATTAATTGACCTCGATATTTCAAGTAGATCGAACCTATTGAGTCATATCCTTCAAACTAGATACAGAAATACATCCAAGCATCGCTGAATTTGGAGTTTGAGCCCCTTGATCGAGTCTTTGACTCCATCAGGCACTCGGGGCTACTGAAGTGGGGGTACCCAAAAGACCCCCCACGATGGGCCTATCGGGTGCCGCTCGACATGGGGTGTCTACGGAAGGATCTCGGGTTAACATGCTTAGGCCCATGAAGAAGGCCAAGTTGGAGCGGACTCCTATAAGGACTGGACCAGGAAGTTAGGAAAGATGAGAAACCGACTCAACATCGAGTCCTATTTGTGTAAGGCCCCTAAGACCCGCCTATCTATATAAAGGATGGGAGGGGGTCGTAGCAGGACAACCAACCCTAGATCCAGAACTGCGCTAGATTTTATCTGTGCGGCACCCCTGTAATGTGTTTATTGAGTTAATAACAATTAGGTGAACCCGTCTAGCCGAGTAGTCCACCAGCATCTTTTCCCTTACGAAATCCTAGGTCCCTCACCATTGGGGATTGTCGAGGTACCATCCTCTTCAATAAGTATTAGATTTCAAAATAAATCATTCCCTTGGTTTGCACCAAGATGCCAATTGTTGTTTCCAACAATTTAGATCCATGATTTTAACATGTTTGATCCAACACGGACAAGTAATGCAATATGTGAACCATACTATGTCCCATGTAGGCAAGTTCTATCAAGAAGTTTCCGCTCAAACGCTATGACTGACCCACTTACAAAGTGTCCATACTTATACTGTATTTCCTTTAATCCTTTCATTCTAATACAATTCCAATCAAACCTTTTACTATATCAACAATAATTCTAATTAACAATACGTTGTTCACATAAAGTATTAGAAATATTCTTTAGTGCTCCCACTGACTTTCTTGAGTCCTCAAGCCTCTTCACCGTCCTTGATGATGTCAAACGCTTTGATCATTTCATCTAGATGAAGATCCCAACTCCATAATGCTTTCTCTTAGTTCCATGAATAGATAACTAAAATTTGCATTCCCTTATATCATATTCTTGATTTAATATTCTCACTTGCAATATCTTGTAGACAAGTTATGTAGGGCTTGCTAGAATAATCCGTGTGAACTTAAGATCCATGCCACGGGAGATTAAATCTCATCATATTCGATTCCTTGAACTTGTAAACACGACAAGCTCATAGATGTTTCCATCCATTTTTTTTACAGGCATTAACGAAAGCTAGGCTCTATGACCTTGTTAGAAAGCACAAAAAACCCGATACCAAGTTCCAAACTTGACTTTTGTTTATGGAGTCCATCCAGATTTCACGGAGTCCAGCCATATCATTGGAGTTAGGGTCCATCACTGCTTCTCTTAGATCACAGTCTCATTATCATGAAATAATACTTTGTTCTACTTGGTTATGTCACTAATACCGATAGAAGTTTCACATCATATGTAAGAACTTCTGTATCATTCATGATGTCAATCACCGAAATTACTTTCGATGCTGCACCACTCTAACATGATTACGAAGATCTAATCTCGTTGAAATGTACATTCCTCCTACTGACTTTCTGAAGAAGTAATTTCTCCAGAATACCCCTGAAAAAAATCTTTTCCCTTGGTAAGTGGAAGAATTCTCTATTCTTGGGATAACCATATTGGCAAACATTCATTTCATGATTTCTTGTGAATACTTTACATCACAAATGAAATGTTGATGGCTTTCTTTTCAGTGTAAAGCATTAGTCTCTAAAGCATGACTTATGAAAGAAATAATGGAATTTTAACATCCTTAATCCTCATCCTATTGAACAAGGTTGGATTATGTCACTTGGACAGTCCATAAACTTATGGTATTCCATTTGACCAAAGTTGTAGAATAATTTCGCAAATTTTTGGATGCTCGCTAAACCTTGTAACTCAATTCCATGAAAAAGCCAGGAATATATCTTGTTAGAAAATGATTGTTACTAATCATTTGACTTTTAGAGCTTTAATATTACCGATGTCTATTTGCAGGATTCATTGTATCCTATCCACATGGTCATAAGTCAGACGTATGTCCCCAGCAAGGCAACAAGTGCCAATGCTCACAATAAATCCCTAAGATAAATTTAGTGAATATAGTAATCTTACTCCATCACCAATTATTTCTTTTATTTTGCTAGTTCCTTTTAGGACATAGTAATTCTTGTATCATGTTGCACATAAGAGCAACTAATCGAGTATTCCTGTGATTAAATCACTATACCCAACTATCACACTCACTAGCAATTTTAAACATCAATAACATTTCTACCCAAACTGGTTTTACCAGACCCTACTTTCATGCCATAAAATTTTAATGGTCCCTATTTTGGCGTTTCCTCTAAGAAAAGAAACATTCAATATTAAGAATGACACCAGTTGTACTGGGATACTTTATCAGTGTGGCAATCATGACACTCTTGTCTTCTTAAGTTGAACCCTTTACTTGTCATTAACTTATGATAGGTTTTTCTTCCAGATTCCAAAGTGAAATGAATAAATTCATTTACAATCATTCTTCTCCCTTTGTCATTAATAATGACAAAACTCCTAGAGCCTTTACCGGAAAATAAAACAAGACTACGACTAGTGCCCAATTTTTTGGGAGACCGGGACATTCAATGTATAAAATCCTCGTATGTACCATACTTAGTACACATATGTTTTATTCGCCAACTTTAATTTTTGTTTTTCTTGCATACAAACTAGTTCTTGAGATATCTCATATCTAGTTTGTATCTGAAATAACTTTGCATCTCCTTGTCTAGTAAAAGACATATATCTGTCAATTGCATGCATGTGTGCATAATACTATACACACTCGTCCTTATATCAACAAGTGCATGTCACACATCTAAATGTTGACATTTCATGGTGCTTCAATTGGTATATTCTCATGGAGACAAGATTAATAGGAATCAATGCTATTCGGATTACATCCATCAATGTCATGAATCATATCCATGACATACGTTGAGCAAGTCTACCGAAATATTTCAATAGGAGTTTACCTTAACATTTTGAGGGCAATCCTCAAACTACGAAACAAGTTCGTAAAGTTTTCTTAACCAGATATCTAACTCAATCAACTTAACTAAATGTATAGGTGGGAAATAGATGTCAACTCAATAACAATATATGAAAATTAGACTAGTTGTTACGATGATTAATTGTACTTGGTCAAAACCAAATATTTGACAAATTATGCACTCCCACTGAAATTGATATTCCTCATAATCAATATTCAGTTACTCGAGATCCACATCGGGGTTATGATCAGAAGGACATATCTATCTATCCATCCAATCATAATCCCAAAGGGTAGGTCAATAGTCCAATCACAACTCATGTGAATCTCGTTCATCTTTTGTTGTATGTGCTCCAAAGTCATGACTTTCATGCCAAAACGTCAATACAACAAACTATTGTATTGTCTAGTATGGTATTGACCCTCGTTACAAACTGATCCACCCATACCCTACTATAAGGTTCTAAGAACACATTGATCCCTGTATCCAGGTGATGGATGCGAACCCGAACTAGTTTGACGGTGCACTATTTGGAAGAGCACGTTCACCTTGATATTTTCAAGTGAGGAATCATCCTAATAATCATGACTACTGCGCAATCAAAAGGGTGCATAAAGGGGATTAGCCATCACAGGTAGTTTAATAGTGATGTAGTATAGTCCTCTTCGTCTTCTGGGCTCAGAAATCCTTCTTTGCTCCATGGATCATTGTCGAGGTCTACGACATTTGGTAACCATCTCCATGTCCTTCTCCTATCTCTAAGATACTTAATGAAAGCATGGGGCACACAGGAAAAAGATAGCAATCACATGGTTTCCAACCATCATACTTTAAGTTGACTCAAAGGTCAAAATAAATACAATGGATATAATTTCATACAACTCTTGAATGAGAACTGACTATACCACATCACATCCCATGCTCTGGAAAAAAAAGTTAGTCAGATCTAACGCTTGTGTTTGCAACTTTTATGTGGATGTAGGTTCTACAAAGTGAACCGTTACTACCTACGAACAAAATGAAGCATGATTGTTCATGATGCTGGATTGACATTGCGGGGGTGATTGCAACATAGACATTATGAAAATGTCTTGAGCCTCAATCTAAACTTATTCATAACCATGACCCCCATGTGGATCCAATCCACATGCCTCGTCCATTATGTCGTCCATGAATCCAACTATAGCAAGACTCAAAACCACTGAAGCACTTCTTTGGACTAGCCGAGATATGTCAGGGGCAACTCGAACGTCCTAGAATTGCCAGAATTTTGTAAAAATCTAACTATGTCGTTGAAAACAAAACAACACAACTTATTGGGAAGCAATCATAAACAATCAGAATATTAGACAACCTTCTAATATAATTGCACAAACTTATGCAATACCCGCACACACTGGTGCTCTAGATCGTACCTGCACCTACAGATAGACCGCTCTAATACCATTATTGGTGTACATAGCAGAATATAAAAATTTCCGACCTACGTAGGACACATGATCTACTATCGAGGTATGGGCCAAGTTAGATTTGATCGTTACTGACATGAAACACGAAACAAGTGTCAATGACGATATCGGTGATGCCTGATGAAGAGTCCCGCAGCTAAGCATAGCATTGGGACTATTGCTGATTCCCCGTATCCCACCTTATGGATCCAGCAGAGTGGGGTATCACATGTTACCCCTCTAAGAGATCACACACATACGTCTCAAAATCCTGCAGCGCTTCACCGTCCAGTACTAGGCACCACAGGTTCACAATCGAGGTGGAGAGATCCCAACACATGGGAAAAGGAGGGAGAGATATTAAAGCTAGGTCTAATCGAGAGATATCATCATCTCCCAATTAGAAGAAGCCCTAAACCAATTAGAGGGTCTCTAATCAGAAGCTGTAATCCAATTATATATGTTCTAATTAGAGGCTCTAATCCAATTAGAGAGGTTCTAATTAGAGGCTCTAATTCATGTAGAGGGTCTCTAATTAGATCTCTAATGCCGAGAGAGAGAGGAGGAGGAGGAGGAGGAGGTGGGGTGGGATTATATAGGTGGACAAGGAGGGCACTTTCTTTGGGGGGAGGTCGGTTCGGACCCCCTCCCTTGGCCGCACCAAGTCACCTAGAGGGATTCGGATTGGACTCCTAGATGGAGTTCAACTCCCCCATTTTTTTTCCTTTTTCCTCTTTTTCTACCTAATTTATTTATCAAATAAATCAGGGGAATACCCTAGTGGATGGTGGTGCGCAATGTGAGGCCATGCAACCCACCTGGCATCCACCCAAAATTTCGTTTTCCCATAGGAGGAAATCTGTCCGCCTACGGCACTCCACCCCCCCTATGGAAAGTCATTCGAAACTCTTCCAAAACCATATAATCCCTATAGATAAAATCATCGAATCTATCTAACGATGTTATAAATATATTATAACATCTCTTGGACATCTCATGCCCCTCTACACTTACTCCGTAAAACATGCAAAGTATTTCTCTCATAGTAAGTTTTTCGAAACGACTCTGGTTGACTTTGAACATGTTTCTGTGATATCGTAATTACATCGACAATTGCTTATTGATGTTCGAAAAATACTTCCAACATCCCGGCACATCCCATGTCCTCCGTAATCTCTCTTGAATATTAATCTATCATGTCGGAATTACCAGAATGATAGCCTACTTTCCTACAGGCAAACCAATGTGACCCCTACATGTTCGATAACTAGTGCGCATGATTGGAAAACATTTTTCTAATCAATAATGAACATGTGGACCATGGACGTCCATATTGACTCTTACAAATTATACGAAGAAATCTGCTGAACCCGTTGGTTATTAAGTGAGTTATTACTTCGCGATACAGTTCAATACCTCGAGATGAGATGAATTCTAAGACCATGATTAAAATATTTAATCACCATATCACATTATTCTCGATGTCCAGTATGATTCCTTTTACTCGTTACCGTGTCACAATATCCTCATGAGTAGTGTCATGTCTTTCTCTGCGCAGACTTATTTATCAATACTAATTCACCAAGTGGACCATGGATATATCTCTCTATTATCTAGAGGAGTAATTCCTAATCTTGAATTATCACGATGATAAAAAAACACTTTCGACACCATCCAGTGTTAGCCTTTTTGATCACCTAGTTTACGGTGTGATACTTGACTATACCAAAATTATCTTTACGGTGAACATCATTGTATATTCTCATGGTCTAAGCAAGCAAGAAAAATAACCATTCTCTGAAGATACTATTTAGCAAAAACTTATCTCGTAGTATCTCAACTATTTGGGTGTATCCAACCACAATTCTGAAACAATAATGTGCTCCTATTAATATTGACATAGCAAATATCCATGACCAGGAAAACGTGTTTATATAATATTAACGAGTTTGTCTGTGAGACATGACAAAGAATTATAATGGCGTGTTTATGTTTCTACACGTGTGTATGAGTTTTACTCTGAATCTCATATTCAGTGACCATAACAGTTATAGCATAAAAACATGATACATTGATCATGAAAAGTGATATATATTATTGTCTCTTGGGCATACATCCAATAGATCCCTCCTTGGAGACGTTGCTTTGGTTGTTCGGGAGTTATAAGGCGTCAGATAGAATCAACGCTTGGTCGCCGCTCAGAATAAGAACTTCCAAGGCACTATGTACACCGTTCCTGGAGCTCCTTGGTCGACGTCTTCTCTGGTTTGGCTCTAGTCCCGACGTTTGCCTGCCGACTCTTAGGCGCTCAAGGGCGGGCGGTGCGTTGATCTGCACCAATTTGGAGTCGAAGTTAGCCTACCGGAGTTTCCTCTTTCGGCCATGATGTGGCTTGGTAGCTTGATGTATCGCCACGCCCCACTCTTGGCGAACGGGGATGCAACGTGAGACTTAGTTGTTTGGTTGTTGTGAGTTGCCTTGTAAGCCATGTATGTGCGCTTGTATTGTGGTACAGTTATCCTAGCCATCTTCTTCTATGAAACCGATACACCTTTTAGGATGTATCCTCAAATAAATAAAAATGTGTTGTTGTTGAGTATTGATGTGTTTGCCGAGTGTCAAAATGTGGATACATGGTTAACAAAATTTGTATGACGAGCATGATCAAGATTTAACGCTCGGCAAAATACATCATACTTGGCGAACCCTCTTGTACACGCCTGTGTTGCCAAAATGCACTCAGGCAAGCATGACAAAATACACTTGCAAACAAGCATACTTGACAAAAAAAATCTTGCCACGTATCCCTTTTCATCACGGTGGAAGGCTCCATGGCGGCACTCACGTGTTTGCCAAGTGTCTAACGGTCAACATTCGGGAAATTTTGCCTCTCCTTTTTGCATGTAAAGGAAAATTTGACAGGTATTTTTAGGAAAAAGTTTAAAACAAATCTTGAACTTGTGCCCTCTTTGTTTCAAAATAATTATCGTTAAAATGTGTTGAAATGGATATATCTAGTACTTGAATACATCTTGATACATACATCCAAATGACAATTTTTTGGGATGGGTTTAGAGTGGGTAGACCGCTCGATATCTATGTCTTTCATTCCATGGATTGGAATACATCTTACTCGCCATGGGGCGAAACTTCTCATCGTCAGCCTAAGTGATTGTTTCTGTAAGCTAGAGAGAAGTGCCCTTGATTGGGTGCTTCGAACGCCCTTGGGGAAGTGAAAGTGAAGGTTGATCAATAGCTTGAATCCGGATGATGCCGAGGATGTACATGAAAGATAAATCCACCCCTAAACTGATAATCCCGGAAGTTTAAACTCCATACTTGTCAATCTCTGCCCATATTTAGACCTGGACCTGTTTGACTCGTCCAGGATACCATAATCCCTGCCAGGATAACGTGCTATTCTCACTGTCGATAAGAATTCACATGTCATATTCATCATTTTCCCGAATATCTATCAAAACCAAATCCTGGACGGATCCAATTCTGGTGTTCACTTTCGTGTACAACAATCCAATTAACATATTAGGTACACACATAAGTATTCCCTCCGTTTGGAATCATTTGAGGTGTGTTTGTCTAAATACGGATATATCTACACACTAAAATATGTCAAGATACATCCATACTTACATAAACATGCGGCAACTAATTCCGTATTTTGATACAGAGAGAGTACTTGCAAATTAACTGTCAAAAGTGTACTACCCCAATACTAGAAAAGTGGAGAAACTTTTCTCATAGCAAAACTTGAAGCATCCATCACCAACAACGTTCACGTCATCTACAAAGCCAGGCCCAATTTCCGTCATGTATACTTGTAAAATAAGTCAAGTCGCAGCTCAACTTTGCTGCAAGCTTCCTCTGTATTTGTACTAAGAAGGTGGGAAGGCTGGGCAGAAGCAAAACAAGAAATTTGGCTGTCATGCTGATGATGCTCGTGATCCTTGAAGCCACTTTGGCTGTGAACCTCGTGACCCACATAACTCCGGCCTGGGCTCCCCTCCGTCCGTTGGCGTCCAGTTGACCAAAACCTCTGCAGCTTATTTACTTAGCACCTTCCCTTTCTACCTTCGTCCTCTCATTTGCGCCGTGTGTGGTGACATCCTTGGGCTAGCACGCAATCTCCAACTAGTAAATTTTCATCTCTGAATTAGTTCTTGTGTCTAGTCCATCTGATCATCTCACACAGGGATTAAAGCTGCAGGATGGGGTGCTTCAGCTCCAAGCCGGACGACGCCAGCGCGATCAGGAGGCGGCCCGCGAGCATCGGCGAGGTGGCCGTGTTCGTGCCCGGGCTGCGGGTTCCGGAGCCCCTGGAGCTGCCGCTCGCTGACGGCCTCCTTCCAAGGAGGCTGGCGGCCGCGAGGGACCGGATTGCTGCCATGGCCGCTCGGGAGGCGCTCGCCGTCACAAGGCCCCGGAGACGTGCCGCCACACAGCATGGTAAGTTGTCGTCGTCGTTCTCCATAGGTTTTCATGTGTTAGATAGGTGTTGACAGTGCTACTGTTTATCTAAATTTGGTTACTGGCAATCCGAGTGTCTGAACCTTGTGTTTGATTTGACACTCTGAATATTTATGCTTGCAGGGGGATCCACGTCAGCTGACCTTGTGCAGGCATTGGAAGAGTACCTGCCAGTTGTTCTAGGACTGGCAAAATATGGTGACTAAACATTTTTAATCTGTAGAGCTTCATCCATTTTTGCTCTGTAATGTTTGAGATCCTCAAACAGATTCAGACAAAAATCTATTCCAATCTGAAATGGTGTTCAAATTTTTTTCACAGGGAGTGACCTGGAGGACAAGATACAGTTCGCATGGATGAACCAGGAAGATGATGCAGAGGTCGGTCTGCATGCATCCGCCTATTATCCACGTCCACACACATTTTTGCATTTCTTGCAGTGACTAATAGTATGAATTTCCGCTGGCAGGAGACGGCGTTGTCCAGTACCTGGTACGAGGTGCTGTCGGTGCTGCACATGATGGCGATGCTGCGTTTGTCCCAGGCCAACTCCCTGCTCCTCCCCAAGACTTCTCTTGATGGATACCACGCCAAAGTATCCGAAGGTCTGTTATACCATTCATCACCGTTTCAGAAACAGATTGCTTACATATCTCTGAATGCTTTTCAGAGAACAAACGAGCTTCTGTCGAGATCTTCCTCAAGGCAGCAGGTCACCTGGAGTGTGGCATGCAGCATGTTCTTCCCAGGATGTCGCCTGAAAAGAGGTGGTCTCTTCAACGAGTTGGATGTGATGAACAATGTCCCATTTCTTCAGTAATTGCTCCATTCTTTCGGTTATCGTTCATGTCTGACTGCCATTTCGTGTAGGAAAGGTCTTCCTGTGGACCTGTCTGAAGGGGTCCTGAGAGCTACCTGCATGCAAGCTCTTGGTCAGGTAACCATGTTCTTACTTGTCTTCTTTTTTTAGATAGAAGGATCACATGATTCATCATGGTGCTAGTATCGGGGCATGCAGTTGAGATGTCGCTTCACAGTTCATGGATCATGCTATCTGTGTGTTTGCCAGGCAATCGATGTCCAACTTGGACTGGCGATCGACAGTCCGAAGGCTACCCTGGCGGTAAAAAGGAGGCTGGCATGTGAGATGGTCAAGTGCTGGCAGCAGGTAGGCATCATTATTCATTTCCACTGATGTCTTGACATTGTTATTTTTTTCCTATTTGTACAATCATATATACATGTAGAATTTTCCTTATGTTCACAATTATCACTTATACTATGTACTATTGTTTATCTTCATATTAAATGTAATACAGTTTCGTAAACAAATAAGCTATAAAACGAAAATAAATGCACAATCCTGTTGATTTCATCTGCAGGCACAGGAAAGCATAGTGGACATACCTCTGCTTGACGGCTGGGGCGAAAAGCACAGGCTCTTCGTCAAGTGGAAGCACATGGAAGCAAAAGTAAGCAGCAGGGCTTTGTTCATATTTATGTGAAGTCTGAAACAGTAATAAAATGACTGAATTATGATGACTTAACAAGAAAAGTAACATATTATACAGGCTGCGGCATACTACTACCATGGTCTGATCCTCGACGAAGGCAACACCGAGAAGTCTCACCGGACGGCCGCGGCGGCGCTGCAGTCCGCGGAGGAGTTCCTGAGGGAGAGCAGAGCCGCCTGCGAGGAGTTCCATGCCGCATCCCCCGTTTCAAGGCAATCTACATATCTACCACCATAAGACAAGATTCAAATGCTTATAAATGATCAAAGACAACTTCAGTGCCATTGATTTATCTAGCTACTATGTGTATGTGCTTTTCATGCTGTTGCTAAATTTTGCTGCAGGAGCCCGGCCATGTGGGGATCGATGAAATACCTGCACGACAAGATCCACAAGGACTCCTCCAGCAAAGTCCGCATCAACAAGGACCTCTACAGCGACGTCGACAGGACAACGGCCCGTGAGACGTCTGCGCCGGCGCTGCCGGACTTTGCTGTGGCTCTCAAACCGGAGGAGTACCGGCTTCCTCGCGCGGACGCTGCTTCGGCAAATGACTAGCTGCTACTCTTAGATCATGCATGTATGCAGGTCCCTGATTCAATTCACCGGAGGTCGTGGTTAATCAGCTCTGTACCTACCCATCGATGGATGGATGACTAATCAAATGTCAAATGGTGAACTGAATTGCACACTCTGTTTTTCGATCATACGCTGTGAAAATGCCAATCATAGAGAGGAGTAAAATTCTGCTAGCAATATTGCTATGCAATGGCAGCAAATTCACTTGACGAAGCGTATATGCTTGGTGAAGTACTTAGGTGTTTCTGTCACCTTCTTTCGGATCCTTTTTCCTTGGCCCTCTATCCCCATTTGAGCTCTTCATCCCTCGGCATTTTTTCAGCCTCCCTTGCATAATCTCTTTGTCCAGCAGGGATAAACACACAGTTTCTGCCTTCTTACCAAGAGAGTCAAGGTTATCTAAAATTCATTTCTTCTCACTTCTATATGCACCTTCAACATTAATATGCCACCCTTTTAGTACATACCTTCTGATCTTTCTAGCTTTTTCATGTCACTTGTCCAAATCGTATTTGCAAAAGGTGTTAGCATTTCAATTTTCTCACACAATATCAATGATTCCTTCCCTCTCCACCCAACAATTCTCATACCTAAACGTGTAACTATGAGGTGGGGTACTACCACAAGAAAGTAACGAGGTCACATGGTCAGAATCATCTAGAAGCCGCATGCATCACTTCGATGCAGAGGCAGGGGATCCCCATTTCGAAGAAAAAAAATGATAAGAAACATCTGTGTTCATCCTTGTGACCGTGGTAAGGGGAAAAGCGAAATCTCATTGCGACGGTACTAGAATTCTATCAAGATTCTCAAAAGTAGGTTTAGCAAATTATAAGACCCATGTATAAAATCTACCAATGAGTTTTAGTTCTTTTAAACCATTAATCTCAATAATGGAGCTAAAGATATGGCTCCATTTTGGTAAATACATGGGTTATTTTTTTCTCAAAGATTTTTCTGATGATATTAAAAAATCACCTCTAACGACACAAGGATATTTGAATTTTCTGTATAAATTAGCAAGCTCAGCTAAGATGTGTCCTTTGCCATCTGGCTGTGTTAGACCATAGAACACAATAATTAAGATGCTACATTTTGGAACATTTACCCACAAGCAGCATCCTAATAAAATGATCCCTTGTCTCGTGATCTAGCAGATCATTAGACCAGGGTCAACACCTAGATGAATTCCTCCATATCTCTCTTTTTGTGCCACATTCAACCAGCAAAATTTCTATTACCTACAATCACCGAACCACATTGGGGTTAAAGTTAATTTTTATGGTCTCACTAAAATAGCCTAGACACGAGAGGGAGTGTTAAAATATAAATACATTGCACAACTCTTTCCATCAGTTCGGACTTTTGGTCTATATGGCTAGTGCAGCAATTCAATATGGTATCAGAAGCATAGCCTCTTCCGATCATCCAGATTGCATCTACCGGCCAAAACCCTAAAACCCTACCACACCCGTTCCTCCATTGTAGCCGATCATGGAAACCTCCGCATCCTCGTCAAGTTCTTCCCTGGAGAAACCCTCGGAGAAGCTTACCCGGACGAACTACCCGCTATGGAGGGAACAAGTGCTACCGTCCATGCGAGGGGCGCAACTCTTCGGGATCGCCGTCAGCACCGAGGCTATGCCTCCCAAAGTGCTTTCCAACAGCAAAGATAAAACAACTGATCGCGCAAAACCGGAGTACAAAGCCTGGTTCCTTCGAGATCAGCAGGTTCTCAGCTACCTCGTCAACTCCCTCTCGAGGGAGATTCTCACACATGTGATTCGCTACGAGCACGCTGCTCCAGTAGGGAAGGCAGTAGAGGACATGTTTGCCTCGCAAAGTCGCTCAAAAATCACCAATTTGTGGATTGCCATTTCCAATACAAAGAAGCTGAACGTGACTACCCCGACATACTTCTCCAAGATGTTCGGGATTGCTGATGAATTAGCCGCCGCAAGGAAACCATTGGATGACGAAGAACTTGTCTCCTTCATCCTTGTCGGCCTTGGATCGGAATATGATGGTCTAGTTGGTGCCATTGGACTCATGACTACACCGATATCTCTCACTGATTTATATGCCCAGGTTCTTGCTCAAGATCAGAGGCAAGAGCTGCAAGGTGTCCCGCAAAACGGCGGGTTCGAGACCTCTGCAAACGCCGCCATGCGTGGCCGCGGTGGTGGCTATCTCCGCGGCAATCAACAGCCTACACGTGGCGGATATCAGCAGCGCGATGAGCGCCCTATGCGCTATGAACAACAGCCCCGTCAGAATTTCAGAGGGGGTTGTGGCGCTCCTCCTGCCGGCGGCCGTGGACGTGGACATGGACGTCGCCGTACTTCTCCTTGGGTAGATGCCACTTGTCAGATCCGTCAGCGTGAAGGACATGAAGCCAAGGACTGTTGGCATCGGTACCAGGAGGATCGCAATTATGTTGATATGTATGAGGAGAAGGAGGTGCACAATGCCTCCTACGAGTCGATACAAATTGGTATCCCGATACCGGTGCAACTCATCACATCACAAGTGAGCTCAATCATCTCACCGTCCAAGACAAGTACAAGGGTCGAGATAAAGTGAACACCACCAGCGGACGAGGTATGAATATTTGTCATGTTGGTCATTCAATTGTTCGCACCCCCACTCATAATTTTCATCTTCGAAATATTCTACATGTTCCTGATGCATCCAAAAACTTTCTATATGTCCATCATTTTACACTTGATAATCATGTTTTCATTGAATTTCATCCTTCCTTCTTTTTGATGAAGGATCAGGATACGAGGAACATAATTCATAGAGGACGTTGTGTTGGCGGTCTATACCCACTTATTTCTTCATCAGTATCATCTACGAAGCATGCGTTTTCCGCCACGAAGCCATCTCATTCCAAGTGGCATAGTCATTTAGGTCATCCCTCTTTTTCTATTGTTAGGCGAATCATTAGTAAAAATAAAATTCCTCATGTTAGAACTAAGAGTCTTCAGTCTATTTGTGATCCTTGTCAGCAAGCTAAGAGCCATCAATTACCTTATCCTATCTCCACTAGTGTTTCCACAGCTCCCCTTCAATTAGTCTTTTCTGATGTATGGGGATCTGCACCCACTTTTGTTGGTAGGCATGATTACTATGTAAGCTTCATTGATGATTATAGTAAGTTTACATGGATTTATCTTCTAAAAAATAAATCTGATGTGTTTTCTGCCTTTGTCAATTTCCAAAAAGTTGTTGAAAGGAAACTTGATAGCAAGATCCTCACCATTCAATCAGATTGGGGAGGAGAGTATGAAAAGTTGAATTGTTTTTTGCAAACACAAGGCATTGCACACCATGTGTCTTGTCCTCATGCTCACCAACAGAATGGCGCCGCTGAAAGAAAACATAGACATATTGTAGAAGTTGGGCTCGCTCTTCTAGCACATGCATCTATGCCTCTCAAATTTTGGGATGAAGCATTTCTTACAGCAACATACTTGATTAACATGCTCCCTAGTATAGTCATAGACTATAATACTCCAGTTCATCGGTTTCTTAACACCACGCCACATTATTCATCTCTTCGAGTTTTTGGTTGTGCATGTTGGCCCAACCTTCGCCCCTATAACAAACACAAACTCGCTTTTCGCTATAAGCGTTGCGTTTTTCGAGGATATAGTCCTCTACATAAGAGTGTTAAGCGCCTCGATGTATCAACTGGTCGTGTCTATATTTCTCGTGATGTAGTGTTCGATGAGTCCATCTTTCCCTTTGAACATCTACATCCCAATGCTGGAGCCCTACTACGCAAAGACATTAAACTTCTTGATTCCTCTTTGCATTCTTTTGAGCATGGGGTCGAACATAGTAATGATTCCATATTGACTAATATTCCATCAAGATATGTTGTTCAGCCTATGCAGGAAACAGGAGAAAATTTGATGCAAAATGATGAAAATTTGAGCCAAAACAGTGATCAAGATTTTATGTCACAAGATGACGAAAATGGTTCTGAAAGCGATGCAGATTCTTTGCCACAATCTGCCTCGAATCATGTGCAGCAGCAGGAAAATCAGGGGGCAGAAATCCCCCTCGGATCAGCCGCCCGCCTTGCCTTCAGCGCCCCCCGACCACCTCTATCGCGCGCTCTGTGCCCCGCCACACAACAAACCGCGCGGGCCACCCGACAAACCGCGCGGGATCTTGTGCATCGCCTCCCCCCACCTCAGCCGACCCTATGGCAGGGCACACAGATCCGACCGGATCTTCTGCGGTCCACCCGACAGGATCACCCGCGCAACCGACTGGATCCTCTGCGCATGCGCGCCATGTCAACCCTCGTGCACCTTATGCGTCTGTCAAAGCTGTTACTCGTGCTGATCGCGGGATTTCTCAGCCAAGAATTTACAAAGATGGTACGGTTTGATGGTGTTTTCCAGCCTCAACAGAAGAACCACTAAATCTCACAGATGCTCTAGCTCACAAAGTTTGGAAACATGCCATGGATGAAGAACATATGGCTCTCATGAAAAATAAGACATGGCACTTGATTCCTGCACGTTCTGGAACAAATGTGATAGATTGTCGTTGGGTTTACAGGATTAAAAGGAAAGCAGATGACACAATTGATCGTTACAAAGCAAGATTGTTTGCCAAAGGATTCAAACAGAGATATGGCCTCGATTATGAAGATACTTTTAGTCTAGTTGTTAAAATTGCGACTATACTTCTAGTTCTATCCGTGGCCATTACATGTGGATGGAGCCTTCGTCAGCTGGATGTAAAGCACGCGTTCTTAAATGGTGTTCTGGAAGAGGAGGTCTATATGCGTCAACCGCCTTGGTATGAGGACAAACAAAAAACACATCATATATGCAAACTAGATAAAGCACTCTATGGGTTAAAACAAGCACCTCGAGCATGGTATTCTCGTCTTAGTTCTCAGCTCACCAAACTTGGATTTATTGCCTCCAAATCGGATACATCTTTATTCATATATCATAAGGCACATGTTACTATTTAGATGCTTATCTATGTTTATGACATTATAGTTGCCAGCTCTTCAGATGATTCCACTGATACTTTGCTTAGAGTATTGAATACAGAGTTTGCTCTCAAAGATCTTGGAGAGCTTCACTTCTTTCTTGGTATGGAAGTACAAAACACTATTGATGGTCTTGTTTTGCATCAACCAAAATATGCTCGAGATGTGCTTGCACGTGTGAATATGACACATGCAAAACCCGCTCCAACTCCATTATCCTCTTCAGAGAAGGTCACAGCTCATGAAGGTACATTATTGGGACCCGAGGATAGTACACATTATAGAAGCATGGTTGGAGCATTGCAATATTTGACTCTTACACGTCCTGATATCTCATATGCTGTCAACAAGGTTTGTCAGTATTTACATGCTCCTACTACACTCCATTGGACTGCTGCTAAACGTATATTACGTTATATCAAAGGCACAGTTAGTGTTGGTTTGACTTTTAACAAGTCTCCCTCCATGTTGGTTAGTACATTTTCTGATTCTGATTGGGCAGGCTGTCTTGATGATAGACGGTCAGTAGGAGGATTTGCAATTTTTCTTGGTCCTAATCTCATATCTTGGAGTGCCAAGAAGCAAGCAACAGTGTCTAGATCAAGTACTGAAACTAAATATAAATAACTTGCCAATGCTACACCAGAATTTATTTGCTTCAATCCCTTCTTAAGGAGCGTGGGATTAAGTTGCGACAAGCACCGTGTTTATGGTGTGATAATTTGGGAGCAACATATCTATCAGCCAATCCTGTTTTCCATGCACGTGCTAAACACATTGAGATATATTTCCATTTTGTTAGAGAGAGAGTCTTAAAGAAGCAATTAGAAATTCGTTTTATCCCTTCTAAAGATCAAGTGGCTGATGGGTTTACTAAACCATTGCCACTTTGAAATTTTGAGGAATTTAAACATAGTCTCAACTTATTGTAAGTTGTGATTAAGGCAGGGTATTAGACGTAACAATTGTACTCAAGTCGGTTGTGATATAAACGACTTGAACCCCTCTAGGACTCTTTCCTTGTAATTTCTTGAGCCGCAATGCTCCTCTAATATAAATAGAATCACGCGGCTCGGTATGTGGTACCGAGTAGAAACACTTCAGTCGATTTGACACTCACAAGACCAATAAAGCTAACTCCTTCATCCCTTATAATTTTCTGAGAGACCTTTTCTTCCACCATGAAAGTAGGAGTGCATAGTTAACTATTTTGTTAGTGGGTTTTATTAACTGAGTCTTATTAGGACTGGTATGTAAAAGCTCCACCACATTTTCCTCACTGGCAAAAGCCAATTCAACAATCTCATATGTCACTTAGGTACATAGTTTATCCCTTTTCCACTCTTAAGAAAGGTTCCTCCTAGGTTTCTCCGATTTTGACAACATGAACTAGATTTTTAATATCATCCTTAATACTACCATAGTTTTTTCGCGAAAACGTAAATCTTTACATTTCGATGAATTGACAGATAAGAAGAGTTTTACATGTTCAAAAAAATACAAAACAAATCAATAGAGTATAACAACTACAACTCGCTGCGAACAACGAGTTTAGTACACACTCCACGCGCGGCTAGTCCGAAGACAACCACCCCCGATACCAAAACTACAAACAAAACAACATGTCCTAAACTAAGCAACATCGTGGCGTCTCAACAGATGTCGGTCATAACTGAACTTTACTTGTCAATGCACCATTCACCTTTGATGCCTAAAGGAGGTGCCAAGTTGATGGCGGGAATTGGTCGGTCCCGAGAGACAACACGGCGATGGGGTACATTGCGCCTCTGAAACAACAAGCTTGAACAACGGCGAGCACTGGAGGAAAAATTGGGAAACCTCACACCGTGTCTCCAAACGCGATACTTCTAATGGAGGGACGATGTCGAGGTCCCCAGCATCACGTGGATCCACGAGACGAATGAGGGTTCCACAAGCTCTATAGAGGGTGTAAACCGGTCCTCGGGGTATTCACACGCGGTCTAGTTCTTCTTTCTTTAAAAGAAATTCCTCTCTTTTCTTGGAAAAAAATATACTACTTTGCATGCAACTATACTTTCGGTGGCGGCCATCTTATGGGACAATTTATCTTGTGATGCAAAATATTTTGTTCTAGTCCTATATGCACAACGAGCAGTTGGAGAGGTGAGGAGTGCAAGGGAAAATCAGGCCTCGGGTCCATTGCAAGTGCGTACAATTTTAACTGCCTAGACTGAGCATAGTTTCACAGACTTTTTTGGCACTATCAAAAAGAGTAAATTATTTCTTAGATCCCATCCTTTGTCTCCAATGGGAGTTTAGATTAGTTTCGAACAAGTTTGTATAAGTGTTAACGTTCTGGATCCCAGTGTACAAGCTAGCCAAATGTATGTTGGCATCACATGTGTTCAGTTGAACAACACATAAGATGAGTTTCTCATACAAACACACACAACTCATCAACATACCATGTCACAAAAGATAGCAGTTCATCGCTGATATACCCAGGTTCTAGAAAGCATATCATAAAGGGTTATTTATCGAATTGCCCACAGCGGACCACTTCTACTCAGTTTTACCCCTAGCGCCGAATGGTGCTCAGTTTTGCCCCTAGTCCGTGCGCAACTACTATGGAGAGGCCGGAACGGTAAGTTTGGAGTCGAATCCGCTCCGCGAAGTGGGTCCGAGGAGTCAGACTCCGTTTCGCGAAGTGGGTCCGGGTGGGACTGCCAATTTCGTTGAAACCGTCCGGAGCTTACAGGTGGGACCGCGCAGTTTGAATAGTCCACACCCAATCTTCCCGCTAGGTTCAGCGACGCGTGGGAAAACCGCGGGCCCCGCGTCGGTCAAAGACTGCCGGAGTAACGTCACGCGCTACAAAAGGCCCCTCGCCGCTTGCCGCTCTCCCCATTCTAGCCGTTAATCTCGCCCTCACCGCACTCGCTCTCATCGCTGCATTTCCACCTAGACACCCCGAGACGATGCCTCGCCGGCTCCGTGCAAACCGCAACTCGCCGTTGTACTGCCGCCCCGCGGCCGCGATGCGGGGCCACAGTCACGCCGATAGCGACAACGAGTTCTTCTACGAGGAGAACGAGCAGCAGCCGCAGGAGGAGGCGGCGCCCGAGCAGGAGCCGCCGCAGGAGGAGGCGGCGCCCGAGCAGGAGCCGCCGCAGGGGGCGCAGCGCTGGAGGAGGCTCAGGAGGAGGCAGCCTATCTGGCCCGAGCAGCAAGCCGCCGTCTACTCGTTCGAAACATGGCGAAACAAGGAGGCGTTCCACACGGTCCGCTCCTGGCTCAAGGAGGCGGCGGCAGCGGCCGAGGCTGCCGCTCTTCGTGCATCCCTGGAGACCCACCAGAGGGAGCAGGCGGAGCGCCAGGTCTACCGGCAGCTCGCCGCAACCGCGACGTCGGATGAGCAGCAGGCGGTCGTCGCGTTGTACGAGAGCGACCGGCGCAAGGCTGCCCTGCAGAGCGAGAGGCGGGACCGCCGCCATCCCTCCGAGCAGGCGCAGCTGCACCGGCTGCGGATCCGAGGCAGAGCGGAGCGGCATGCGATCGCTACGCTGGCGAACCCATCACCCTTAGCCAAGAACGACCACAAGGCGGGGCCCTCCAACATGCTGGCCTACGACGACAACGATGAGGACGACGAGGAAGAGGAGTAGAGGACGACGTCTAGGAGGAGGGCGACGACCGGGCCGGGTGATCGCGGCGAGCCTCGGCCAACCGTAGTTTTTTTTTTAAGTTTTTTCAATGTTTTTAGTTAAATTATGCCGTCTAGCTTTCTGTAAAACTATCGTCGAATCTATGAATTTGAGCCTATTTCAACGAGTTCGCGTTTTTAATTAATTTTGAGTATTTCTGAACAAAATCACGAGCCAGAATGTAGATTAAAAGCGAAAAGAATGTTTGAATAATGTTGTATGATGTTGAACTAAGTCATTCCAAATTTTTGGGCAAATGTGCTTCAAATGAGGTCTGAAGCTAGAGTACACACCCCCGTTTCAAATTTCATGAAAGATTCGACCTTGCCAAAATTATCCAAATAAATTTGAGGAGCAACTATATCACATATAACAACATTGTGTGTTGGATTCATGTCATTTTGATTTTTTTTAATAATTTATGCTCATTTGAAACCATCGCTCTATTCTCATGAGAAATGTGCTTCAAATGAGGTCTGAAGCTAGGGTAAATACCCCCGTTTGAAATTTCATGAAAAAATCGACCTTGTAAAAATTATCCGATCCAAACCAATTTGAGGAGCAACTATATCACATATAACAACACTGTGCATTGGATTCATGTCATTTTGATATTTTTTTTGAATTATTTATGCTCATTTGAAACCATCGCTCTATTCTCGTGAGAAATGTGTTCCAAATGAGGTCTGAAGCTAGGGTAGACATCCCCGTTTGAAATTTCATGAAAAAATCGACCTTGCCAAAATTAACCAAATAAATTTGAGGAGCAACTATATCACATATAACAACACTGTGGGTTGGATTCATGTCAGTTTTATTTTTTTTATGAATTATTTATGCTCATTTAAAACCATCGCTCTATTCTCGTGAGAAATGTGCTTCAAATGAGGTCCGAAGCTAGGGTAAATACCCCCGTTTATAATTTCATGAAAAATTCGACCTTGCCAAAATTAACCAAACAAATTTGAGGAGCAACTATATCACATATAACAACATTGTGCGTTGGATTCATGTCATTTTGAATTTTTTTGAATTATTTATGCTCATTTGCAACCATCGCTCAATTCTCGTGAGAAATGTGCTTCAAATGAGGTCCGAAGCTAGGGTAAATACCCCCGTTTATAATTTCATGAAAAATTTGACCTTGCCAAAATTATCCAAACAAATTTGAGGAGCAACTATATCACATATAACAACATTGTGCGTTGGATTCATGCCATTTTGATTTTTTTTTGAATTATTTATGCTCATTTGCAACCATCGCTCAATTCTCGTGAGAAATGTGCTTCAAATGAGGTCCGAAGCTAGGGTAAACACCCCCGTTTATAATTTCATGAAAAATTCGACCTTGCCAAAATTATCCATAGAAATTTGAGGAGCAACTATATCACATATAACAACGTTGTGCGTTGGATTCATGTCATTTTGATTTGTTTTGAATTATTTATGCTCATTTGCAACCATCGCTCAATTCTCGTGAGAAATGTGCTTCAAATGAGGTCCGAAGCTAGGGTAAATACCCCCATTTGTGCTTCAACATTTTTTGGCATATTTTCTAAATCAACCAAATGAATTTCCTAGACATCTATTCTACATGTATAGTGTAAATCTGAAGTTTCATTATGTTTTGAATAATTCTTCTATTTTTTATTTTTTATTTAAATAACATGGTTTAATAGAAAAATCATATGTAAAACTGATAAAAATCATCGCTGTAGTAAATATGAAGTTTCATTATATTTTTTTATTTAAATAACATGGTTTAATACTTAACAGCAAAGAAATCATATGTAGAACCATCGATCCCTGTGGCCAACGTACCAACCAATCAGAGCGTAGAACGAGCGTCTCGCGGATCGCTGTGGCTGCGAGCGCATCCGTCCGATGCACGATTCCTTCTAGAAGGCGTCGATCCAACAGCCCAGGTCGAATCTCTGTGTTTCCTTCTAGAAGCTTTTCGGGTGGTCAAACAGAGGGTTGACCAAGCTTGAAATGAGCATACATAATTCAAAAAAAATCGAAAAAATATATTGCCGACGCACATAGTAGTGTTATGTCATATAGTAACGAGAAAAAAAAATATAAACCTGTCTTATAAAGAATGGAACGAAAAAGCCTTGTGTAACATGTGATATCTTGAACAGTCTAGTAGAGAGTTCAAGATAATGAGATGAGTTTCAAACCTTTGGAACTCAAATAAGGTCAAAATCCACCAAAGCTTCATTTTGGTGTGACTAAGAAAGATCCAAAGTTATTTTTTCATTTTGATGTTTTAAACTTGTTTTATTTAAGATTTACGATTAAAACCATAATTATTCAAAAGAAAATAAATAATACGAATATTCATCCAATAGATTTTCAGGCTTCGGAATTGCATTATATAGGTCTAATACAAGTCTAGGAAAAATATAAATAGGATTTATAAACATTAGAACGAAAGCCATCACTAAAATGAGATTCCTTGAATACAAGAGTAGAGATTTCAAAGAATATGAGGTGGAAACATCCTGAATCTTCCGAAGAGGTGCGTTCTACATTTTTGTTTTGTGTTCCTATGGGCTATCCTAGCACAAGCAAGCAAATAGTTCCACATTGCTACCCCCTTTCGACGCAGTTACCGCGTGTTTCCGTATAAGTCCGGTATTTCTCCAGCGGGGCTAGGGTTTCACCGGGAGGGGGGCTACAGAGCGTCTTGATCCCAACACAAGCTAGGGGGTTCCATACCATGATAGTATAGGTGTGTTGTGTGCTTTGGATGTCAAAGATTGCTCTCCGGGGTGTGACCCGCTTCACCGGCATCCATTTCTCTCTCGCGAGAGCTTATAGGGTGAAACTCCTGTATCGGACAAAACATCCTGAATCTTCCGAAGAGGTGGGTTCTACCTTTTTTTTTTGTTCCTATGGGCTATCCTAGCACAAGCAAGCAAATAGTTCCAAATTTCTACCCCCTTTCGACGCAGTTACCGCGTGTTTCCGTATAAGTCCGGTATTTCTCCAGCGGGGCTAGGGTTTCACCGGGAGGGGGGCTACGGAGCGTCTGGATCCCAACACAAGCTAGGGGGTTCCATACCATGATAGTATAGGTGTGTTGTGTGCTTTGGATGTCAAATATTGCTCTCCGGGGTGTGACCCGCTTCACCGGCATCCATTTCTCTCTCGTGAGAGCTTACATGGTGAAACTCCTGTATCAGACCAAACATCCTGAATCTTCCGAAGAGGTGGGTTCTACCTTTTTGTTTTGTGTTCCTATGGGCTATGCTAGCACAAGCAAGAAAATAGTTCCACATTGCTACCCCCTTTCGACGCAGTTACCGCGTGTTTCCGTATAAGTCCGGTATTTCTCCAGTGGGGCTAGGGTTTCACCGGGAGGGGGGCTACGGAGCGTCTGGATCCCAACAGAAGCTAGGGGGTTCCATACCATGATAGTATAGGTGTGTTGTGTGCTTTGGATGTCAAAGATTGCTCTCCGGGGTGTGACCCGCTTCACCGGCATCCATTTCTCTCTCGTGAGAGCTTACAGGGTGAAACTCCTGTATCGGACAAAACATCCTGAATCTTCCGAAGAGGTGGGTTCTACTTTTTGTTTTGTGTTCCTATGGGCTATCCTAGAACAAGAAAGCAAATAGTTCCACATTTCTACTCCCTTTCGACGCAGTTACCGCGTGTTTCCGTATAAGTCCGGTATTTCTCCAGCGGGGCTAGGGTTTCACCGGGAGGGGGGCTACGGAGCGTCTGGATCCCAAGACAAGCTAGGGGTTCCATACCATGATAGTATAGGTGTGTTGTGTGCTTTGGATGTCAAAGATTGCTCTCCGGGGTGTGACCCGCTTCACCGGCATCCATTTCTCTCTCGTGAGAGCTTACATGGTGAAACTCCTGTATCGGACCAAACATCCTGAATCTTCCGAAGAGGTGGGTTCTACCTTTTTGTTTTGTGTTCCTATGGGCTATCCTAGCACAAGCAAGCAAATAGTTCCACATTGCTACCCCCTTTCGACGCAGTTACCGCGTGTTTCCGTATAAGTCCGGTATTTCTCCAGCGGGGCTAGGGTTTCACCGGGAGGGGGGCTACGGAGCGTCTGGATCCCAACACAAGATAGGGGGTTCCATACCATGATAGTAGAGGTGTGTTGTGTGCTTTGGATGTCAAAGATTGCTCTCCGGGGTGTGACCCGCTTCACCGGCATCCATTTCTCTCTCGTGAGAGCTTACATGGTGAAACTGCTGTATCAGACCAAACATCCTGAATCTTCCGAAGAGGTGGGTTCTACCTTTTTGTTTTGTGTTCCTATGGGCTATCCTAGCACAAGCAAGCAAATAGTTCCACATTGCTACCCCCTTTCGACGCAGTTACCGCGTGTTTCCGTATAAGTCCGGTATTTCTCCAGTGGGGCTAGGGTTTCACCGGGAGGGGGGCTACGGAGCGTCTGGATCCCAACAGAAGCTAGGGGGTTCCATACCATGATAGTATAGGTGTGTTGTATGCTTTGGATGTCAAAGATTGCTCTCCGGGGTGTGACCCGCTTCACCGGCATCCATTTCTCTCTCGTGAGAGCTTACAGGGTGAAACTCCTGTATCGGACAAAACATCCTGAATCTTCCGAAGAGGTGGGTTCTACCTTTTTGTTTTGTGTTCCTATGGGCTATCCTAGAACAAGAAAGCAAATAGTTCCACATTTCTACCCCCTTTCGACGCAGTTACCGCGTGTTTCCGTATAAGTCCGGTATTTCTCCAGCGGGGCTAGGGTTTCACCGGGAGGGGGGCTACGGAGCGTCTGGATCCCAAAACAAGCTAGGGGGTTCCATACCATGATAGTATAGGTGTGTTGTGTGCTTTGGATGTCAAAGATTGCTCTCCGGGGTGTGACCCGCTTCACCGGCATGCATTTCTCTCTCGTGAGAGCTTACATGGTGAAACTCCTGTATCGGACCAAACATCCTGAATCTTCCGAAGAGGTGGGTTCTACCTTTTTGTTTTGTGTTCCTATGGGCTATCCTAGCACAAGAAAGAAAATAGTTCCACATTGCTACCCCCTTTCGACGCAGTTACCGCGTGTTTCC
The DNA here is from genome assembly GCA_028641055.1 of Alopecurus myosuroides. Classification (NCBI taxonomy): domain Eukaryota; kingdom Viridiplantae; phylum Streptophyta; class Magnoliopsida; order Poales; family Poaceae; genus Alopecurus; species Alopecurus myosuroides. Next base: position 111,729,634 of record CM054059.1, on the reverse strand, counting down.
GTATAAGTCCGGTATTTCTCCAGCGGGGCTAGGGTTTCACCAGGAGGGGGGCTACGGAGTGTCTGGATCCCAACACAAGCTAGGGGGTTCCATACCATGATAGTATAGGTTTGTTGTGTGCTTTGGATGTCAAAGATTGCTCTCCGGGGTGTGACCCGCTTAACCGGCATCCATTTCTCTCTCGTGAGCGCTTACAGGATGAAACTCCTGTATCGGACCAAACATCCTGAATCTTCCAAAGAGGTGACTTCTACCTTTTTGTATTGTGTTCCTATGGGCTATCCTAGCACAAGCAAGCAAATAGTTCCACATTGCTACCCCCTTTCGACGCAGTTACCGCGTGTTTCCGTATAAGTCCGGTATTTCTCCAGCGGGGCTAGTGTTTCACCGGGAGGGGGGCTACGGAGCGTCTGGATCCCAACACAAACTAGGGGGTTCCATACCATGATAGTATAGGTTTGTTGTGTGCTTTGGATGTCAAATATTGCTCTCCGGGGTGTGACCCGCTTCACCGGCATCCATTTCTCTCTCGTGAGCGCTTACAGGATGAAACTCCTGTATCGGACCAAACATCCTGAATCTTCCGAAGAGGTGGGTTCTACCTTTTTGTTTTGTGTTCCTATGGGCTATCCTAGTACAAGCAAGCAAATATCTCTAAAAATGTCTAGAAATGACATAGCCGAGTAGTGCAGATAGTGAAAAGCGATCCTCTTAGTTTGCCCACCTTATGTTCTCTGACTTTCTCCCATGACACGTGGGTCCGGTGTGTGATGTGCTCCATTTGCCAGTGACCTAAAGTCAGAGTATCGCGTTCCCGCACAGAGAACCGCTCGTCTCAGCGTCTGCAGGCCGTTGCCGCCGTAGTTTGCATGCATGGACTTGATCTGCACCGTTCCTTACGATCAAACGATCGAAAATGAAACGGTGCATGGATAGGGTGTTTTGTCTCAATGTAACTGCATGCAACAACGGACACTGTCTAGTGGGGCCCCGTTCACCAGCCCGGTGCATGCACGCCTCGTTTTTTCAGAGTAAACTACGTGGCAGAAGAAGAAAATAGTTAACGTCGCGTCGCATTTGCAGCAGCCCTGCACGCCTCGTTTCAGAAACACAAGCCGTGTCGCATTTGCAGCACCCCTGCACGCCTTGTTTCAGAAACACGAGTCGCGTCGCATTTGCAGCGACGCAGCCATCCACGCCTCGTTTTGAGAAGATACGCATCAATGCATATGCAGCGAGGCAGGATTTGGCATGAGACTTTGGACTTTCTTCTCTTCACCTCTTTAATACACGCATGCAACGTCGAATCACTTCGACTGACGAATGCACACGCGCTCGTACTCCGTATCACTAGGTGTCCTACGCCTACGCTTATGCCTGTTCTACACCGCTTTGACCATGCATCGACTCTTCTACACTGCATCCAATGTTTTCACACAGTTTGCTTCATCTACCCAAATAAATTCACGTCTAATCGTGTCTTTAAATAGTCCTTTTCACTCGTCCTCCATATTCTCATCCCTCTCCAGCCCTTTGCCCTTCTCTTCCTTCAAGCCCTAACAATGTCTTCCTACTCACTCCCTTCAAGCCCGGAGTCGGTCTCCGACGAGGACAACCGCCCCAAGGCTCGGCCTTGGTACGAGGCCGAGTGGCCCGAGGCGGAGTCGGACGTTTCTCCCAAACGGGAGCGATCGCCGACGCCTCCCTTCGTCCACCGCCCCGTCCCTTCCACCACCACCAAGACGTCGGACATCTCCCCCAAGACGAACCGCCGCCTCAAGAGACTGGAGCGGCTGGAGGCGAAGGAGTTGAAGGCGCAGGAGAAGAAGGAGGCGAAGGAGGAGGCGAAGCCTTTCCGGGCCAGCATCAAGCGGTCCATTGACGCGCAGGAGGAGAGGATGCGGGCGGAGAACAACCACGCCCGCATCAAGCAGGAGATGGAGATCCGGGCGGCGGAGTGGCCGCGGAAGTAGGGCGGCGCCGGAGGGCGGGAAGGGCTCCCGCATGCAGAGCGGGAGCAGTTAGGGCTAGCATTTTTTTTAGTTAAATGTAATGTTTCTCGGGCCCCACTGAATATATGTAAAGTGGGGCCAGTTATCCTCTCTAAGTATGTTTAATTATATATAAGCCCTATATATAAAGTTATGTTCTTATATTTTTCCAAATGTACCCACTGTTTAGAAGTTTTTTCCTTTCTAATTAATCATCGCTTTAAAATCTGCACATTGTAAACAAAATTTATATATAAGAGATGTGCTGCATTATGTTTTCTAAGATAACATACAAATTTGAGTTGATCACAGTATATATTTTATATTATTAATACGAATAATTTGATGGTTTAATAAATGGATAATGCGTAGTCTGCATGTAGTGATTAATAAATATAAATGGATAATGTGTAGTCTGCATGTTGACATTGGGCCTCATGTGACATTGGGCCGCAAGCAAAGGTCAACAGGTGGGGCCCACATGCAGCGCCAACCGTCAACAGCTGGGACACACAAACCGCGTCAACGCTCAACAGCTGGGGCCCACAGGACGCGCCAACGGTTCTATGATGGTCCCACAGGTCAGGATCCTAACGAGGGCAGAAAGTAACGGTGGGAGCAGCGAAAGGAGTCCTTGCGCACTGAGTAGGGGCAAAACTGAGGTCGATTCGGCGCTAGGGGTAAAACTGAGGTCGTGGTGCCAACTGAGGGCACCTTGTTAAATATCCCTATCATAAACATCCACTGAATAGTGATAATATTAGGGCTGGATAACATTAATTCCCAGGCCTAAAAACCCACGTCTTGTTCACTTCTTTGCAGCCTGCTCTCGCTTCTTCTCCCTCCTCGTCACTTCTATCCCCGCACAGGCAAACATAACAAGCAAAGTTGTAAAGAACACAATTACAATGATTTTCCGCATTGCTTCAGGAACTATAAAAAACAGCTTCATGTACTCCCTGCAGGTAGGTCAAATGTCAAACAGGAAAAGAAGAAGAAGAAGAAACAACTTATATCTGCATATATTTGGTGTTGTACCAGAAAAGCTGATGCGGCTTTAGGCCCTTGAATTTTTCGAAAAATTCCTTGTTGCACCAGTGAGTAGCGTCCATGAGACTCGTCCGAGCCTCGCTTATTGCATCGAACAGCCCCTGCTATGTCCGCCAGTTAGTAGCCGTTGTGAGACTCCTCCTACCCTCTGCTATCGCGTCACGCAGCTCCTGTTGCTTCCGCTGGATGTCACGCTTGATTTCCTCAGGAGCACTCTGTGTTAACTGATTTGTAATAAGAGGAATAGTACTGTCAGATGCAAATAGAAATGCATACACAGATTGAGCCAATTTCCTGTTTGGTTGGGCTAGTCGCTGCTAGAAAATAAATCATTGACTACCTTACCAGGAACTGCTGCTGCTGCAAGTAGAAGAGGAAATCTTTTTCCAAACGACCGGGACTGGGTTCCGCTATCGAAAGATAACAGAACAAAGGTCTTATTTACAACGATACGAAGAAGAAAAAGAAAAGATTGAACCTAAGTAGTAGTTGGAAACAGGCAACCCCCCCCCTCATAGAGGAAGGGAGGAGCCCCCAAACACGCAAAAGGGACAAACGAAATTAGGATTATAACAGTAGTAGAGACAAAGCCACAAAAAAGAGACACGGGTGGGTGCGAAAGTAGCAAAACAAACTACTGCACACAGGCAGAGAACCAAGGAACAACAACTTCGAGGAGTGGAGATCACCCAACCACATCAACATCTTAGTCAACAACAGTGTCTAAGATAATAGCCCTGCGCTCCCTGGCTTGGTTACGAGCATGCTGCTCCAGAGCCACGTCTTGAATCGTCCTGGCTCCCTCTTCCACATGGACTTTGTCATCTGCTTGAAGACCTGCCCAATAACGCAGAAAACACACATATAACAGATCAGACCCACAGGGGATGAGATAAATTTCTTATCAAAACAAGCTTTGTTCCTAGTTTTCCAAATTGCCCAGCAAAAGGCAGCAATCCCAACAATATGTAGGTTGGTCTTAGATGGGAAGAAAATTTCAATCCACCAAAAATACCGAGTAAAATTAGAGGGCCTATTCAAAGCCCCAAGAACAGAACATACAACACTCCACATGTAAACAACAGCAGGGAAGGAGAAGAAAAAATGGTGAATGGATTCAAAAACAGGACAACAACTGCAAGAGTAGTCCCCCTTCCAATTACTTTTTTTTTCATGTTATCATTAGTGGCAATAGAATTATGCCAGATCAACCACAGCCACACTTTTATTTTGAGAGGAATTTTAGCTTTCCAAAGGTGTGAGAAAGATCTGTCCACATTAGAGGAGGACATCTTATTATACATGGATTTGACAGAGAATTTCCCGGATTTAGTAAGTTTCCACCTGGCCTGTCAGGTCCCTCTCCAATGGCCACAACCATGAGTATACTTCTCAGGACTGAGGCCTAATGTTGCATTTCAACATTCAACCATCTTCTAAACTCAAGATGCCAATTCCTGTTGAACATCTCCCTGACAGTGCACACCCGAAGAGTGCAAACTTCAAAAAGATCTGGGAATCTGTCATAGAAAGGAGCTGGCCCACACCACTGGTCATGCCAGAAAGCTGTTTCGTTACCCCCATCGACCACCATCATTCTGCACTGCATATATCATTGCTTGACTTTCACAACATTTCTCCACACATGGGAGTCATGTTGTCTCAACCTCACTCTCCAAATACCATGAGTAATGCCATACTTGTTCTTAACCAAGGATTGCCACACACCATCCTCCATCTCCAACCTCCACCACCACTTGCAAAGGAGACTGATGTTAAAAATATTAAGGTCTTTGATGCCCAAACCCCCTTTAGATTTGGGCTTATTGATGATGTCCCACCTCACCAGATAGTATTCTTTTTTGAATTGGTTCCCTGCCAGAAGAATCTCCTTATTATTTTACTCATCTCCTCTAAACATGTATCAGGGAGAAAATATATAGACATGTGATATATGGGGATGCTCCTTAGAGAAGATTGAATAAGAGTCAGCCTCCCACCAATTGAAGAGTTAGTACCAGCCCATCCATCCAACTTTTTCCCCAACTTCTCCACAAGTGGCTTTAGGTCAGCCACTAAAATCCTGGATCCACTCACAAGAACCCCCAAATACTTCATTGGCCAGTGCCATGACACTCTTGACTGAGTGTTCCAAGACCAAAAACAGTTCACTCTTCATGAAGTTGATTTTCAATCCAGACATGGCATCAACCAATACAGAATCAACTTAAGATATCTGACCTGGTCCACATCATCCTGGACCATCCGGAGAGTGTCATCTGCATATTGAAAGATGGAAACCCCTTTGTCAACCAGATGAGGCACCAGATTTGTCCATTGATCTGAGTCTGCTGGATTAGTTTAGCCAAGCCTTCGACATCAAGGTTGAAAAGGAAGGGCGAGAAAGGATCACCCTGTCTCACCCCCTAAGGCTACCAAAGTCCTTGGCCCTGGTGTTATTGATTTTGACACAAAAGTTCCATCCTTAACAATCTCCTCAACCAGCCTTCTCCAGAGTGGACTAAACCCTTTCAAGGACACACAATGGAGTAAATAAGCCCAATCAACCTTGTCATAGGCTTTCTCAAAGTCAACCTTGAACACCACTCCTTGTTGCTTTTTTTTCTTAGACTCATGCAAAATCTAATGCAGTGACATAATCCCATCCATGATGTTTCTCCCTTTAATAAAGGCAGTTTGGCATTTAGAGATTAGCTTCCCCATGAAAGGCTCGACTCTAAGGGTGGCCACCTTGGTGATGATTTTGTACAACACTTGGAGTAAACAGATTGGTCTGTACTTCTGAAGGCAATCTGCATCAGGGGTTTTCAGCAGTAGGATTATCATGCCAAAGTTGAGTCTATAAAGGCCAAGTCTCCCATGATATCAGTCATTAAATAGATGCATAACATCATCCTTCACAATGCCCCAACAGGTCTGAAAGAATTCAATAGGAATTCCATCAGGTCTAGGTGCTTTATCCTTAACCATGGAGTTAATGGCTAGCTTGACCACCTCAACAGAGAACTCAGAGTAAGTATAGCATTATTAGACGCAGATAGTCTCTCCTCTTCTCCCCAAACAGCAGGAGAGAATCTCATCAGGTTACCTTCCGCAGGGCCAAACAGTTGTTTGTAATACTCAGTGGCATGGGTAAGAACTTCAGCATCCCCTTGAACCCAGATGTCACCATTAACCAGGGAATACATATTATTCTTCCTTTTCCTACCATTCACAATCCTATGGAAAAAAGGCTGAATTTGAATCCCCCTGTAAGAGCCACCTCTCACTACACCTTTCATACCAGAACTTTTCTTCCTCAGCACACAATCTTAACATCTCATTCTGAATAAACCCTTTCCTTTCAGGATGTACATCAAACAATCCCCCTGCTCCTCCAGCAGTTCCAGATCATCAAGCTCCAGAGTAAGACTTTTCCTTAGTATGATTGAATCCCCTCTGACATTGGCCCCTCATCCTTTCAGACTATCTTTGACTTTCTTCAATTTCATTTGGATAATGGATACACTATCCACAGAAGGGATAATGGCACCATAAGCTCTATCCACTCTGCCCATAAACTCAGGATGAGATGCCCATGATTTTTCGAACCTGAACTCTTTTTGTTTAGGATTCATGGCCTCACCAGTATCAACAATCAAAGGATTGTGATCTGAGATGACTATGGGTATTTTTTTAACATTTGTAAGAGGGAACGAGCTTTCCCAGTCAGAGGTCATATGGACCCTGTCAAGTTTCTCAAGAGTTAGATTTTTTTATTATTAGACCATGTATATAAACCTCCAGACATATCAACCTTCCTGAGCGAGTACGTTTTAATAATTGCATTGAAAACATCAGAGAATTTAGTCACCCCCTGGTTTATTCTTCTCAAAAGAAAATCTCAAGATATTAAAATCACCCCCAATAAGAGTAGGAAGAACCACATGAGAGAAAACATTAGCAAAAGCAACAAGAAAATCAGTCTTGTCATTATCTTGGGGAGCCCCATACACCACCATATGAGCAATTTCCTTATTGATTTTCTTATCTAACACATGAGATTTAACAAAAAAAAATCTATCAATAGGAGCATTGATAATATCAAATCTAGAGGATTTGATACCACAAATAATGCCTCTAGATCTGCCAACAGAAGGAGACCAGAACCACAAGTAACTCCCTCATGGTCAAATTTTCTCCAAACATCAGGGCCCACAATAGATTTCATAGTTTCTTGCAAGCCAATGAAGTCAAACTCAAGTTCTCTAATTAGGTCAAGAAGGTTAGTAGAAAAACCCTTCTTACCCACACCCCTACAGTTCAAGAAAACACATATCATAATAATTTCTTAGGTTTGGATCTTATCCTTGGTCCATCAACAATACCACTCTGAGGGTGGTTCGCATGGACTAAGGGATGCAGTGCCATAAGGGGAACTCCCCAAGAGATCATGGACCTAGATTTGGCTTTTTTTATTCACTATCAGATGATGATTCCCTAACATTTTACTCAATAGGAGGTCAGCATAAAGTCACAGTATCAGAGTGTTGTGAGGGGGCAACAGGGGCCTCAGGAATTGAACAAGGCATGGTTTCCTTTTTATTTAAAAGGTTAGCTCTAGCTACCTCCCAATTAAGAAGAAAATCAACAGTTTCTAAAGAGATTGATGATGGATAAATGCCTAATTCAAGTGCTTTATTCATGACATCATTATCAGCTAACACAGAAAAGGAATTTGAACACACAGGCATACCTTCATCCCTCCTGGAGATAGACTGAGTTGTTCTCTGTAGAACCATTTCATTTGCTCTTCCAGTAGCATTAATCCTGGCACTGTTCCTAGATGGAGCAGGCTAAGCTGGAGTAAAAGAAGATGGAGCAATACCAGAGGGTAGAGACCCTCCATCTAGGGGAGGAATCTGAGTGATTTCAGTAATATGCACCTCAGAGGAGTGCACCTGCTGAAAAATCATTAGTATTAGCAGACACAGCTAACATGGACTTAGATAAACTTTTAGAATCTAGGGAAGTTCCAGGTGACTCAATAACAGGCTGCAGATCAGCACCAGGGATTTGTTCCAGCATCCCCTTCCACATGTGACTCTTATCACTCCTAGTTCTGAGAACGGCTTGAGGAATTCCTCATATGTAACTCACTCTGCATTGGCTCTTCAGGGTTCCCCACCACCCCTGCAGTCAGAAGTTTAGGACTGGCCAGGTACTCCAAATACATGTTGTAGTAGTCAACAGCTGGTGCTGCATGGACCCTGGAACTAGAACTCTCAGGCATAGGAAACAACTGCATCTGCTCATGATTTGAATTGTACCCAAGCCTATGAACTTGAGCAGAAAAGGATTCATCCTTGCTATCTGCATCAAGACTCTCAGAGGGGTCAGGGGCCTTCCCGTTGCCCTTATCATCATAAGGCAACTCCTTGTTCTGCACAGCCAGAGAAGATCCCCCCATTCTCCTGCCATAGGAAGTCCTAGCATATCTCATGAAACCGTCAGAAACAGGATTAGGATGCACTCTGTTAGAACCAGGAGTGTCCTGCCCGGCTCTCTTGGGGTTGTGTTGAGAATCACCACCCCCTGGTTGCTCCCATCCTTAGACCTTGAAACAGCCTCAGCAGCAACACTCTTGTTCTATTTACTGACGGGGATTTCCCTTGTAAACTCAATATCATAAAACTTGCTAGCAATATTGACACTAGAGACAATAGGAGGGACCATTGACACATCAGAATTGCCAATTTTGATCCTAACATAGTATACATTGTTAAGACTGTTCCTATCAACTAAGATTGTTCTCCCCACCAGACTACCAATGAACACTACTGTAGGGCAATTCCTATTGTCCAGGGGGGTACCTTTCACCCGAAACCAGGCAATATCCAGTTCCCTTGTGGCCCCATACTCGAGAGTCTAGTGCTCAACTCTGATGACCACTCCAGGAATGGTCCTCAGATGAGCATTACTGAAGTGAACCCAGGTGTCAATATCTCTGGAGCTAGGAAAGCACATTAGAAATTTCTTAGCAACTAGAGGTTTTGGATACATCCTCCACGTACACATTCTACCAGCCCATTGCAGAAACTCTTCTTCAATCTCTCTCCCTGAGGGATTACCTTCCAGAACCTCAATAACTGCCTGGTGCATCTCTTTGGGGAGTGAGGTGCATTTCTAATGTTAGGAATGAAAACAAACACCTCCAGGAACAGCTGCGCCCACAAAGGGAGCTGCAACTTCCTAAGGCTTGATTTCATTAAACAGAAATTTATCCCCGTGGTCATCTCCATACATCATACATAGATTATCAATGTTCACCGAGTGGGCAGCATTCTCCTGCAAGTGAACTGAATGAGGAGGGACTTGAGTATCGTCTACCTTGTCTAAAGAGTCATCAGTATGGTCATGGAAAGTAACGAAGCCAGTATCTATCCCAACTCTCAGCGTTCCAGATTGGTTTTGGAAAGAAATGAAACCATGAACCCTACCAACCTCAATCGTCCCGACAACCGCAGAGGAGTTTGTCGCACCCGGACTTCTAGAGGATACTCACAGCCCGCTAAACAGTAGATAAATGGCTTACGGGGCATACCGGCACCCGCATCTCAATATGAGCAGGCCAACACGTAAACGTGTGACAACCATTCTCTACTATCCATCGTCTGCGTAAACCATCCCATAGAAATCCGACTACTTCCATTGACGTACTTCATAATCATACACACATGGTACGTCAACGGCATTTGAACAAGTGATATCACAACAAATCTCTAAGATACAAAGAAATAGAAATAAGTTGCAAATAGATCTCACTAGAGCAGAGATAGCAAATACAATCATCCAGAGGACACATGTCCCAACAATTCATCATTACATCACAGCGGAAGCATCCAAAGTGTCTGAGTACAGACAAGATCCAAACAGGCCTAAGAGGCCGGAAACGAAAAGACGGAGCCCATCCACGATGTCTCGGATCCTGCCCTGGTCCGCTATCTACTCGTCAGCAGCCTCGTCATACTCCACGTAGTAGCCACCATGGGGATCCTCGGAAACGTAGTCTGCGGAAACCACAGCCCCAAAGGGGTCAGTACAGACAAGTACTGGCAAGCAAGACTCACAAGATACCATAGTGTACCCGGCAACACCAAGTACATATGCTTTGGGTTCAACGGAAGAATAGGTGATACAAAAGTGCGGCAGCAGGCTGCTCTAACCAACTAAAGAAACACGCTACAACTTCCGGCTAAAAGAAGGGGATAAGATAGCGCATCGTAACCAACTACCACTAACCTCAAACAAACCCATCCTCGATCTCGCCCCTTATCCAAAGAAGCAATCCTAGGATAACTCACACAGTTGGATTAATGATGGTTCAAGTTATTGTGTCAATAATACTATTACTAGTCAAGTTATCATTAATTAGGTGTAAGTGGTATAATCCTTGTTAGCCAGCCCTATCACCAAGTCATCCATAACCGCGGACAACACGGCTTCTCGAGAAGATTTAACCCTGCAGGGGTGCACCAATTTGGCCGTACACGTAAGAATACCCCGCCAGACGGGGATCAAACCCACCAAGCGAGGCACTCAACACAACCCAACTCTTCTTCGCATCAAGCCCAAAGAACCCCGTGCAAATGAGCGCACGGCTAATCAAGCCCCACGAAGAAAAGGGGACCCTCATAGCACTCTAAGAACGTGTCTCCCTAAATGCCGACTACAAAAGTTACCACCCTGGCCTCGGGTTCGCACCTGCATATGCATGCGGCAAATGGAAAACCCAAACTAAATGAGGCGATTTGGACGAGATGCGAATCGAATCAAATTGAGGGGGGGCCCATACACGCTTCCCACATGCGGTTAGCGCGCTCATCATGGATCTAGAGGACAAAGACTTTTCCTGAGTTCGACACTAGCAGGCCTCAAAACCATACCCGGCCTCCTGCCGGTGCCTTATCATCAAATTAGCATTACCTCAAACATTAACAGGTTGTTGTTTAACATCGAGCCCCAGAACATAATAAAATATGATAACAGATATAATGGACAGCAGACTCGAGCATAAACAACCCTAAGCATGCTAGTAAGACACAGGCAACAAGCGAAAGGGTTATAGGTGTGGAGGTTAGGCTATATCAGGGTTATAGGATAACATGTGATAGGATCGGAACACAAGCAACGAATCTTAAGGCTAGCAGAATAGACAACGGAAAGTATCGATATCCAGTGTGGAAAGGACACAATGGTTCTGGTGAGTGAATACTTGCCTGCAAACTCAGTAGCCTGGTACTGGGCTAACTCCTCAGAAGTAGTGTCGTAAACCTCGTCTGTCTCAACGTCGTCGTCTATTCGAGAAGAAGCAAACAAACAACGCAGAGAGACAAACAATCAATAACATGGCATAATGCACAATCATGGGATGATGCATGACAATTTAATTGATGCATCAAAATAAGCTAGTTGACATGGTAACATAATTAAATGGACCCATATGCAATTTGGATTGCATATGGAAAGGCCATGAATTAAGGTTGAATTAAATGATCTACAAATAACCATCATGTGAAAGTTGATTAGAATGATGCATGGATGAGGAAAACAATAAGAAAACAATTAGCTTCAATTGGAAATGTTGTTTACCAAGTTTGGAAATTTATTTATTAGGTTATGAAATTTTGGTTTCTTAAAGGAGTTACACAAGCATTTGTTGTTTTCACCAATTTTAATTGTTCAAAATAGATAACAAAGTTAATATTTGAAAAGAACACAAAATTTTAGGTGGAATACATGTTTCATTTGTTGAAAAAGGAATTAAGATGAATTAATTATGAATTAAACAAGTTTGAACAAGATTTAAATGAATTTAATTCAAGTATGAAATTATTTGAATTTTTATTTGTTCAAAACATTAAATAAAATTCATATTTGAAAAGATTATAATTTTCTGGTTTGAAAACATATTTTATATGTTCAAAAAGAAATTAATTTGACCAAGTTATGAATTTAGCAATTTTAAATGATTTAAACAAGGTTTAAATTATTTAACCAATTTTAATTATCCAAAACAGGAAACAAAGTTTATATTTGGAAAGGTGGTTCAATTTAGCATGGAAAACATATTTTATATGTGTCATTTGAATTAAATTTGAATTAGTTATGAACTTAATCAAATTCAAAAGAGTTTTTTGAATTTGAAATTTTGAAACTATTTGAACTGCTCAAAACAGTAAACAAATGATTTAAGTAGGTAGAGAATTAAATTTGGTGCAGAATACATATTTTATTTATTAAGTTTGGATTTAAAATGCCCAAGTTATTTGTATTTGAAAATCAAGGACCAATTTGTAAATAAACATGGACTGGATTTTAAAAAGAAAAGGGGCAGAACGATTTACACCTCGCAGTGGCCCAGCCTAGGCCACTGACGAGGGGGCCCTGGGCCACGGTGGCGTTGCGTGGCAGCACGCGTCACTGACAGGGAGGCCCCACCTGTCAGCGCGCGGTGCAAAAGGTTGGGAATTAATCCCGCGGAGGCGGGGATCGAACCCTCGACCTCGTGAGCGTGCGCGCAGTGCTGCTGCCACTGCGCTGTGCTGCTATTCGTGTGCGTTCAGGGAGGCGTGCTTGCGCGTGCAGACTGGAGAGAGAGGGGAAGGGGGTGGTGTGCTCACAGGGAGGCGGAAGGAGGAGGAGGCGATCGTGCTCGGTGAAGTGGAGATGGCCGACGACGGCGACAGGGAAGAAGATGGCGGCAGTGATCCCGGCTCTCCCCGTCCTCGCTGCTGTGTCGAGGAGGAAGAGGAAGTAGAGGGAAGGCGGTTCCCGCGCTTAGCCCGCGCTGAGGAACATCCTGGCGACGGCGATCGCCGGGGTTTGCTTGCGGTGGCGGTGGTGTTCAGGGGTGGGAGAAGCAGAGGAGGGTGGAGTGAGCTGGACGGCGGCGGCGTGAGAGAGAAGGGGAGGAGGTAAGCTAGGGCACGGGAGGAGGAGCTCGTGGCCGATTATAAGGAGGAGGAGGAGCCGCGGTGGACGTTCCCTTCTCCGCACCGCCGACGTGGACAGGCGCGATGAACGCCGTACAGAGGTAAGGGAAAGGGAGAGAGGTGGGCTGGGCCTGGCTGCTGGGCTAGCCTGCCCTCTCCCCTCTCTTTTTTTTTTGTTCTGTTTCTGTTTGTTTGTTTTCTTTTTTTTTTGCAGAAAAAGAAAAGGGAAGAAAAGCATAGTTTTAGGGTTGGAAAAATTTAGGGAAAAAATTGTATAGGTTATTTATTGTAACAGCACCAATGTGCAAACTTTTGTTCTTCAAAAATTTGAAATTAGTTGCTGTTTGGAAATTTAATTGAATTTGAGTGAACTTGTTATTAATTGAATAATTGAAACTTAAGCAATTTAAAAGTTTTTAATTTTTAAGCTTATTGGAAACAAATGATTGGTTTGTGTTGTCATTTTCATTTGAAACATTGTAACAGAACAAGTATGAACAAGAATTTGAAATTTGTTTGAATTTCAAATGGAAAACAAGTGAAAACAAATGAAATCAAATGAAAACAAATGGAAAACAAATGCAAAACAAATGCAATGATTATGATGTCATGATGCAAAACATAATGTAACAAAAAGCAAACATTCTAAAGGTTGTTTTTTCATACTTGGGATGTTACAAAACACCCCCCCTTGAAGGAATCACGCCCCGAGATTCCTACCGAGAAGAGAAAAGGTCCGGATACTTCTTGCGAAGATCCTCTTCGGTTTCCCACGTTGCCTCTTTATCGGAATGATGGGAACACTACACTTTCAAGAATTTGGTGCTCTTGTTGCGAGTTTTGCGCTCGGTCTCATCGAGGATTCGAATAGGGTGCTCCTCATAAGAGAGATCTTCTTGCAGTTCAATGGAATCATGATCAACTGCATGATCTGGATCTTTGAAGCACCTCTTGAGCTGTGACACGTGAAACACATCGTGCACCTTGGATAGCTTTTCCGGAAGTTCAAGACGATAGGAATTTTCCGCACGCCTTGAGAGAATGTTGAAAGGACCAATATATCTTGGTGCAAGCTTTCCTTTGACACCAAAACGATGAGTGCCTCTGAGGGGAGTTACACGGAGATATGCTTTGTCACCAGGTGCATAGATCATATCCCTGTGCTTGCTGTCATAGTAGCTTTTCTGACGAGACTGAGCAATCTTGAGATTGTCACGAATGATGCGAACTTTCTCTTCGGCCTCCTTAACAATGTCAGGGCCTAAGAATGAACGTTCACCAGCTCCAGACCAATTGATTGGACTCCTGCATCTGCGGCCATAGAGAGCCTCAAATGGTGCCATGCCTAGGCTTGCCTGGAAGCTGTTGTTGTAGGAGAATTCAACATATGGAAGACATTCCTCCCATTTCATGCCAAAATAGATACCACATGCTCTGAGCATATCCTCGAGAATCTGATTGACTCTCTCGACTTGCCCTTGAGACTGAGGGTGATAAGCTGTGCTGAACAGAAGTTTGGTGCCCAATGCTTCTTGAAAGCTTTTCCAGAAATGAGAAGTGAATATGCTTCCACGGTCTGAGCTTATTTCCAATGGAACACCATGAAGAGGAACAATCTTTGATGTGTAGAGCTCTGCTAATTGACTAGCTGAGATTGTCTCTTTGACAGGAAAGAAGTGAGCTACTTTAGTTAGTCGATCAATGACAATGAAGATTGCATCGTTGCCCCTCTTGGACTTTGGAAAACCAGTGACGAAGTCCATTTCAATCATGTCCCACTTCCACTCAGAGATTTTCAGAGGTTGGAGAAGACCGGATGTTTTCTGATGAACTACCTTAACACGTTGACAAACGTCGCATTCAGAAACGTATTGAGCAATTTCACGTTTCATGCCAGGCCACCAATACAGTGTCTTGAGATCCTGGTACATCTTTGTACTTCCAGGGTGTATGGAGAGAGGAGTTTCATGAGCCTCCTTGAGAATGACATCTTTGAGACTTTGAACTTGAGGAACTGCAATGCGTCCTTCGAAGAACACATTTCCCTTGTCATCAATTGAGAAGGACTTAAATTTCTCCTTGCCTTCTTTGATGTGTTCTACCATCTTCTTGATTTCAGCATCACGAAGTTGTTCAGAACGAATCTTGTCCTCGAGTGTTGGACTGGCTGTCAAGTTTGCAAGATAGCCTTGAGGAACAAGACCAAGGTTCAGCTTCTGGAATTCTTCATGAAGAGGAGGTTGGCTTTCCATGATCATGAGATTATTGCAATACGACTTGCAACTGAGAGCATCGGCCATAACATTAGCCTTTCCTAGAGTGTAAGAAATGGTAAGATCAAAGTCTTTGATCTTTTCAATCCATCTCCTTTGCCTGAGGTTTAGATCTGGTTGAGTGAAGATGTACTTCAGACTCTTATGATCGGAAAATATTTCAGTGCGATTACTGTCGTGGTGGTGTCACGGCAGATGCCATAGGATGGCTAAAGATGTGGGGACGAAGGACGCCGGAGGCGCCCGGGGAGGGATCACGCGACGAGTAGACACGTGGAGTATGAAACATGCACTGCAAACAATACGATCTACCCAGGTTCAGGGCCCTCGTGAGGAGGTAAAACCCCTACTCCTGCCTTTCTCTCTGTATTTTGATGTCTCACCGAGTAGCCACAGTACAATTGTTCTTGCTACCGAGTAGCCACTCTTCCCTCTACCAGATGAACTAGGCCAAGAACGTGAACCAGTCCAGGATCTAGGTCAGCGTCCCTCGCGCAGGAGGGGGCAGGGCACCTTATATACTCGGTGCCCTACCGGATACAGCCAAATACAAACAGATGTCGACATTGTGTGCACACCGTCCTTCTTCCGAGTTCCCGCTGACATCTTTGGCTTCTAGATTTGTCCCGGTGCGGAAATTCGTTGGGAAAAACCAAGTGTCCAGTCTGTTATCACTATGGCAAACACACAGTAGGTCCCCCCTATCCTGCGACGCCCTGCTGACACACTGTCGCTGTCAGGCACGCCGTCCTCAGATGAACAGTGCTGTGAACAGTGCGAAGTACGGACCCGGGATACGCGGGATTCGGTGTCAGAACGGCTCCTTTGACTTCTGGCCCGAGTAGGTTCCCGCCATTTCTACTCGGACCAGCTCTTCTATTCGGAGGAGCATAACTCTCTTGATTCATCCTTCTGGCCGTCTAGGTGTAAGACCGGGTAGCAGTCGACCGGGTAGCGAGTACCAGGTAGCCGGCTACTCGGCCAAACATCCCTTCTGATCTTGCCTTTAGCACTTGCCTTTACCCTACTCGGGGGTAACCCCCCGACAGCAGTCCCCGAAGCTGGTAGAGTCCTGCGAATTCGTTCACTGGGCCCTGCCAGCTTAAAAACCAACCTTGACAGTCTTGCCCTTGAACCTTGGGATACCGAGTGAAAACCTCCGAGTAGCCCTTGATCTTGTTTCTTCTCTTCCGAATAGGGCCACTTTTCTTCTCTGTAGCCGAGTAAAATGACTTGGTGAAATCTTGAAACGGAATCTCTGCGTGACAGAGCACAATCCGGCTTTCCGCGCTGCAACTGGGCAAGTGTCATGCGGACACGACTTCGACGCCTCGGTGCCCGGGAACTGACAGGCCACGCGCCCAGTTTTCACGGGGTGGGCCCACCAGCCCGTTACGTCCCATCACGCGCAGTAATTGCCCACGATCTCGTCGTGGGATCTAATGCGGCCGTTACGCGCGCGTTCTGCGCTGTGTGCGTTTCTAACCGGCCCACAGACCTCACGCCACACGATTACTGCCACGATCGATCCCACTTTCTCAACTCGTAACGGTAATCCGAGGAGCGGTATAAATACCCCCTCGGTAACTCCTTGTTCTCCTTCCGCTCACAATTTCCCCTCTGCCTTCTCGTTTCTCCGCCGCCGCAGAGCTCCTCGCCGCTGCGCAACTCACTGCGCCGCCGCGAGCTTCTCCACACACCAAATCCTTCGATCTTTTCCCCAATTTCCTCCTCACCGCCATGGCTCGCGCCGGCTAGGCCGGATCCGAGGTCACCGCCGAGGACTGCCAATGGCTGGTGAACACCCGGCGAGTTCCTCCCGGTGTTCGCTGCCGGCAACCTGACGGTGAGCTCGTCCCTGCCCCGCAGGAAGGTGAGCACGTCGTCTTCCTTGCCCACTTCGCGCGAGGATTCGGGCTTCCAGCATCAAATTTCCTCCGGTCGTTCCTCGACCATTACGGCCTCCAGATGCACCATCTCCCTCCGAACGCCGTCGTCTTCCTCTCGTACCACGCCGTGGTATGCGAGGCCTTCCTGGGCGTTCGCCCCACAACAGAGACTTGGTCCAGGTATTTCTTCTTTCGCCAGCAGAGCAAAGGCAAGAAGGACGGCACGGACACCAGCAGCCGGATAACAGAGACCGGCAGCGCCATGATGGTGCAGCGCCCTGGAACCAACCATCCGCGCATCAAGGGATTGGATTCTGTCCGCAAGTGGTAGAGGACGTTCCTGTACGTGCAGAATGTCCCCGCCATGAAGGGAGCCAAGGTGGAGGACCGAATCAACCTGCCCCGTTGGAGCAATCGAGCTCCCACCGGGCAGAACTGGCGGACCAAGCCGTCCATCGACAACAACCTGAAGCAGATGGACGAGCGCCTCGCCTATCTGGCCGGAGAAGGGCTCAAGAGTGACGACCCAATCGCCTGCTGGATCTCCAAGCGGGTGCTGCCGCTCCAGCACCGCGTCCACCCCATGTGCTACATGGGCGGCCCCCGCGACTGTACTCGGACAACCACGTTCGAGCTCAGCAACGCGGATGTCGCCGCTCATGCGCGGTCCATCATGACCACTGGCCTCAGGGACAATTGGCAGTATGGCTTCATCCCATACAGCCGTACGAAGCCAATCGAGCGGGTATGTACTTCTTATCCTATTTCTTGTATGCATGTTCCGAGTAGATAGCCTTCTTATCTTGCAGCGACTAGTATTTGCACTCTGCGTCGAGTAGGGCACTTAGCAGAACTGCTTAGGCTTAATGTGCCTTATGTTTGCACGCCTTGCCGAGTAGCACACGGAGTAGCACTTCTTAGGATTAATGTGCTTTATGTTTGCACGCCTTGCCGAGTAGGATGCCTCTATGCTACTCGACTAACTTGTGATGTTTCTCTATTCTTCAGGTCCTTGCTCGCCAGCTCGCTGAGAGCATGGAACGCTTCGAGGACAACTGGTCGGACGACCGAGAGGAAGACGACGAGGTCTCCTTCGAGACCGCGGACAAGCTCAACGTCCCCCACGCCGCTCAAACAGAAAAACATCACGTTGACGCGTCTGTTCGTGATTGGTCCGAGGATGATGACGAAGGTAATTGAGCTCATCTTGTCTGGCCGCTAGTAGCGCAACCCCACTTCCTCCCGCTTCTGAACTGTTTCCTTCTTCCCAATGGTACAGACGATGCCAACGCTGAGGAGGAGGGCGAGGACGAGGAGGAGGACGCCCTGGCCGTTGATCCGCTTTCAGTCGCCGCTCCTGTTACTCGCAAGAGGACGGGTAGCGGTGCTCAGGAGCCCCCCTCCAAGAAGACGAAGACGGCCGGGAAGAAGACTAAGAAGGCCGTGGCAAAAGGGCGACGGCTACCCCCTTCCCGCAAAGGGTAAGCCACTTTCTCCTAAGCTATACACCTCTATGGCCGCAATTTCCCAATACTTTTACTCCGCTGTTTCTTCTCGATTTCGTCTGTCCTTTTCCTTTTCTAAACTTCTTTCTTCTCTTCAGCGCCCCCTTGGACGCTAGTGCTGCCGTCGCATCCACCAAACCCAAGAAGAAGACCGCCATCGATGTTGACAAGCTCATCGAGATCTCCGAGGAGGACGAGGACGCCGCTCGGGACGGGGCGCGTGCATCCTCTCCCGTGAAAGGAGACGACTCCGACGATGCTCGGTACATGGACACCGACGCCCACGACACCGAGCAGGAGCAGCAGGCCCGCGCGGAACAAGAGGCGCGGGATGCTGATCGCGACGCGAGGCCGCCTTCTCCTCCGGCCACCACGGCCGAGGAGAACTTAGAACAAGATCTTGAGCAGCATGATGACGCCGCCCTTGAGCGGCGAGAAGAAGACCAAGAGCAGCCAGTGACAGGGGCTGCTGAGCATGACGACCCCGCGGCCCAGCCGCGGGTAGAAGGACAAGACGCCACACAGCAAGACCCCGCTGCCGAGCAGCGGGTTGAGACAATTGATGAGATGGAGCAGTACCCTCTGAGCGGCGCGCAATCAGAAGCCGCGCAGGGTAGTGCTCAGCCGGATGCTACGCCGGGTAGCACGCCCTTGGTGCCGCCTACCCAGCAGGGCACTTCCTCCACCGCGCCAAACTCCCCGCCGGTGAAGAAGACCAAGACAGCATCCAGCCCTCCGGCCAAGCAGCCTATCAAGAAGATCAAGCAGGAAGCCGTTGAAAAGAAGGCCGCCGAGAAGAAGGCCGCCGAGAAGCAAACTGCCGGGAACCAGACTGCCGAGAAGCCAGCTGACCAGCCAGAGGGCACTGTCCGCAGGAACCCGCCGCGTGGCGGTGCGCATGGTGCTGCCACGATGCTGCCGCCAAGACCAATTGCCAAGCCCGGCCAGCTCACCATCCGTGAACCTGACGCGGCTGCTGACACCGCTGCAGGATCCAGCTTCCCAGATCCACCCAGCTTCCCACCTTATATGGTGAAGATGAGCCAGCAGCACAGCATCCCAATGACCCCAGCCGAGAAGAAACTTGCTATCAGGAGGGGCAAACAGGCCACGGCGGTGGACTCCAAGCCTCCAGCCAGGAATAAGGACCGGTCTGTCTCGATCTACTCGCGCGAGGTTCAGGAAGCCGAGGTGACGTCCACGTGCCTTGAGAAGATAGTCGACCGGGTTGGATTTATTGACGCTGAGTGGGACAGCGAAGTCCTTGGCAACAAGAACTGGCACGGCACGTCTTTGGGCGATTTGGATCACATGCGCATCGATTGGAACAATGCGGACATGGGTTATAAACCCATGACTATCTCGTCCAATACCAGCACGCTCACCGCCAAGCTGTTCGTCCATCGCAAGGCCGCAGAGGATCTTGAACAGACTTACGCGGTAAGCTTTGCTCATTCATCCCGAGTTGCATTTTCCTTCTCTTCTATTCTTCTCCTTCTTCTTATCCATCACCCAGTCCCCGAGATTCTGGCCGAGTAGGTGGGTACTCAACCGAGTTGCCGCCTTCTCGGGTTGAATTTTTACAACTTCGTCTGATTCTTTTTTCTTTCTTCCTTTCAGAATAGCCTTCTGAAAAGGACCAACCTGTACCGGCGGCTGCTATGGAACCACAGCATCGCTAGGAGGCGTCTTGAGGCCCTAGAATTGGAGCGCAAGTACGATGAGGCGGCGGAGAAGGAGGTCATGGATAGCGCCCTCAAGATCTCCGAAGTCGAAAGTAAGCTTTTAGCTACGCGGTTTCTGCGTTTGGTGCTTACGCCCGCTTTTTGCTTTCTGCTCTAATCGGCCATTCTCTGCAGGCAAATTCAAGGCCCTGGCCAAGGAGCACGAGAACTGCCGCGTCTTTGTTGAGAGCGGCCAAGACACGATCAAGAAGCTGGAAGGTGAGTTGATGTCTTCTTGGCTTGTTTTCTTGCTTTCATCTTCGCTACTCTGCTGACCGTGGTTTGCTTTTCACAGAAGATCATAAGAAGTTTGTCGAGGAGCATCTCGACTGTCTCAAGCCTGCTGAGGTGCAGCAGCAGCTTGCAAGCCTTGAGGTGGAATTCAAGAAAAGGCACCTCTCCGAGATGGAACCATTGCAGGTCCAGCTGCGAACTGCTCTCCAGAAAGCCATTGATCTAGCTACCGAGAGAGATAAAGCAGTGGCCGATAAGAAGAAGGCCAAAGCAGCAGCCGCGGCCAAGCAAAGGGCTCTCGAGCTGGAATGCAAGACACTGAAGGAGAGCAACTCAGATCTCATGCTTCAGCTGGCGCAGTTCCGGAAGGTAGAAGAAAAGCATGTTGCTGACCAAGAGTCCTGGAAGAACAAGCTGCAGGCGCTACTCTACGACCTGAATAGTAAGTGCCCACTTCTTTGCACTTCACTTTTCCCTTCTGCTTCTCTTCTACTCGACTCTTTTTTCTATTCTGCCCCTGTCTCTAATCTTCTTGATAGCTCTTTCAGAAATCTTCCCCGACCTCGACTCGTCTTGCAAGCCTGCTCTGGCAAAGGCCCAAGCTGTTCGCACCGAGAAGGGCGAGCCTATGGATGCCAAGGCTTCAATTGAAGACAGCATCACCACCATGCAGGTCCAGATCCAGCGCCTAAGGGGCGTGGGCACCGATTTGGTGCGCACTGCCTTCCAACTTCATGACCTATTCTGGCCGCGGGAGACTGCGCCACCAACCATCCGCGGGCTTGCCGAGAAGCTGACTGGCATGAAGGCCGAGATGAAGAAATGGCGGGCATCTGGAGCTCGGGCCGGTGCTGACATGCTGCTGCTGTTCATCTGCAGCTGGTATGAAAACCTTGATCTTAACGTCATTCTCGAGATGAGGCAGAAGTCGAAGTGGGAGACGGATCCCGACTGCGTGGCTCGCCGCCAGTCGGTTGCGTACGAGATCGCCCAGTACGCGGACACCGCGCGCTTCATCGACGGCGTCACCGAGCCCGACACAGAGGTGGAGGGCGATGATGACGACGATGATGAAGACGAGGACGCCACCGAGTCTGCAGGCCTGAGCAGCTTCGAAAGTGAGCGCTACAAGACCGGGAAGGGGAAGGCCGCGGTCGTTGCAGACAGCGAGGAGGAGACCAAGAGCGTGGAGATAACGATCGACACCGCGGCCCTCGAGTTCGGCACCTCCTCAGGTGCGGCTCTCGACGACACGGCGCGACTCCGCGCTCAGACTGCGGCCTCCACCTCGGCTACGGACGCCACCTGGGTGGCCACTGCCACCTCTGAACAAGCTGCTACCGAGCCAGATGCGGATGCTGCGAAGACCGACGCCGCCAACTCGGAGGTTGATGCTGCTAAGGCCAGCGCTGAAGCTGAAGCCGCCAAGGCCAACGCTGACGCTGAAGCCACCAAGGCCAGCGCCGAGAACACTGCTGCTTCTACTTGATTACTTCCTGCAACTTTACTCTCGAAACTTTTATCAGATCCCCGGGATGCCGGGTGCAGATGTATCGAAACAATTATGCCTGTCGTTTGCTACTCAGTTTTATTCACGTTTGATATTTAACTTAGTCAAATTGAGCGACTTTGGCTTGATGCCGGGTTGCGTTATCATGCAAGTCCCCGAGTTGCAGTTCTTATTCGCTCTTCCTTCTCATCTCAGCTCTTACCCGCAACTTGTTGCTTTTTTGGTATTCGAGTCACAAGAATTCAAAGTTGGAGTTGCAAATACTTAGCCACTTAGAAACACTCATAGTAACGCAACCCACAACTTATCCGAGAAGGAGTTAACAAGAAACAACAGTAAACGACGTCCTACTCGGTTCCTGCACTTCTTCTTTCCTTAGTAATTTTTCTTGTTCCCATTGACCTTTTGCTTGTTCTCTTGCTTGCCATGAAGCCGGGTTTCGGACAGCAGCAGAGTCGAAGAGTTGGCATGTAGGTTTAAACACAGTACTAGATGTACTCGGGAAATTTTAAGCAGAGCAACCGAGCAGACAAAGGCGAAACCGGGTAGAAACACACAGAGCAAGTTTGGACGAGGGAAGTCCCCGAGCTGAATCTCAGATTTCAGGGTAGAATTTTAACTCGGATAAGAGAGTACATACACATCTTTGCTCACGAATGAAAGCGACGAAGTAGGGCTACATTCCAAGGGCGCTTGGATTCCTCTCCAGCTTTATCTTCCCTGTTCTCCTGTGATGGACGCATGTCCACGAGATAATAGGCATCATTGTGCAGCGCTTTGCTCACAATGAAGGGCCCTTCCCATGGAGGAGACAATTTGTGCATCCCGGCTGTGCGTTGCACAAGCCTGAGGACCATGTCTCCTTCTCGGAAGACCCTTGGGTTCACCTTTCGGCTATGATAACGCCGCAGGTTTTGCTGGTAGATAGCTAACCGTGACAGAGTAAGCTCTCTTGCTTCTTCGAGCAGGTCAACGTCATCTTCTCGAGCTTCTCTCGCCTCCACCTCAGTGTAGAGGGTTACTCGGGGGGATTCATGCTCTAAGTCTATTGGCAACACGGCCTCAGCCCCGTACACCAAGAAGAATGGCGTGTAGCCGGTTGACCGGTTAGGGGTAGTCCTTAGACTCCACAACACCGCTGGCAACTCGTCTAGCCAACACCCAGATGTTTTTAGCAGCGGCTCAATCAGCCTTGGCTTTATGCCTGCTAGCACCATGCCGTTTGCTCTTTCCACTTGCCCATTGGAGGCGGGATGCGCAACAGATGCAACATCTAGTCGGATGTGCTTATGTCTGCAGAACCGCACCATTGCCCCTTCTGCAAAATTTGTGCCATTGTCGGTGATGATGCTGTGCGGGTAGCCGTATCTCAGGATCACATCCTTTAAGAATTTCACGGTTGTAGCTCCATCGCACTTCCGAATAGGCTTCACTTCAATCCACTTGGTGAACTTTTCTACCATGACTAAGATATGTGTCATGTTGCCTTTAGCCGGCTTGAAGGGGCCGACCATGTCCAAACACCATACGGCAAACGGCCATGTGATAGGAATTGTTTTCAGCTCGGAAGCAGGCATGTGAATCTTACTTGCGAACATCTGGCAGCCATTGCACTTCCTCACGATATCTTCAGCTTGCTGCAGAGCTGTGAGCCAGTAGAAGCCATGCCGAAAAGCTTTCTTGACCAATGCCCGAGAAGAGGCGTGGTGCCTGCATTCTCCTTGATGTATTTCCAACAGAATCTCTCCTCCTTCTTCTGGGTCCACACAACATTGCAGCACGCCGGTGGCGCTTCTTTTGTGCAGCACATCTCTGAATATAGTGTAGCCCTTGGATCTTCTCTGAATCTGCCTTGCGACCACCTCATCTCCTGGCAGAGTACCGTCCTTCAGAAAGGATAATATGGGCATGGCCCAACTCGGTGTCTCCCGTGCGGGAAACACCGGTCCGTCCAATTCCATTGGGACAGGCACCTCTGGCTGCTCTTTAGGGTTGGGAGCACTTCTCTCGAGCCCTGAACGATTGGCAAGGACCTCCTCAATGAATGCGACAGTCCCCGGGTTAAGGACAGCAGTCCCCGAGTATGGAGTGGCAGTCCCCGAGTAGGAAACGGCAGTCCCCGAGTAGGGAACGGCAGTCCCCGAGTAGGAAACGGCAGTCCCCGAGTAGGGAACGGCAGTCCCCGAGTAGGGAGCGGCAGTCCCCGGGTTCTCTGTTGCATTCTCCCAGTCAATCTCCATTGGAACGGATTCTTCACTTGGCAGAGAAGGAACAAATATGGACTCCGAGTTGGGAGATGGCTTGATGGATGGCTTCCTCAAGTGCTCTAAGGCAACTCCCGCCGGGATGGATTGCCGAGAAGATCCTAACTTGGACAGCTCGTCTGCTGCTTCGTTCTCTGCTCGGTGAATATGCTGGAATTCGCAGCCTTCAAAGAATCCAGTCATAGACTGTACCAGGAAACGGTACGATGCCATGTTGGCATCCAGAGCATCCCAAGTGCCAGAGACTTGCTGCACCACCAGATCTGAATCACCATAGCATATGATGCGTTGCACGCCAACTTCCTTGGCTACTCGCAAGCCGTGCACCACGGCCTCATACTCTGCAACATTATTAGATGCCTTGAAATGAATCTGCAGCACGTACTTGAGCTGATCTCGTTTGGGTGACGTAAGCACTACGCCAGCACCAAGGCCTTCCTTCACCTTCGAGCCATCAAAGTGCATCTTCCAGTAATTAGAAACCGGAGCAGGAGGTTCGTACTGCACCTCAGCCCAGTCCACCAGAAACTCTGCCAGAATCTGAGACTTGATGGCTTCTCTTCTCGCATACGCGGGAGCGTACGCGGCCAGCTCAATTGCCCACTTGGCTACTCTGCCACTCGCCTCCTTGTTTCCCATGATATCCGAGATGGGAGCAGAGCTCACAACCGTGATGGGATGCTCTTGGAAATAATGCTTCAGTTTCTTGGCGCCCAGGTACACGCCGTAGGTCATCTTCTGGTAATGCGGGTAATTCTGCTTGGAGCTGGATAGCACTTCGCTGAGGTAGTACACTGGGCGCTGCACACTCTTGCCTTCTTCTTCTCGCTCCACCACAATCACCACACTGACTACTCGGTTGGTGGCATCGATGTACATCAGCATTGGCTCCTTGGGTAGCGGACTAGCCAAGATAGGAGCGCTAGCCAGCATTTCCTTCAGCTCGTTGAATGCCACATCCGCTTGCGGAGTCCAGACAAACTTGTCACTTTTCTTCATCAGCTGGTACAGAGGCAGGGCCTTCTCGCCCATTCGGCCCAGGAAACGGCTCAAAGATGCCAAGCAACCAGTGAATTTTTGCACATCCTTCAGGGATCTCGGCAAAGACATGCTCTCAATAGCTTTTATTTTTGAAGGATTGGCTTCAATGCCCCGACTAGACACCAAGCAACCGAGTAGCTTGCCAGCCGGGACACCAAAGGTGCATTTACTCGGGTTCAGCTTCATTTTATACTTGCGCAAGTTGGCAAAGGTTTCCTCGAGGTCGGCAAGCAGAGTATGTGTTTTATTCGTTTTGATGACAATGTCATCTACGTACACCTGCACATTCTTGCCGAGCTGATCGTGCAGGCATTTCTGCATGCACCGCTGATAAGTAGCACCCGCATTCCGCAACCCGAAACACATGACACGATAGCAATAAGCCCCGTACAGGGTAATGAAGGCAGTCTTTATTTGATCAGCAGGATTGAGAGCTATCTGGTGGAAACCAGAGTAGGCATCTATGAAAGACAGCAGTTCACAACCAGCAGTGGAATCGATCACCTGATCGATGCGAGGTAGCGGAAAAGGATCCTTGGGGCATGCTTTGTTCAAGTCGGTGTAGTCGACACACATGCGCCATGCGGTAGCAGCCTTAGGATCTTCCTTCTTCTTCTCGACCATGACCGGGTTGGCTAACCAATCCGGGTGCAGCACCTCCATGATGAAATTGCTTATCAGCAACTTGGTGATCTGGTCACCAATGGCCTTCCTTCTCTCATCTCCGAAACGGTGCATAGCCTGTTTCACTGGTTTGGCGTCAGGACGCACATGTAATGAGTGCTCAACCAACTCCCTCGGGACTCCTGGTAAATCTTCATTGGACCAGGCGAACACGTCCCGATTCTCACGGAGGAAGTGGATGAGCTCGCTTTCCTATTTCTCCTCCAACCCGGAGCCAATGATGGCTACGCGGTCGGGGAACTCAAGGTCGTCCTGGACCTTCTTTGTCTCTTGAGATGCTTGGAACGCGGTCCCGTGCTGGGTACTCGGCACGCCCTACGCACCAGCTTGCGCGGATTGCGCCATAGCCACCACCTCGTACATCTTCTTCTTCTCGGCAGCAATCACCATGGACTCCGCCAACTGAGAACCGGCAGAGGCACACTCCATGGACTTCTTGTAATCACCAGAGATGGTAATCACGCCATTGGGACCAGGGATCTTCATGTTCAGATAAGCCGTGTGGGTAGAGGCCATGAACTTGCTCAGAGCAGGCCTGCCGAGTAGAGCGTGATAGGGGCTCTGATGATCAACCACCTCGAACTGCAGGCTCTCTGTGCGGCAGTTCTCCCTGTTGCCGAATAGCACATCTATCCACACTCGGCCAATCGGATTGCACGAGACTCCCGGCACAATGCCATGGAAGGTGGTCTTGCTGGGTAGCAGCATGTTCTCGGCCAGCCCAAGATTCTCGAGCGTGTCTCTGTACACAATGTTGATGCTGCTGCCGTTGTCGATCAGCACCTTGCTGAACCTCACATTCTTCTCGGGGCCCAAGAAGGTAGGATCTACCACCAAAGCGTAACTACCCGGGTTGGGCATCACCTTGGGATGATCTACTCGGGACCACTTGATCTCTTGGTTGCACCAATGCATATAGTGAGGAACGGCAGGGATCACGACATTGACCTCCATGGCGCGCCTGTGCTGTGACTGCTTGTCGACGGGCTCAAAAGTGAAGATCATGTAGCTCTCATGGTGTTCTTGGTACTGGTTGCGGCCTCCGCCCTCATTGTTGCCGTTGTTGTTGCTCTGGTAGTTGTTGTTGCCTCTGTTGTTGTTGCGGTTGTAGTTGTTGTTGTTGTTGTTGCGGTAGCCCTCATTGTTGAAGTGACGGTTGGCTCCTAAAGCCACTTGGTTCACGTTTTCTCTTCTCGGGAATACTGGAGGCCGAGCTGCGGGTGCACGAGCAGGCTGCACATTGGCATTTGCAGCTGGCACAGGAGGAGGAGGAGGAGGCAAGCCTTCATTCCGGATCAGATCCCACCACTCGCACTGTCGGGTAGTGTGATTAGCAGGCCTTGAAGGGTGCTGAGTATGGAAGCTGCATGGGCCATCCCTCATGTCATCGAAGACAAACTTCCTTGTTTGCTCCGAATTGCCGCTACCCGACTGAGGAGCGCGGAATGGCTTCTTGTTGCCTTGGCCCTGGTTCTGGTTCTGCCCGTAGGCTCCAGCAGGTTTTTGCCTTTGGCTGCCCCCAGCTCCAACAGCCACTGCATTCACCTCCTCGAGGTCATACCGAACATCTATTCGGTCACCCCTGCGCTTGTTGCGGAACTCATTGCGCTTGTTGCTGTTGAAGTTTCTTCTCGGCTCGGAGGAATCCATCAGTGGCTGGGTAGGATCACCGAGTGCGTACTGATCTGCAATCTTGATGGTCTCCGCCAGAGTGTTTGGCATCTCCCTCTGCAACCTCTGCCACAGCATACTGCCATGTCTGCAACCCTGCGCGAACCAGGTGATGGCTTGGGCCTCGTTCACACCTTCACAGGTGTTTCGGAATGTGCTCCACCGAGTAAGGTACTCGCGGTCCGTCTCGTCTTCTCGCTGCCTGCAAGCGGACAGCTGCTGTGGCCTGTTCGGCCTCTTGTAGGTGCTGGTGAAGTTGCTGACGAAGGCGTCCGAGAAGTCCAGCCAGCAATTTATGCTGTTCTTGGGCAAGTTGTTGAGCCAAGTGCGAGCTGGACCCTCTAGCATCTGCGGGACGTACCGCACTGCCCATCTCCGGTTGCCGCCCGCGATGTGGACTGCGGTGACATAATCGTTGAGCCAGTCTTCTGGCTTGGTGCTGCCGTTGTAGCTCTTGGTGCCCCTTGCGAGCTGGAAGTTCTTCACGGATGGCTCGTTCATGATGCGCGGGCCAAAGCACTCGGGACCAGGAGGACCGGTGTTCTCCAGCCGCGCCGACAAGCTGATCCGGTACCGCTGGTGCCTTGCATCTCCAGGCGCCAACACGTGCTCGCCCACACGAACCAGAATGTCATAGCCAGCCATCCCGATGGCCGAGTAGCCATCATCATATCTGTCCACCTGCACAGCTGCAGGCTGCTCCACCGGGTTGGCGGCTGGCGCCACTGCACGCGGCTGCTGCCTCTACCGAGTAGGCTGAGCAACGGGATGCTGAGAAGGACCTGGGCGCTCTCCATCTCGGGCCTGGCTTTGAGCTTTATGGGCTTGAAAGCCTGCTCCTGCAGCGTTGTGTTTCTGACCGGACTGTCGCGGCACAGCGAGCTGTTTCGTGGCGACAGCCGGGTCGTACACCTGCATCTGCCTACCCTTGCCAGAATGCCCACTCCGGCTTTTCTCACGGCTAGGATGAGGAGACGAAGCCTGATCGTTAGATCTGGCCGCGTGCGAGTGCACCACCTGAGAAGCTCCAGCACCCGGGTTGGCTTTTCGGAACTCCTCGTTCTGCCTGGCAGCCTCAAGCACCAACTCGTTGAGCCTCTCCTGCTGCCTAATGCGCGCGTCGGCAGCTAGGTGTGGCAACTCGGCAGCTACAACCTCGGCAGCTCTAAGTGTTTTGGCGGGTGTGCTGTATCTGGGTCGTGTAGAGGTGTTTGCGGTGGCGGACTGACCGGGAGCCTCTACAACCGTCGCCATCTCGGCACCTAGGTTGCGGCGTGTAGCACCTACTTTGCTAGATCTCCTAACAACTGGTGTGAAACCGTGAGCCTTGTTGTACTCAAGCTGATCTAAGCTAAGCTCTAGCCTAATCTTCTCCAACTCCGCCTGCTCGGCGAGCAGCTCCTGGCGCTGCCGGTCGAGCTGCGCCTTCATGGTCAGGAGCTCGAGGTCACTGGGAGGCGGCATACCCGTCCGCGCAGCAGACGCAGGGATCGTCGGAGTAGTGGAGAGCGGAAGGTTGCACTCCTTCTCGTAAGGCTTGTGCGTCTTCCCGCCAGCACATGAGCCAGCGAGATCCTCGACGACGGCCGCAGCGGTAGCAGCCGCGCCCTTCCCGGCGTCAGCAGCAGGGCCGGTTATCATCACCTCCGCGACACTCGCAGAGCGGCTCGACGGCCTCCCGCGTGCGGCGATAACGGCGGGTGGATCCTCCGCGACATGCACCAGCTCAGGATACTCGCGGTCGATGACGGGTGCGACGTAGACGAGGTGCGCGCCGAAAGAAAGCACCGTGCTGCCCTCCGGCATGGCCCTGCCGCCGAAATCGCCGGCGTTGTCGGTGACGAAGTCGAAGGAGCCGAATCTGTGGACAAGGCCACAGACCACGCGCTCTCCGGTAGCAGAAATCGATCCCGTCGGAACGGAAACTCCAGCCAGCGCCGCTGGTCGCCCCACGGTGGGCGCCAACTGTCGTGGTGGTGTCACGGCAGATGCCATAGGATGGCTAAAGATGTGGGGACGAAGGACGCTGGAGGCGCTCGGGGAGGGATCACGCGACGAGTAGACGCGTGGAGTATGAAACATGCACTGCAAACAATACGATCTACCCAGGTTCAGGGCCCTCGTGAGGAGGTAAAACCCCTACTCCTGCCTTTCTCTCTGTATTTTGATGTCTCACCGAGTAGCCACAGTACAATGGTTCTTGCTACCGAGTAGCCACTCTTCCCTCTACCAGATGAACTAGGTCAAGAACGTGAACCAGTACAGGATCTAGGTCAGCGTCCCTCGCGCCGGAGGGGGCAGGGCACCTTATATACTCGGTGCCCTGCCGGATACAACCAAATACAAACAGATGTCGACATTGTGTGCACACCGTCCTTCTTCCGAGTTCCCGCTGACAGCTTTGGCTTCTAGATTTGTCCCGGTGCGGAAAGTCGTTGGGCAAAACCAAGTGTCCAGTCTGTTATCACTGTGGCGAACACAGAGTAGGTCCCCCCTATCCTGCGACGCCCTGCTGACACACTGTCGCTGTCAGGCACGCCGTCCTCAGATGAACAGTGCTGTGAACAGTGCCAAGTACGGACCCGGGATACGCGGGATTCGGTGTCAGAACGGCTCCTTTGACTTCTGGCCCGAGTAGGTTCCCGCCATTTCTACTCGGACCAGCTCTTCTATTCGGAGGAGCATAACTCTCTTGATTCATCCTTCTGGCCGTCTAGGTGTAAGACCGGGTAGTAGTCGACCGGGTAGCGAGTACCAGGTAGCCGGCTACTCGGCCAAACATCCCTTCTGATCTTGCCTTTAACACTTGCCTTTACCCTACTCGGGGGTAACCCCCCGACAATTACCCAACAAGTATTGTCTCCATTTCTTGAGGGCAA
This sequence comes from Alopecurus myosuroides, assembly GCA_028641055.1. Taxonomy (NCBI): domain Eukaryota; kingdom Viridiplantae; phylum Streptophyta; class Magnoliopsida; order Poales; family Poaceae; genus Alopecurus; species Alopecurus myosuroides. Next base: position 111,698,924 of record CM054059.1, on the reverse strand, counting down.
ACACAACCGCTGCAAGTTCAAGGTCATGAGTGGGATAATTGAGCTCATGTGCGTTCAACTGACGTGAAGCATAAGCCACAACTTGACGTTCTTGCATAAGAATTGCACCTAGACCTTGGAGAGAAGCATCACAGAATATTTGGAAAGGTTTGGTAGGATCTGGGCCAACCAGAACTGGTGTAGAAGTGAGTTTAGTCTTCAGGAGATTGAAACTTTCATCACATTGTGGAGACCAAACAAACTTCTTGTCCTTCTTTGTGAGGTCAGTGAGAGGTTTGGCAATCTTGGAGAAGTTTTGGACGAAACGACGGCAATAGCTAGCCAAGCCAAGAAAACTTATTACTTGCTTCACCGTCTTTGGAGGTTTCCAATCAACAATTGCTTTAACCTTTTCTGGATCAATGGCTATGCCCTTGGCAGAGATGATATGACCAAGGTAAGCAACTTCTGGAATCCAGAACTCACATTTGGAGAACTTGGCATAGAGACGATGCTCGCGAAGCTTCATGAGAGTGAGACGAAGATGTTCTTCATGCTCTTCCTCGGATTTTGAGTAGACAAGAATGTCATCAAGATATACCACAACGAACTTGTCGAGGTATTCATGGAAGACAGAATTCATGAGTCGAGAGAATGTCGCCGGTGCATTGGTGAGACCAAAGGACATGACGGTTAATTCATATAGACCGTAGCGAGTGGTGAAAGCTGTCTTTGGAATATCCTCTTTTCTGATCTTTATTTGATGGTAACCCATTCTCAAGTCCAACTTTGAGAATATTGAGGCTCCAGCAAGTTGATAAAAAAGATCATCGATACGAGGAATTGGATACTTGTTTTTGATGGTTTTCTCGTTAAGAGGACGATAGTCAACAACGAGTCTCTTTGTGTGATCCTTCTTCGCAACGAACAGAGTTGGGCAACCCCAAGCCGAGGAACTAGGTTGAATGTAACCTTTTTCCATGTACATATCAATTTGTTCCTTTAACAACTTCAGCTCGGGAGTTCCTATCTTGTAGGGATGCTTAGAGATTGGAGCAGTACCTGGCTCAAGCTCGATCACGAACTCAACAGCTCTGTCCGGAGGCATCCCTGGCAACTCTTCTGGAAAGACGTCAGGGAATTCGCAAACCACCGGAACATTTTCAAGTGAAGGTAGAGGCTTTGCATCGAGGGTGCACAGCTGAAAGGGACTTGATTCATGTGGAGAATAGATTATCTGGCCAGAAGGGTGGAACAGAGTTATTGACTTTTGAGCACAGTCAATTTTAGCTTTATTGGCCTTCAGCCAATCCATACCAAGAATGACATCAATGTCAGAATTGCCAAGCAGTATGAGAGAAGCAAGGAATATGTGGCCTCCAATTAGGATTTGATTTCTGTGACTGATCTTGGACGTTTGCATAGTTGCTCCAGGGGAGTTTACTACTAGCGGGGAACCCAAACCAACAAAAGGGAGTTTAATTGCTGTCGCAAAGATCTTTGACACAAAAGAATGTGATGCTCCAGTATCAAACAACACTTTAGCTGGAATAGAGTTTACGGGAAATGTACCGAGAACGACGTCAGGAGCTTCCTCAGCTTTGTCGATCTTGACATGATTCACCCTTGCGGTCCTCCCGACAGGCCTGTTGTTGGAGTTGAAGGCCTTAGGCGGGGGAGCGCGCACCATTGCCTGGTTTGTGTTAGGGCGAGGTGGTGGTGGAGGTAGCTGCCTCTGCGTGCACTTGTCAGCGTAGTGCCTCGTCAGCTTGCACTTGTAGCAAGTGACGACACGAGGAGGCCCTGGCCTTGGCTGCCCCATCGAAGCCCTCTGATCATGCATCTGAGCAGGGTTGGGTGGGCGGGGAGCGAAGCCTGGAGAAGTTTGGGCGTATGGAGCCCGAGTGACAGCACCATTTGGTACCCAGATGCAGCGCTTCTGCGTAGGGGTGGTCATGTTGGAGGAGGAACCACCCTCACGCGAGTGCTTGCGAGACTCCTCGAACCCCTTGCGCCCATTTTCTTCATTGAGCGCGGTGTTAACGAGATCCTCGAAGCTGTTGGCCTTGATATTGGTGAGGGCATACTTGAGTTCCGGGTTAAAACCTCTGCGGAACCTTGCCATCTTCTTAGCTTCAGTGGACACCTCATCTCCAGCGTAACGAGCGAGGCGATTGAACTCACTCTGATAGCCAATGACGTCCAACTTGCCCTGCTTGAGTGAGCAAAACTCTTCACGCATCCTTTCCATGAGACCATCTGGAATGTGGTGCTTCAGGAAGGCTTCCTTGAAACAATTCCACGTGACTGGTATGCCAGTTCTCATGGCCTGGAAGTTCTCCCACCAAGTAGCTGCCTGGCCCTTCAGCACATAGGAGGCATACTTGACCTTGTCTTCGTCAGCAACGTGAGCAATCTCCAGAGCCTTAGCTCTCTCACGGATCCAGTCATCAGCGTCCAGAGGTTCGCGTGTGGCACGAAAGCTCTCGGACCCAGACTGAGGAACTCCTTGATGCTGACTCGTGGAGCCGTCTGGTTGTTGTGCTGATTAGTCTAAAACTGGGCCATCTGCACCATGACTTGGGTCATCTGAGTCAACAGCTCCGTGATTGGCGGTGGCTCAGGCGGGTTGTTCCTTGTTGGCGGCATCCTGAATGGAAATGCATTTTAGCACAACAATAGAAAACGATAGACTTGGAAACCGAAAGAGAGATTATTCCGACGCATGAATAGATAACCAACAGGTACATCATCACATGTTCAAATACATCAGAATATCCAACACACCACAAATGGTTCGAATGCCAAAGGATAACTAAACATAGCTAAGAATGGATACATCAGTACTCCCATGCTCATCACGCAGGACAGCGACTAGGAGTACGACGAGAGGTATGGTGAGGAGCACGCCCACGAAAGTAGGTAGAACGACGATCGACATAGATCTGACGTGGTCTGAGAGCGACTCTAGGTGTGGTGAAGTACATAGCGTCGACTCCCTGTGCTCCAAAGCGTGGAATCCCAGTGTAACCAGCACCAAGGTTAAGGAATGGACCTCTGATCGGCTCGTAACCTCCAGCATCTGGCAGACGACGACCAACTGGCTGATCGAAACGTGCAAAGCCCTCGTCTCCAACAAAGTCTGTGGTGTACGTCGCCAGACGAGTCAAAGAAAGGTAGAGCTGCTCTCTGACTGAAGCCAACTCCTGAGATAGTGTGCTGGCAACTGCGTCACTGTGCCTCACAAACTGAGCAGGGGTGTGCAGCCTGGAGTTATCATGCTCGTAGACATCCAAGTTGTCGTAGAGAGTGAAGTGAGCTCCCTCCGAAGTGATGTAACCACAGGGGATGTGGCGATAGATAGAATCGTCAAATCCCCAGTAGTCAGCACGAAGGACGGTGAGACTCACATAAGCTGCCTGCTGCACAGTCATATCCACTGTGGAACCTACTGCCTCGTAGCGGTGGACTACGCTCATGCCATCATCTGACAGAATGTAGACGATAGCCTGGTAGTAGGTCTGGTCAAACTCTCGCTGCTGCTCGTAGACCTGGTACTCTGGTGCCCAACGGAACCCCAGAAAAGTGACCATGTCTCTCAGCATCTCCGGATAACCGGCAGTGCTCTCGCAACGAGTCATACGAACCACCTGCGGGTAGAACCTGAGATCCATCTGCAGATGATCGGGGAAGCTTTGATTAGACGCCGGTAGAAGAACTGAAGTGGCAAGCAACAACAAGGTTTCAACGGACGAAAAGGATGTTGAGAAGAACTGGATATCGAAGCAACATCGGGAAACACGATACCAAACACTCCTGAGGTACTACGGAACCCCATCCGGGCTTCTAAAGGATCAATATCTACTGCTTAAGGAATAGAGGATCTGCTTCCGGGGCTTACACGCCTCCGTTCTCAATCGTGAGTAGGCAACATGATAAATCATGTCACAACCACCTCCATTCCTATGGTCTAGTAGATATAACTATCCTAGAGAAACCAGGATACGTGAAACCCTAATTTGAAAGTTTTGATGAGAAGAGAAAACAACGTTGCACTTCCTTACCAGAAAAAGGGAGGATGGGTGGGGAAAGAAATAAAAGAACAGAATTCCTACTCTCACGTTTCATTTTTCCTATATAGCTACAAAATAGTTTCTAGACTCAACTGCGACCAGTAAAAGGGATCCTACATGCAGACATGCTCTGATACCATTTGTCGCACCCGGACTTCTAGAGGATACTCACAACCCGCTAAACAGTAGATAAATGGCTTACGGGGCATACCGGCACCCGCATCTCAATATGAGCAGGCCAACACGTAAACGTGTGACAACCATTCTCTACTATCAATCGTCTGCGTAAACCATCCCATAGAAATCCGACTACTTCCATTGACGTACTTCATAATCATACACACATGCTACGTCAACGGCATTTGAACAAGTGATATCACAACAAATCTCTAAGACACAAAGAAATAGAAATAAGTTGCAAATAGCTCTCACTAGAGCAGAGATAGCAAATACAATCATCCAGAGGACACATGTCCCAACAATTCATCATTACATCACAGCGGAAGCATCCAAAGTGTCTGAGTACAGACAAGATCCAAACAGGCCTAAGAGGCCGGAAACGAAAAGACGGAGCCCATCCACGATGTCTCGGATCCTGCCCGGGTCCGCTATCTACTCGTCAGCAGCCTCGTCATACTCCACGTAGTAGCCACCATGGGGATCCTCGGAAACGTAGTCTGCGGAAACCACAGCCCCAAAGGGGTCAGTACAGACAAGTACTGGCAAGCAAGACTCACAAGATACCATAGTGTACCCGGCAACACCAAGTACATATGCTTTGGGTTCAACGGAAGAATAGGTGATACAATAGTGCGGCAGCAGGCTGCTCTAACCAACTACAGAAACACGCTACAACTTCCGGCTAAAAGAAGGGGATAATATAGCGCATCGTAACCAACTACCACTAACCTCAAACAAACCCATCCTGGATCTCGCCCCTTATCCAAAGAAGCAATCCTAGGATAACTCACACAGTTGGATTAATGATGGTTCAAGTTATTGTGTCAATAAGACTATTACTAGTCAAGTTATCATTAATTAGGTGTAAGTGGTCTAATCCTTGTTAGCCAGCCCTATCACCAAGTCATCCATAACCGCGGACAACACGGCTTCTCGAGAAGATTTAACCCTGCAGGGGTGCACCAATTTGGCCTTACACGTAAGAATACCCCGCCAGACGGGGATCAAACCCACCAAGCGAGGCACTCAACACAACCCAACTCTTCTTCGCATCAAGCCCAAAGAACCCCGTGCAAATGAGCGCACGGCTAATCAAGCCCCACGAAGAAAAGGGGACCCTCATAGCACTCTAAGAACGTGTCTCCCTAAATGCCGACTACAAAAGTTACCACCCTGGCCTCGGGTTCGCACCTGCATATGCATGCGGCAAATGGAAAACCCAAACTAAATGAGGCGATTTGGACGAGATGCGAATCGAATCAAATTGAGGGGGGCTCCCATACACGCTTCCCACATGCGGTTAGCGCGCTCATCATGGATCTAGAGGACAAAGACTTTTCCTGAGTTCGACACTAGCAGGCCTCAAAACCATACCCGGCCTCCTGCCGGTGCCTTATCATCAAATTAGCATTACCTCAAACATTAACAGGTTGTTGTTTAACATCGAGCCCCAGAACATAATAAAATATGGTAACAGAAATAGCGGATAGCATACTCGAGCATAAACAACCCTAAGCATGCTAGTAAGACACAGACAACAAGCAAAAGGGTTATAGGTGTGGAGGTTAGGCTATATCAGGGTTATAGGATAACATGTGATAGGATCGGAACACAAGCAACGAATCTTAAGGCTAGCAGAATAGACAACGGAAAGTATCGATATCCAGTGTGGAAAGGACACAATGGTTCTGGTGAGTGAATACTTGCCTGCAAACTCAGTAGCCTGGTACTGGGCTAACTCCTCAGAAGTAGTGTCGTAAACCTCGTCTGTCTCAACGTCGTCGTCTATTCGAGAAGAAGCAAACAAACAACACAGAGAGACAAACAATCAATAACATGTCATAATGCACAATCATGGGATGATGCATGACAATTTAATTGATGCATCAAAATAAGCTAGTTGACATGGTAACATAATTAAATGGACCCATATGCAATTTGGATTGCATATGGAAAGCCCATGAATTAAGGTTGAATTAAATGATCTACAAATAACCATCATGTGAAAGTTTATTAGAATGATGCATGGATGAGGAAAACAATAAGAAAACAACAATAGCTTCAATTGGAAATGTTGTTTACCAAGTTTGGAAATTTATTTATTAGGTTATGAAATTTTGGTTTCTTAAAGGAGTTACACAAGCATTTGTTGTTTTCACCAATTTTAATTGTTCAAAATAGATAACAAAGTTCATATTTGAAAAGAACACAAAATTTTAGGTGGAATACATGTTTCATTTGTTGAAAAAGGAATTAAGATGAATTAATTATGAATTAAACAAGTTTGAACAAGATTTAAATGAATTTAATTCAAGTACGAAATTATTTGAATTTTTATTTGTTCAAAACATTAAATAAAATTCATATTTGAAAATATTATAATTTTCTGGTTTGAAAACATATTTTATATGTTCAAAAAGAAATTAATTTGACCAAGTTATGAATTTAGCAATTTTAAATGATTTAAACAAGGTTTAAATTATTTAACCAATTTTAATTATCCAAAACAGGAAACAAAGTTTATATTTGGAAAGGTGGTTCAATTTAGCATGGAAAACATATTTTATATGTGACATTTGAATTAAATTTGAATTAGTTATGAACTTAATCAAATTCAAAAGAGTTGTTTGAATTTGAAATTTTGAAACTATTTGAAATGCTCAAAACAGTAAACAAATGATTTAAATAGGTAGAGAATTAAATTTGGTGCAGAATACATATTTTATTTATTAAGTTTGGATTTAAAATGCCCAAGTTATTTGTATTTGAAAATCAAGGACCAATTTGTAAATAAACATGGACTGGATTTTAAAAAGAAAAAGGGGCAGAACGATTTACACCTCGCAGTGGCCCAGCCTAGGCCACTGACGAGGGGGCCCTGGGCCACGGTGGCGTTGCGTGGCAGCACGCGTCGCTGACAGGGAGGCCCCACCTGTCAGCGCGCGGTGCAAAAGGTTGGGAATTAATCCCGCGGAGGCGGGGATCGAACCCTCGACCTCGTGAGCGTGCGCGCAGTGCTGCTGCCACTGCGTTGTGCTGCTGTTCGTGTGCGTTCAGGGTGGCGTGCTTGCGCATGCAGAGAGGAGAGAGAGGGGAAGGGGGTGGTGTGCTCAAAGGGAGGCGGAAGGAGGAGGAGGCGATCGTGCTCGGTGAAGTGGAGATGGCCGACGACGGCGACAGGGAAGAAGATGGCGGCGGTGATCCCGGCTCTCCCCGTGCTCGCTGCTGTGTCGAGGAGGAAGAGGAAGTAGAGGGGAGGCGGTTCCCGCGCTTAGCCCGCGCTGAGGAACATCCTGGCGACGGCGATTGCCGGGGTTTGCTTGCGGTGGCGGTGGTGTTCAGGGGTGGGAGAAGCAGAGGAGGGTGGAGTGAGCTGGACGGCGGCGGCGTGAGAGAGAAGGGGAGGAGGGAAGCTAGGGCACGGGAGGAGGAGCTCGTGGCCGATTATAAGGAGGAGGAGGAGCCGCGGTGGCCGTTCCCTTCTCTACACTGCCGACGTGGACAGGCGCGATGAACGCCGTACAGAGGTAAGGGAAAGGGAGAGAGGTGGGCTGGGCCTGGCTGCTGGGCTGGCCTGCCCTCTCCCCTCTCTTTTATTTTATTTTTTGTTCTGTTTCTATTTATTTTTTTTCTTTTTTTTTTGCAGAAAAAGAAAAGGGAAGAAAAGCATAGTTTTAGGGTTGGAAAAATTTAGGTAAAAAATTTTATAGGTTATTTATTGTAACAGCACCAATGTGCAAACTTTTGTTCTTCAAAAATTTGAAATTAGTTGCTGTTTGGAAATTTAATTGAATTTGAGTGAACTTGTTATTAATTGAATAATTGAAACTTAAGCAATTTAAAAGATTTTAATTTTTAAGCTTATTGGAAACAAATGATTGGTTTGTGTTGTCATTTTCATTTGAAACATTGTAACAGAACAAGTATGAACAAGAATTTGAAATTTGTTTGAATTTCAAATGGAAAACAAGTGAAAACAAACGAAATCAAATGAAAACAAATGGAAAACAAATGCAAAACAAATGCAATGATTATGATGTCGTGATGCAAAACATAATGTAACAAAAAGCAAACATTTTAAAGGTTGTTTTTTCATACTTGGGATGTTACAGAGTTATCAAGGGGTTGTTGACTAGGGTTATGATAAGATGAATCCCTCCTATCACCATTAGAGTTATCGAACTCCTCTTCAAACATTTCTGCCCGATGATTCCAGCGATCCCTGTTACCTTGAGTAGAGGAAGAACTCCTAAGGGGGGCACGACCAATGGACCCAAGGCGATTGTTGTTAAAGTTTCCCTTCCCGTTTCACGACCAGCACCACGGCCATGGTCACAACTGCGGGATCGAGAATCACTGCGATCCTAGCGGTCGTCACGGCGAGATTAGCCCCTACCCCGCAGCGTAGGAGCTCCATAGCCACCAGCTTGATTTGTGCGCTCCGGATTGAAAGCACCCGCACCGTAGCCTCCCGGCGGACGGTGAGGTGGGAAGTTAGCCCTAGGAGGAGGTCCACTACCACGACCTCCGCGCCTGTCGTGGCAGCGGACCACCTCCTAATGTTGCTAATTAAAGGGATGATGCATGCGATCATTCTTGGATGATCAACCGGGAAAATAAGGCTGGCTGCTTCCGTGTCGTGATAACGATACTTTGGGTATGTAATTTGGCTCTTTTTTATAAAGTTAGGTTGATCTTGCCCCTGTTTCTAATAGTAAAAATAAGGGAAGACATGGGCGTCCTCCGGGGGATCTGGGGGGGGGGGGAGGGGATCGTCCGGTTCCTCCTGTCGACATGTGTCCAATCCTGTCCCCAATCCCGCTTTTGCTACACTAACAGCAAAAAATGATTCATTAAAATAAGAATTTTTCACTAATGTAGCAATTTTCCAAATTTCCCCCAAATCCCGCTTTTGCTAATCTAGAGAAAAAAAATGTTTCAATGAAATAAGAATTTTTCAGTAATGTAACAAAAAAAACGTCCATGTTAAAAACCAAAAGAACTCGTCGGAGACCTCATAGCAGATTCTTTATAGTATTATAGCAAAAATGGAGGACAACTGCAGCTAAAGCAAAATGTTTTTATAGCAAAATAATGACTTCCTCTGTGACATCAATGACGATCTCGTCGGAGACATTGTAGCAAACACTTTGTACTATTATAGCAAAAATGGAAAACAATTGAAGCAAAAAACAATTTGTGCTATTGTAGCAAAAAATGGATTCGTCGGAGACATCGCCAGAGATTCTCGCCGGATACCTCGTAGCAAAAAAAATTATGGTACTTTAGCAAAATTGGAGACCAATTGTAGCGAACAAATTATTCTATTATAACAGCATGTGTTGCCGTGTCAGCTGAGACTCAGGAAAAACTGTTGTGAAAATATGAGCCCAACTGACATGCAAAAATGGACCTGCCAATGGTCCGCGAACGAGAAAATAGCCCGTTAGCGAAATAAAGACCCGCTAGAGAAATGGAGACGGGCCATGTCACCCGTGACGCTTTGCTGTATGGTCTGCATGTGGCAGGAAGTTATGCGATAATAAATACATGAAAAAGATGTCAGATTTTGATTAAGAGATCGACCTGCTTGGTGTGCATGAACCTTAGCATGAGCCGGCGGCATGGCTTCGCCGCCTGCGTTCGCTGGGGCAGAGCTAAGGTACCTAACCTCGTCGCCGACTTGTAGTGTCGAAGAAGCGCCGCCATCGTTGCCGCCTTGCCGGACCGGAAGAGATTTCTTTCGGATGGATCAAGTTAGGGTTCGCCTTCGTGACCACGAGGTGGATCGAACGTGATGGGGAGATAATAACCCGGTAGGCCAATTCCAAGGTATAACCCGGCCCAAAGGACGTTGTGCAGGATCCGGCTAAGGATAAAGACACTTCTGGAAGGCCCAAAGTTTGTAGGCCTCGTAACCCGGATTGTGGGTTGCGGTAAGGAAAGCTAGGATTTGTAAGCGGTGTTCGGGTAGGACTCAAGTTGTGCCTTGGAGGGCAAGCCAGGTAGGGGTGCGGGTGTTTTATAAACCGGCTCCTAGGCTTAGTTTAAGAGAGATCCAAGTAGTAGTCATATCGCCGAATATCGAGTATCCATTGTACACAAAGAGATCGAGTTAATAAAGTGAGATCGGAGACTCGGCGACTTCATCGCCGGCTACCAGATTGAATTCCATCATGTTTTCCTCTGAGCTAAATCCTCTCCCAAACGCCTGTGTCGACTTGCCCCAAGATCAGTTACCCCTGGTAACATCTGTCGTGATCATCCCACGACAGTTGGCGCCCACCGTGGGGCCTGCGTCCAAAGGTGTTTACATCACGGGAGAAGCTCGGAAAAGCATGAGGAACCTCGTCGTCGGAGAGATCTACGACGACCACAAAGGAGAGAAGGTGGTGGACGACTCCGGCTGGGGGCCAGAATCGGATCACTTCGAATCCGGATCTGTCGTGACAATCGGCGAGGTCAACATCTTCGTCGGTATGGTACGTACGTTTGACTTAAAAGGACAATATCATGTGCATGTTACAGGAACTTCTAGCAGGGATAAAGAAACACCAAAGCAAACGGTAAATTCGGTTTCCTCGGCCGTTCCGAGATACCTGAGATGGGCGGAACAGGAAGTAACGTGGAGCAGAAGGGATCACCCGGAAGGAATAGAACGCCCAGGAATCTTGGCGTTGGTGGACGCACCGCAGGTCAATGGTTACGAGTTGAAAAAAGTCTTGATGGATGGGGGAAGCAGCATTAACATCTTGTATTGGGAAACCTTCTTACGCATGAACCTCAAAGAATCCCAGCTGCAGAAAAGTTCCACAGTTTTTCACGGAATTGTGCCGGGTCACTTAGCGCGCCCTGAGGGAAAGATAACATTGGAGGTTGCTTTTGGAGAATCAGTGGATAATTATCGAGTTGAGTGGCTTACGTTTGAGGTGGTCAAGTTGCGTAGTCCTTATCATGCGTTGTTTGGAAGACCGGCTTACGCTAAGTTCATGGCCAGACCGTGTTACGTATATTTACAGCTAAAAATTCTGGGCCCTAAGCAGACCATCACCATACAAGGAAGTAGGGATATAGCGGCTGAGTGTGATGAAGGAGATTCAGTGATGGCTGAGCAAGCTTGCAGAAAAGAAGAACTCAAGTATTATCGGTCCCAGGTGGATCCGGATGATGGAACAGCATTGAGAAGGCCGGATTCTGAGGATGAAAGAGTGAAATTCAAGGCAGCACAGGACACCAAGAAAGTAGATTTTGTTGAAGGTGATCCCACCAAGCAGTTTACTATAGGGTCTAATTTGAAAAGCGGGCAGGAAAAGGCGCTGGTGGAGTTTATTCGTTCAAATGCGGACGTATTCGCTTGGACACCCAGCGACATGCCGGGTATCCCCACGGAATTGGCAGAGCATAGTTTGCATGTGGATCCCAAGGCCAGGCCCGTGAAGCAGGGCTTGAGAAAGATGAATGAGGAAAGAAGGAAAGCAATAGGCGAAGAAATTGCGCGGCTATTAACAGCCGGCTTCATCATGGAAGTGTTCCACCCGGATTGGCTGGCAAATCCGGTTCTAGTAATGAAAAAGACCAACGAGTGGAGGATGTGCATCGATTTCACAAGTCTCAACAAGCATTGCCCAAAGGATCCGTTCGCACTACCAAGGATAGACCAAATAATAGACGCAGTAGCTGGGAGCGACTTGTTGTGCTTCCTGGACGCATATTCGGGATATCATCAGATTAAGCTCAAAAGGGAGGATTGGGAGAAAACATCGTTCATAACCCCTTTTGGAGCCTTCTGCTACAAAACAATGACGTTTGGACTGAAGAACGCAGGCGCAACCTACCAACGGTGCATTCAGAAGTGCTTCGAAGACCAAATTGGACGCAATGTCCATGCTTATATGGATGACGTGGTTGTCAAGACCAGGAAGGCAGAGACATTTATAGACGATCTAAAGGAGACGTTCAAAAATCTAAGGAGATATCAGATGAAGCTCAACCCGACAAAATGCGTATTTGGGGTTCCAGCTCGGAAGTTACTCGGCTTTATCGTTTCCGAGAGAGGAATTGAGGCAAACCCGGACAAAATCAAAGCTATCCAAAGTCTGAGAAAGCCGGAAAATCTGAAGCAGGTCCAAAAGATTACAGGCTGCGTAGCAGCCTTGAGCCGGTTTATATCCAGGTTGGGAGAAAAGGCAGTACCCCTGTACCGACTCTTGAGGAAATCCGACAAATTCGTATGGGATCAAGAGGCGGATGAGGCATTCGAGGCACTAAAAAAGCAGTTATCTGAAGCACCAGTATTAGCGGCCCCGGGCCCTAAAGAACCTATGTTGTTGTATGTTGCAGCTGGCCCCAAAGGCGTCAGGGCAGTAGTGGTCGTGGAACGCAAAGAGGACAGAAAGGGTTACCCGGTTCAGAGGCCGGTTTATTATGTCAGCGAGGTATTGTCTGAGGCGAAACAGCGTTACCCGCATTGGCAGAAGCTGGTTTTCGGGGTCTTCATGGCCAGCCGGAAACTAAAGCCGTACTTCCAGGAGCACCCTATAACAGTAGTCAGCTCAATACCAATGGCGGATATCATCAGAAACTCGGATGCAACCGGAAGAATAGCCAAATGGGCGATAGAGATGGGGGATTATCACATCAGCTACGAGCCTAGGTCGGCAATCAAATCACAGGCCTTGGTGGACTTTGTTAATGATTGGGCACACACAGGCATGGCTACCATAGTTCCAAACTCCGAGTCGTGGATCATGCATTTCGATGGATCGAAATAGTACGAGGGTTCAGGAGCTGGAGTGGTGCTAACGTCACCCAAAGGAGACAAGTTGAGTTATGTATTACAGATTCACTTTGATTGTTCCAACAATGTAGCCGAGTACGAGGCCCTATTGCATGGCTTAAAAATAGCTAAGGAGATGAACATTAGGAGGATACGATGCTTTGGAGATTCGGATCTTGTGGTACAACAGGTATCAGGAACTTGGGATAGAAAGGACGCAACTATGGCGGCATACTGCAGAGAGGTCGATAGGGTAGCCGGATGTTTTTCCGGGTATGAGGTGGAGCATATAGACAGGAGAAAGAACGAGGCAGCCGACGCCCTAGCCAGACTCGGCTCGCGCAGAGAACCGGTTCCACCTAACGTATTTTTGGACGAATTATGGCGACCATCAGTTAAAACAGAGTCTGAGGAAGAGCTAGCAAATCAAGACCCGGGCTTGGAGCTCGTGGCCACTGTACGCGCTATTCCCGAGTGGACAGAACCTTTTTTGGCCTACCTATCACGAGGCGAGTTGCCGCAGCAGGAGGTATTAGCAAGGCAAATTTTGCGACGAGCAAAGGGATATTCTATTATTAATGGGGAGTTATATAAGAGAAGCGCCACAGGGGTCTTCCTGCGCTGTGTGGCACCAGAGGAAGGCCGACAGATCCTCAAGGAGATTCATGAAGGTGATTGTGGGCATCACGCGTCTACAAGGTCAATTGTGGCCAAGGCTTATCGACACGGGTTTTTCTGGCTCACGGCTCTGGCAGATGCGGAACGATTGGTAGCAAGGTGTGACGGATGTCAAAGGTACGCCCGCCAAATCCACGTGCCGGCTATGGAATTACGAACCATCCCGCTAACTTGGCCGTTCGCCGTCTGGGGTATGGACATGGTTGGCCCCTTTCATATGTCACCTTGCAAAAAGACACATCTGTTGGTAGCTATCGATAAGTTTACCAAGTGGGTAGAAGTTATGCCAGTTACTAATTGTGAAGCAGCCACAGCAGTCAAGTTCCTGAAAAGAATTATCTATCGGTTCGGGTATCCTCACAGCATAATCACCGACAACGGAACCAACATGTCCCTTGGCGAGATGGAGAAGTTCTGTGGTAACAACGGAATCCGGCTTGACGTAGCATCGGTAGCTCATCCACAGGCCAATGGACAAGTAGAAAGGGCGAATCAAGAACTGCTTCGCGGACTAAAGCCACGCCTACGAGTCCCCTGTATCAGGGCTGCTGGTGCATGGGTCGAAGAACTTCCTGATGTGGTTTGGGGTATCAATACAACACCTAACAGATCCACTCAGATGACGCCGTTCTTCATGGTATCTGGCGCGGAGGCAGTGTTACCGAGTGACATTATTCATGATTCACCGCGAGTGTCAGCTTACGTTGAAGTGGAGAACGAAAAGAGCCGGCAGGACGCCGTGGACATGTTAGAAGAACAAAGGGAACAAGCCCTGGAAAGATCAGCGATATATCAGCAGGATCTACGGAGGTATCATAGCCGGCGTGTGAAAACCCGGGTCTTCCAGGAAGGAGACCTAGCTCTGCGTCTGGTTCAGTCAAACGAAGGAAAACACAAGTTATCACCACCATGGGAAGGACCATTTATCATAAGCAAGAATTTGCATAATGGGTCATATTACTTGGTAGACGCAAGGGAAGAATCAGCCACGGTTAATGACACCGCTCATACCACTTCGTCTATGCAAGAAAGAGACAGACCGTGGAACGTGGCCCAGCTACGCCCGTATTATACTTAGCAAGGATTATGTTGGCACGTGGAGTTGAACGATGTAACAGGCAGCAGGTTTCAGACGCACTCTTTTCCTATCCAGGGCACCCTTGGGGACTGGACGGGTTTTTAATGAGGCGGCTTGCTGACCTAATTTTTCATATCAAATAAAGAGGTGATTATCGAGAATAGAGGTGATTATAAATTGAGTCTTATACTTTCAGCATGATGCGTATATTTAGGTCTTGAGGGCTGATTGCTTGGATAAGCGCAGTTGCAAACTCAAAAGACCCGGCCTTGATGCCTATGAGTTATAAGGGCCGATTACTCGCAAACGAGTACGGCTGCAATCTAATAATCGGACAAAGAAGTCCAAATTTCTTGGCTATTCTTACTTAAGCTCGATGTGACTCGCACTAAAGTGGCATGATTTGTTCGCTTACGATTACAGGCAGCCATGAAGCCCAATGGGACTTGCCTGACCTCGTTTTCGTATAGATGTAATAACATGGTATCCACGCGAAAGCCGGCTTACAGTACAAGATAGTCAAAAGGGTCATCTAAACCACAAGTTATGTAGAGTACAAGGCTAATAGCCGGAAACTCAACGATTATTAAGCATAACTTCAAACCCCATGTGAAACGACTCTAGGGCCTTTGCGAATTTAGCAGCAGGCAATTTGTTCTCCTCTAAAAAGTCACGTGCCCTAGACCCGGAAGTCCGGGTCAGGGGGACTTGGGGTCTTGGAAGGGAAAAATTGCTTAGTTGTTTAATTTCCAACAAACCCAAACATCCGGGTCTTGGGGACTTGGGGACTTAGAAGCAAGTCCGCTTGCCAAACACCCATCTAACCCGGATGCCGAGTCTCACAAAGGGAAAAATAAAGAATGTCGGATATCAAGAATAAAGAAAGTTGCATATCAAAAGTAAAAGAATGTCGGATATCAAGAACAAAGAAAGTTGCATATCAAGAGTAAAGAAGGTTGGATATCAAGAGCAAACGAGTTCAAAAGTAGATAGATTTAAGCCAGAAGAGGCACAAGGTGTATCAGGAACTTAGAGTGCATTACAAAATTTCACCAAAGAGTATCAAAGGCGCACAAGCGCACCATTCAAATAATAATTGTTTCAACGGCACATCGGCCGACTAACGAGTACGAAGTGGCAGATTTTACTCGGCACTCTAGTCCGCCGGATCCATCTTGGCCTTACCCTTGCCGTCACTTGGGGTAGCAGCCCTACTCGGATCAGCAGCACCGCCGACTCGCGCAGGTGGAGGGACGATAGGTGTCGAGGTAGCGGGCGCAGAGTCAGCTTCAGCCTTCTTCTGTGCAGCTTCCTCTCGCATCTTGGCAACGTCTTCCTTCCATCGGGCAAGCATATTGAATGGCTTGGGGCGATCTGCTTTAATGACTTTGTCGTTAGCATCATATGCAGGAAGAATAGTGTCAATGATCAGGCTATCGGCGATCACACTGGCCGGGTGACGAACTTCCTTTTGAATGGCTTTGAAATCCTTCGGCGAAAACTTGGACTCGTCCTGATTGAACTCCGGAAACCCGGCTATCATCTTGGCCGGTTCTAGCTTTGGGATATAAGCTTTAGCCAGGGCGAGTCCCCGGGTTACCCCAAAACGGCAGGATGAGCGCTTCCAATGCCAAATCCATTCAGGGATGGTGGAGCAGGCCTCCAGCAACTTTTTCATGCTACCCGGCGCAGCGCACGGCAGTCGTAGCTCATCAAGAATCCATCCAACGCCGGCACCAAGTTGCCGGATAGTATCTTTAATCAGTTGTAGTTTGGCGGTATCATCTTCTTCTTCAGGGGCAGCTTCACCCGGACCTGTTGAAAAGCAAGGAAAGTAACGAGTAAGAAATCCGGTTATCCAACCAAATGAAATATGGGCCATAATCGCCAGAGTCCAGAAATTGTACCAGTTGCGACGCGATAGATATCAGCAATCTGCACTGAAAGAGTCGTCAGCCTATCTTCAGCCATATGAGCCCTTTTTCTGTATTTCCTTGTGATTTTTCCGCTTCTACGCGCTTCAGCTTCCGCTGCTTCGCGCAGAGCTGTCTCCTTCTCGATGCGTTTGGCAGCTTTGGCCAGTTTCTTCTCAGATTGCGCAGCAAATTCCTAGATGGATAACACAAGGAAAAGGGTTAATTGGAGCCATTGCACAAAGTTCCAAGCAAATCAATTAGTAATTCACTCGGAACTTGGGGACTATACAAGGATACAGATGATATTGCTCGGACTTACCTTGTGCTTTGTTATCAAGGCATCTAAAATATTTTCTTCGTCGGACCTCAAGGTGTAGAGGGCATCAAGCATTTGGGCAAACGTCATGTCTTCAGGACGAATTCGTGAAGGACCGGCAGATTGGTCTTCTGGTTGAAGGAGTTTTCCGACTTTTGGGGTCGAAACCCGGATCGTCTGGGTATCCGGGTTAGGAGAGCCCGACTTGGTCTCTAAGATAATGTCTTCATCTACCTCTTCAGAGGATTTGGGGGATGCGGTCTTCGGCTTAGCTGGGTCCTTGAAGGGGTCTTGTTCTTGCCCGTCCTCAGCCTCATCATCAGCTGCAGCATCCGTGTTAATGTGTGGCTCCTCCCCTCCTTGCCTTTTTGCTTCAGGAATTTCCGGGTCATCGGTGGTCACTTGGGCACTAAAAGGGGAAAAAGGAAAGAGTGGTTAGTAGTACATATTAAAGAGTTAATAAGTGTAAAAGGATATCAAGTAAAGGACCTTTACCCGGTGTTTATGGCATAATCCGGCGGGAGCTCGCTGCTGGAGGCGGACGAAGTTGTCAAAGGTACCGGTTGCGGTACCCGGAATTGCCCAGCGTGTGGGTGGTTAGGAGATGGATGGCGCTGAGGTGGAGGAATGTTGGCTCGGTGAGCAGTGGAGGTGGGGATACCCGGGTTAAGGGGATCGTCCCCCGGGGAACTCCGGGTTACCCTGCGCTTAGCCGAGAGGAGATCCTTCAAGAGTGGTGAGTGTGACAACCGTTCATTAAGGATACGCATAGTTTCGAAGGAGTAAGGCTCAGAAGACATGAAGGAGAAAGGAACCTTTGCAATCACCTCTCTGGCCTTCCTCTTGTTTCCGACTGTGGCTTCCTGGTCGGATTCGGTGGCCTCCGGGTCATCCTCTTCTTTTTGTTCCTCGTCCTCCAACCCTGAAAGTCGAGTATGTATCAGACAAGAAGAAAGATGGGTGATAGGAAAGTAGTATAGGTAAAAGGCGAATGTAAGATTTAGGAAAGCACCTTCATCATCATCGGCCGGCTCGTCCTCCACTTCCGGGTCTTTGGACGGGGGGGGAGGTTTCGATCCTCCAGAAGGGATCTTCAGCCTATGATCGAGGAAATGAAAGCAAGAATCAGAGGCAGTATCAAGTTAAAGTATTGAAATAAGTTGTGGGAACCGGGTCTTACTGCTGGAGCCAGGTTTTCTCGAGTGAATGAGGGTAACCCGGCGATATTTCTTATCACCTCTAACTTCTCAGTCAGGAAGCCTTTGATGGTCTTGATGGTGTCGCCGGTTGCAAAGTTCTTAGTGGAATATCGGAGCGCGTCTGTGGTGTGCCCTGAGTACTCGTGCATCAACTTGGAGCGGATGGAGTTGGGTTGGATCCGGAAATCCACCCAGGTCTTCACCAAGTTGAGCCCAAGAAGGCCTTGGGCCGAGAAAACAGCCAACTTAGCCAGCAAAGGCTGGATCGCCTCCCTGTCCGAGTCAGGGGCAAAGGCGTTGAAAGATTCGGAAGGCTCGAGGAGACTCTCCGAATAACCCGGCAACTTCCTCTCGCCGTCCGGGGAGGTATCATGGCAATAAAAGAAAGACAATTGCCAGTTTTTGACGTGGGAGTTTAAGTTGAGGGTTGGCATTGGTGAGTGCTTGCGGCGTTGGATGGATACCCCGCCGCAAGTAAGAAGTGTTCCGTTACCGCTTTCGCAGCACGGCTTGCACTGGAATAGTTCAATAAAAAGGGTCAAACTTGGCGGAACGCACAAGTATGATTCCGATAGAACGATGAAGTGGGTAATATTTAGCATGGAATTGGGCCCTATGTCAAATACCCGGAGACCGTAGTAGTTTAAGACCTCCCGGAAGAAAGGGTGACCCGGAGGACGGAATCCCCGGGTCACGTGCTCAATGAAGCAAATTACCTCACTGTCGGCAGGAGTGGGACGGGTCTCGTCGCCTGGTGCCCTCCAGTGTATGTCCTTCTGAGAGGGGAGAATTCCTAGTTCGGCCAGCTCGTCCAACTTGGCCTTTGTTACTGTAGATCGACCCCAATTGGCCGATATGGTTTGGGTAGTCTTTACCGGAGCCGGCTGTTTCCCTTGCCTTTTTGGAGCCATGGGGTTAACCTGCAAAACGCGAGAAAAAGAGGTGCGGGAAATAAGACTCGGAAGTGTTGGGTTACCCGAGTTTGAAATATTAGGAAAGTGTGAAGACTAAAAAAATATCTGGGTAACGCATCCCGGAGCAAAGATTGCGAGGTGTCCGGGTATCGAGTACGGCTGTGGAAATCATTGGTCACTTACGTGTTGAGGTGAGTTTGGGGCGCACGGATGGTTGCCCATGTCTCTACTGCAAGCAAAATAACTGGAAAAGGAGGATTTTCCGGGTGTTAATGATAGGCGCGGAAGTTTGGACGAAATGGATCTAGGTTAGGAGAACTCGCGAGTGATTTTACGAAGAAATTGGAGATTAATAGCGGTAGGGGGGTGGTATGAGATCATCCAACAAGTTGTTGAAGGAGCTAGCAAGTATCTAAGCGGTTTAATTCAGTGCAGTAAGAACAACGGCTCGCGGATCGACCTAGATCCAATCTGGAGTGAATCTAGAAATTGCAAGGTCAAATTGCTGGGCGCGAGAAGCTTACCAGAGGAGATCGGAGTAGCGCGTGGCGGAGGCGAATAACGTGATAGGAATGCTCCTTTGTGACTGCCGGCCAGACGCTCACAGATGCGGCGGTGAGGGTCGACGGCGGCGCGGGACGAATTGCAGCGGAGCGCAGCCTGCAATAGGATGGATCCAAAGACGAGCGCGGGGTTTCTATGGTGGTGCTCCGTGAGTTCGAGCACGGAAGCGAAGAGAAGAAGAAGGAGAAATGAGCCGTTGGGATTAGGTTAACCCCTAAGTACCTATTTATAGAGTGCGGCAAGATAAGCCTAGGCCAATGGGCGAGAACCGGGAATTACGGATAAAACGTATCTGCCCGGATTTTCCGAGATATACGTTAAATGTTAGACGAGATTTCCGGGATAGATGTGACATAAATCTTTTCCGTGATTACCGGATCGGAAAAACGAGTAATGGGTTTGGAGAAAAGCCGGGTTGCTATATGGCCACCATGGAGTTAGGCCTAGCTGTTTATCAAAGCAATCTAACCCGGCCCCCGTGAAATGGTGAGTTTGATATTTTTGCAGGGAATAGCGTGCGCTTCAAAGAAAATCTCGAGAAGCCCAAGCTATTTTGGGGACTACTGATGGGGAGATAATAACCCGGTAGGCCAATTCCAAGGTATAACCCGGCCCAAAGGATGTTGTGCAGGATCCGGCTAAGGATAAAGACACTTCTGGAAGGCCCAAAGTTTGTAGGCCTCGTAACCTGGATTGTGGGTTGCGGTAAGGAAAGCTAGGATTTGTAAGCGGTGTTCGGGTAGGACTCAAGTTGTGCCTTGGAGGGCAAGCCAGGTAGGGGTGCGGGTGTTTTATAAACCGGCTCCTAGGCTTAGTTTAAGAGAGATCCAAGTAGTAGTCATATCGCCGAATATCGAGTATCCATTGTACACAAAGAGATCGAGTTAATAAAGTGAGATCGGAGACTCGGCGACTTCATCGCCGGCTACCAGATTGAATTCCATCATGTTTTCCTCTGAGCTACATCCTCTCCCAAACGCCTGTGTCGACTTGCCCCAAGATCAGTTACCCCTGGTAACATCTGCCGTGATCATCCCACGATAGAACGGGTGCGCCACGCTACGTTTTTCTTTAAAAATAACAAGGCTAGTTCGACGTCAGCTTATCCATGCACTGGTCGGTGCATTCCATCTCCGACGGAGTAGACCCACCCGATGGAGACATACCCTGGATGAGAGCCTCTGCCTTTTTATTTTATTTTGAGGATATATGAAAGCCACGTTTTTTATGTCAAATGACACCCTCTGCTAATGTTTTTTTTTTGAAATGGAGGTTAAAAGCCTATGGTAATATATATGAGCAGACAAGTGGTAATGCACCAACGACGTGTAATCCTGATGATGGGGTAAGAACCCAGCCCAAAACTCAGATCCAAGGAGCCTCGTTCAGCCTTGTTTGGAACCTTTGACTTCGTGTCCAGCAAATCTCGTTCGGCTCGGGATCGATGCTTGCGTAGTGTATAACGAACTTTGTCATAGCGCCGTACTAATTATAATTTAACCGTATCACTCGAGACATCCAAATCACGCATGATTCAATTTTAGTAACACCGACTTCAATTTTAATAACCCTAACACTGACACCCGAATCTCCCAGAATATTCGAAGCCAACTAGACTTTGTTCATGTGCGGCCCAAAGGCATGGCATGCCATTCAAGTTTTCCTAAAAAAATCTAGCGTAGGATTTCCTCCATGGTCCTTGTTGGAGGCATTGTTGGAGGCATTGATACGTCGAAAACGTATCTCCTGTTCCGAACACTTTTCCTATTGTTTGCCTCTAAACTTTTGTGTTTTGAATGCAACTAACATGGACTAACGTCGTTTTCAGCAGAATTACTTTGGTGTCTCGTTTTTGTGCAGAAAAATCAACTTTCGGCAAATTGCCCAGAAAAGACCTCGTTGGCCCTAAAACACCAGAAGACCCCGGGAGCCAGAAGGAGGCCAGGAGAGGGACCAGAGGGGGGCCACACCGCCCCCCGGCGCCCCCTAGGCCGCGCCACCAGGTGGTGTGGGCCACCCAGAGCCCCCTCGGTCTCCCCTTTCAACTACAAGTAGCCTTCAATCCTAAAACCCGAGGGGGTTCAATAGTTTTCCAAGAAGAAGTCCGTAGCTCCACCGCCACCCCGAACCTCGATTCGGTGATCAGAAGTTACTGTTCTGGCACCCTGCCGGGACGGGGAATTGGAGGAGATCATCGCCATCGTCATCACCAACGCCTCTCCATCGACCATCTATGTTTCCCCCATCCATGTGTGAGTAATTCCCTCGTTGTAGGCTGAAGGGGGTGGTAGGGATTGGATGAGATCGTTCATGTAATAATGCTGTGATTATTAGGGCGTAGTCACTAGTATCCTCTATTAGTGCTATTGACATTGTTGCAACTTGTTATGCTTAATGCTTTCCACTTTGGGCCTGAGTCCCATGATCTCAGATCTGAACATGTTATTGAATCATGATGATAATTATTGTTTCTTGATCATACCTGCAAGTTGTTTACACATATTGTTGTCCGGAACCCGAGGCCCCGAAGTGACAGAAATTGGGATAACCGGAGGGGATGGCTGTGATGTAAGGATCACATGTGTTCACGGAGTGTTAATGCTTTGCTCCGGTGTTCTATTAAAAGGAACACCTTAATTACCAGTATTTCCCTTGAGGCCCCACTGAAAACGGGTTGGTAGGACAAAAGATGTTGTGCAAGTTCTCATTGCGAGCACGTACGACTATTTACGGAACACATGCCTATGGTTACTTAGTGCTTGGATGCTTTATCTTATTTATCTGCAATGCTCATGTCTTGATTATTATATGAACTATCTTATCCATACAACGCTCGTTCATCCATCCCTATGCCTATAATATTTAATCCCACTGTTTACTTCAAACACCACTTCTGTTGTTTTCATCTCACTGCTGCTATTATTTCACTACTGCTGCTACTATAAAACTGTTACTACTGATAAACCGCTGCGAACAAAAGTACCTTCAGGTCCACGTGAATTGAAAACTCACTTGTTAAGGCTCACAAATATTCTTTGGCTCCTCTTGTGTTGAATCTATAAATTTGGGTTTTACTTCCCTCGAAGACTGTTGTGATCCCCTATACTTGTGGGTCATCAAGACTATTTGTGGGGTCCCCAGACCAGCGGTCCGAGACTTCCAGTATGCATACATTCACGATCCCATGATCAGTTAGTCGTGAATAACATACTCGAGTTGGCATTATAGATACAACATCCACTCACGAATACACGACTTACACAACTGGTCACATGGCCCAGTTGAAGAAAACTGCCACAAAAGGCAGGAAAACACTCTAAACAGCGGAAGTCTTGAAAAACACACTCGTGGTAAACCCAAGTCATGTCTTGACTACCTACAGGCTACTGACTCGGAGATGTTCCTAATTCGCACATCCGTCAGCGACACCATCTTCTTCAGGTTCTCCGGGTTTCTTCTCAAAGTCTGGCTAAGACAATAGCCAGGAACGAAACCATTGTGAGTACATTGGATTGTACTCGCAAGACACCACAAATGAAAGCTAAACATGCATGTATGCATATATATTGGTGGTAGGAAGGCTCTAATTAGGGTTCAACTAGCCATGATGAATTTAAGACCCATCATAGTTGCACAAGTTTTATTTTTCTTTGTTGAAAAAGATACTTCAAAAGATATTTAATTTCTCTTGTAGATATTGCATAGACACAAGGTTTTAATAAAGCATTCTAAATAAAAGAAAATTTTTCTTTGCAAAACTTCTTGGAAGATCACATTTTCAAGATCCTCATAAATCTGGTAACTCAAAGGTACAACCCTTCCCTTTCCACGTACCTCTCAGTTACAATTTCCAAAACACTTTTCAAGCTTTTTCGAAAACATTGACACAATGCTAGCTACATGGCCATCCAACTGTCCATATCCGAGGACGCAGCTATTCTGAATAGTTTTACTCTGTAGAGGTGTACACAATCCAAAATATCCAGTACATCCACCATGAACAAACACGGACTGTCCAAGACAGTATGGAAATATCAGATAACTGGTCCTAACTATCCACTATGCAAGTGCTAGTAAATGAATACCTCTTGCCTTGGGGACTTATGTGAATGAGTGATGATATTAAAATATCTAAAGGGCTTGGTAGCACCAAGATTATATAGTGGATATAGCATGAGATACATAATAAAAGTAGTGGTATAGTCCACTTACGAAAATTGTTTTTGAATCAAACTTTTGTAAAACTTCAGAAGTAAAACATGCATGATATACAATGATAAGTAATCCATGAGCAAGCATTTAGAGTGGCTTGCCTTGGCATTGGTCTTGGTCTTCCTCTTGAAATAAACAAGAGTTGCAATAAAAACCTCTCCAGGAAATAATACCGTCTTCGTTATCTAACGTCGTAAAATAAAAAGGAAAACACCCAATCAGAACCAAACAAGGGAAAGCACTTGAAAAAAGTAAACATACAGCAAGCATTTCATCAAACAAGTAGACTCACAAACAATATTACTAGGGTGCTCACCAACAAGCAAGACATGCACAGACAACACACATGAATAACACTAGATTAGATGCTATGGATCCTCAACCAAATTGGCATGGGTCCAGTGGGTGTTCCACTATCATAACATGCCCAAATAAGGTTAAATGACCCTCTGGTCATTCATGAGGATGAACAAAATATCAAGAAAACAATCTAGAAACAACTACACATGCACAGGAAAATAATAACAAGAAATACTACAAGCCCATAGTAACACATGCTTTTCTAAACATGGATAAATAATATAACCAGTACCTAAGAAACCTAATAACAGAGACAAAGCAATACCAAACATGTCATGGCAATCACCCAATACATGAAAATAACCAGGGAGCAAAATACCCACTAAAACTAGAGATGCAAAAAGGGCTATTTAGACATGCATAACAATAACAGATCATCAAACATGATTTATTCTAAAATGATAGATATATAAGATATCATATATATAACAGGGAAACCAACACTTAGACATGCTAGTAATATCAAAATAACAACCTAAACAATTTATCAAAAACTAAGCATACAAATAACTACTATGGCAGAAAAACATCTAAAACTAACATAGCATGAAAAATTGATCTAGAGCTCACTCAAGCATGCAAGCAAGTATAATATGATAGAATAATAGTATATATTCTATGGTAAGCAATACTAAGGAATTCACCCAAGTTATCATAGTAAAAATGGAAATACCACCTATTAACCCATTTTCACTAGGAAAACAACCCTATGAGATTAAAAATTCTAACAACCATTGTTTTCACACACAAATCCTAACATGCTAGTGACACACTCAAAGAACAACTCAAACATGAATTAATACCCTACACATGCAAGGAATCAATTTTATAACAGAAACAATATAACATAACAATTTAAAAGTCATAACAATAATAGACAGAAAAGGACTAATTACTAAATAATTCACCAAGACTATTGTGTAACTCCTAAAATCATGAAAATCTAGTATTGGGTGCTCCTAGTCACTAGAAAACCAACACAATTGGATTCACATCAAAAAGTATCACCAATAAATTTAATAAATCACAGAAGTGCTCTCTGGCCTAAAACTAACATGCACGTAATTTTCATTCAAACACTCAAGTCAACAAAAGGCCAACTGCCAAAGATAGATACCAACAAGGGATACCCAGAACAGTTTAGTTTGCATGTTTTTGATACATAAAACTCAAGTTATTAATAAATGGTGTTAATGAGTAGTTGTGGCATTTATTTTAATTCTCCTAAAATACAGCACAAAACCTAGATCTACAAGTTGGAGATGGTTAAGAATTTGTAGATCTAGAACTGTGATTTTAGTTTGGCAAGATTCACAGATTATCATTTTTATTTTGAATTAAAGCAAACAACCAGAAGTAGTCATGCAGGGAAAAAAATTAAACAACCTGCAGAAAAATGCTATCGGGCCAGATCTGCATTAGGAGACGGCACAGAGGCCGGGTTCGAAGAGTTGGGCCGGCCTGCGAGGTTTTCCCGCGCGGTGACAAGTCAAAGCGCTGATGCTGGGCCTAGGCAGGGCCCATCCGTTAGTGACCTCGTACGCGCGAAGGGTTACGCATGCGTCCGATTGGGATCCGACGGCGAGGAAGCGTTGCCGATGACCCGCGCCGGCGGAGACCAAAAGGCACGGCGGCGTCCTCTCCGGCCGCCGCTAAGGAATTTCTAGCACGCCGCCGGGATATTGGAGGCCAGCCGTTAGGCAAAAAATGCACCAGGAGACTCGGGGAGACGAGGCGTATCTATTTCCCCCGCTGGCGCTTGGCGGGAATAGCCAGGGCAAGGAATCTGATGGGGAGCTGTGGCCGACCATCTCGTCCATAGATGAACTGGGACCTGCGAAGGATTAAACACAAAATGGAGAACGGAATGAGGTTCAGGGGACCAAAAGGAAGCCGAGGAAAGAAACGAGAGGGGAGGGGACAACCTGTGGTGGCGGCTCGACGGTTTTGAGCTCCACGGCAAGGTCGGGACAGATTCGGCCAAACATGATGGAATCGAAGGGGGTTTTGATGCTGAGGCTTAATTAGGAGGGATAGGAGGTGAGTAGACAAGTTCTATTCGAATATTATGGTCGGGAGAAGGCTCTCATCGGAGCTCGGCGGACATGGCACACGGCGACTATGGCGGCACGCGTGCGGTCATCAAGGAAGGATATATTGTTGTCTGGTGAGTGGAGCATGACCAGGTGATCCTCCAGCAAGAGTGTAGGGAGCTCAAGAGGGAACGAGGAGGGCAGCATATGGGTGGACTTGTGCGGAGTCGCAGGTGTTCGACAGCAAGTATAGGGGGAAGGAGCCCGAGAGGGAACAAATGGAGATCACGGGCGCGTTGCTGGGAGGCTCGTGGAGCTAGTAGACAAGGCCGCTAAGATCAGCATGCTTCCCAGGTATTGGAACGCGAGCGACATGTCGAGCTCGACCTGGACGCCATAGCCAGCTCATGGGCAGGGAGTATAAGACAAGTAGAGAGGGAGTTGCTTGAACAGAGGGTCACGGGGTGTGAGTATAGCCTTGTGGCGCAAGGGTTTCAGCAGAGGTGGACAAAGGGGTGGAGTGAGAAGGAGGGGGGTGATCACCATCCTTGTCCAGTAGCTAGTGGCTGAGAGAGACAGATGGTGGATCAGCTAGACCATATCTAGAAGGTTGGGGAGGATGTTTTCCATCTCTCAGAACAGGAGAGAGGTCGATAGAGTCCAATTATTGGCCAGGACATGCATGAACTTAACCATGTCCAGAATAACCAGCGGAGGTTTTTGATTGTTTTCACCAATAATTTGAATAGAACATATGTGAAAGATTGTGTCCAATGGATAGAGGATCAAAAATGGAGTCTAGGGATGGTGGCCTCAAGAGTTTCTGAAAATATTTCTTTCACAAAATTTTAGAAATTCAAAATGTGCTGAATCTGTTTTTAAATGTTTTCTCCAAAATTTTCAACACAACTTGCAAATATTTTTGTACAAATAAGTCCCACATGACCATAGGCATTTTGGGCAATTTTCCAAGATTTTAGGAAATAATTTTCTTCACAAAATATTTTAAAGTCCATTTATGTCCTTTTGAAAAATGGAAAATAATAAATAGTAAAAAAAAAATTAAATAAATATTTTTGAGTTGGGATGAGAGAGTATATAATATAGGTCTCAAAATTGATTTTTAATAATCAACTCTTTTGAAAATATTTGAGGCACCAAGTTGAACAAGGGTGAAAACAGGAGTATATTTAATAGGCTAAAAAACCATGAGAGAGGAATAATTAAATTGCCATTGAAAAATAAATGGACCACATGGATATGATTTATAGGTCACGGAGATGACAATGGTACGTTCACGTGGCTTGAAAAGTAATAAGGAGTGATTTGGATTAACATGGACAAAGTGCTTCATGATAAAAGAGATATGATCATTATTTTGGGGGTGCCTTCAAAGGACTTTGAAAGATGATAC
Organism: Alopecurus myosuroides; assembly: GCA_028641055.1. Taxonomy (NCBI): domain Eukaryota; kingdom Viridiplantae; phylum Streptophyta; class Magnoliopsida; order Poales; family Poaceae; genus Alopecurus; species Alopecurus myosuroides. The sequence goes on along the minus strand of CM054059.1, from coordinate 111,671,232 downwards.
CAGAAGGTTTCAATATCCAGAATAACAACTTGGATGGATGGTATAGATATTAAACATGATATCCATGAAGGTACAATGATGAATAGAACAACATTTGACATAAAGGAATGTCTCCAAAATTGGAAGTTTTTAAGAAAACAGAAGATGAGGTGGACATCTGATGGAATATGATAATGATGCATATCTTGTTATTACTAGGTTTTTATTAACTTAAACAACACACATTCATCAACAAACGGAAATAAACACTTCAAGCACACAAAGGGAAGGATCACACATAAAGCAGGGGAAAATAACAAGACACACAAGATCACTCAAACAACTGAGTTCTTCAATTTAATTTCCAGGTGTTTTCTCAAGTGTTAATTATAGGTAGTGATCAAGCCACATCATGGCAAGAGGATTTTGTAAACAAGTTCAACTCAAAGCTTGATATATCCAAAAGAATATAACTGGGGTAAAACACACGGGTAATATAATCCCTACTTATGGTTTTGGCAAAAGAGAAAGTGAGATGAGGTTTTTGGAATACTTGCAACATATCTTCGTTGAAATCAGGTAGGAGATGATTACCTTCAAGATACTTTTCATATGGTTTTGGAAAATACCTTTTATTTTCTCAAAACTTGGCCTTTGGGTTTCTTCAAAGATCAAAACATTTTTAAATTTTTTTTTGCCAAAAGAAGGTGATAAATGAAGGTGATAAGCTTTATTTTCATGACTTGATCACAAGGGTTGTGTTTTAAGAAAGTCAAGAACATTGGTTTTAATGTTATGTGTTAACAAACACAAACACAAACAGAAACACAAACAACAAGAAAATAGAAATGAAAACACAAGCATAAGTCAAACATATCAAAAAGTTTTGGTTGGCCCTGATTTTTGGGTTATTGAAAACAAGTTTTTCCTGTCTTCCAAAATTTGGGCTGTTACAGCTCTTCCCCCCCTTAAAATGAATCTCTTCCCCGAGATTCGTAAGTGGGTACTTAAGAGTGTAACTACAAACAAGAGTCTCAGGCTTCTTCACTTTTTGTAAAAGATGATCCTTTGACGAGGTGGTCTTCTGAGAACTCGAGGTGTTAGTGTTGTCAGAATGTTGCTTGTCGAGGAGAAGGATATCTTCACTTGACACTTCAGGTCCTTGTTGTTGATGTTGATAGGGAGATACAAGCTAATGAGGGGTCATGACCATGATGCTTTGTAGACCTTATGTCTTCATCTTGATCTGGTCTTCTTTAGGGTGTCACAGATAGTTACTCACGACAACAATCTGGCCTCACAGGGCGTTAGGTCCGTAGACTTTACTCTCTCCGATTACTGCTATGAGAGCTGTTAGGAACTCCTATAAACTTCTTAGCTTCTTCAGTGGTCGACAGCGTTGATTTGCAGATGCTTCCCCCCTTTGAGTATTCTTGGTAGGTTTTCGGTGGATGATCTTCATCTTCTTCTTGGTTTGGTGGCGAAGGCAGGTCGTTGAAGACTTCATTGGGTCTTGATCTTCATGGAGCTTCGCACGCGTCTTCGTAGGTGGTTTTAGAGTCATCCAGTTAGCTTTCCCTCGGGAAAACTAGCTAGTACCCTTAAACTTAGGTTAGATGTTAGTCTAAAATTATATAGTTAAGTTAGTAGTGTTAGAATGGTAAAATTTTCTGTTAGAGTTGCGAGACACATCTCGCTTCATCTCTAGCTTGAATCTGAATTCGTCTCCCTTCTTGATGGTTCTTGATGTAGTTGAACAAAATGGTGTGTGAAGTCTGCCATCCGTCTTGAGGAAGGTTACAGAAATCTTGGGCTCTCGGGTTGAAGTAGAGAGTGTTCCACACTTTGCACTTCTCATGAGGGGATGGGGGGGTAAACTTTTTAAAGGTTTTTTTTTGCTATGTCAGACTTTTGAAGAAACATCAAAAGTGCACACTATGGCCAATAGGGCAAAAAGGAGTTTTTGGAAACAGACATAAATAAAGCAAGAGGTAAAAGTGTGATGACTTTTTTGCCAAAAAAGCGTGCTTGTGAGACACCCATGCAAACAATTCAAAAGAACACACAACAAGGAATCAATTAAAAACATTAGGCAAGGAAAGACCACGCAAACAACACACAAATAAAGAACAAACAAGATACCTTTAGTACCAGCAAACGTCTAATACCGCTGAAGAACGGGTAGCTCAAGCAAAACAACTAAGCAGAACCTATCGAATCCTATGGGTCTGGGTCGACCAAGGGTTGTTGAGGTCTTCATGTTGTTAACATCGTTGTAGATCTTGATACATGGCAGAGTCTTTGTATCTAGAGGATTTCTTTGTCTCATCTTGATGTTGAGGTCTTCGGAAGGAAGCTTCTTTTTCTTCGAGTTGCTAACTACTAAGGTCTTCTTGGGACTTCGTCAAGTATGCAATTTTTAATAGAAAGATAACAGAAGAAATTTTTTTGGTAGACTTTTAAATGAGAACCAAAGTTTTATAAACTCATGTTTATTTATTTGTACCAAATATTTTGAGTCATGAGAACAAAGAGAAAAAGTAGTTTTCTGTTTTCCAATTTACTATTTGAAAAAATAGGCAATAAGTTTTTAGAAAAAGTGGAAGCTATGCTTAGGGTTTCTTAGAGAAAAGCAATTTATGTAATAATATAGTTTTTACCAAAAAAAATTTGTTTCCTATCTGACGTCCGTGCTAACTAAGGTCACCTAAATCCAAGACGGCTCTGATACCAACTCTGTGGGGTCCCCGGACCAGCGGTTTAATACCTCCAGTATGCATACATTCACGATCCCATGATCAGTTAGTCGTGAACAACATACTCGAGTTGGCATTACAGATACAACATCCACTACACGAATACACGACTTACACAACTGGTCACATGGCCCAGTTCAAAACAACTGCCACGCAAGGCAGGAAAACACTCTAAACAGCGGAAGTCTTCAAAACCACACTTGTGGTAAACCCAAGTCATGTCTTGACTACCTACAGGCTACTGACTCGGAGACGTTCCTAGTTCGCACATCCGTCAGCGACACCATCTTCTTTAGGTTCTCCGGGTTTCTGCTCAAAGTCTGGCTAAGACATTAGCCAGGGACAAAACCATTGTGAGTACATTGGATTGTACTCGGAAGACACCCCAAATAAAAGCTAAACATATAGGTATGCATATATATTGGTGGTAGGAAGGCTGTAATTAGGGTTCAACTAGCCATGATGAATTTAATACCCATCATAGTTGGACAAGTTTTATTTTTCTTTGTTGAAGAACATACTTCAAAAGATATTTAATTTCTCTTGTAGATATTGCATATCCACAAGGTTTTGATAAAGCATTCTAAATAAAAGAAAGTTTTTCTTTGCAATACTTCTTGGAAGATCACATTTTCAAGATCCTCATAAATCCGGTACCTCAAAGGTACAATCCTTCCCTTTCCACGTACCTCCCAGTTACAATTTCCAAAACACTTTTCAAGCTTTTCGAAAACATTGACACAATGCTAGCTACATGGCCATCCAACTGTCCATATCCGAGGACGCGGCTATTCTAAATAGTTTTACTCTGCAGAGGTGTACACAATCCACAAGATCCAGCACATCCGCCATGAACAAACACGGACTGTCCAAGACAGTATGGAAACATCAGATAACTGGTCCTAACTATCCACTATGCAAGTGCTAGTAAATGAATACCTCTTCAACTGGGTTTGTTCTCCCTGGCACTGAATGAGTCAGCCGTATCGATCTAGTTTCCCCTGACAACACACCGCCATGGAAGGAGACCCAACTGTTGCAACCGGTGGCGAACTTAATCCCCACACTCTGAATGTCCCATGATTTCCCTTCTGGCGACAATTCGGCTAAGGGGACTCTAACCCCTATAGCACATTGAGGTAGACACAGACTAACACCGACAAGCTTTTAGTTATACCCCATTCCCATATTGGGGTAATGCGGCAGCACGGCTTGGTTGTCCGGCGAAGACTAGGTTATGTGTCATTTTTGGAAAAACAAGTCGAAAATATTTCCTCCTTCACATACCTCCCTCGGACAAGGTCCCGCCTATCCAAAGTTTTTGCTTTACAAAGCTTTTGCTTTCCAAAACCATCAAGTTAAAGTTTCCACTAGGGGACTTATGTTAATGAAGTGATGATATTAAAATATCTAAAGGGCTTGGTAACACCAAGATTATATAGTGGATATAGCATGAGATACATAATAAAAGTAGTGGTATAGTCCACTTACGAAAATTGTTTTTGAATCAAACTTTTGTAAAACTTCATAAGTAAAAAATGCATGATATGCAATGATAAGTAATCCATGAGCAAGCATTTAGAGTGGATTTCCTTGGCATTGGTCTTGGTCTTGCTCTTGAAATAAGCAAGAGTTGCAATAAAAACCTCTCCAGGAAATAATACCGTCTTCGTTATCTAACGTCGTAAAATAAAAAGGAAAACACCCAATCAGAACCAAACAAGGGAAAGCACTTGAAAAAAGTAAACATACATCAAGCATTTCATCAAACAAGTAGACTCACAAACAATATTACTAGGGTGCTCACCAACAAGCAAGACATGCACAGACAACACACATGAATAACACTAGATTAGATGCTATGGATCCTCAACGAAATTGGCATGGGTCCAGTGGGTGTTCCACTCTCATAACATGCCCAAATAAGGTTAAATGACCCTCTGGTCATTCATGAGGATGAAAAAAATATCAAGAAAACAATCTAGAAACAACTACACATGCGCAGGAAAATAATAACAAGAAATACTACAAGCCCATAGTAACACATGCTTTTCTAAACATGGAGAAATAATATAACCAGTACCTAAGAAACCTAATAACAGAGACAAAGCAATACCAAACATGTCATGGCAATCACCCAATACATGAAAATAACCAGGGAGCAAAATACCCACTAAAACTAGAGATGCAAAAAGGGCTATTTAGACATGCATAACAATAACAGATCATCAAACATGATTTATTCTAAAATGATAGATATATAAGATATCATATATATAACAGGGAAAACAACACTTAGACATGCTAGTAATATCAAAATAACAACCTAAACAATTTAGCAAAAACTAAGCATACAAATAACTACTATGGCACAAAAACATCTAAAACTAACATAACATGACAAATTGATCTAGAGCTCACTCAAGCATGCAAGCAAGTATAATATGATAGAATAACAGTAGATATGCTATGGTAAGAAATACTAAGGCATTCACCCAAGTTATCGTAGTAAAAATGGAAATACCACCTATTAACCCATTTTCACTAGGAAAACAACCCTATGAGATTAAAAATTCTAACAACCATGGTTTTCACACACAAATCCTAACATGCTAGTGACACACTCAACGCACAACTCAAAATTGAATTAATACCCTACACTTGCTAGGAATCAATTTTATAACAGAAACAATATAACACAACAATTTAAAAGTCATAACAATAATAGACAGAAAAGGACTAATTACTATATAATTCACCAAGACTATTGTGTAACTCCTAAAATCATGAAAATCTAGTATTGGGTGCTCCTAGTCACTAGAAAACCAACACGATTGGATTCACATAAAAAAGTATCACCAATAAAATTTAATAAATCACAGAAGTGCTCTGTGGCCTAAAACTAACATGCATGTAATTTTCATTCAAACACTCAAGTCAACAAAAGGCCAACTGCCACAGATAGGTACCTACAAGGGATACTCAGAATAGTTTAGTTTGCATGTTTTTGATACATAAAACTCAAGTTATTAATAAATGGTGTTAATGAGTAGTTGTGGCATTTATTTTAATTCTCCTAAAATATAGCACAAAACCTAGATCTACAAGTTGGAGATGGTTAAGAATTTGTAGATCTAGAACTATGATTTTTAGTTTGGCAAGATTCACAGATTATCATTTTTATTTTGAATTAAAGCAAACAACCAGAAGTAGTCCTGCGGGGAAAAGAATACAACAACCTGTAGAAAAATGCTATCGGGCCAGATCTACATTAGGAGACGGCACAGAGGCCGGATTCGAAGAGTTGGGCCGGCCCGCGAGGTTTTCCCGCGCGGTGACAAGTCAAAGTGCTCATGCTGGGCCTTGGCGGGGCCCATCCGTTAGTGGCCTCGTACGCGCGAAGGGTTACTCGTGCGTCGGATTGGGATCCGACGGCGAGAAAGCGTTGCCGATGATCCGCGCCGGCGGAGACCAAAAGGCACGGCGGCGTCCTCTCCGGCCACCGCTAAGGAGCTAAGCTCGCCGCCGGGAGATTGGAGGCCAGCCGTTAGGCAAAAAATGCACCAGGAGACTCGGGGAAACGAGGCGTATCTATTTCCCCCGCTGGCGCTTGGCGGGAACAGCCAGGGCAAGGAATCTGACGGGGAGCTGCGGCCGACCATCTCGTCCATAGATGAACTGGGACCTGCGAAGGATTAAACACAAAATGGAGAACGGAATGAGGTTCAGGGGACCAAAAGGAAGCCGAGGAAAGAAACGAGAGGGGAGGGGACAACCTGTGGTGGCGGCTTGACGGTTTCGAGTTCCACGGCAAGGTCGGGACAGATTCGGCCAAACATGATGGAATCGAAGGGGGTTTTGATGCTGAGGCTTAATTAGGAGGGATAGGAGGTGGGTAGACAAGTTCTATTCGAATATTATGGCCCGGAGAAGGCTCTCATCGGAGCTCGTCGGACATGGCACACGGCGACCATGGCGGCACGCGTGCAGTCATCAAGGAAAGATATATTGTTGTCTAGTGAGTGGAGCATGACCAGGTGATCCTCCAGCAAGAGTGTAGGGAGCTCAAGAGGGAACGAGGAGGGCAGGAGATGGGTGGACTTGTGCAGAGTTGCAGGTGTTCGACAACGAGTATAGGGGGAAAGAGACAGAGAGGGAACAAATGGAGATCACGGGCGCGTTGCTGGGAGGCTCGTGGAGCTAGTAGCCAAGTCCGCTAAGATCAGCATGCTTCCCAGGTGTTGGAACGTGAGCGACGTGTCGAGCTCGACCTGGACGCCATGGCCAGCTCATGGGCAGGGAGAAGAAGACAAGTAGAGAGGGAGTTGCTTCACCAGAGGGTCACGAGGTGTCAGTATAGCCTTGTGGCGCAAGGGTTTCGGCAGAGGTGGACAGAGGGGTGGAGTGAAAAGGAGGGGGTGATCACCATCCTTGTCCACTAGCCAGAGGCTGAGAGAGAGAGAGAGATGGTGGATCAGCTAGACCATGTCTAGGAGGCTGGGGAGGATGATTTCCATCTCTCAGAACAAGAGAGAGGTCGATAGAGTCCAATTATTGGCCAGGACATGCATGAACTTAACCATGTCCAGAATAACCAGTGGAGGTTTTTTATTGTTTTCACCAATAATTTGAATAGAAAATATGTGAAAAATTGTTTCCAATGGATAGAGGATCAAAAATGGAGTCTAGGGATGGTGGCCTCAAGAGTTTCTGAAAATATTTCTTTCACAAAATTTTGGAAATTCAAAATGTGTTGAATCTGTTTTTAAATGTTTTCACCCAAATTTTCAAGACAACTTGTAAATGTTTTTGTACAAATAAGTCCCACATGACCATAGTCATGTTGGGTAATTTTTCAAAATTTTAGGAAATGCTTTTCTTCACAAAATATTTTAAAGTCCATTTCTGGCCTTTTGGAAAATGGAAAATTATAAATAGTAAAATGTTTCTAAAATAAATATTTTTGAGTTGGGATGAGAGAATATATAATATAGGTCTCAAAAGTAATTTTTAATAATCAACTCTTTTTTAAAAAATTGAGCCACCAAGTGGAACAAGGGTGAAAACATGAGTTTATTTAATAGGCTAAAAACCATGAGAGAAGAATAATTAAATGGCCATTGGAAAACAAATGGACCACATGGATATGATGTATAGGTCATGGAGATGACAAGGGTAGGTTCATGTGGCTTGAAAAACAATAAGGAGTGATTTGGAGTAACATGGATAAAGTGCTTTCTAATAAAAGAGATATGATCATTATTTTGGGGGTGCCTTCAAGGGACTTTGAAAGATGATACCAAAGGGTTTCAATATCCAGAATAACAACTTGGATGGATGGTATAGATATTAAACATGATATCCATGAAGGTACATTGACGAATAGAACAACGTTTGACATAAAGGCATGTCTCCAAAATTGGAAGTTTTTAAGAAAAGAGAAGATGAGGTGGACATCTGATGGAATATGATAATGATGCTTGATCTTGTTATTACTAGGTTTTTATTAACTTAAACAAAATACATTCATCAACAAACATAAATAAACACTTCAATCACACAAAGGGAAGGATCACACATAAAGCAGGGGAAAATAACAAGACACACAAGATCACTCAAGCAACTTTGTTCTGCAATTTAATTTCTAGGTGTTTTTCTCAGGTGTTAATTATAGGTAGTGATCAAGCCATATCATGACAAGAGGATTTTGTAAACAAGTTCAACTAAAAGCTTTATATATCCAAAAGAATATAGCTGAGGTAAAACACAGGGGTAATTCAATCCCCACTTATGGTTTTGGCAAAAGAGAAAGTGAGATGAGGTTTCTGGAATACTTGCAAAATATCTTGGTTGAAATCAGGTAGGAGATGATTACCTTCGAGATACTTTTCATTTGGTTTTGGGTAATACCTTTTGTTTTCTCAAAACTTGGCCTTTGGGTTTCTTCAAAGTTCAAAACATTTTTAAAAAGGTTTTTGCCAAAAGAAGGTGATAAGCTTTTTGTCATGACTTGATCACAAGGGTTGTGTTTTAAGAAAGTCAAGAACATTGGTTTTAATGTTAGGTGTTAACAAACACAAACACAAACACAAACAACGAGCAAACATATCAAAAAGTTTTTGTTTGCCCTGATTTTTGGGTTATTGAAAACAAGTTTTTCCTGTCTTCCAAAAATTGGGCTGTTACACTATTTTCTGGCGATGTTGACAGGGAGCATAGATTTATTTACGAGCTCACTGGAGAGTACTATTATCTACTTCCAATCATTCATCATGGGTAAGACTCGCGATGGAAAGTTTCCTGTATTGCCATCCACTACAAGAAGAGGTACAACTCAGAACAACTCTGTTGCTCTTGATTCACAGTCTGTTATGAGTAAGCTCCTTACACCACCACAAGCTACACATGCTATTTCTGCTGAATCTGAAAATACTTCTGATACTTTCGATGATGCTTCTACTGTGCTTGATGAGAGTGGTTCTCTCGGTCCTTTCTTAGATGCTACTATTGCTAAAGCTAAAAATATGGCAAACACTAAAACTCGTGATAAAAATCCTGTTACTCCTGCTGTTTCACCTGAGCTTATAGGGAATCCTAGTGATGATTTTGATGATTCATATATTGAACTTAATGATGATCTTATTGATGAAATACACGCTATGAAGGATAAAGATGCTGTTATGAGTCCTATTGAAAGTCGTGCTATTAAATATAAATTATCTCCTGATGCTAAGTTTGCCACCTCTCCTATTAATATTAGGGATAAGGATTATGATTTCTCTCTTGATTTATCTTATATACGTATTGTTGAGAAAGAACCTTTTTATGGTACTGAAAATGAAAATGCTCTGAAACATATGAATGAGCTCTCCTCTTTGAGTAGTTTATTCTCTAGTGATCTTAAGAAACATAGCTAGTTTGTTGCTAAAATATTCCCTTTCTCATTAAATGATGGAGCTAAAACTTGGTTTAATAATTTTTCTCCGGAATCTACTGATAGTCCTATTGGTTTGGTTAATTCTTTCTTTCAGAAATATTTTCCTGCTAGTGCTCAACATGCCGCCTTAGAAAATATATTTAATTTCAAGCAATTGGAAGGAGAGAAATTGCCTGTATCTTGGGAAAGGTTCTGTTATTTAGTTAGAGCTACACCTGGGCACATAAGCTAGAAAATAATAAACTTCTTGATATATTCTATAATGGACTAACTGTTGAATCTAGGACATACCTGGATAGTTGTGTTGGCTGTGTTTTCAGGCAAAGAACTCCAGAAGAAGCTGAGGAATTAATGGCTAAAATAAGCCAAAATCATGATGATTGGACTATGGTTGAGCCTGAGCCGATTCCTACTCTAGCACCAACACCCAAGAATAGGGGAATGATTGAATTAAATGACGAAGTGATGAGAGAAGCCAAGAAATCTTTTAAAGAGATGGGTATTAAATCTGAAGATGTGAAGAATCTTCCACCTATAGAAGAATTATGTAAGCCAATCCCTCACTCATCCACCATTGAGGTACACTCTCTCCAATATTTTGATAGTAGAGATATTCCCTATAATAAACCTCCTGATCAATGTTTAGATGAATTTGATAATTATGTTATCAAGCAAGATAATTTTAATATGAGAGTGCAAAATCTCATAATGGAAAACTCTAGAGCTATTGATAATTTGCATGGTGTTACAGAAAGAACCTCTAATGATGTTAAGATGCTTGTTAAACATTTTCAAATGGTTCAAACTCAAATTGATCAACTTGCTAAAGTGAAAAAAGATTTGCTAGTTAATGCTTCTAAAGAAAAACATACTTATGAAATAAGAACTAGAAGTGGTATTGCTACACACGATCCTTTATATCCTGAGGGACATTCTAAAAGAGTTGAACAAGATTCTCAGTAAACTAATGACAATGCTATTCATACTAAGAAGAAAAAGAAGTAGAAATAAAAAACTGCTGTAGAATCCTCTGAAACTTGCTAAAGATCCTAATAGTATATCTATCTCTGATGTTGAAGCTGAAAGTGGTAATGAAAAGAATGATGCTTCTGATAAAGAAGAACCTGTAGCTGAACCTGAAAAGCAAACTAAAACTGCAAAGTACACTAAGTACGATTTCATTGCTAATAAACATGGTAATGAGAGAGAACCTTGGGTACAAAAACCAATGCATTTTCCTAATAAGAAACATAAATCTAATGAAGAAGAACACTATAACAAGTTTTGTGAATGGATGAAACCTTTGTTCTTGCAAATTCCTTTAACCGATGCTATTAAATTGTCTCCTTATGCAAAGTATATGAAATATATTGTCTCTAACAAAAGGAAGATTCCTAATGAGGAAATCTCCACTATGCTTGCTAATTACTCTTTTAATGGCAAGGTTCCTAAGAAGCTTGGAGATCCTGGTATACCAACTATTCCTTGTTCTATTAAAAATAATTATGTTAGAACTGCTTTGTGTGATTTAGGAGCTGGAGTTAGTGTCATGCCTTTTACTCTCTATAAAAGACTCCTCCTAGAAAATCTGATACGAACTGATATATCTTTGCAAATGGCTGATAAGTCTCCTGCTATTCCTGTGGGTATATGTGAGAATGTTCCTGTTCAAGTTGCTAATAATTGTTTGATATTAACTGACTTTGTTGTGTTGGAAATGCCTGAAGATGATAATATGTCTATTATTCTTGGAAGATATTTTCTTAATACCGCAAGGGCTGTTATTGATTGCAATCAAGGAAAAGTTACTTTTAATGTTAATGATAAATAGCACACTGTTTATTTTCCCAAGAAGATTGATAGAAAATATGGTCTAAATTGCATCAAAAATATTGAGACCATCAAGATTGGAGAGTTTTATTGTCCTATCCCAAAGCCACCCAAAGAATATGAAATTATTATGATTGGGACTATGTCTATCAAGGTTGAGGTAACATAAGTATTTAGTGAGAAACAATGTTTTGTTTCATATAAAATTATTTTGGTAGCAAGACTTGATCACCCTTGTTAACAAAATGGTTTTAAATGAAGTGGGCAATGTTTTCACTATGTTTTCACCTTCCCCATTATGTTTTCACCATGTTTACTTCTGTTATTACATTGTACTTGAGTACAATCATGTTTTCCACCATCCTTATGCATGCTTTCCTGATGTTTTCACTCTGATTACTGAGGTTATGCATGTTTTCACCACCCATACTTTTGTTTTCACCACTACCACCTTTGTTTTCTTTGGATATTCTTTCATTAGAGTGTCTTAAAAACTCTGTAGTGATGGTTTTGGTTTTGTTTTCCACCTTTTCACTTTCGTTTTCCTGGTTTTTATTGATTATTAAAATTCTGGAAATACCTCAAAAATAAAGTTTCTCAAAAAATTCTAGAAAAATTATAATAAGCTTTTACGTAAAAAATGAGGCAGTAAGCCACCTGGGAGGCCCCAGGGGTACCCACTAGTCAGGCACACCATAGGGTGGCGCCAGCACATGGTGTGGGCCCCCTGGCCCTCCACTTACTCTCTCCACTGCCAAAGTCTTCTCTCTCACCTCCAAAACTGAAAACATTTCCTGTAACCTGTGTTCTTGTTGTTCTTCATCTGGATTTTTTATCTCCTTCTTTAGCCCATCATTTGTGCTGATATTTGGTGTGTTTGATCTCTAGTATGTGACTCCTCCGATGATCCGAGTAGAATTTTGTTTAGTGAAGTATTTCTTGAGTATTTTGGTACTGTAGGTGACAGCTTATGTGAGTTTGCATGCTTAATTTGAGTAGAAATAATGTAGTTTTGATGTATGTTTAGCTCTCATATAAGTCCCTATGGTAGTTTCCACCTTATAGATGCTTGAAATTAATTTTTGTGATGATTGTTGAAAAATTTCAGAGATGGAGCACAATGGTCATCAACTAAACCAGCATGAGTTAGAATTGCATGAGGTCATGGTCGTGCACCGTGAAGATAGAGTGTTCCCATCAATTTATCCGTGTCAGGAATTCAAGAGGATTACGGAAATTTCGCAGGATTTCAACACTCTTGTGCATAATGCAGGCTTGGACCGTTCCATTGAGGATGAGCCTATCCAATATGTGAAACTAACTATGTCTGTGGTGCAGGATTTTCGTTTTAAATGGTCTTCAACTAACCCAATGGTCCACTATAAAATTTACAATAAAGTTGTTAGTCTGCCTTTCAGTGATTTTTGTTCAGCTATTAAGGTACCAGAATGGGGTTCTTATGAGAAGATAAGTGGGTAGCCTAAACCACTGCTGAATTTATATGGAGAGATTTTCCAAGGCAGAAGCTTCACAGGTGAGAGTGGTAAAATTCGTGAAATTCAACTCCCTAGCATTTGATACTTTGGTGCTTTGATTTCTTACGGTCTCTCACATAACCGTGAGAAGGGCAGAGTTTGTGGAGGTCTTATCGCCTCGCGCTTGCTAGATTTGCATGGTTTGAAGCCGCGCCCTCTAGACCTGCAGTTTCCTATAGAGATGCTTGATCTTGTTTCCATGGTTCAACATAAGTTTCTTTCTACCCATGCTCATTTACATAATCTATCTTTTGAATTAACTTTCTCAAACGATCCGAGTGAAGAGTTATTAAAACTGTTAGGGAAGTACTTTTGCATGCACCTCTTTTGTTTAATCTCAATAACAGGCAAGTATGGAAGCTTTCTGAGAGTGAGCTGGACTCATACCTTGAGCATCACCCCCAGCAAGGGGAGGATGCCGACGAGGGGGACAATGGTGATTTCGTCCAGCCCTATGACACCACGGGGATCCCATACCAGCACCCCGGCTATGACTATGCGCCAACTGCTTCGTCTTCTTCTTGGGCGCCCGAGTACGACCACACGAGGGACGACCCACCGCAGTGGGGATATTTCCCGCGCTTTGATTGATCTCCACTTAGGCCAAAAGCCTAATCTTGGGGGGAGGTATACCGACATCACGCTCATTTATATATCATGTTCGGTCGATTCTTTGTATATCCATGTTTTTTTTCTTTCGTTTGTTTTCGTTTCTTTCGCTTGCTTTCGTTTGTTTCATTTCTCTTTGTTTTATTGTTTTGTTTTTGCTTTCCAAAACACAAAAAGACCAAAAATATTTCTATTGTTTCTCTCTACTTGTTTCTTTAGTTGGTTTGCTTTATCCTTTAAGTTGCAGTTTAATATTTCAAAAAATCCAAAAATATTTTTCTTTGTTTTGCTTGTTCTCTTTCTATTCTTGTTTTAATTGAAAAAGCCAAAAATATTTGTTGTTCTTCTTTGGTTTTGTAAATTTTGCTGCAGAGTTCAAAAGTCTTCCGTGACTCCATTGGAGCTTGTTTTCATTATGTATTATTCGAGCCACAAGTGAAGAGCAATAATGACGATCTACGACAATTCAAGTTGTGGTGAGAGGCTGGTATGAACTCTATTTGCTTTCATTTTTTGTATATATATCCATCTATGTAAGCATGCTTAGTTTGTTCGTATCAGATATATGTGACTTAATGGCTGCTTAATAGTTCGTGCTCTCTCATGTTTTGTTCCAATTTATTAATTGTAAATGACATGTCATATAAATATTTGTTCGCATTGTTCTATTCCTAGAAGGGTAAGATATTTTCGTAGCCTCCTCTGACTGTTTCATTTGAATCGACTTGGCACATGCTCACGCATGCTAAGACTGAAAACAAAAAGTCAATAAGCCTCGATGATTTATTTTGTCTCAGAGTTCTAGTATCAATTTTATGTCTCAGTTAATTTTACTTTGTCGCAAACATGATTATGATAGTTGTTTCTCTCTTGATTGTCGCTCCCTATCTATTGCTAGCCTTCACCTATACTGAGTATAAGCTCTACTCGTGCATAAAACTCCCAAAAACCAAAGTTTGCCAAATGCGTCCACTATGCCTACCTATATGTGGTATTTAACTGCCACTCCGAAGTAAATTGCTCATGTGCTACCTTTAAAACATGCTAAAAATTATCCTGGTTTGGGCCCCTGTTTTAGCTCATGAGGACGTAAATAGAGAATCTTTATCTCACTTGTTGATTGGATTTGACACCCTTGACTAGTGGCTTCATCTGCTTATCCAAATGATAGAAGAGCTGGCAGCGGGGTGCCCAGCCCCAAATTAATACACACAAATTCTCTTCACTATTTTTGCCCCTGATTTATCAGTCAAAGCATAATTGTGTAAACAAAAGAGAAACTGGGATGACCTTCTACCCAGATGCGTCCTTCACATGGGAGCCGCTCTTGTGAATCCAGTTGGCTTCTGACGTACTGTATTGTCTGTTTACCCTTCATTGACATAAGCATACACCTCTCTGAAAATGTTTTCAATACCTCTTTTTAATAAAATAAAAAGCTCTAGCACATGAGTGATCCATGCTTCCCTCCGCGAAGGGTCTTTCTTTTACTTTTATCTTGAGTCTCCAACATATTCTTTGAGCACTTTCTGGAGAGAACAATGGTCATTCTTAGTGTGATGTGTTTGTCCCAAAGCACGGTTGATTGTGGTATAATCTTGACACTTGTATCTTTGATATCTTTACTTCTAGTCTTCCCTTGAACTTCAGAGGTGCCCTGGCATTTATGTTTTGCCCCACACATAAGGGAAAGCGAGATACCACTTTATTAGATCCTATTATGAATATTTCAATCTTGCCAATAGTTATGCTTCATGTTGTTTATTATTAATATGTTGTTGTATCTTCATGGTTTGCATAGCAATTAAGTGAAAGTATCTTGCATGTATCTTATGATGGGCATAATTAAGTATTTGATCATATAGTGGGTATATTTACATCATATGAAACAAATGTTTTCGTAAAAGTCTTTTATAGCACTTAGTTGTCACTGTATTGCTTGAGGACAAGCAATAAGCTAAGCTTGGGGAGAGTTGATACGTCGAAAACGTATCTCCTTTTCCGAACACTTTTCCCATTGTTTGCCTCTAAACTTGTGTGTTTTGAATGCAACTAACACGGACAAACGTTGTTTTCAGCAGAATTGCTTTGGTGTCTCGTTTTTGTGCAGAAAAATCAACTTTCTGGAAATTGCCCAGAAAAGACCCCGTTGGCCCTAAAACACCAGAAGACCCCCGGGAGCTAGAAGGAGGCCAGGAGAGGGACCAGAGGGGGCCACAACACCCACTGGCGCCCCCCCTAGGCCACGCCACCAGGTGGTGTGGGCCACCCAGAGCCCCCCTCGGTCTCCCCTTTCGACTACAAGTATCCATCAACCCTAAAACCCGAGGGGGTTCGATAGTTTTCTAGAAAGAAGTCCGTAGCTCCGCCGCCACCCCGAACCTCAATTCAAGGATCATAAGTTCCTGTTCTGGCACCCTGCCGGGACGGGGAATTGGAGGAGATCATCGCCATCGTCATCACCAATGCCTCTCCATCGACCATCCATGTTTCCCCCATCCATGTGTGAGTAATTCCCCCGCTGTAGGCTGAAGGGAATTGTAGGGATTAGATGAGATCGTTCAAGTAATAATGATTGTTAGGGCATAGTGCCTAGTATCCTATATTAGTGCTATTGACATTGTTGCAACTTGTTACGCTTAATGCTTGCCACTTTGGGCCCGAGTGCCATGATCTCAGATCTGAACATGTTATTGAATCATGATGATAATTATTGTTTCTTGATCATACCTGCAAGTTGTTTACACATATTGTTGTCCGGAACCCGAGGCCCCGAAGTGACAAAAATTGGGATAACCGGAGGGGATGGCTGTGATGTGAGGATCACATGTGTTCACAGAGTGTTAATGCTTTGCTCCGGTGTTCTATTAAAAGGAACAACTTAATAACCAGTAGTTCCCTTGAGACCCCACAGAAAACGGGCTGGTAGGACAAAAGATGTTGTGCAAGTTCTCATTGCGAGCACGTACGACTATTTACGGAACACATGCCTATGGTTACTTACTGCTTGGATGCTTTATCTCATTTATCTGCAATGCCCATGTCTTGATTATTATATGAACTATCTTATCCATGCAACGTACATTCATCCATCCCTATGCCTACTGTATTTAATCCCGTCGTTTACTTCAAACACCACTGTTGCTGTTTTCTTCTCTCTGCTGCTATTATTTCACTACTTCTGCTACGATAAAATTGTTACTAGTGATAAACCGCTGCGAACAAAAGTACTTTCAGGTGCAGGTGAATTGACAACTCACTTGTTAAGGCTCACAAATATTCTTTGGCACCCCTTGTGTCGAATCAATAAATTTGGGTTTTACTTCCCTCGAAAATTGTTGTGATCCCCTATGCTTGTGGGTCATCAGGCATCCGTCCCACGCACTGCACGATTGCTACCTCCTAAGGCACGAGGAAGACAACCATACATTTGTGCAATGTTCTAAGAACAACTACCATTTGGTAGTCGGTACACGTTGATGAGGAATTGTCACGACCCCGGACCCAGAGATATACATACTGTTATGTGCTCCTAGCCATGGACTCACAAGGGCTTCAGGGTTACCAGCCCCGGCCGCAACAAACAACGGCAAGCAGACTGGATTCATCGGCACGTAGTCCGGATCCCCAGTCTACTACTCCTTGTATCCATGCTAGTCATAACCAATTATGTATATCAAAGCGTCCACGAATCGAATGAAACTGAAGGAAACGGGACCAAAGCTATACAGAGATGATATGTGTCCAGAAAGTGCAACAACAATCGAGGGTTACTGGGGTTACCTCGCCCCAGGCCGATCAAATTGACAGGCGGCTCGGACATGGATCATCGGCTCCACAACCCCTCGACTGCGACAACTATGCAGGAATAGCCAAAACTGTATAACAATGAGCTCGAAACCAACAACCGATCAAAGCAGCACTCTAGACATGAAACTTGTATTAAACAGATGTTACTAGAGTATAGCTTACAAACAGAGGTCACACGACCCAACATTACATCAGACAACGGAAGGCAAATTATGTTGCTAATCAACAAGAACCAAAAAGGCCTAAGAGGCCGCAACATAAGGCGACGTCCCAGCCCATAGATTCCAGGCTGCTACCTGGGAACCCCAAACTACTCGTCGATGTCCACGTCGAATCACCACCGATGTGAGATCTTCTCCTGAACCAAAATTAAGCAAACCTGAGTACGGGAGGTACTCAACAAGACTTAGTTAACCTATTATATATCTGCTATTTCGAAAAGGGTTTCATGAAGGCTGATTTGCGTAAAGCAATCTTTGTTTTGCAAGTTGAGGAAGGAACAGCACGCCTCATAGAGTATTTTGAAAACAGATGAGAAAGCTACTCAACTACTGATATCGTCATCTTTTAATCTACCAAAACATTTCAGCACCTCGTGCTTCAAAGATCACCTCCTCCAGTTGTTCCACACTATCCCATACTACCAGGTAACCCCTCTCGGCATCTCCGAGGAGGCATCCTTCATTCGTTATCAGCAAGTTTTAATCATTCCGTTTAAGTTATCTATGATCACAGAATCCGTCACCAAGTCGTCTTTAACCGCAGACACGGCTTTTCGAAAAGATTTAACCCTGCAGGGGTGTACAACTTTACCCACACGTACCAACCGACTCTTAGTGCCACCGGGTTGGCACTAGTCCGGGAAGTGCCGGCAGAGGGTGGTCGATTCCCGGCCTTTACCTTATCGAACCTTATCCATGAGTCAACCCAAACAGGGCCACCCCGTCAACAGGGAGTTGGCCACCTCCTGACGGCACCTGTTCTGTGAGTCGGGATCAAGATCCGTGTACGTCCATCACTTGTCCCGGTCACGACCTAGTTTTCTCCAAAACGTTTTCCAACACACACGCAGATGGAAAGCTCAAACTACGTGGCTCATGGATAAGATTAAACAAGTTAGTCAGCCGGGCGGGGTTCATCGGCCCACGTGTGGCTGTACGCTCAGTCTTGGCTCGAAGGCGAGAACTCGCTCCTAGGGGCATGAACAGGACAAAACGCCACAACCCATTGTGGCCTCACATCCATGCCGTGATTAGTCAAGTTATCAAAGGTAATTCAAACCATAAACACCTGACATAGAAGATTCACGCATTGAACAGATTCATCAACTAGGCATGGCTAAGCAAGACTCACAAGGTTTAGCGGAGCGCGCACAAACAAACCTATAGCTGCTAGGAGCAGTGGATAAGGATAACTAGGTTATGCAGTATATAGGAGAACTCTATCTACTGACATCAAATAGTTTGGAACCGAATGCAAATTACGAGATTCAAATCACTTTGAAACCATATATGAGCAGATAAGAGGTTATGCTTGCCTTGGTTATAAGAAAACCAGATAAAGAATCTTCTGGAATAAGTGCTTGACTTGTCGGTTAAGATCAAGTATTCGCCATTGAATTGTTGGCCTTCACTTCGGAGTCACGTTCTACCGAGGGGAAACAACACCGAAAGAGAAAACAACAATCAAACATGGCATCGATGCAATGCGCAATATGTATGCATGAGCAAGTTAATACACTGAAATAAAGCTCTAAACATGATCGTTGGGTTGCTAGGGTTCGTATGTCAGTTAGGCAGTTTTACTGAAATTATCCCGAAATGGACCCCGGAGGGGGTTTCGGGCGATTCTGAAAGTGAGTACCATTTTAGTTGCTCAAATTGGTTTGGAAACATCATAAACAGGTTGCATTTATCATTTTGAGCAAATTGGTATATAACTTTTAATTTTCTAATTTTAGTGAATAAAATCTTATTTTTCTATTTTTAAATGAATTAACAATATTAAATAAAGCCATTTTTTGGACTTTCTCAAACATATATGAAAAAGACATATTTGGAAATATTACATTTTTCTGAGCATAACCATATTTTTATTTTATTTTTCTGATTAATATTTTAACAGTTATTCAATTATCAATTTTTACTCTTTTTCTGGAATTTCTGGAAATGTTAAAAAGGGAGTTATGACATCACTGTGATGTCATCCATGCATCATCAGAGAAGATCTTCTCTGTTTCAAACAAATTCGAAGGAATCAATGTTTTACTCGTGGAATTGATTGGGGCATCACATAGAGGTGGTCGTGGGGGAACCTAGGGAACACGATGCCACTATCTTACGGTCGCCGGAAGCTCGCCGGCTTCCATGGCCGACGGCGGCCGGAGGGGGAGCTCGATGGCCGTGAGTTTCCGAGGGGGAGGGAGATGGAGGGGAGTACCAGGAGGTGCAGTGGCTCACCGCGGTGGTGATGGAACAGACGGAGGGGCCGGAGGAGCTCGGAATCGCCGGCGACCAGCGACGGGGTCCGGCGGCCGGACGCGACGAAGACGGCCCGATTGCAGAGGTTCCGGCCACCTCGGCTCTCAGGAGTTGTTGAGGAGGGGGAGGAGACCACTGCGGAGCTGCCTGCGACATCAAATAGTCCGGGGGCGGCCGGAGAGGCGGCCATCGATGGCGGCCACGACGAGCTAGGGTCGGCCTCGCGAGCAAAAAAAATACAGAGAGGGAGAGGGAGCAGAGGGCTGAGGGAGAGCAACAGAGGAAGTCGGGTGCTCTCCTGGTGTGGTTATCCTCTCGGAAAGACAAAGCATGAGGTGGAATCGACGTCGGTGCTGCCTCCACGCACCTGATCCTACTGGCAGGAGGTTGAAGATGAAGGAAAACTTACGAAAACCCCCTACGGTTTTTTGGAAATAGCAGCAATGTCCTTTTTCTTTTAAAAACAGAACAAAAACCATTTATTTGAGGGCCTTTTTGCAAAGGAAAAATTTGGCAAAAATAACTTTTGGAAAGCTTGTGAAATTTCCAACAAAACCATGCTTTGCTTTGGGGTATTTGAAATATTTTTGAACACAAATTTTTAGGAACCAAAATCAGTGCTTTTTATGGGATTTTCTCCAACCAATTAAATTCACAAATTAAATTGTTTAAAACATGATTTGAATTTTTGATTCATGCATGTATGAGATGCCAACAACACCACAACCCTAATTTAGCAAAAAATGGGGTGTTACAAATCTACCCCCCTTACAAGAATCTCGTCCCGAGATTCCCGAAGGAGAAGAAAGAAGGACACCGGTTTTGAATGATCTTCTTGAACCTTACGGTTCTCTTCTCGAAGAGGTTGATTCGTAGCGCTTGCAAAGATTCTTCAGCGATTACACCTTAGGTGAGAGGGAAAAACTCTTAAGATTTGATCTTCACGAAGATCGAGTATCTCATGGGTAACTCACGACAGGAATGTTCATGAAGAACTGTTGAGTTAACATACATGAAACACATCAAGGTAACGGAAGGAATAAAAGAAGGTTTCAAGTTTGTGGACGATGGTTCTTGAAAGGATTTAGAATATGAGCTTTGCACAAGACTTTAAATCCTTTTGGAAAAAGAAAAGTTGGACAACTTGTAACACCGAGGTTTCTTCAAACAGAAAACCAAGATGGAAAGGATGGTCTTGGATACCACAACGTAATATCCGTAGACGAGGGAAACACGAGAGAACACTGTAATTCGTGTGTCAAAGAAAATTTTGATACGGGATCATGTTCACTCTTCGGAGTGGACACGAAAGATAACGGAACTTTCACTCCGTTAGAGTATGTCGAAAACTTTGTTAACGATCGGGATGTTACTTCACGGCAGAAGATGAGTAACCAAAGGATGTTGTAACACCGTAATTAGGGAGGAATTCTTGATCACATCATACGGATGGGTAACCAACGAGGGTTGAAACACCAGAAGAAAATAGGGAATCTTTTTCCTATGGTGGATTTGACGTAGCAATATGGTTACCACATGATTAAGATCCCATGGCTGAAGTAACTGACAAGTTCACACAATGTGTGAGATGAACAGAACTCAAGTACAAACAACTTGAAAAAGGGAGTTGATCAACGGCGGCTACGAAACACCAAGAGATGTTCTCCTGATGAACTTGTTTCCACTGAAACAATGGTTTTGGAGGTTCAACGGGAAGATCAACTTCCAAGTTACCCTTGATGTTTTAGATACCAAGATCAGGCTTAAGACAAGCCTTCTATAGGTAATCAAGTGAAAGTAAAACTCCAGTTTGGAAGAACGGAGAGGGAAACTTGTTAGGATTAACCACACAAGAATTCTCACGGAGAGTGGCTGTTCTTACGGATACAAGGAGATATGACATTAGGCCTTCCGGCTAGTTGTATCAACCACCACATCAACCATGCTGGATTCTCAAATGGACCTAACTCAATACTCCTAAGGAAAAACCAACCATCGTTGCTGCTTGAGATTCAGCTCTGGTTAGTGGAAGGATGATTCAGAATCAGCACATCTGATCATAGAGGTTACACCGGTTACCAACGGAATACACTTGTTGGATTCTCAAGATATGGACTACGATGCCACGCTCAAAAAGGTAAGCGAGGTTGTAGAACTCATGTTTTAGCAACTTGTGAAAGGCGGTTGCAGCTACATGGACTACTTGCAAAAGAACACATCGGAGTCTTTGTTGGGAAGACGGTCACAAAGATAACGAAGTTCTAGAACTTCTTATCTTTCAAGGGAAAAGAGTCAGTGGTTTGGTGTGGATGCACTTCTTCAAGGGATGGAGGTAACAACCAACCATCTCAAGAATACTCCACACATGCATGACCGACTTGGAGTTATTCCCGAAGGAACAAGAAAACTCTACTCGGATCCACGGCGACATCTTTCACCATAAGCACATGAACCGGAGTAGGTTACTTCAAACAACCAGAACACAACTTCGTGATGAAACAAAGATGGTTCTCGAGAGTTTCCAACATTAATGCCAAGTGTTCAACAGGAACCTCTTGCAACTTGGTTAAATAGGAATGTCATCGACGGGCTCAACAACATCTTTATCAAGACACTCCAAGAAGAGGGATTCATATGATATATGAACAGGGCAAAACATTGGTTAGACCAAAGGACATGAAAGTGTACTCGGGCAAAACACCATGAGTGAGAAACACAATCAAGATAGTCCTTGAATCTGAGCTTGATTTGACGATAGCCCTAATCAAATCAAGGTAGGATGGTAGCATTTTCACGAAGGGGATACTATCCTTCTTCAACACGAGGAAAACTAGACATCCCACAACGAAGGAACAAGTTACGCGGAGCTTTTGCCTTTCAACTCTCCAAGTTGTTGTTTAAGCTCAACCACTAGTCCGGGATATCCAGCAAGGTTCCTTGGAGAAAGGAGTAGTTCAAATTACCCTTTGTTTAGACATTACGGTCAGGTAACAAACCTGGTGATACTTTTAGAAAGACAACCAGAATATCACAACCTACCGGTATGTCTTGGAGTTCGAAAGGAATCTTGCTTTTCAAAGCAACCGATATGATCTTTAGAGCTTCGGCATGAACCTAACTCTCTGACCAAGAATGTGCACCGGAACGAACGGATTTTGGTAACACCGTCAACTTTAAGTAGATACCGGTGACCAATAATGCTAAGAAGGATACAGATGTTTCTTAGACTTTTCAAAGCAATAAGAATTGCTAGGAACATCTGATACACACATCAATGCACTGATCCATCATACTCAAGCATTCAAACTTGAAGGAAGGGGGTGAATACGGTAAGAGCATCACTTCATCAATGAGGCCATGAAACTGAACACAACCTCTTGATATATAAGAGTGTGATACTCGAAGGTGGAACATAACAGAAGCTAATGAAACTTCTTTAATCTGTGGATTACAAAACTTTGACCTGGTCCTGGAGATGAACAAGGTACTGGAGTTTGTTTCTCCTAACATTCCAAGGTGGAATGTTTGAACGGAACACGAGGTAAATGCACTGGAAAACTCCAACACACATATGCAACTTGTATTCCGAGCAGTAGATGAGGTTTGGAATCAAGCAAAGAATAGGAACGTGCTCTTGGAAAATCCTGAGATCATGTTGGATGCACGGGGTAATACTCATGTGTAGAACCCATGCCAAAAGGTTGGTATATCTGAACCAAGAACAAAGATATGGGAATCGTAAAGAACACTCTTGTTGTGATTCTTTTTATTTCAAAGGAAAGCCTACGGCTATGAGAGTTGGAATTGCCTAGCCATCTGAGGTAGAACAGATTCCTCAGGATCCAAAGGAAACAGAACTTGGGTTAAAGGTCAGCATCCTGTACTGATAGAGTGAGCATCACATGGTTAAGGAACCACATGACTCAACTCACCACAATTCAGCACATTCCGGGACCTTCGGTTCAAGTCCAAGGTTGAAAACATTTGGAAAGGATTAGCTACTATCTTAGTGCCTTGAAGGACACTATGAATAGCAATCACGGAGTATCTTTCCAAGAGGACAAACTTAGCTCCGGAAGAACTTGAGCAGAGGATAACGGGTACGTTCGAGATGAAAAGGAAATCTCGAGGTTCAGGATTTTGAGACTTTAGAACAGGAGTATGTGGAACCCACACAACTCTGAGGTATTAGGATGGAAAGGAAATCCCCCATTTGAAACGAGAGATAACGGAATACGGAACACACACGACTCTAGAAACTGAACACTAGGTCAACTTGGGTGAAAGAAACGTCTTTGCCAGAGAAGGCACCTGAGTTTTGAATGACTAGAAGAGATAGTAAAACCTTTTCAAATCAA
This sequence comes from Alopecurus myosuroides, assembly GCA_028641055.1. Taxonomy (NCBI): domain Eukaryota; kingdom Viridiplantae; phylum Streptophyta; class Magnoliopsida; order Poales; family Poaceae; genus Alopecurus; species Alopecurus myosuroides. The sequence goes on along the minus strand of CM054059.1, from coordinate 111,646,938 downwards.
AACAGGTAAGATGACCCAGAGTTAGAGCGATACCAGATAAGGAATAAAAAGAATCCTAAGAAGGGTTTTCACAATCATTTGAAGTTTTCAAATAGTTTTCACAAACACTAGACTCGACATCGACCAAGCAATAAGGTTTTCCTACAGGCAGTCCTGCTCTGATACCAAGACTTGTCACGACCCCGGACCCAGAGATATACATACTGTTATGTGCTCCTAGCCATGGACTCACAAGGGCTTCAGGGTTACCAGCCCCGGCCGCAACAAACAACGGCAGGCAGACTGGATTCATCGGCACGTAGTCCGGATCCCCAGTCTACTACTCCTTGTATCCATGCTAGTCATAACCAATTATGTATATCAAAGCGTCCACGAATCGAATGAAACTGAAGGAAACGGGACCAAAGCTATACAGAGATGATATGTGTCCAGAAAGTGCAACAACAATCGAGGGTTACTGGGGTTACCTCGCCCCAGGCCGATCAAATTGACAGGCGGCTCGGACATGGATCATCGGCTCCACAACCCCTCGACTGCGACAACTATGCAGGAATAGCCAAAACTGTATAACAATGAGCTCGAAACCAACAACCTATCAAAGCAGCACTCTAGACATGAAACTTGTATTAAACAGATGTTACTAGAGTATAGCTTACAAACAGAGGTCACACGACCCAACATTACATCAGACAACGGAAGGCAAATTATGTTGCTAATCAACAAGAACCAAAAAGGCCTAAGAGGCCGCAACATAAGGCGACGTCCCAGCCCATAGATTCCAGGCTGCTACCTGGGAACCCCAAACTACTCGTCGATGTCCACGTCGAATCACCACCGATGTGAGATCTTCTCCTGAACCAAAATTAAGCAAACCTGAGTACGGGAGGTACTCAACAAGACTTAGTTAACCTATTATATATCTGCTATTTCGAAAAGGGTTTCATGAAGGCTGATTTGCGTAAAGCAATCTTTGTTTTGCAAGTTGAGGAAGGAACAGCACGCCTCATAGAGTATTTTGAAAACAGATGAGAAAGCTACTCAACTACTGATATCGTCATCTTTTAATCTACCAAAACATTTCAGCACCTCGTGCTTCAAAGATCACCTCCTCCAGTTGTTCCACACTATCCCATACTACCAGGTAACCCCTCTCGGCATCTCCGAGGAGGCATCCTTCATTCGTTATCAGCAAGTTTTAATCATTCCGTTTAAGTTATCTATGATCACAGAATCCGTCACCAAGTCGTCTTTAACCGCAGACACGGCTTTTCGAAAAGATTTAACCCTGCAGGGGTGTACAACTTTACCCACACGTACCAACCGACTCTTAGTGCCACCGGGTTGGCACTAGTCCGGGAAGTGCCGGCAGAGGGTGGTCGATTTCCGGCCTTTACCTTATCGAACCTTATCCATGAGTCAACCCAAACAGGGCCACCCCGTCAACAGGGAGTTGGCCACCTCCTGACGGCACCTGTTCTGTGAGTCGGGATCAAGATCCGTGTACGTCCATCACTTGTCCCGGTCACGACCTAGTTTTCTCCAAAACGTTTTCCAACACACACGCAGATGGAAAGCTCAAACTACGTGGCTCATGGATAAGATTAAACAAGTTAGTCAGCCGGGCGGGGTTCATCGGCCCACGTGTGGCTGTACGCTCAGTCTTGGCTCGAAGGCGAGAACTCGCTCCTAGGGGCATGAACAGGACAAAACGCCACAACCCATTGTGGCCTCACATCCATGCCGTGATTAGTCAAGTTATCAAAGGTAATTCAAACCATAAACACCTGACATAGAAGATTCACGCATTGAACAGATTCATCAACTAGGCATGGCTAAGCAAGACTCACAAGGTTTAGCGGAGCGCGCACAAACAAACCTATAGCTGCTAGGAGCAGTGGATCAGGATAACTAGGTTATGCAGTATATAGGAGAACTCTATCTACTGACATCAAATAGTTTGGAACCGAATGCAAATTACGAGATTCAAATCACTTTGAAACCATATATGAGCAGATAAGAGGTTATGCTTGCCTTGGTTATAAGAAAACCAGATAAAGAATCTTCTGGAATAAGTGCTTGACTTGTCGGTTAAGATCAAGTATTCGCCATTGGATTGTTGGCCTTCACTTCGGAGTCACGTTCTACCGAGGGGAAACAACACCGAAAGAGAAAACAACAATCAAACATGGCATCGATGCAATGCGCAATATGTATGCATGAGCAAGTTAATACACTGAAATAAAGCTCTAAACATGATCGTTGGGTTGCTAGGGTTCGTATGTCAGTTAGGCAGTTTTACTGAAATTATCCCGAAATGGACCCCGGAGGGGGTTTCGGGCGATTCTGAAAGTGAGTACCATTTTAGTTGCTCAAATTGGTTTGGAAACATCATAAACAGGTTGCATTTATCATTTTGAGCAAATTGGTATATAACTTTTAATTTTCTAATTTTAGTGAATAAAATCTTATTTTTCTATTTTTAAATGAATTAACAATATTAAATAAAGCCATTTTTTGGACTTTCTCAAACATATATGAAAAAGACATATTTGGAAAGATTACATTTTTCTGAGCATAACCATATTTTTATTTTATTTTTCTGATTAATATTTTAACAGTTATTCAATTATCAATTTTTACTCTTTTTCTGGAATTTCTGGAAATGTTAAAAAGGGAGTTATGACATCACTGTGATGTCATCCATGCATCATCAGAGAAGATCTTCTCTGTTTCAAACAAATTCGAAGGAATCAATGTTTTACTCGTGGAATTGATTGAGGCATCACATAGAGGTGGTCGTGGGGAACCTAGGGAACACGATGCCACTATCTTACGGTCGCCGGAAGCTCGCCGGCTTCCATGGCCGACGGCGGCCGGAGGGGGAGCTCGATGGCCGTGAGTTTCCGAGGGGGAGGGAGATGGAGGGGAGTACCAAGAGGTGCAGTGGCTCACCGCGGTGGTGATGGAACAGACGGAGGGGCCGGAGGAGCTCGGAATCGCCGGCGACCAGCGACGGGGTCCGGCGGCCGGACGCGACGAAGACGGCCCGATTGCAGAGGTTCCGGCCACCTCGGCTCTCAGGAGTTGTTGAGGAGGGGGAGGAGACCACTGCGGAGCTGCCTGCGACATCAAATAGTCCGGGGGCGGCCGGAGAGGCGGCCATCGACGGCGGCCACGACGAGCTAGGGTCGGCCTCGCGAGCAAAAAAAATACAGAGAGGGAGAGGGAGCAGAGGGCTGAGGGAGAGCAACAGAGGAAGTCGGGTGCTCTCCTGGTATGGTTATCCTCTCGGAAAGACAAAGCATGAGGTGGAATCGACGTCGGTGCTGCCTCCACGCACCTGCTCCTACTAGCAGGAGGTTGAAGATGAAGGAAAACTTACGAAAACCCCCTGCGGTTTTTTGGAAATAGCAGCAATGTCCTTTTTCTTTTAAAAACAGAACAAAAACCATTTATTTGAGGGCCTTTTTGCAAAGGAAAAATTTGGTAAAAATAACTTTTGGAAAGCTTGTGAAATTTCCAACAAAACCATGCTTTGCTTTGGGGTATTTGAAATATTTTTCAACACAAATTTTTAGGAACCAAAATCAGTGCTTTTTATGGGATTTTCTCCAACCAATTAAATTCACAAATTAAATTGTTTAAAACATGATTTGAATTTTTGATTCATGCATGTATGAGATGCCAACAACACCACAACCCTAATTTAGCAAAAAATGGGGTGTTACAGGAATGCATGGGTGTGCCTGAGAGATGATACGTCTAAAACGTATCTATAATTTTTTATTATTTCTTGCCTGTTCCTTATGATTGCTACATATTTTTATGATGTTTTTACAATGTTTTAGGGTGTTTTTCTGGAATAACCTATTAACTCTGTGCCTAGAGCCAGTTCCCGTTTTCTGCTGTCATCTTGTATTAGAAAAGTTGTACAGGAAGTATTCGCGAAAAAGTCCTAAAAATTCAGGAAGTCCAGTACCCGAGATGGAGACAAAGTCCAAAAGGAAGCCCAGAGGGGTCCCACCCCCACCGGGAAATGCATAGGCGTGGGTGGGCCCTAGGCCATGATGACCCACAAGTACAGGAGATCACAACAGTCTTCGAGAGAAGTAAAACCCAAATTTATTGATTCAACACAAGGGGATACAAAGAATATTTATAGGACTTAACAACTGAGTTATCAATTCAGCTGCACCTGAAACTAGACTTGCTCGCAACAATTTATGAGTGGTAACAGTTTTATACCAGCAGTAGTAATAAAACAACAACAATTATAAAATAGTAACAACAGTAGCAATCGCGGGAAACAACAGGATGAAAATACCATAGGCAAAGGGAATGGATGAACGAGCGTTGCATGGATAAGATAGGTCATGTAATAATCTAAACATGCGCATTGCTGATAATAATAATAAAGCATCCAAGTTCTAGGCAAACCATAGGCATGTGTTCCAATATAGTCATACATGATCGCAATCAGAAACTTGCACAACATCTTTTGTCCTAAACCCCCTTTTCAGCGGGGCCTCAACTTAAACTACTGGTAATTAAGGTGCTCCTTCTAATAAAGCATCAGAGCAAAGAATTAACACTTCGTGAACACATGTGATCCTCACATCATAACCATCCCCTCTGGTTGTCCCAATTTCTGTCACTTTGGGGCCTCGGGTTCCGGACAACAATGTGTGTAAACAACTTGCAGGTATGATCAAGAAACAATAATTATCATCGTGATTCAATAACATGTTTAGATCTGAGATCATGGCACTCGGGCCAAAAGTGACAAGCATTAAGCATAACAAGTTGCATGGGTGCCTGGGGGCCACACACCACCAGGTGGTGTGACCAAGGGGGCGCGCCCAAGGGTGATGTGGCCCCCTCATGGCCCCTCTCCGGGACTCTTCTGGCTCCGGGGGTCTTCGGGTGTTTTAAGGTCTTTGGGATCTTTTCTGGGCATTTTCCCAAAAGTTGATTTTTCTGCACAAAAACAAGACACCAAGGTAATTCTGCTGAAAACAGCGTTAGTCCGTGTTAGTTGTATCCAAAACTCACAAGTTTAAAGACAAACAATAGAAAAAGTGTTCGAAAAAGGAGATACGTTTTGGACGTATCAACTCCCCCAAGCTTAGCTTATTGCTTGTCCTCAAGCAATTCAGTGACAACGTGTGCGATAAAGAACTTTTGTGAACACATTTGTTTCATATGATGTAAATATACTCACTATATGATCAAGTGCTAGGCAATTCATAATAACATGTATGCAAGATAAAAGTCACCTAGCATTTATAGAAACCATGAAGATATACCAACAAACTAATAATTAAAAACATAAAGTATATCAATCTGCAAGATTGCAATGCTCATAATAGGGTATGATAAAGTGTACTCGCTTTCCCTTAATAATGGAGAAAAACATAAATGCTAGGCCACCTCTGAAGTTCAAATGAAGACTAGAATTAAACATATCAAAGATACAAGTATCAAAGTTATACCACAATCAACCGTGTTTTGGGACAAGCACATTACACTAAGAATGACAGCCATGCTTTCAAGAAAGTGCATCAAGTGATAAGGTGAAGACTCAACATAGAAATAAAAGAAAGGCCCTTCGCAGAGGGAAGCAGGGATTAACTCATGTGCTAGAGCGTTTTATTTTATTAAACAGAGGTATTGAAAACAATTTTTAAGAGAGGTGTATGCTTATGTCAATGAATGGTAAACAGACAATACAGTACATCACAAGCCAACTAGACTTCACAAGAGCGGCTCCCATAGAAGGACACATCTGGGTAGAAGGTCATCCCTCGTTCTCTTTTGTTCACACAATTATGCTTTGACTGATAAATCATGGGCGAAAATAGTGAAAAGAATTTGTTGTATTAATTTGAGGCTGGGCATCCCGCTGCCGGATCTTCGATCATTTGGATAAACGGATGAAGCCACTAGTCCAGGGTGTGAAATCCAATCAACAAGTGATATAAATATTCTCTATTTATGTCCTCATGAGCTAAAACAGGGGCACAAAACAGGAATAATTTTTTGAAGGTTTTAAATGTAGCACATGAGAAATTTACTTGGAGTGGCGGTTAACTACCACATATAGGTAGGTTTGGTGGACACATTTGGAAAACTTTGGTTTTTGGGAGTTGGATGCATGAGTAGAGCTCTTACTCAGTACAGGTGAAGGCTAGCAATAGACGGGGAGCGGCAATCAAGAGAGCTATAATTGTCATAATCATGCTTGCGACAAAAAAAATTAACAGGGGCATAAAAGTGATACAAATACTCTGAGGAAAAGTAAATCATCGAGTCTTAATTGACTTTTTCTTTTCAGTCATAGCATGCGTGAGCATGTGCCAAGTCGATGCAAGCGAAAAAATCAGAGGGAGATACCACAATGTCATGCCCTTCTATGAATAAAACAATGCAAGCAAACATTTATACGACATGCTATCTTATATTAATAAGTTGGAACTAAACATGTGAGAGCACGATATACTAAGCATCAATTAAATAACATACACCTTACACGAACAAACTAAGCATGTCCACATGGATGAGTATATGTACAAAAATAAAACAAATGGAGTCCATACCACCCTCTCACCACAACTTGAATTGTCGTAAATCATCATTATTGCTCTTCACTCGTGTGGATTGAATAATATAGAATGATAACCAAGCTCCAGTGGAGACATAGAAGACCAATGAACTCTGCAACAAACTTTACAAAACCAAAGAAAGAACAAAACAATAAAAACAAAAGGAAACAAAAGAAGCGAAAGAAACGAAAACAAACGAAAGAAACGACAATATGGATATACAAAGAACCAACAGAAACATGATATATAGATGAGTGTGATGTCGGTATACCTCCCCCCAAGGTTAGGCTTTTGGCCTAAGTGGAGATCAATCTCAAGCGGACCATGAGGTGGCACCCCCGTAGTTTGTCGAGGATGAGCCCTCCTCCTGATATGTGCTCGAAGACGCAACGGTGTAATGCGTGGTGTAGTCCTTCGAAGGCGCATCTCGCCTCATCTGTTTCCTATGGAACTCCATCAAGCGCAGCTGCTCATCTATCTCTCCCTGTGGGCGCGACCATGGCATCCTGTCAAATTTGAACAAAACAGGCTGCGGCAAAGTAACTTCCCTCTCATCTCCGTCAACAAATAAAACTCCATATACTAAATGTTCAGCAGTAGAGTTAGCAGTAATAAAATGATGAGCCTTCATGGCAGAAAGATCAAGTCTATAAGGAGCTATCTATTCATCATAAGAAGCAATAGGAAGGCCTAGATAAGTTACTGTACGTGTAGCAATAATTCCCCCATAAATGGGTCCCTTAGCAGCTAGGAGGCAAGCAATGAGAGAACCAAGGTTATACTTGTTGCTACAGTTAAGTGCAGCATCAAGAAAAACAAGATGATAGTTTGAAATGTTGCTAGTTTTCTACCTACCAAGGATACTAGTAGAAAGATAGTAAGTGAAATATCCGATAGCAGGAAGTTGGATGTTTCTTATGTTCCCGTGTTGAGCGGCTATTATCATTGGTAACTCCTCGATAGAGCTCCATAAGATCAGCAGGTCTTTCCTGAATCTAGCACACTGTCCCGGAGACGTTGATACCTATAATGCTGCGAAAACTCTCCAAGGGCAAGGAAAAAGAACTACCATATATGTTAAAAGAAACAATTGGGTTATATGGTGAGATGTGAAATCTAAAACTTTCAAAAAAAAATCTTTGTCAAAATAGCATATTGGGGACCTTCATCCTGCATGTAGTTGGTTAAACCAACCCTTTCAATCAGCATCAAGAAGTCATTGAGTATACCTGCACCTCTAAAAAATGTATAGCAAGGGAAGCTAGATGGATTAGCAATTCCATCACCTCCCGCATCATCGATGTTTGGTGCAATAAGGTCTTCATTATAAGATGGCCTCAATAGAGTAGATGAATGTGAGGGCCTTGTTCTTCTAGGAGCATCACTCCTAAATATTTCTCCAAAGTTGTGGCTGTCCATTTATGAAATTTTCCTACAATCATCACAAAAATTGATTTCAAGCAACTATGAGGTGGAGAGCTAAACATGCATCAAAACTATTTTATTCCCCCTTAAATCAAGCATGCAAACTCACATAAATTGTCACCTATAGTACCAAATTACTCAAGAAATACTCCACCAAATAAAATTCTACTTGGATAATCGAACGAGTCACATACCGGAGAGCAAATGCACCAAATTTCAGCAACAATGGTGGGCTGAGCAAAGAGATCGAAAAATCTCGAGGGAGGACAACAAGAACTCGGGCTCTAGGAAATGTTTTGAATTTGGGGTGAGAGAAGGGAATCTTTGGCAGGGGAGAGAGTTAGTGGAGGGACAGGGGCCCCACACCATGCCCAGGCGCCACCCTACGGTGTGCCTGACCGGTGGGTCCCCATGGGGTGCCCCGGATGCCTCTCTGCCTCATTTTTGACATAAAAAATTATTATAAGTTTTATGGAATTATTATAAAAAATTTGAGCTTGATATGGATTGTGTGCTTTTAGACCATGACAAACATGCTTTATGTGATAATTATGTTGTTGAGTTTGTTCATGATTCTACTGAAAATTATTATGAGAGAGGAAAATATGGTTGTAGTAATTTTCATGTTACTAAAACACCTCTCTTTTTGTTGAAAGTTTTGAGATTCCTCTTGTTCTACCTTCCCATGATTGCCAGTTTGAGCTTCTTTAATTTATTTGTTTACAATATTCCTATGCATAGGAAGTGGGTTATACTTAAATTTGTTTTATACTTGCTTCTTGATGCTCTCTTTTGCTTAATTCATATTTCTTATATGAGTATCTTCTCACGTGAAAACACGTGAATCGACTTTTTTGGGCCTAGCTAAAAGGCGTTAAAGAAAAGCACTTCTTGGGAGATAACCCATGGTTTTATTTTTTGCTTTGCTTTTCTCTGTTTTATTTGGGTCAAGGTGTAGTATACTTCTTTATCAACTCCTTTTTATCTTTATTTTTATGTTTAATTTGTGCCAAGTAAAGTTTCTGACGAGATTTGGAGTTGGTTTTGGATTTCTGCGCAAGAAATAGATTTCTGCTGTCCACCATAAAAAATCGCATAATTAACAGATAGATCAAAATGACCTAAAATTGTTTGTTCTTATTCCTCAGCTGATTCCGCAATTTTTTTTGTTCTTTAAGTTTTTCGATCTAAGCAACATAAGTGCCCCGAAAAAATTCGTCTTTACAGACTGTTCTGGTTTTGGCAGATTCTGTCATTTTTCTTGCATTTGCTCTTTTACGATGCCAAGTGGATTTCTTTTCTTCATGAAAAATCAGTGGCTGTAGCTAATGTTTCAAAGTATCAATAGAACTTATTCCCATACAGAACCAATGGATTTTTTATTGTTGTACTAACCCTCTAATGCGAATTACTCTTTGAGTGTGGTGTGAAGGAAGTTTTCAAGGGTCAATAGAAGAGGGTGATATAATGTGATCAATAAGAGTGCAAAGGAAAAGCTTGGGGATGCCCCCTGGTTCATCCAAGAAAATTTTAAGAAGACTCAAGCATCTAAGTGAAATTATATTTTTAAGCCTTGGCATCCCCTTCTTCATCAACAATTTATCAGGTCACTTCTAGTGAAACTATATTTTTATTCGGACACATCATATGAAGTTTACTTGGAGTGTATGTTTGTTTTTATTTTGTTTAATCTTGTTTTCTTTTGTTTTCCTTGTTGAAATAATATAGTTGTACCCTATAATTCCTTTTTTGGGAGAGAGACATGCTCCTCTTTTTTGTTTGAATACTCGTTATGCTAGTATTATTAGTTTTTCTTCTAGCTGCTGCAAAAATTCCTGTTTAGCTCTTTTTTCATTGCATCTCTTATTCAGAGCTATTAGTTTTAGTAGTGTTATGTGAGTACTCTCATGTTTTCTTTCTATATCATTTAGAGAGTTTTTGTTAAAACATTTTTTTTGTGGTGCTTGTTGGGAAAATAAACTGCTGCTTGTAGTACAATCTATAACGGTGCAAGTAGAAGCTTGTATAGACTGTGGCTAGACTTTTTCATATCATGCTAGATGTTATTTTAATTCTGAAGCCTATTGGTTATTTAGTAGCATGATTAGTCTCAAATATCTTAGAGTGTTTAATGTCTCATTGAAAAAATCATGAGTTGTTCTTGTCAATTTGAAGCATAAATTTGTGGTGTTCTCCTTTGAATGTTTTATTTGGTTGACTTGGCGCATGCTCACACCATGTTTGTGACTAAAAACCAGTCACTTATAGCCTCTATGATCATTTACCTTTTTAACTTGTGGTACCACTTATGCTTTTATTAATGATGTTTATGTCGCTATGCATGATTATGGCTCTTATGCTCTCTTGATTTGCTGCTCCCAGTCTTTTGCTAGCCTCCACCTGTACTGAGTATGAGCTCTACTCGTGCATCCAACCCCCAAAAAAACAAAGTATGCCAAATGTGTCCACCATACATACCTACATGTGGTATTTAACCGCCACTCCAAAGTAAATTGCTTATGTGTTACCTTTAAAACTTTCAAAATTACTCTTGTTTTGTGCTCCTATTTTAGCTCATGAGGACGTCAATAGAGAACCGTTATCTCACTTGTTGATTGTACTTTCACACCATGAACTAGTGGCATCATCCGATTATCCAATTAATAGAAGAGCTGGCAGCGGGGTGCCCAGCCCCAAATTAATACAAACAAATTCTCTTCACTACTTTGCCCCTGATTTATCAGTCAAAGCATAATTGTGTAAACAAAATAGAAAGAGGGATGAACTTCTACCCAGATGCGTCCTTCTATGGGAGCCGCTGATACATCATAAATGTATCCTTAATTTCTGATGTTCCATGTTTTTTTCATGTTGTTTCCCACATGTTTGCTATACACTTTATGTCATTTATATCGATTTTCTGGACTAACCTATTGAAAAGATGCCAAAGAGCCAGTTCCATGTTTTCTGCTGTTTTTAGTTTCAGAAATGTTTTTATTGGAAATATTCTCGGAATTGAAAAATCAAACTCCGGGGGTCCTAGAATTCCTGAAGTTTCCACGGAGTCCCGAAGAGACCCGGAGGGGGGCCACACGGGGCCCACACCATATGGATGCGCGCCCCTGGACGCACCATGGGGTGGTGTGGGGGCCCTAGGCCTCCACCGCCTTTGCCCTTTTGCCTATTTATGCCCCCTGAGGCGTAAACCCTTAAGATATATCACTTCGTCCCGAAAAACACCCGAGGCCGCCGTCATCGTCATCCCAAGATCGGGAGGGTTCTGGAGCTCTCCTTGGCATCCTTTCGGGAGGGAAATTCATCACCGGAGGGGTCTACACCACCATGCCCTCCTCCGAAGTGATGCGTGAGTAGTTCTGTCACACCCCAGTTTTTGGATTCTTGTACTGTGCTCAAGAAGACAAAAAGTAGGGCCAACAATTTTTTTTCTAACAGCATGATTGTTTGAACTAACATGTGTTCATGATCTTAATTATATTTGCAACACAAGATTTTTTTTTTGAGAAAACCAATACCAAATTTTTTCCTGAAAACAATTCTATTATTTTTCGTGATATTTTCCTAATATTACTTGAGTGAATTTTATTGCAAGACTTGGATCGTTCTTGTTTGGATCTTAAAATGAACTTTTAACTCTGTTGGATCCAAGAAAACAAAATTTCAAAAGGATTTATGAAATTTTCTTTTAAGTTTACTATTGAAAACAATCCCTGAAAATATAGCCAAGTACCTGTTTTCTACCTTTGTTTTCACTAGGCTATAAAATGTTATTTTATGCTTTCTTGACTTTTATTTTTTCCTTGATATATGTACTACAAATACATCAGCTTGGTTTTATTTTTTGATTAATAAAAATTATCTTTTGCTTGTTGTTTTTGTAGTATAAAAATAAGGGGGAAAAGGACATTTTTGGAAACCAGAGAAAAACAGAAAGTACACCTTTTTCCACATTGTTTTCATGGCCTTAAACTATTTCAAATTTGTTTTCAAAAGATGTTTCTGAAATTTTATAACATGGTTAACAAGTTCCTACTTTGAAAACAAATTTTGGAAAACATTTGACCCTTGAAAACAAACCCAACTTTTTGATCTTTTCATCTGTTTCCAACACTTAGAAATTTTCTCTAAGTCTTAGACTGATTTTTCTGAATTTTTGAACAGTGTGAGATACACTTTTGATCAGATGTTTTCTTTGATTTTCTTTGCAAGTTTGGAGATGTAACCTTTCCAAATGTTTTGACTAACTATAGGACTCGAACCAGGATGTGTTGCCTTGCTTCTAGAAGCCTTGTAGGTGAAGAAAAACTAGAGAGAGAAAGTGATGATGTGGCAAGGTATGGGAGCCCATAACTTGACCATTTGACCTTGCCCTTGCCTCCCCTTGCCTCCAAAAGCCAGGCCTTGACTTTCCCTTTCGTGGTCTATGCCTTGGGCAGCCAGGGCCTGAAGGAGAATGACCAAAACCACCCCTGGCTAGCCCATGCCATTGCTAGACATTCAACCCGAGCCACGTTTTTGCCCCTGCCCTTTTCTCCACGAGTACAAGACTCCAGAGCCTCACTCCTTGCGCCACAATACTCCCTCACTCTCCCACACCTCCCCCAACTTGAGATCCAGCCCTGATCTAGCCCCTGTGGACGCCCAAGCCCGAACCTTGCTGCCGATGACCGTGCTCGACCTCGGGTGGGTACCGCACGATCTAGCCCTTCCGCACCTCCTCACTGCCCTGGATCGCTTCCCTGTCTCTCCCTGGCCCTCCCTGACATGCCCCCGTGGCCGCTCGCTTGCAGGTGCACCGCCGCCTTCGACCTCGCCGTCGTGGACGCTCGGTGACGCGCCACTGCCAGGAGCAGCGCCCGAGCCCGATCTCGACGCCCCTCGACTCCAGCAACCTCCCCCGAGCCGCGCAGCCCCTCCCCTGAGCCCCCTAGGTGACCCACCATGCGGATTCGCCGCAGGCCCCGTTGAGAGAGAGAGAGAGGAGAGCTGAGAGGTGGATGATGACCCGTGCGCTGTTGGATCTCCGATACACGGCCACGCTTAAAACCGAGCATTTCCCGCGCCCGCGCGCTCGCCAGGCCTGCGCTGGGCCGCGCAGTGCGCCTAGCTGGGCCGCGCCCACTAGATGCCAGCCCGCGCTTTCGGTTGTTTTTCTTTTTAAGTTTTTGACAGAAATTTCCATGATTGCTTTGAGTCTATGAAAAATACAAAAATTTAAATTAAAATCTACCAAAAATCAAGGCACGAGTGTTATGTTTCCTCAACCACATAAAATTTGTAGATGTAAGATTGGACTGATATTTTAACCACAAGACTGGTTTTGCCACAAAATGTCAGTAATATGGTTTTGAACATAACTTTTGGATCTGTAACTAAAATGTTCAAACTAAAATGTTTTGGATAGCTACTGAACAGATCTATCCATAGGACTTTGCCTCACATCAAGGTGAGCTACCAGATGGAAATGCAATCCATTTTGGTAAAAGGCCAGTAGGCTTTTCCAGGATTTTTAGAGTGAGCATAAAAAATATTTTTGAGGTAAATCCAATTGGATGAGTTTTCTATTGACTATATCTATCTAATCCTAGCTCAGATTAATTTTTGGAGCTCTAGAATAATTTTGGTGAGCAGATCTAGAAAACAGCACTTTTCTGTTTTTGTTTGTATGTGTGTATTTGTTTGAAAGGAAATGTGTGATTGTTTAAATCTTGTTTCCTAGCATGTATAGAGTTGTTACCACTTGTTATTAGGTTGTTATCTTGCAGTACATCTACCTTAGAAAGTGTGTGCATGTTTGGAAAGTCAAATAGAAGTAGAACTAGCATTTGTTGATCTCTAGTTTTATTGTTTGGAATATTTGTGTGAGCAAATCTTTGTGTGCTTGATTGACTAAGTTTGTGCTAGGTTTGCTATGAGTCCAGTACCATTTTAGTACTGTTATTTTGATGTTATTAACTCTGTTAGCATGCATGTTAATTTATAGCAAAGCATGTGTAAGTTTTGTTATTTGTTTTCCACTAGCATTGCTTCAATAGAATGAATAGCCTTGTGTTATTTATTTTTTCATAAACTTTTTGTCATGAGTAACCAGAGGCTTTTTACCTCTTTTGCCTTGGTATTAGTGGGCCCATAACCCACTGGTCCCATTGCAATTAGGTTAGGGATGCAAATTCCCAACTTTACACTTGTGTGAAAATAGCATGTCTTATTATATGATTGATAATTATTTTCCACCATGGAAAATAGATTGTTTGTTTCACTTATGCAAGTGAAAAGTTTATTTCTTTTTTAAATACTAGTATGTTTGGGTGTGATTCATGTTAAGAAATGATTCTCTATTGTTTGCTTAAATTGAATTGTTTGCTAATAGAATAATTTCCTTGTGATTGATAGATTGTTTGTGAATGATTTTTAATTTAGTGTTTGTATTTTTGAAAAGGTTTAGCTACCCTTTCATTGAGTGCATAGATACTGGTTGTGTGGTTTATACTTTGTTTGCTTGCTATCTACTTGATTAGAAAAGCATGTGTTACTAGATTAAATTTATGCTTGCTTAGTAGATGTTCCCATAGAATTATTTTATGGTATTGATTACTAGCATGTGTATGGTTTGTGTGCTTTTAGTAGGTATATTAGGTTCATGACTTGCTTGTTTAGGATCATGCATCCTTGTGGCATTGTTTGCTTCTCTAGTGTTGGACTAGTGTCACCACTAGAAATTATGACTTTGCTCTAGTATTATTGCCTTTTATTTTATGAGAGTATGCTTTATTCTAGCACGTTTAGGAAGTTATTACTTCTGTTAGTATGCCGTGACTTCTTTGGTTGCTTGTTCTATAGTTGTAGAATACAATTATTTCTTATAGCATGTTTGTGTAGAATTTCCATACTAGTATGCTATAAGTGCAGTCCTGTCTTTATGCTTCTTGATAGGAGTATTATCTTGTGTGGTGATTGTGTTTTAGATTATTTTTAGGACTTGTTACCATTGATTTTAGCTACTGGTTTGTTTGTTTAATTTTCATGATTGATGGATTCCATAACTTCAAGTAGACATAAGCTTAGTCTATAACTAGCATATCCATCTGTGATGTGATTGCTTGTTGTTTAGAATTTGTTTGAGTGTTTGCCTTAATATGAGTATTACACTTATGTTTTGATGTGGTAGTGTTGTTGTTGTGCTTAGTAGCATCTTGTTATCTAGGCCTTATTTTATTAGTGATCTTGTTTGGTGATGATTTGCTTGTGTGTTGTTAATACCCACTGCTATGGGTATTGCTTTGATTGATTGCATTATTTTAGTAACCTCACCTTTTGTACCCACAAGCTATATTTTTAGCTTCTTTAATATCTTATCATGAGCGTGGTACACCCACTCCATATATGGTATGTAAGATGTGGGATATGGTTTTTCAACCATATGTTTGTCTGACGATAGTTTTGTACCCTGGGAGTTATGTGAGATAGTTTTCTCGATAACGTTTGAGTGATTACGCTAGTATAAGTTTGCTTGCTGTATGTGTTGTTTAGTTTAGTTGTTTGGTCTTTAGATCTAAGAGTGTGTATTTTATTCTTTTACGACGCTAGAAAACGAAGAAGAAGAAGAAGAAGAAGAAGAAGAAGAAGAAGCAGTTGTGGAACTGTGCGTCAAGTTCAAGTTACTTCAAGGCCAGGGACACTAAGAGTTTTAAGGAAAGCCATCATGATGCTTGCTGTTATAATAAACTTATCATTATCTATCATGCATGTTTTACTTCTGAAAGTTCTACAAAAACTTTGATTACCAAAAACGATTTTTGAGTGTGTACTACTACTATTATATATATACTATGCCAGTAGTGATACTTGGTGTTACCAAGCCCATAGCCACCATATGGTATTTATTACCATCAAAGATATTAGTCCCTAAGTGGACACCCTAAAAATATGTTTTTACAAAACAAAGGATTTATGGAAAATCCGGAGAAAAGCTGAGCCTTATTCACCGGAGGAATGTTGGAGTGGTCATTTTTGGGAAAATGGTGTTTTCAAAAATGACACATAACCTAGTCTTCGCCGGACAACCTTTACCGTACTTCCACCCTACCCCAACATGGGCACGGGGCTTAACTTGAAGATTGTTCTTGTTAGTGTGTGTTCTATCTCAATTGCTATAAGGGTCGTCGAGCCCTCGAACCGAATGTCGCCAGGTGGTGTATACGGGACATAAACAGTGTGGGATTAATTTTCCCTCCGGTCGCAGCAGTTGGGTCCCCTGACGTGGCGCTGGTGGACAGAGTGCCGGGGGGAACCAGGCCCAACTGAAGAGATCGACATATTCTAGCTTGGACATAGTAGATGGTTAGGATCAGTTATCTGATGTTTACATGTACTGTTGTTACAGTCCGTTGTTGTTCACGGCGGATGTACTAGATCTGGTGGATGTGTACACCTCTACAGAGTACAACTATTTCCAAGTAGCCGCGTCCTCGGATATGGACAGTTGAACGGGCCATGTAGCTACCATTGTGTAAATGTTTTCAAAACGGAGTTTTCAAAATGGAGTTGGACTTATTGAAGTATCGAAAGGAGGAAATCTTGTATCGCAGAGGTACCGATGATGAAAAGCCAGAAGTTGTTTATACAAAAAGTTTTGCAAAGAGAAAACCTTCTTTTACAAAATGAGTTTATAAAACCTCTTGTACATGTGATATCTACAAGAGAAAGAAAACTATATTATTTTCTTTTGAAGTATCTTCTTCAACGAAGATACAGAGATTTAAAAAAATCAACTATGATATGTCTTACATATATCATTGATAGCGAACCCTATGTATAGCCTACCTATTCCACTATGTAAGCATACTTGCATCTTTGGTAAGCTACATGATGGATGTCTTGCTGAGTACGTTCAAATGTACTCATATTGGTTTCGTCCCTGGTATTTACTTGCCAGACTTTGAGGAGGAGCCTCAGAAGGAGATCTACGAGGAGGAGTACGGAGCTGATGGCTTTGCGAACTAGGATCGTCTCCCGGTCAGCAGCCTGTAGGTTAAGGCGTGACTTGGGCTCTACTACGTTAGTGTGTTTAGTCTTCCGTTGTGTGTGTTGTGAGTTGCCCTGCGTGGCAGTTGTGTTGGGCTTGGTTATGTGACCATGTTCCCTTGGTGAGTGTTTATGCAACCGTGTAATGGATATTGTATCTGTGTACCAACTTGATATGTTGTTCACGACTGGTGTGATCTGGGATCGTGAATGTATGCATATCGAAGGTGTCCTTGAACAGTGGTTCTGGGGCGGACCTTACAAGTTCATCCCTGGACTACGGGTCCATAGCAGTAGCTAGATGGTTGTTCTCTCCACTTTGTACCTCATGTTTAGATCTCCTGAGCTGCCTCACATGATCGAGATCATCTTTATGTAATGCTACATGTTGTGCTTGCTGGGATCTGATGAATGTCGAATGTTATGTCTTCTGATTATCAATCTATCGTGTTATCTTCATGCTCTCCATTATTAGTAGATGCTCTGGCCAAGTAGATGCTAGTAACTCCAAGAGGGAATATTTATGCTCGATAGTGGGTTCGTGCCTCCTTTGCATCTGTGCTCGAGTGACAGAAACGTGACGGATGGAGGATGTGTTGTTTCCATTAGGGAGAAAACAACGGTGTTTACCTAGTTTACATTGTTTACATTACACACTTTTCTTACGGCGATAATCTCTTGCTAGCAAGTTAATACCCAACGTTAGTTCGGATGATATTCGGAGGGTGGATTATTAGACATAGATGTAGTTGGATGACGGTCTATGTATTTTGTTGTAATACCCGCATGAATCATATAGTAATATTTATGTCTTGCATATGCACTATGGTGAAGCCTTCATTTCTGTGAATTGCACTCCTTTAATTTGTTCACCGCACATGTTATTTATCGTTCACGGAGAGACACCACTAGTGAACTGTGGACCCCGGTCCATTTTCCTCATACTGATAAAACACCTACTGCTTTCACACTGCTTTCATACTGGCTTCATACTGTTTTTCTACTGTTTTCCACACCATACGTTTAACCTCTTTGTGTTCAGCAAAACCAGTGAGATTGACAACCTCACTGCTACGTTGGGACAAAGTGATTTGATTGTGTTGTGTAGGTTCCACGTTGCTGCTGAACCGGTAGTGTGCCCTGCCACCTCAGCTGCATCAACCTTCACAGATTGCTTGTCCTCCTAGTGGTCGATTCAACCTTGGTTTCTTTTCTGAGAGAAAACTTGCTAATGCACTATTCACAACCTTTCTCTTGGGGTTTACCAACGTCAGCCTCACGTCAAGGTATCATCAGCCGCTCTTGTGAATTCTAGTTGGCTTGTGACGTACTGTATTTACTGTTACCATTCCTTGACATAAGCATACACCTCTAAAAAACATTTTCAATACCTCTGTTTAATAAAATAAAAAGCTCTAGGACATGAGTTGATCCCTGCTTCCCTCTGCGAAGGGCCTTTCTTTTACTTTTATGTTGAGTCTCCATCTTCTAACTTTATGCAAAGTTGAGAGAGCATAGTTTCCATTCTGAGTTTAACGTGTATTTGTCCCAAAAACATTATTAATTGATTCATGATGGTTTATTGTTTGGTCTCTAATTATTTGTTCTAGTCTTACTCATGAACTTTGAAGGTGTCCTGGCATTTATGTTTTGCCCCATTCTTAAGGAAAAGCGAAATATCACTTTGCCATGTTATCTCTATGCATGAAACAAACGTATATCTTTCAGTACATTATTATGCATGATCTTTTATTTGTGTTACTTCTCATGATTCAAGGTGATTGCTATGCTTTATTGTTAAAATTTTATTTATCATGCTTGTGTTAAAGTACTATGATCTCAGCTTACATATGCTTTTACATTATTTATGATGAAGTTTATGTTGGTGGCACGTCACCTCAGAAATTATGTGTTTTTATCGTTTACCTACTCGAGGACGAGTATGAAGTAAGCTTGGGGATGTTGATACGTCATAAATGTATCCTTAATTTCTGATGATCCATGTTGTTTCCTACATGTTTGCTATACACTTTATGTCATTTTTATTGATTTTCCGGGCTAACCTATTTACAAGATGTCATAGAGCCAGTTCCCTGTTTTCTGTTGTTTTTAGTTTCAGAAAAGTTGTTCTGGAAATATTCTTGGAATTGGAAAATTCGAAGCCCGAAAGTCTTAGAATTCCCGAAGGTTCCACGGATCCCCAAAGAGACCTGGAGGGGGGGCCACACCATACGGCGGCGCCCCCTGGCCGCGCCTGGGGGTGGTGTGGGCCCCTCGGGCGTCCACCGCCATCTCCCTTTCGCCTATTTATACCCCCCCCCGGTACGTCAACCCTAAAAATATACCACTTCGTCCCCAGAAACACCCGAGGCCGCCGTCATCATCATCCCGAGATTGGGAGGATTCTGGAGCTCTCTGATACGTCGAAAACGTATCTCTTTTCCGAACACTTTTCTTATTGTTTTCCTCTAAACTTGTGTGTTTTGAATGCAACTAACATGGACTAACGCTGTTTTCAGCAGAATTGCCTTCGTGTCTCGTTTTTGTGCAGAAAAATCAACTTTCGGGAAATTGCCCAGAAAAGACCCCATTGGTCTTAAAACACCGAAAGACCCCGGGAGCCACAGGGGGGCCACAAGAGGGGCCAGAGGGGGCCACACCACCCCCTGGCGCCCCCCGTAGGTCGTGCCACCTGGTGGTGTGGGCCACCCAGAGACCCCCTCGGGCTCCCCTTTCGACTACATATTGCCTTCAACCCTAAAACACGAGGGGGTTCGTCATATTCCACAGAAACACAACTGAGCTCCGCCGCCACCCCGAACTTTGATTCGGGGATCAGAAGTTCCTGTTATGTCACCCTGCCGGGATGGGGAATTGGAGGAGATCATCGCCATCGTCATCACCAACGCCTCTCCATCGGCCATCCATGTTTCCCCCATCCATGTGTGTGTAATTCCCTCGCTGTAGGCTGAATGGGATGGTAGGTATTGGATGAGATCGTTTATGTAATAATGCCGTGATTGTTAGGGCATAGTACCTAGTATCCTCTATTAGTGCTATTGACATGCAAATTGTTATGCTTAATGCTTGTCACTTTGGGCCCGAGTGCCATGATCTCAGATCTAAACATGTTATTGAATCACGATGATAATTATTGTTTCTTGATCATACCTGCAAGTTGTTTACACATATCGTTGTCCAGAACTCGAGGCCCCAAAGTGATAGAAATTGGGACAACCAGAGGGGATGGTTGTGATGTCAGGATTACATGTGTTCACGGAGTGTTAATGCTTTGCTTCGGTGTTCTATTAAAAGGAACACCTTAATTACCATTAGTTCCCTTGTGGCCCCGCTGAAAACGGGCTGGTAGGACAAAAGATGTTGTGCAAGTTCTCATTGCGAGCACGTACGACTATTTATGGAACACATTCCTATGGTTACTGAGTGCTTGGATGCTTTATCTTATTTATCTGCAATTCCCATGTCTTGATTATTATATGAACTATCTTATCCATGAAACACCCGTTCATCTATCCCTATGCCTACAGTATTTAATTTCGCCGTTTACTTCAAACACTACTGTTGTTCTTTTCATTTCACTGCTGCTATTATTTCACTACTTCTGCTACTATAGAGCTGTTACTACTGATAAATCACTACAAACAAGTCAACTTTTAGGTGCAAGTGAATTGATAACTCACTTGTTAAGGCTCACAAATATTCTTTGGCTCCCCTTGTGTCAAATCAATAAATTTGGGTTTTACTTCCTTCGAAGACTGTTGCGATCCCCTATACTTGTGGGTCATCAAGACTATTTTCTGGCGCTGTTGTCGGGGCGCATAGCTTTATTTCCGGGATCACCAGAGAGTACTATTATATGCTACCAATCATTCATCATGGGTAAGACTCATGATGGAAAGTTTCCTATATGACCAAACACTACAAGAAGAGGTACAACTCTGAACACTTCTATTGCTATTGATTCACCGTCTGTTATGAGTAAGCTACTTACACCACCACATACACATGCTCCACATGCTACTTCTGCTGAATCTGAAAATACTTCTGATACTTTTGATGATGCTTCTATTGTGCTTGATGATAGTGGTTCTCTCGGTCCTTTCTTAGATGCTACTATTGCTAAAGCTAAAAATATTGCAGACACTCAAACTCCTGATAAAAATCCTGTTACTCCAACTGTTTCACCTGAGCTTAGAGAGAATCCTAGTGATAATTTTGATGATTCCTATATTGAACTTAATGATGATCTTATTGATGAAATACATTCTATGAAGGATAATGATGCTGCTATAAGTCTTATTGAAAGTCGTGCTGTTAAATATAAATTATCTCCTGATGCTAATTTGCCACTTCTCCCATTAATATTAGGGATAAGGACTATGATTTCTCTCTTGATTTATCTTATATATCTATTGTTGAGAAAGACCCTTTTTGTGGTACTGAAAATGAAAGTGCTATGAAACATATGAATGAGCTCTACTCTTTGAGTAGTTTATCTCTGATAATCTTAAGAAACATAGTTACTTTGTTGCTAAAATATTCCCTTTCTCATTAAAAAGATGAAGCTAAAACTTGGTTTAATAATTTGTCTCCGGGGTCTATTGATAGTCATATTGGTTAGGTTAATGTTTTCTTTCAGAAATATTTTCCTGCTAGTGCTCAACATGCTGATTTACAAAATATATTTAATTTCAAGTAATTGGAAGGAGAGAAATTGCTTGTATCTTGGGCAAGGTTCTATTCTTTAGTTAGGGCTACACCTGGGCATAAGCTAGAAAATAATGAACTTCTTGATATATTCTATAATGAAATAACTGTTGAATCTAGGACATACCTGGATAGTTGTGCTGGTTTTGTTTTCAGGCAAAAAACTCCACATGAAGCTGAGGAATTAATGGCTAAAATAAGCCAAAATCATGATGATTCGACTATGGTTGAGCCTGAGCAGGCCCCTACTCCAGTATCAACACCAACACCAACACCCGAGAAGAGGGGAATGATTGAATTAAATTATGAAGTGATGAGAGAAGCCAAGAAATCTCTTAAAGAGAGGGGTATTCAATCTGAAGATGTGAAGAAACTTTCACCTATAGAATAATTATGTAAGCCAATCCCTCACTCATCCACCATTGAGGTAACTCTCTCCAATATTTTGATAGTAGAGATATTCCCTATAATAAACCTCCTGATCAATGTTTAGATGAATTTGATAGTTATGTTATTAAGCAAGATATTTTTAATATGAGAGTGCAAAATCACCTAATGGAAAACTCTAGAGCTATTGATAATTTGCATGGTATTATAGAAAGAACCTCTAATGATGCTAAAATGCTTGTTAAACATTTTCAAATGGTTCAAACTCAAATTGATCAACTTGCTAAAGTGCAAAAAGATTTGCTAGTTAATGCTTCTAAAGAAAAACATGCTTATGAAATAAGAACTAGAAGTGGTATTGCTACACAAGATCCTTTATATCCTGAGGGACATCCTAAAAGAATTGAACAAGATTCTCAGAAAACTAATAATAATGGTATTCATACTAAGAAGAAAAAGGAGAAGAAACATAAAACTGTTGTAGAATCTGTCGTGGGATAATCACGACAGACGTTACCGGGGGTAATTTATCTTGGGGCAATTCGACTCTGGTGTTTGGGAGAGGGTTTTGCTCAGGGGAAATCATGCTGATAATCGATCTGGTAGCTCTGGCAATCAAGTCGCCGAGTCTTCGATCTAGGGTTACAATCTCAGCTCTCGTATTACAGGGGATACTCGTATAGCTAGCCCAAAAACTCGTGTTTAATCTAACCCTGGGAGCCGGTTTATACAATACCCACCCCCCTGGCCTCTTATCCAAAGCATACTCGGAATCCTACCCGGTCACCGCGTGCAAACCCTAAGTTTCCTTATCGAAACCCACAATCCGGGTTACGAAGCCTACACTCCTGGGCCTTCCACAAACTCCTATTCCTTAAGCCGGGTCTTGCGCAGCTCCCTTTGGGCCGAATTACACCTTGAAGTTAGCCTACCGGGTTATCATCCCTCCATCAGTAGTCCCCAGAATAGCTTGGGCTTCGCGGGATCCTCCTTGAAGTGCATGCTATTCCCTGCAAAAATAGTAAACATACAAGTTCATAAAAGACTGGGTTAGGTTGCTTTGATAAACAGCTAGGCCTAACTCCACAGGTGGTCCATATAATAACCCGGCTTTCTCCGAATCCAACGTCCTTTTCCCGGGTCAACACTCCGAGGAAAACACAGAAGATCCGGCTCACTTTGTTCATTATTTGATCAGGATATCGCGGAGACGATTTGCTCTGATCTTTTCCGGATATCACGCACAATCACCTAACACTTATCCCAAAAAGTCCGGGCGGGTATCTCTCCTCCCGAAATTTTGGCTCCCGCTCCTCAGGCCTAGGGTTCTCCACCCGCCCCTATAAATAAGTGTCCCCGGGGACCCCAAGCTCTACACTCCATTTCCCCTATCTCCTTCTTCTCCAATCTCTATCTCGGCGCTCCTTCGCTCAAGCTCGAAGCCACGCCACCACGGCGTCTACGGGCACACAACCGGAAGAGTGCCGCCGTCGCCTGCGCTCCGCATCGGCTCGCCCCGCGCCGCCGTTGACCGCTGCCGCCGCGCCCTCGAACCAATCTCCGGAGGTTCCAAAGGGCCACCGTGACTGCGCCATCTGCCGCCACCGCGCTCTCCTCCAGATCCCGCCGGTGAGCAACCTAGCTCCATCGATCTTATCTCCAATCCTGCTCAAACTTGCTTTGATTTAGATCCGCTCTGGGATGGTTTTCTTGCTCCACATCTATTGGGTACCCGTGCTCTTGTTCTTTCACAACCAACAATCAAGATAGATCCAATAGCACACCTCGCGATGCACCTCTACTACCTATAGTCACAATTTTCCCCGTAGATTTTTCTGTCTAGATCGAATCTGTCAAAGTATCTCATAGTTGCTCTTGGGTTAACCGGATGATCAGTCATTTCCGGGTCTTAGTTACTTACACTCTGCACTTCTTATCTCCTGTTTTCAGACTACGCACATGGCACCCAAGGTCAACACCAAGACGAAGGGAAAACAGCCGGCGAAGACAAAGCCGACTCAATCCATATCCGCCAACTGGGCAAGGTCCACGGTGACCAAGGCCAAACTAGATGAGCTGGCAGAGTCGGGCATCCTCCCCGCCCGGGAGGATATTCATTGGCGCGTCCCCGGGGACGAGACTAGGCCCTCCCCGGGTCTCGATGAGGTAATCTGCTTTGTCGATCATGTAATCCGGGGATTCTGTCCCCCGGGTCACTCCTTTTTCCGTGAGCTGCTTAGCCACTATGGCCTCCGAGTCTTTGACATAGGCCCCAATTCTATGTTAAATATCACTCATCTCATCGTTCTCTGCGAATCATATTTATGCATCCCCCAAACCTTGCGCTATTCCTCGAATTGTTCCAATGCAAACCGTGCCGCGAAAGCGGAGACGGGGCCCTCCTGGCTTGCGGCGGGGTATCAGTCCAGAGGCGGAAGAACTCGTTGATGCCGACTCTGAGCCTCAATTCCCACTTCAAGCACTGGCGGAAGACCTACTTCTACTGTCAGGATACCTCCCCACCCGGCGAAAAGAATCTGCCGGGTTTCTCTGAGGGCCTTCTTGATCTCTCCGACACTTTTAACGCTTTCGCTTCCGAGTCGGATAGGGAGTACATCCAACCCTTCCTTGCCAAACTTGCTGTCCTTTCGGCCCAGGGTCTCCTTGGGCTTAACCTAATTAAAACTTGGGTGAATTTCCGAATCCAACCCAATGCCATCCGGCCCAAGCTGATGTGTGAGTATTCTGGGCACGTCACGGATTCGCTCCGCTACTCTCTAAGGAACTATCCGGCTACTGATACAAACAAGATAATCAAAAGTTTCTTGACCGAGAAAATGGAAGTAATCCGGACTATAGCCGGCTTGGAGCCGTTTACTCGCGATAACCCGGCTCCAGCGGTAAGATCCGGCCTTAGTTCTTTATCCTTATACCTTTGCCTGACACAACCGCTAATTTCTACCATTATACTTTTGTTTCAGGAAGGCAGCGCTTTCTGGAAGATCGAGACCCCTCCTCCTTCCGAAAACTTGGAAGAGGAAGAAGAATTGGCTGACTCGGACGAAGGTATCATCCGGGTTTCACCTATCCCCATTTCTGTTAACTTGCTTTCCCGCACTTTCTCTTTTTTTGACTGTACACTATGTTTTCCAGGGATGGAGGATAAGGAGGACAAAGAAAACAAGGAAGATCCG
The DNA here is from genome assembly GCA_028641055.1 of Alopecurus myosuroides. Classification (NCBI taxonomy): domain Eukaryota; kingdom Viridiplantae; phylum Streptophyta; class Magnoliopsida; order Poales; family Poaceae; genus Alopecurus; species Alopecurus myosuroides. The sequence continues at coordinate 111,621,560 of CM054059.1, read as the reverse complement.
GAGGAGACCCAAAGTGATGAAAGCGAGGTAGAACCGGAAGCCGAGGTTGGGGCCAAGAGGAAACCCCGAGGGGTCGTATTCAAGGTTCCATATTCCTCTATGTCCTCCAAACCGTATTCATTTGCTAACATGTGCGAGCTTAATCAACGATTGTCCGATTCACCATACTTGAAGGAGCCCCCTACGGTTAAGCGCAGGGTAACCCGGAATTCCCCGGGTGAGGATCCTCTCAACCCGGGTATCCCTTCGTTCCCAGTCCGCCGTTCCGGTACTCCCTCAACCCATCCTTCCAATTCACCTCGAAAACATCCTTCTCCCAATCACCCCCTAGCTGGGCAACTCCGAGTCTCACTTTCTCAATCTTTATCAGCCTCGTCCGGGTCTAGCAACGACCTTCCAGCGGACTTTTTCGTGAATACCGGGTAAGCTAGCTTTCTTGCTATTTAGACATACCGACACCTTCCATAAGTTTCCTTCATTATATACTAACCGCCTGCTTTATTTCCCTCAGAGCCAAGGTCACAACTAGTGACCCGGACAATATGGATGTTGATGACCCGGCTAAGGAGGATCCGGTTGATACTGTGATGGCCACGACGGGCGGCGCTGGAGAAGAACAAGTTCCACTGAAAGACCCGGCCGATCAGGAGGCCATGTATCCAATCCCCTCGCATACACCCGAGGATGACGACGTCGTGATCCTGGGCACGGGAAGGAGTGAGCCCACTCCCAATACCCAGGCGACCCGGGTGTCCCCCCCCTGAAGGAGAAGACTCCATCTCCGGGTAACCAGAATCCCGGTTCTTCCAGCCTGGATCTCAACAAACTTTCCTACGACGAGATGATGAACGCGCTCTTTGCTTTGAAGACGACTGAAAGAGATATCTTGGAGGCCATGGCTGCTGAGCACCAGGTAATCCCGATCAACATTACTTATATACTCATCTAATCCCCAAGTTCCGAGTGTAACTAGGCAAAGTTGTACTCGGTACTTTCTTTTATACCCGGCCTTTTCGTATATCCGACTAACCTTTCCTTTTCCCTCTTCCTCAAGCGCAAATGACCCGTTCTGAGGAGATTTTGGCCAAAACCAATCAGCTCCTCGAGAGCGAGTCAAAACTGCGGGCAGGGATTGAGGTTGAAGTACAGAACCTCGAAAGAGATGTTGAAAAGTACAAGAAGAAATACCGCATTGCGGAGAATACGTTGAAGAAGCTCTCGGCTCAAATTGCCGACACTTATCGCTCCTTGCTTGGTAAAAATCTGCAACTTGCTAAATATACTGCTTTACATACGATAACTGAGTGTTGTTGCTTTAACCTTTTCTATTTATACTGCAGGTCCGGGTGATGCTGCCCCAGATGAAAATGACATTCAGAAGTTGAAGACACTGAAGGGCGTTATCCGGCAATTTTCTGCCGGCACCAGGTGGATCCTAGATGCTGTGCAGTGGCCGGCTAAGGGCTATTGTGGCCTGGACACACTGCTTGAAGCGTGCTCCACTATCCCTGAGTGGATCCATCTCTGGAAGCGCTCTTCGTGCCGAGTTGGGGTGACCCGCGGGCTTATGCTGGCCAAGGCTTATTTCCCCAAGCTTGAGCCGGCAAAGCTTGTGGCCGGGTTTCTTGAGTTCAACCTTGACGGCTCTAAATTTTCCGCCAAGAACTTCAAAGCTATTCAAACTGAGGTGCGTCACTCGGCAAGCCAGATCGCCGACAGTCTGGAGTTAGAGAGGATTGTTACACCTTATGACGCGGACGACAAGCCAATCAAAGGAGATCTTCCCAAGCCCTTTGACATGCTAGAGAGGTGGAAGGCAGAATCTGCCCAGAAGAGGGAGGAAGCTGCAAAGAGGAGGGTTGAGGCCGACACTGCGCCTTCCACCTCTACGCCAGCTGTCCGTCCACCGGCTCGCGCCGACTCTGCTGCCCATCCAGATAAAGGGGCTGAGAAGACCGCTGAAGAGCAAGTCTAAGACCCGGCTGCCAAGGACAATGTTCAAGACTCGGCCAAGGATGCCTGTAAAGCTTCTTTTGTCACTGCCTCAAATACTTTTATTCGGCCAATGGGCATCTAAAACAATTATTCTCTTGATAGTGCGCCTGTGCACTTTTTGATATACTTCCTTGGTTTGTAATACGTTAAAAACCTTAATAGCTTTCGTGGCCCTTCTGGCCTTTTGCATGAGCTCGATGTTTCTCATCTTTGAACTTTTCTTTGCTATTTTTCCGATATTTCGCTACCTTTCCTATTGTGAGACTCGGTGGGTTTTGACAAGTGGACCTCTTCTAAGTCCCCAAGACTCGGATTTTTGGGTTTTTAAGCTGAATAGCTAAATAATTTGTTTCTTTGTTCAAATTCCCAAGTCCCCAAGGCCCGAATTTCCGAGTCTAGGGTTTGGATTTTTTAAAAAGAACAAATTGTTTTCGCTAAGGCCCAAAACCTAAATTTGCTCACGTAGGTTTGAAGTTATGCTTAATATATTTTGAGTTTCCGGCTGTTAACCTTGTACTCTGCATAACTTGTGGTTTGGATGACCCTTTTGACTTTCTTTCACTATAAGCCGGCTTTCGAATGGATAATCAATGCTGCTATAACTGTATAAAGACAGGGTCAGGCAAGTCCCGTTGGGAATCATGACTGATTGTAATTACACGCTAGCAAAGCATGCCACTTTCGTGCGAGTCACATCGAGCTTAAGCAAGAAAAGTCAAGAAATTTTGGCTCTATTGCCCGGTTATAAGCTTGCAGCCGTACTTATTCAAGTAATCGGCCCTTATAACTTAGTGGCATCGTGGCCGGATCTTTGAGTTTGCAACTGTGCTATTCAAGCAATCAGCCCCCAAGACCTAGATGTATGCAACTTACTAGAAAAACTGATATACTAAGAACAACAAATAACATTTACCTGAAAGAAGAGTAGAAAACAACAGGGAAATAAAAAACTTAGCAAAGGATACACAAAAAGAAACGATATTATTGTTTAACCATCTCTTTATTGATATGAGAAAAATAAGGTCAGCAAGCCGCCTCATTAAAAACCTTCCAGACACCCTGGATAGGAAAAGAGTGCGTCTGAAACCTGCTGCCTGTTACATCGTGTAATTCCACTTGTGAATCTAGCCTATTCTAAGTGTAGTAGGGACGCAGCTGAGCCACGTTCCATGGTCTTTCTCTTTCTTGCATAGATGAAGTTGTATGAGCGGTGTCATTGACAATAGCCGAATCTTCCCTTGCATCTACCAAGTAATACGATCCATTGTGCAGATTCCGGCTTATGATGAACGGTCCTTCCCATGGTGGAGACAGCTTATGTTTTCCTTCCTTTGACTGTACCAGGCGCAGAACCAGGTCCCCTTCCTGGAAGACCCGGGTTTTGATTCGCCGGCTATGATATCTCCTCAGGTCCTGCTGGTCCTGCTGGTATATGGCCGATCTTTCCAAAGCTTGTTCCCTGTGTTCTTCTAGCATATCCATGGCGTCCTGCCGGGTATTCTCGTTCTCCACCTCGACGTAAGCCGACACTCAAGGCGAATCACGAATGATATCACTCGGCAATACTGCCTCTGCACCATAAACCATGAAAAACGGTGTCATCTGAGTGGATCTGTTAGGTGTGGTGTTAATTCCCCAAACCACTGATGGTAACTCCTCAACCCATGCGCCAGCAGCTCTGATGCACGGGACTCGCAGCCGTGGTTTTAATCCGCGAAGTAACTCCTGATTTGCCCTCTCCACTTGTCCATTAGCCTGTGGGTGGGCCACTGAAGCTATGTCAAGCCGGATTCCGTTGTTACCACAGAATTTCTCCATCTCACCAAGGGACATGTTGGTTCCATTGTCCGTTATTATGCTGTGAGGATACCCAAACCTGTAGATGATTCTTTTTAAGAACTTGACTGTCGTGACTGCTTCACAATTGGTAACTGGCATAACTTCCACCCACTTGGTAAATTTATCAATAGCCACCAAGAGATGGGTCTTTTTGCAGGGTGACATGTGGAAGGGGCCCACCATGTCCATGCCCCAAACAGCAAACGGCTAGGTTAATGGGATTGTTTGCAACTCCATAGCCGGCACATGGATTTGGCGAGCGTACATTTGACATCCATCGCACCTTGCCACCAAGCGTTCCGCGTCTGCTAAGGCCGTGAGCCAAAAGAAGCCCTGCCGATATGCTTTGGCCACAAGGGATCTTGTGGATGCATGATGCCCACAGTCGCCTTCATGGATCTCTTTCAGGATCTGCCGGCCTTCTTTTGGTGCTACACAACGCAAAAATACTCCTGCGGCACTCCTTTTATATAACTCACCATTGATGATGGAATAGCCCTTTGCTCGTCTCAGGATTTGCCTTGCTAAAACTTCATGTGGTGGTAACTCGCCCCGTGATAAATAAGCTAAAAACGGCTCTGTCCACTCAGGAACGGCACGTACCGTGGCCACGAGCTCTAAATTTGGGTCTTGGTTAGCCACCTCTTCCTCAGACTCGGTTTTGACAGATGGCCGCCATAACTCGTCCAGGAAAATGTTGGGTGGAACCGGCTCTCTGCGCGAGCCGAGTCTTGCGAGTGCATCTGCTGCCTCGTTCTTTCGCCTGTCAATATGCTCCACCTCATACCCGGAAAAACACCCGGCAACCCTGTCCACCTCTCTGCGATATGCTGCCATAGTTGCATCCTTCCTATCCCAGGTTCCTGAGACCTGCTGCACCACAAGATCCAAGTCTCCATAGCATCGTATCCGCCTGATGTTCATCTCCTTGGCTATTCTCAAACCATGTATTAATGCCTCATACTCGGCCACGTTGTTGGAGCAATCAAAGTGGATTTGCAACACGTAGCTCAGTTTATCTCCTTTGGGTGATGTAAGTACCACCCCAGCTCCTGATCCCTCGTACTGTTTAGAACCATCAAAGTGCATCACCCAAGACTCGGAACTTGGTGTCGTTGTTGCCATGCTTGTATTAGTCCAATCATTGATGAAATCGACTAAAGCTTGTGACTTGATCGCTGACCTGGGCTCGTAGTTGATATGATAATCTCCCATCTCAATGGCCCACTTGGCTATTCTTCCTGTTGCGTCCGAGTTTCTGATAATATCCGACATTGGAATAGAGCTAACCACTGTTATGGGGTGTTCCTGAAAATATGGTTTCAATTTCCGGCTAGCCATGAAGGCCCCAAAAACCAACTTCTGCCAGTGTGGGTAACGCTGCTTTGCTTTCGATAGCACCTCGCTTACGTAGTAAACCGGCCTCTGTACCGGGTGATCCTTTCCATCCTCTTTACGCGCAACGACAACCACTGCGCTAACCGCCCGGGGCCTAGCCGCAATATATAGTAACATGGGCTCCTTAGGACCCGGAGCTGCTAAGACTGGTACCTCGGACAATTGCTTCTTTAGTGCCTCGAACGCCTCATCCGCCTCTTGGTCCCACACGAACTTGTCGGATTTCCTCAAGAGCCGGTATAATGGAATTGCCTTCTCCCCGAGTCTAGATATGAACCGGCTTAGTGCTGCTACGCATCCTGTGAGTTTTTGAACGTGTTTCAAATTTTCCGGCTTTTTCAGACTCTGGATGGCTTTGATCTTGTCCGGGTTTGCCTCGATTCCTCTCTCAGAAATAATGAATCCGAGTAATTTTCCTGCTGGAACTCCAAATACGCACTTTGTAGGGTTAAGTTTCATCTGATACCTTCTCAAATTCTTGAATGTTTCCTTTAGATCATCAATAAATGTTTCCGCTTTCCTAGTCTTGATCACCACATCATCCACGTAAGCGTGAACGTTGCGTCCAATCTGATCCTCGAAGCACTTCTGTATGCATCTCTGGTAAGTTGCGCCAGCATTCTTTAGCCCAAAAGTCATGGTCTTGTAACAGAAAGCCCCAAAGGGGGTTATAAACGATGTTTTCTCCCAATCTTCCTTCTTGAGATTGATCTGGTGATACCCGGAATATGCATCCAGGAAACATAATAGGTCACTTCCAGCCACTGCATCTATGATCTGATCAATCCTTGGAAGGGCAAACGGATCCTTTGGGCAGTGCTTGTCGAGACTCGTGTAATCTATGCACATCCTCCACTCGTTACTCTTTTTCAGTACTAGAACCGGATTTGCCAGCCAATCCGGGTGAAATACCTCCATGATAAAGCCAGCTGCCAATAGCCGGACAATTTCTTCTCCTATAGCTTTTCTTCTTTCCTCATTCATTTTCCTCAGGCCCTGCTTCACGGGCCTAGACTTGGGATCAACGTGCAAGCTGTGCTCCGCTAACTCGGTAGGGATACCCGGCATATCGCTAGGCGTCCAAGCAAAAACATCTTGATTTGAACGAATAAACTCCACGAGTGCTTTTTCCTGCTGGTTGTCCAGGTTAGATCCTATAGCAAATTGCTTAGAGGGATCACCCTCGACAAAGGCCACCATCTTGGTATCTTGTGCTGCTTTGAACTTTGCTCTCTCATCCTCCGTATTCGGCCTTTTTAACGCTGTCCTGTCATCCGGGTCTACTTGAGACCGATAATACTTGAGCTCTTCCTTTCTACAAGCTTGTTCCGCCATTGCCGCATCTCCTTCTTCACACGCAGCCGCTATAACCCGGCTCCCATAGATGGTGATGGTCTGCTTGGGACCCGGGATTTTTAGCTGTAGGTATACGTAACACGGCCTGGCCATGAACTTGGCGTAAGCCGGCCTTCCAAACAACGCGTGATAGGGGCTGCACAACTTTACCACCTCGAACGTGAGCCACTCCACTCGGAAGTTATCCTTTGATTCTCCAAAAGCGACCTCCAATGTAATCTACCCCTCGGGGCACGCCGAGTGACCCGGTACGATCCCATGAAACACCGTAGAACTTTTCTGTAACTGAGACTCCTTGAGGCCCATGCGTAGGAAAGTTTCCCAATATAGGATATTGATGCTACTTCCGCCGTCCATTAACACCTTTTTCAACTCATAACCATTAACCTGTGGCGCAACCACTAATGCTAAGACTCCCGGGTGTTCTATTCTTTCCGGGTGATCCCTTCTGCTCCATGTTACCTCTTGATCCGACCACCTCAGGTATCTCGGGACAGCCGAGGAAACCGAGTTTACTGCCTTTTTGAGTATCTTTCTATCCTTGTTAGAAGTTCCCGTGGTGTGAACGTGGTACTGGCCCAATTGCTTGGGGTTGGCCTGGAAACCTCCAGCTCCTCCCTGATTGTTACCCGGATTACCACCTCCTGGGTTGCCTGCCGGGGGTGGGCCATTGCCCGGGTTACCACCCGGACACGGTCCTACTCCCCGGCCTGCACCTCGCATTGCTTTCTGTATTTCCTCGTTCTTCCATCTGTGTAAATCTACGCATTGTTCCAGCGAGTGGTTTGACGGTCTGCCGTTCCTGCTGTGGCGCGGACAGGGCATCCTGAAGGCCTCTATATGATTAGCCGGCCTTGGCGGCCCTTGGTAATTTCCTCCATTAAAGTTTCCTCCATTGAAATTTCCTTCTGCTCTGGGTCTTGCCAACCCGGCCTCTGTGTTGGCGACAAACTCGGAACTTCCCTCGTATGGGCGCTTATTCTTGTTGTTTCCATTATTTCCTCCATTGTTACCCGGCGCAGGTCCATTGCCGGGTCTTCCACTGTTACTTGCGTTAGTTTGGGCTTTCTTGTCATCGACATCCTCCTTTGTGGTATCCGTGGCGGCGTGCTTGTTGCATGCGTCCATCAACTCTCCCATAGTAACCTCCGAAGCATTCCGACTAGATTTCATGCGTGTCAGCTTTTGCACTAGGGGTATGTACTTGCATGTTTTTGCCATAGCCTGTAGCGCATCTTTTGGCTGAATATCCGTAGACGAGTGAAGTATTTCCATAACCCGGCGCACCCAGCTGCGCGCCGACTCACCCTTCTTCTGGACACATCATTCTAGATCATCGATTGTGAATAACTTCCTGCACGTCCCATGGAAGTGCTTGATAAACGCAACTTTCAGCTCACTCCACGAATTGATAGATTTTTCCGGTAAATTGTTGAACCATAACTTTGCTGCTCCCTCTGACATCATTAAGTACATGAACTTGGCTTGAAGATTTTCAGGCGCGTTGCGAATCGACATGGCCATCTCATAGCTGCTCAACCAGGTTTCTGGATCCATAGTCGGCTCATAGTTCACCACTTTACCCGGTTCCTTGAACTTATCCGGGTAAGGCTCGGCTCTGCTGGCGTCCGACAAACACTTGGGCCCGGCTAAGATTGCCGGTACTGGCCTTAACCGGGAAACATGCGATCCAGCGACAGATGCGGCGGGGGGTGCAACCGCTACCGGCCCTCGTACCGCAGACCCGGCTGCTGCCCGCCTGGCTCGAGAACTGTCCACGATAGCTTGCGCGGCTGATACTGCAGGTGTTGCTGGTCTACGGGGAGGAGGCGGCATTTGCTGCTGCTCTGCCCTCCGCCGTGCTGAGCTTGTCTGAATATTACCGGTGTTTCCGTTATGCCGGCTTACATACGGCGTTCCATGCATTCCGCTCCTGTTATCCGGGTAATTGGCTTGTTGAGCCACTGCCGTGCGCAATAGATCTATCGCCCGCCGGGTCTCCTCCGCATGGGATGACTCACTTACGGGGATACGATCCAGCGCCAACGTTGCTGCATACACATTGTCCATGGTATTATTGAAGTGACCTGGCGGAGTGTGAAATCGTGGTGGTGGTGGTGGGGGCGCTGTGTTGCCAACAGCAACCCCTGTCCGCAACGTGGGCAACCTGGCTTGTACGTTTGCCGGCTATCCTCCTCCGGTCGCAGGCTGGTGTACGGTTTCCTGATTCACAAAGGAATTGGTTGATCCTGGGGTGTGATGAATAACGTGGCTAGGTTTAGAACTCCACCCGTTGCCGGTAATCTCGTTTGGTATCTCTGATGCATCCTGGTTGACTCAACCCGGAGCCGGTTCTCCAATGCCTCCAGCTCACGCTGGCGCGTGGCTACCCCTTGCTTCTCTGCTTCCACATCTCTCCTTTGTTGGTCCAATGCCCGGCGGGCTACATCCAGATCCCTAACCCGTGCCGCGGCGTTTTCCGGGGTTATCACCATAGCTAGCACCGTGGGATCCAGGATCAAATTGTTACTAAACAGGGCCGGGTGTTGTGGGTTGGAAGGACCCGCCCCTAGCGTTCTGTTCGCGATAAACCCGAACATATTCCTCTGCAATTCACTTTCCGGGGTATTGCTGGTGACTGAAGCCGACTCTCCGTCAACCCGGGCTATGACCGGATTTCCATCAGCCGGATTTTGTTGCTGAGCCAGTGCTCGCGCTGCTCCGACCGCGGCCGTGGTCACGTCCCCCTGATTGAGATTGGTTGCAGGGGCCGTGTAGACCGCGACCTGGCGCGCGATGCCTGGTGAAGACTCGTATTCCTCTTCATCACAGCTATCCTCCTCGTACCGATCCTCTAGCAGGTGCAGGATAGACTCGGTATCGTCTTCTCTCAAGACCCGGCCACGCGGGGTCCATGCCGGCTCCTCCGGCTGTTCCCTCTTCGTGGTGGGCTCTTCTATCGGATCTATCGTCCCGACCGATTCTTCTCCATCCGACTGAACGCAGGTCGCTTCTCTTGACACAGAATCACATCCAAAATCGTCAGGGATTGAACCGGACGTACGTACCATGAAGATGAAGACGTTGGCCCGGCCGATTGTGACGACAGATCCGGATTCGAGCAGATCCGACTCTGGCCCCCAGCCAAAATCGTCCACCATCTTCTCTCCTTCGGGGTTGGTGTAGATTTCACTGATGACGAGGTTCTTCATGTTCTCCCGAGCTTCTCCCGTGATGTAAACACCTTTGGACGTAGGCCCCACGGTGGGCGCCAACTGTCGTGGGATAATCACGGCAGACGTTACCGGGGGTAACTTATCTTGGGGCAATTCGACTCTGGTGTTTGGGAGAGGGTTTTGCTCAGGGGAAATCATGCTGATAATCGATCTGGTAGCTCTGGCAATCAAGTCGCCGAGTCTCCGATCTAGGGTTACAAAAACTCGTGTTTAATCTAACCCTGGGAGCCGGTTTATATAATACCCAGCCCCCTGGCCTCCTATCCAAAGCATACTCGGAATCCTACCCGGTCACCGCGTGCAAACCCTAAGTTTCCTTATCGAAACCCACAATCCGGGTTACGAAGCCTACACTCCTGGGCCTTCCACAAACTCCTATTCCTTAAGCCGGGTCTTGCGCAGCTCCCTTTGGGCCGAATTACACCTTGACGTTAGCCTACCAAGTTATCATCCCTCCATCAGAATCCTCTAAACTTGCTAAAGATCCTAATAGTATATCTATCTCTGCTTCTGAAACTGAAAGTGGTAATGATAAAAGTGAAGCTTCTGATAAAGAAGAACCTATAGCTGAATCTGAAAAGCAAACTAAAACTGCAAAGTATACTAAGGAGGATTTCATTGCTAATAAACATGGTAATGAGAGAGAACCTTGGGTACAAAAACCAATACCTTTTCCAAATAAGAAACACAAATCTAAGGAAGAAGAACATTATAACAAGTTTTGTTAGTGGATGAAACATTTGTTCTTGCAAATTTCTTTAACGGATGCTATTAAATTTGCCTCCTTATGCAAAATATATGAAGGATATTTGTCTCTAACAAAAGGAAGATTCCTAATGAGGAAATCTCCACTATGCTTGCTAATTACTCTTTTAATGGCAAGGTTCCTGAGAAGCTTGGAGATCCTGATATGTCGCACCCGGACTTCTAGAGGATACTCGCAGTTCCGTTGAACAGTAGTTGATTGGATTACGGGGCTTACCGGCACCCGCATCTCTTACTAGTAGGCCAACACACGTATGTGTGACAACCAACCCCTACTGTTCATCGTCTACGTAAACCATCCCATAGAAATCAGGATACTACCATTGACGTACTTCATACCATACACACATGGTACATCAACGGCGTTTAACAGAATGATAACACAACATATCTCTAGGACACAAAAGATGGAAATAAGTTGCAAATAGCTCTCACTAGAGCAGAGATAGCAAATACAATCATCCAGAGGACACATGTCCCAACATAACATCATTACATCTCAGCGGAAGCATTCAAAGGGTATGAGTAAAGACAAATCCAAATAGGCTTAAGAAGCCGGGAATGAAAAGAAGACGGAGCCCATCCACGATGTCTCGGATCCTGCCCGGGTCCGCTATCTACTCGTCAGCAGCCTCGTCAAACTCCACGTAGTAGCCATCACGGGGATCCTCGTAAGCGTAGTCTGCGGAAACCACAGCCCCAAAGGGGTCAGTACATAAACGTACTGGCAAGCAAGACTCACAGTTCACCAAAGTGTAACCCGTCAACACCAAGCACAGATGCCTTGGGTTCAACGGAAGAAAAGGGGATACAAAAGATGCTGCAACTGGCTGCTCTAACCAACTACAGAGTTACTATCACTTCAGGCTAACAGAAAGAAGATAAGATAGCGTATCGTAACCATCTACCACTAACCACCAAACAAACCCATCCTGGATCTCGCCCCTTATCCAAAGAAGCAATCCGAGGATAACTCACACAGTTGGATTAGTGATGGTTCAGATTGTTGTGTCAATAAGCCTATTACTAGTCAAGTTATCATTAGTTAGGTGTAAGTTGTTCTGAGTACTTGTTAGCCAGTACTTTCACAAAGTTAACCATAACCGCGGAAAACACGGCTTCTCGAGAAGATTTATCCCTGCAGGGGTGCACCAATTTGGCCGTACACGTAAGAATATCCTGCCAGATGGAATGCCTCCCACCAAGCGGGGCACTCAACACAACTCAACTCTTCTTCGCATCAAGCCCAAAGAACCACGTGCTGTGCGTGCGTGGCTAATCGAGCCCCCACGAAGAAAAGGGGGACCCTCATAGCACTAGAAGACCACGCCGCCCTAAATGCCGACTACAAAAGTTCCACCCTGGCCTCGGGTTCGTACCTGCATATGCGTGCATCAAATGGAAAGCCCGAACTAAGTGTGGCGATTTGGACGAGATGCGAATTGAATCAAATTGAGGGGGGCGCCCATACACGCTTCCCACATGCGGATAGTGCGCTCATCATGGATCAGTAGACAAGACCCTTTTCCTAATTAGGGTCGACACTAGCAGGCCTCAAAACCACGCCGGGCCTCCTGCCGGTGCCTTATCAGCATATTATTATTACCTCAAGATTAACAGGTTGTTGTTTAACATTGAGCCCCAGAACATAATAGAAATATAGTAACAGAAAGTAACGGGTAACAGACTCGAGCAAAAACAACCCTAAGCATGCTAGTAAGACACGGGCAACAAGCAAAGGGGTTATAGGTGTGGAGGTGAGGCTATATCAGGGTTAAAGATAACATGTGATAGGTTCGTAACAGAAGCAACTATTCATATGGCTAGCAGAAATAGACAACGGAAAGTATCGGTAACCAATGTTGAAAGGATCACAATGGTTCATGTGAGTGAATACTTGCCTGCAAACTCAGCAGCCTGGTACTGAGCTAGATCCTCAGAAGGGGTGCTGTAAGTATCGTCTGTCTCAACGTCGTCGTCTATCCGAGAAGAAGCAAACAAACAATGCAGAAAGATAAACAATCAATAACACGGCATAGTGCACAATCATGGGATGATGCATGTCAATTTAACGGATGCATCAAAATAAACCAGTTGACATGGTAGCATAACACAATTAATTGGACCCACATGCAATTTGAGTTGCATATGAAAAGGTCCAAGAATTATGGTTGAAACAATTGTTTTGCAACTAACCAATAGGTGAAAGTGGATTAGTATGATGCATGGATGAGGAAAACAACAAAATAACAACAATAGAACTAATTGGAAATAAGGTTTACCAATTTTAGAAATTTATTTATTAAGTTAGGAAATTTTGGTTCCTTAAAGGTGTTACACAAGCATTTGTTATTTTCAGCAAGTTAAATTGTTCAAAACAGATAACAAAGTTCATATTTGAAAAGAACATAAAATTTTGGGTGGATTACATGTTTCAATTATTGAAAAAGGAATTACAATGATTTAATTATGAATTAAACAAGTTAAACAAGATTTAAATGAAATTAATTCAAGTTTGAATTTATTTGAATTTGTATTTTTTCAAAACATAAATTCAAATTCATATTTGAAAAGTTGATACTTTTCTAGTTTGAAAACATATTTTATATGTTCAAAAATAATTTAATTTAAACAAGTTATGAATTTAGCAAATTTAAATGATTTAAACAAGGTTTAAATTATTTAAGCAATTTTAATTCTTCAAAACATGAAACAAAATTTATATTTGAAAAGATGGTTCAAAATAGCATGGAAAACATATTTTATTTACATTATTTGGATTAAGTATGAATTAGTTATGCAATTATACAAATTTCAAATGAATTGTTTGAATTTGAAATTTGAATGCATTTGGATTATTCAAAACATAATACAAATGGTTTAAATAGATAGATAATTAAATTTGGGGCAGTGTACATATTTTATTTTTATTATTTGGGTTTATAAAATGAAAATTATTTGCATTTTAATATTAGGGACCATTCTGTAATTTAGCAAGGACTTAAAATTAAAAGAAACTGCGCAGAAACAAAACCTACCCTGCAGTGGCTAGCCCAAGCCACTGACAGGGGGCCCCTGGGCCACGGTGGCACGCGGTGCGCACACAGCAGCTGACAGGGGGGGCCACCCTGTCAGCGCGCTGCGCAAAAAGGTTGGGTTTTTCCCTGCGGGAGGGGGGACTCGAACCCTGGCCCTCCCGTGCGCGTACGCTGCGTGCAACCACTGCGGTGTGCGAACAATCTTGTCAGGTAAGGGGATGCAGGTAAGGTATTATTCAGTTTCGCGTTTCTGAATTTTTAACTGACGAACGAACGTTTCTGAACTTGACAGAAACGGTGCGGTGGCCGGCGGTGAGCTACGCGGCGATGCCGTGTGCTTCCGTGTGCGTGCTCGAGTGGGTGGTGCGCGTGCTCGAGTTTCAGAGAGGACAGAGAGAAGTTGGAGTGCACGGCGGTGCTCACCGGCGGTGTAGGTGAGGCAGAGGCTCGATGGAGGGCGGCCGACGACGAGCTGAGGACGGCGGCGGCGTTACAGGCCCCCTCGAGCTCAACGGAGATGTCGGGGGCGTAGAGGGTAGCACGGCGACTCGGTTCCCGTGGCTAGCTCGCGCCGTTAGCCATCGGAGACGGCGATCGCCGGAGAGGTTCAGAGGTGCGGCGCTACGGTGGTTGCAGAGAGGTGGAAAAATTCGCCGGGGAGAGAGAGGAGACGGCGGCGGAGCGAGGGGGATAGGGTAGCCTAGGGTTAGGGCAGCTCGGGGAACCCTAGGGTAGGTCTTATAGAGGGGGGGTAGGGCGCTGTTGGCCGTCGGCGCGGTACTGCCGGCGACGTGGCATCGCTCGATGAGCTGCCGTACTGCGGGAAGAAGAGAGGGGAGTGGCGAAACGGTACCAGGCCAAGGAGATGGGATGGGCCTGCGCGTGCTGCTCCCCTCCTCGCTGGCGTTTTTTTATTTTTTTTTATTTTTTGTTCTTCTGTTTTTTTTGTTGCAGAAATGGAAGAAAAATAATGGTTTTTGGGCTAGTAAAAATTAGGGAAAAAAAATTGTGACAACTCCTTAATGTAATAGTAACAAATGGCAAGTTTTGAATTCCAAAAATATTTGAATTATGTTGCTGTTTGAACTTGGAGTGAATTTGAATGAATTTTGTGATTAATTGATTATTGAAAACAAGATTTTAAATAAGGTGAACATATAATTTTAATTGGAAGCAAAAGATTATAATTGTGTTGTAATTTTCATAAGTTTAACATGGTGGTTGTTTTGGACAATGTGATTTGAATTTTGAATGAGAATTGAGTTAAATGAGTTATTAAATAAAATAACAAGTTAATAGTTCTATTTAAATAGAAACAACTAGTTGTTTTAATTGAAACCTTTATTTGGAAAATTGTAACATAACAAGTATGAAACAAAGCATTTGAAATAATGTTTGAATTTGAGATCGAAAGCAATTTGAAAACAGATGCAAAACAAAAGGGAAACAAATGCAATGAGTATGATGACATGATGCAAAACTTTAATTAAAGCAAGAAACAAACATTCTAGGGATGTTTTCATACTTGGGATGTTACAAAACGCCCCCCTTGAAGGAATCGCGCCCCGAGATTCCTTACTGAGAAGAGAAAAGGTCTGGACACTTCTTGCGAAGATCCTCGGTCTCCCACGTTGCCTCTTTATCGGAATGATGTGACCATTGCACTTTCAAGAACTTGGTGCTCTTGTTGCGAGTCTTACGCTCGGTCTCATCGAGAATTCGAATAGGGTGCTCCTCATAAGAAAGATCATCTTGCAGTTCAATGGAATCATGATCAACTGCACGATCTGGATCTTTGAAACACTTCTTGAGCTGTGACACATGAAACACATCGTGCACCTTGGATAGTTTTTCTGGAAGTTCAAGACGATAAGCATTTTCTGCACGCCTTGAGAGAATGTTGAACGGACCAATGTATCTTGGTGCAAGTTTTCCTTTCACACCAAAACGATGAGTGCCTCTGAGGGGAGTTACACGGAGATATGCCTTGTCACCAGGTGCATAGATCATATCCATGTGTTGCTGTCATAATAGCTTTTCTGACGAGACTGAGCAATCTTGAGATTGTCACGAATGATGCGAACTTTCTCTTCGGCTTCCTTAACAATGTCAGGGCCTAAGAGTGAACGTTCACCAGCTCCAGACCAATTGATTGGACTCCTGCATCTGCGGCCATAGAGAGCTTCAAATGGTGCCATGCCTATGCTTGCCTGGAAGCTGTTGTTGTAGGAGAATTCAGCATATGGAAGGCAATCCTCCCATTTCATGCCAAAGGAGAGACCACATGCTCTGAGCATATCCTCGAGAATCTGATTGACTATTTCGACTTGCCCTTGAGACTAAGGGTGATAGGCTGTGCTGAACAGAAGTTTGGTGCCCAATGCTTCTTGAAAGCTTTTCCAGAAATGAGAAGTGAATATGCTTCCACGATCTGAGCTTATTTCCAATGGAACACCATGAAGAGGAACAATCTTTGCTGTGTACAGCTCTGCTAACTGGCTAGCTGAGATTGTTTCTTTGACAGCAAAGAAGTGAGCTACTTTAGTGAGACGATCAATGAGAACGAAGATTGCATTGTTGCCCCTCTTGGACTTTGGAAAACCAGTGACGAAGTCCATTTCAATCATGTCCCACTTCCACTCAGGAATTTTCAGAGGTTGGAGTAGACCGGCTGTTTTCTGATGGACTGCCTTAACACGTTGACAAACGTCACATTCAGAAACGTATTGAGAAATTTCACGTTTCATGCCAGGCCACCAATACAGTGTCTTGAGATCCTGGTACATCTTTGTACTTCCAGGGTGAATGGAAAGAGGAGTTTCATGAGCCTCCTTGAGAATGATATCTTTGAGACTTTGAACTTGAGGAACTGCAATGCGTCCTTCGAAGAACACAGTTCCTTTGTCATCAACTGAGAAGGACTTAAATTTCTCCTTGCCTTCTTTGATGTGTTCTACCATCTTCTTGATTTCAGCATCACGAAGTTGTTCAGAACGAATCTTGTCCTCGAGAGTTGGACTGGCTGTCAAGCTAGCAAGATAGCCTTGAGGAACAAGACCAAGGTTCAGCTTCTGGAATTCTTC
Source organism: Alopecurus myosuroides (assembly GCA_028641055.1). Taxonomy (NCBI): domain Eukaryota; kingdom Viridiplantae; phylum Streptophyta; class Magnoliopsida; order Poales; family Poaceae; genus Alopecurus; species Alopecurus myosuroides. The sequence continues at coordinate 111,604,850 of CM054059.1, read as the reverse complement.
ATGAAGTGGAGGTTGGCTTTCCATGATCATGAGATTATTGCAATACGACTTGCGACTGAGAGCATCGGCCATAACATTAGCCTTGCCTGGAGTGTAAGAAATGGTAAGATCAAAGTCTTTAATCTTTTCAATCCATCTCCTTTGCCTGAGGTTTAGATCTGGTTGAGTGAAGATGTATTTCAGACTCTTATGATCGGAAAAGATTTCAGTGTGATTACCCAACAAGTATTGCCTCCATTTCTTGAGGGCAAACACCACTGCTGCAAGTTCTAGGTCATGTGTGGGATAGTTTTGCTCATGTGCATTCAACTGACGTGAAGCATAAGCCACAACTTGACGTTCTTGCATAAGAACTGCTCCTAGACCTTGGAAAGAAGCATCACAGAATATCTGGAAAGGTTTGGTAGTATCTGGGCCAACCAGAACTGGGGTGGAAGTGAGTTTAGTCTTCAGGAGATTGAAACTTTCATCACATTGTGGAGACCAAACGAACTTCTTGTCCTTCTTTGTGAGATCAGTGAGAGGTTTGGCAATCTTGGAAAAGTTTTGGACGAAACGACGGCAATAGCTAGCCAAGCCAAGAAAACTTCTGACTTGCTTCACCGTCTTAGGAGGTTTCCAATCAACAATTGCTTTAACCTTTTCTGGATCAATGGCTATGCCCTTGGCAGAGGTGACATGACCAAGGTAAGCAACTTCTGGAATCCAGAACTCACATTTGGAGAATTTGGCATATAGACGATGCTCGCGAAGTTTCATGAGAGTGAGACGAAGATGTTCTCCATGCTCTTCCTCAGATTTGGAGTAGACAAGGATGTCATCAAGATATACCACAACGAACTTGTCGAGGTATTCATGGAAGACAGAATTCATGAGTCGAGAGAATGTTGCCGGTGCATTGGTGAGACCAAAGGACATGACGGTGTATTCATATAGACCGTACCGAGTGGTGAAAGCTGTTTTTGGAATATCTTCCTTTCTGATCTTTATTTGATGGTAACCCATTCTCAAGTCCAACTTGGAGAATACTGAGGCTCCAGCAAGTTGATCAAAAAGATCATCGATACGAGGAATTGGATACTTTTTTTTGATGGTTTTCTCGTTAAGAGGACGATAGTCAACAACGAGTCTCTTTGTTTGATCCTTCTTCGCAACGAACAGAGTTGGGCAACCCCAAGCCGAGGAACTAGGTTGAATGTAACCTTTTTCCATGTACATATCGGTTTGCTCCTTCAACAACTTCAGTTCAGGAGGAGCTATCTTGTATGGATGCTTAGAGATTGGAGCAGTACCTGGTTCAAGCTCGATCACGAACTCAACTGCTCTGTCCGGAGGCATCCCTGGCAACTCTTCTGGAAAGACGTCAGGGAATTCACAAACCACCGGAACATTTTCAAGTAGAGGTAGAGGTTTAGCATCGAGGGTGAATAGCTGAACAGAACTTGATTCATTTGGAGAATAGACTATCTGGCCAGAAGGGTGGAACAGAGTTATTGACTTCTGAGCACAGTTAATCGTAGCTTTATTGGCCTTCAACCAATCCATGCCAAGAATGACATCAATGTCAGAATTGCCAAGCAGTATGAGGGAAGCAAGGAATATGTGAACTCCAATTAGAATCTGATTCCCGTGACTGATCTTGGAAGTTTGCATAGTTGCTCCAGGGGAGTTTACTACTAGCGGGGAAACCAAACCAACAAAAGGTAGTTTAACTGCTGTCGCAAAGATCTTTGACACGAAAGAATGCGATGCTCCGGTATCAAACAACACTTTAGCTGGAAAAGAGTTTACGGGGAATGTACCGAGAACGACGTCAGCAGCTTCCTCAGCTTTGTCGACCTTGACATGATTCACCCTTGCGGTCCTCCCGACAGGCCTGTTGTTGGAGTTGAAGGCTTTAGCCGGGGGAGCACGCACCATTGCCTGGTTTGTGTTGGGACGAGGTGGTGGTGGAGGTAGCTGCCTCTGAGTGCACTTGTCAGCGTAGTGCCCCGTCTGCTTGCATTTGTAGCAAGTGACGACACGAGGAGTATCTGGCCTTGGCTGCCCCATTGAAAACCTCTGACCTTGCATGTGAGCTGGGTTGGGTGGGCGGGGAGCAAAGCCTGGAGAAGCTTGGGCATATGGAGCCCGAGTGACAGCACCATTTGGCACCCAGATGCGGCGCTTCTGCGGAGGGGTGGTCATGTTGGAGGAGGAACCACCCTCACGCGAGTGCTTTCGAGACTCCTCGAACGCCTTGCGCCCATTTTCTTCATTGAGCGCGGTGTTAACGAGGTCCTCGAAGTCTTTGGCCTTGATGTTGGTGAGGGCGTACTTGAGTTCCGGGTTAAAACCTCGGCGGAACCTTGCCATCTTCTTAGCCTCAGTAGACACCTCATCACCAGCGTAACGAGCGAGGCGATTGAACTCACTCTGATAGCCAATGACGTCCAGCTTGCCCTGCTTGAGATAGCAAAACTCTTCACGCATCCTTTCCATGAGACCATCTGGAATGTGGTGCTTCAGGAAAGCTTCCTTGAAACAACCCCAGGTGATTGGATAGCCAGCTCTCATGGTCTGGTAGTTCTCCCACCAAGTAGCTGCCTGACCATTCAGTAGGTAGGAGGCATACTTGACCTTGTCTTCCTCAGCAACGTGAGCAATGTCCAGAGCCTTGGCCATCTCACGGATCCAGTCATCAGCATCCAGAGGCTCGCGTGTTGCCACGAAAGCTCTCGGCCCCAGACTCAGAAACTCCTTGATACTGACTCGTGGAGCGTTCTGGTTGTTGTGCTGATTAGCCTGGACTGGGCCATCTTCGTCACGACCTGAGTCATCTGAGTCAACAGCTCCGTGATTGGCGGTGGCTCAGGCGGGTTGTTCCTTGTTGGCGGCATCCTGAATGGAAATGCATTTTAGCACAACAACAGAAAAAGGATAGACTTGGTAACCGAAAGAGAGATCATTCCGACGCATGAATAGATAACCAACAGGTACATCATCACATGTTCAAATACATCAGAATATCCAACACACCATAAATGGTTCGAATGCCAAAGGATAACTAAACATAGCTAAGAATGGATACATCGGTACTCCCATGCTCATCACGCAGGACGGCGGTGAGTAGTACGACGAGAGGTACGGTGAGGAGCACGCCCACGAAAGTAGGTAGAACGACGATCCACATAGATCTGACGTGGTCTGAGAGCGATGTAAGGACCCCAGACCGGCAGTCTGAAACCCTACGTATGCATACATTCACGATCCCAGAAAGATCAGTCGTGAACAACATACACAGTTGGCACACAGAAATACATCATCCATTACACGAATACATAAAGGTATTACACAAATGATCACATGATCAAGTTTAACGCAACTGCCACATGGGGCAGGCAACTTATCAAACACAGCGGAAGACAAATAAAACACAACGTAGTTGAGCCCAAGTCACGCCTTAACCTACAGGCTGCTGACCCGGAGACGATCCTAGTTCGCAAAGCCGTCAACTCCGTACTTCTCTTCATAGATATCCTTTGGAGGCTCCTTCTCCAACTCTGATAAGTAGATACCAGGGGCGAAACCATAATGAGTACATTTGAATGTACTCAGCAAGACATCCATCATGTCACTTACCAACATGCAAATATGCTTATATGGTGGAATAGGTAGGCTACAAATAGGGTTCACTACCAATGGTGTTCATATATGATGACACCACAGTTGCAGTCAGGTTAATCTGTATCTTCGTTGAAGAAGATACTTCAGAAGAAAATAATATAGTTTTATTTCTCTTGTAGATATCACATGTACAAGAGGTTTTGTAAAACTTGGTGAAAGAATATTTTCTCTTTGCAAAACTTCTTGGAATCAGTTTCCAAAATTCTTGCTTAGAGTAGAAAAGGTTTTCTTTGCAAAACATTTTGTTTTGTATATCAGCATCTGGCTTTTCATCATCGACGATACCTCCACGGTATAAGTTTCCATTCCTTTCCGAAGTTCACAAGTTCAACACTTCCTTTCCAAAATTTCCCTTTCAAAACTCCTTTTTGAAAACATTGACACAATGCTAGCTACATGGCCATTCAACTGTCCATATCCGAGGACGCGGCTTCTTCGAAAAAGTTATACTCTGCAGAGGTGTACACATCCACCAGATCCAGTACACCTCCCGTGAACAATCACGGACTGTAACAACAGTATGTAAACATCAGGTATATGATCAAAACCATTCACTATGTTCAAGCTAGTATATGCCTATCTCTCGATTGAGGTTGTTCTCCCCGGCATCAAGTCCCACCCTGCCTAGCCAGGAGCCTCAACGAATGCATCCGGAGGGAAAATTAATCCCACACTTTATATGCCTCAACATTGGGAGTTTTGACGACATTCGGTTCGAGGGTACGACGCCCCTTATAGCAAGTGAGATAGCACACACTAATAAGAACAAACTTCAAGTTAAGCCCCGTGCCCATGTTGGGGTAGGGTGGCAGTACGGTAAAGGTTGTCCGGCGAAGACTAGGTTATGTGTCATTTTTGAACACACCACTTTCTCAAAAATGACCACTTCCACATTCCTCCGGAGAACAAGGATCCGCCTTTTCTCCGGGTTTTTCCGTAAAGCCTTTGTTTTGTAGAATCACAATTTTAGGGTGTCCACTTAGGGACTAGTATATTTGATGGTAACAAATACCATATGGTGGCCTATGGGCTTGGTATTTCCAAGTTTAACTACTGGCATGATAGTAACCTATAATATAGTATAGTAGTAAATTCCACATCAAAAATAGTTTTGATAACCAAGTTTTTTGTAAAACTTCAGAGGTAAAACATGCATGATATATAATGGTAAGTATTGTATCGGCAAGCAATCAGGATGCTTGCCTGGTATCTCTTTGTGTCCCTGGTTGTTGGAGTGACTGGAACTTGAAACAGAGCTTCCCGACACTTCCTTCCTCTTCGTTTTCTAACGTCGTAAAAAGAGAATAAAGGACACACATTCAGAACCAAACAAGACAAACAAGGCTACAAGTAATACATACAGCAAGCAATCAAGAAGTACCACCCAAGTTCTCAATTTTTCCCTTAAGAAAAATTGGCATAAAACTATAGTTGAAAAGTCTGCTTTTTTCCTAGTGTTTATGTGTGGCCAATTCAATGATTTTTAGTTAAGAACACCATGGACCAGTGGGGTAGAGCACATGTTACTAGACAGTAGGGTGTCACATAAAACACATTTTTATGTCTAAAAACTTCCCCAACAATCTCTATGGCTAGCACATATAATTTGCTAAAATACTCAAGTGGTGAAAAAGGCTCATGACAACAAGTCAAGCCTATTTTCCACCATGATGCAAAAGTACCAGTGGGTGTTCCACTAAAAAAAAAATGCTCACCCAGAGGTTAATAAGCCTCTGGTCACTTTTATAAAAGTGCTCCAAACAAACAATCTAGCATCCAAAAACTCCTACTCATACTAGTAGAAAATTTAGGAAAAATACTAGACTAGTTTAGGCTACACTAGTTAATTTTATGCACAAGTGTGCAAACTAGCAGAGGCAAAATACTCCTCTAACCAGTACCATAAATTCTACTGGATTCCACAAAATAACATAAAAAGCATAGCTAGGAAACAAGGAAAAACTATGCTTAAAATGCTACACATGTGAGGAGATTAATTCCTAGTCATCCAAGTGTTACTCATGCTTTTATGCTACTTAAGAGGAAACCTATCAGAGGTGAAAACCCTAAGATAATAATGCCACAAGGACATTCCATTCTCTGGTTTCCACACCAAAGATTCATAGTTTTCCCTAGGGTAAAACAAGACAAAAAGCATACATGAATATCCTAGTATGAAATTTAGACTTTAAGCATTGCCATTTAAATCTATTTCAAACACAAGCACCAAGTATCTAGAGGTGCTATAACCAAAATAACAGTACCTAAATGGTACTGGTTTCATGAGAATTAATCTAGCAATAAGCCTAAAAAGCATTTAAAGATCTACTCAAAACATATATAAAAGAAACACATCTAGTGTGGGGGAAATAATGTTTCCACCAAAAATGCAATGACACCAGTGGGTGTTCCACTATCATATCAAAGCATTAATAGGTCACAATGCCTCTGGTCCATTTGCTAAAAATTAACAAAAAACTAAACTAGCATCTAGTGCATTAACAATACTAGCAGAAAATAATAGGGTGCTTAAATAAGCAAGGCAATGCTACTCATGTTATTGTTTTCACACAAGTGAAAACTATAGGGGTCAAGTACTCATAATAACATAATCAAAATGCTACTGGTCCTATGAACACAATACAAAAATATGTGGCTACACAACCACAAAAACTTATGTCCAAAATTCCACACATGAGGGAATTTTTCCATAACAATTTCATAGCCATCACAAAGCTAATAGTGCTTTTCTACCAATTCCAATGCAAGATAGAAGAGGTGATAACAACACAAAATAAGTACCAACATGGTACTGAATCTAATATCTCACCACAACAATTCAATCACTTGTACACAAATTAATCAATCAAAAATTATATGCAAGTAATAAACTAGAGATAAAACATATGCTATAACCATAAATCATATTTCTTTTCCACTCAAGTCCACACAATCTAACATGCTAAAATATCTAATTAACACTTAGAAAACAAGTTCACACAACTTATACATGCTAGAAAACAATATTGCAACTCAAAAATATAATCACAACAATTAATTAGCTAAAATGCCAAAATGGCAGAAATATGCAAAACAAGGATCTGTCCACAAAATTATTTAGGATGCTCTAAAAATTAAACCCTTCTAGGTTTGGATAGCCCTAAACATATACAAGACCATCCAATTTGGTTTGCATCAAAATTCATCTTTAATTAATTTATAAAAATCACCAAAGTGCTCTCTGGTGTTTTACCAAATTGCCTGCCATTTCAAAAATACTTGGAATTTGGAAGCAAGGTTAATTGTTCCTGTTAGGAAATTTCAAGGGCTTTCTAATGCAATTGGCCTCACTTCATTCTGAGTTGTAAAATAAAAATGGTGCTCATTTTGGTGTTTCTGGTACCTGTTGCCAAATCATTTTTCATTTCAAATCTATCCATCCAAATGTAGATCTACAACTTGGAGATGGTTTAGAATTATTTGAGGTACCACTGTTAAATTTGGTTTGGTCAAATTAATTTGTTTGGTTAGGTTTTAAGGCCAAAAGCAACCATGCTAGTTTCTGTCAAAATTAAATGAAAAAAAAAACAAGTTGTTGGGCCAGATCTGGGAATAGGGCCGGTCAGATCTGATCTACACCGCGGCCAGAGCTAGCCCGTGAGGCTGACTCGCGGGCCTGGGCGCCACGGGGGCAGCCACGCAGCACAGCGAGGCCCCACCCGCAGTTTGACTTTGTCCGCGCGGGGTCAAGGAAGGATGACGCTATCGTTGCGTCAGCACGACGTCACGCCGGCGGGAATCTGCTCCGGCGAGCTCGAATCCGGCGAATCCGGCGACCAAACTGCGAAAAAAAACATCTAAACGTTGCTTACGACGAGGGCAACCGAGTGAGTGATGATTCGCTTCCCGGGAGCGACCGGAAAGGCGGCGGCGACGGCGCGCACGCGGCGGCCGGACGGCGACACGGCACGGCGTCGAATCCGTGGGCGAGGGAGGGGAAAAGGGCACGGGGACGGTCGCATGCTCACCCTGGACGCGTTGGAGGGCTCGGATGAGGAGGAGGGAGCTCGAGGCGGCCGGAATTCGTCGCCGGAGTCGTCGGGCTCGGAGAAGGGAACTTGATGGCGCGGCGTCTACGGCCCGTTTCGGCTCGATTCCTTCGGCACCGAGGTACACCACGACGAGGCGGAGCTAATGGCGCCAACGGCTGCCGGCGGCGAGGTCGTACACGGCCCAATCGACGGCGACCATTTTTCGGGCTAGGGTTCGATTTGTGAATTTTGCACAGTAGAGAGAGAAGCTTGAGGGGGTGAGAGAGGGAGCAGGTAAGAGGTGCACAAGGGGGTCTTTATCCACGAGATATTTCTTCTACTCGAATCCAAGAAGCATGGGCCTCCATGCCTGCTACTTCGTCATCTACAGGAAGAAGAAGAAGACCACGTGACTAGGATTACATTTAAGTCCCTGGAAAATTACAAGTAGGTCCTTGTACTCTCTGAAAATGGATGTTTTTCCTAAGTAAACAAAGTCATAATTTGAAATCCCTTTGCCCAAAATTCTTACTAGTTAAGATACACAACATATGTGAAAATTGGCTCATTTGCCTAAACTTGATAATTCAAAGTTGTTCAAATTTGAATTCTTATATAAATGGACATTGAATTTATTTGACTACTTAGGAGCTTCCAAAAATGATAATTTTTGGCACACATTCCTTATTTGATGTGTTCCTTATGTGGTAGAAAATTCAAGTCATTTTGAGTTACTTCCTAGAACAAACTTGTTCAAATTTCAAAAAGGTGCTGTCAAGAAAACAGGGGTTTTTGGCAACTTAAATTATTCAAAAACTTGTGCCCTTTTGGTTTTCATCCTCATTTATGATATAGAGAATGTGGTATTTATTTCATGGCATTTGGAAAAAGTTTGTAGAACAAACTTGTTCAAAATCCCAATTGTTGCTGTGGAGAAAAACCATGTTTTCAGGACTTTAATGGATTCAATTTTTGGTCTCCTCTTGTGTGTGTTCCTTATTTGATATAAGGAAGCAATGGTATTAATTTCATCTCATTTTAAGAAAGTTTCCAATAGTAACTTGTTTTAGTTTTCTGTTTCTGGAAATATTGGAAAATCTATTTAATAAAGCACTTGGCTTTTCTTTAGCAATGCTTTGCCAAAATATTTATGTGACTAGAGATAGCAAGTAAATGCTCTCTAATACTATTGTTTTTAATCTTGCAAGGTTGGAAAAACATTTGATAATATTTTGGTGAAGCATTTAAGAATGCCTCTTTTTCTGATAATCCTTTATGGAAATTTATTAAGTGTTTTCCTCTTTCTTAATTTAGGCCTTGTAATAATATTCAACAAGTATTGGATTCATAAGATAGTTTTGTAAAACTCTTTGATCAATATTTACTTTAGAAAATATTGCCAAGGTCATTGGAACAATATGTTGAATATTTTTATCCCTGGAACAATATGTTGAAAATTTTTAGTTCACTGCTTTGCTATCCTTTTAAGTTTGCAAGTTTATATAATTAGTTTGTTTAGTTGCACTTAAACAACCACAAACAAACACAACCAAGGTTTATTAGTAAAGCAATTAGCAAAACAACAGTGTTATTAGGTATTCCAAAATTGGGATGTGACAGGTCTTCCCCCCTTAAAAATAATCTCGTCCCCGAGATTCGCAAGCGAGGACTAAGGGAGGGCCAACAAACACAAAGTTAGTGTTGGAGTGCAGGTGCTTCCCCCCTTTGACTTTTCTTGGGAGGAGGGGTACTTCCCTAAATTATCAAATTCACTTTAAAAAGTACACCAGTACTGTTTTAGGTCCAAAACTTTTGTTTCCTGGTTTGAACAAAAATTAAGGTTAGTGCAGAACTACCTGGAAATGTACCGTTAATTATTACATGAGTTCCTAGCTATATCCCACATCTTACATAACCCATATGGAGTGGTCTACCACTCTCATAATAAGGTATATAAGAAGCTAAAAACATAGCTTGTGGTGCAAAGGTTAGGTTGCTAAGGTAAAACAAACAGACAGAACAATACTCATGGCAGTGGTTATTACTCACCACAAGCAACTATCACTTAAAGTGTTCATGATTTTAGTTGGATGTTTTAGATTCTTAAGATACTCTTAAGCACAATCATAACACAAGTATAAACTCATGCTAAGGTAAAACATTTAAACAAAATCCAATAAGCAAGCAAACAACACCACAGATGAATAGACTATTTATTCACTAGGTTATTGTTTATTAGAGGTTTTGGAATCCATCAATCATGAACAATTAGCAAACAACCAGTAGCTAAAAACCAATTAATTCAATCATAAAGATACTCTAAAACACCATCTTTACACAAGATGAAACTCCTATTTCACAGGCATAAAAACAGGACTGCACAAATAACATACTAGTATGAAAAATCTACACCAGCATGCTATAAGAGATAATCATATCCTATAACCATAGAACATGAAACTAAATAATTCATGGCATGATAACAGAAGTAATAACTTCCTAAACATGTTATATCAACACATATACTCATAAAATAAAAAGAGGGTACTACTAGAGCAACAATCACCATTTTTCTAGTGGTGAAACTAGTTTCACTCTAGAGAAGCAAATAATGCTATCATGATGTTTAAACTTAAACAAGCAAGTCATGAATATAAGTGTACCTAATAACAGTACACAAAACTTACTCATGTTAGTAAGCACAAACATCAAAACAATCCCATGATACAACTATTAAACATGCATAAATTAATTCTAGCAATTTATGTTTTTCTTAAACAATTACTAGCAAACAAGCAAGGTATAACTCACACAACCAGTAGCTATGCAAGTAATGAAAAGTTATCTAAACCTTTTCAAAAATCCATACACTCAATTTAAAATTATTCACAAACAATCTACCAATCAAGAGGAATTTATTTTATTTGCGAACAATTTAATTTTAGCACACGATAGTGAAACATTTCTTAACATGATACCCCTAAGGAATATTATGCTAACAAAAGGATCACACCTAAACATATTAGTATTTACTAATAAGAAATAAACTTCTCACTTTCATAAGTGAAAACAAACAATTACATTTTCCATGGTGGAAAATAGAAATCAATCACATAGTGAAACATGCTATTTTCACACATGTATATGGTTGGGGATTTTCATCCTCAAGCCAAAATACAATGGGCCAGTGGGCTATGGCCTACTAATACCAAGTAAAAAAAAAGGTACTAAACCTCTGGTTACTCATGAAAAACTTTGCATACCAGATAAAAATATAAGGCTATTTAATCTAGTGAAACAATACTAGTGCATATTGATAACAATGCTTACACATGCTTTACTATTAAGCGACATGTAAGCTAAAAGAGGTACAAGCATCAAAATAACAGTACCTAAATGATACTGGACTCAAGGAAAACATAGCACAATATCTACTAAGAAAGTATACACAGATCTAGCTCTCACAATACTTCCAAATAATAAACTAGAAGGTGACAAATGCCATTTCATTTTTTTATTCGAGTTTCCAATCATGCACACACTTTCTAGGGTAGATTTATTGTAACAAAACAACATAATAACAAGTCCTAACAACTCCATATAAGTTAGGAAGCAAGATTGAATAAAACACAAATTTATTTCAATCAAGAGCACACAAAGAAACAAACACCGGAAAACTGCTGTTTTCTAGATCTATCATATCCATTCCATCGTTCACTTAATTTCTAAACCCCGAATTTCATAGTACCTACAATGTCTACTAAAATTTGGTTTCCAAAGTAGATACACATGATATCCTATTGACTAGTAAACGAATAAGTCAACATCTTATTTTCTCGTGACTTCTCCTTTTTACCAACTAGATTAAAAGGTGTCTTAAATCACTTAATTCCTTGGTTTAGAAAGAGTTGTCAGTAGTTCGCATGCTTTGGTTAGGTGTCAACCTAAGATTAGGCAAAACATGTTAGTCTTGTTAGTTTCCTATTTAATTATGTTTGTCCGACAAGATACGACTAGCGTCATCGTACGTCGAATATTGAATTGTGCTCTTTTGATTGGCTTTTTTGGGGGTTGCGCATCATGGCACGTGAAAACTTCTTTTGCACCTTTCTCCAGAGGAGGGAGGTCCATAACTTTTAAAAGGGGATTTCTCTTGTTTGGTCTTTTAAAAGGGAACATAAAAAGGTGCGACATCTAGCCAACAGGGTAAAAAGAGTCTTTTGCAAACAGACAAAACATTGAGGTTTAGGTCAGTATTGGTTGGTTTTCTTCACGCCTTTTCTTCTTTGAGGATTGTCGTTGTTGGAGCTTTAATTGTTGGAGTGCATCACTGGTAGCAATGCTATCAGCTCGTGTGGCTTGATGGTCCTCTATTTAGGCCCAACGGTGCTTTCATTGATTGTGGGGGAGATGGTGGTGGTTCACGACGGGTGGCATTATGAAGCGAAAACAAGTATAAGTCTAAGCAACAAATTCTTGTTTTTGAATGCTATACAAACATTTTTGCTTGCAAAAATTTAACACGAGGCGATTCAAAAACAAGAGCGGGGCAAGCACAAATCCGCAATTTTTGAGCACCCCACAAACATATAGAAGCCTAGATGAACCAAATTCTACACCACAAAACAGCACAAAGTCCTACGGACACACATAAGCAAGCCAAAACACACAAACAAGGCTCCATTGGAGCTACGTAGGGGGAGACGACTCATGGAGTTATCGCTAAATTACTCCAAACTAGACTGATCCAAAATCCTAGAAGTGGCTGAAGAACTATATCTACTTCTGACCATCATCACTGTAGAGCTAGGCAATTATTTTGGTCTTCTCGGGACATCGGCAAGTATAAAAGTTTTTGGATGGAAACAAGATAATAGAAGTAAAGTTTTGATAAAACTTTATGCAACAATCTGTTTTTGAAACTCCAACTATTTTTTTGGACAGAATACTTCAAATACGAGAGATGTTTCAAAAACAGAGCGGAGCAGTTGCAAACCAGTAAGAAATAAACTCTTAACCGAGAGAGATACAAACTCTATAAGGCCCGCCCTTCGAACCACTGTTCAAGGACGCCCTTGATATGCATTTAGAATTTTTTGAAAAGATATAAAGGAGGGAAAATATACTAAAATTCCCTTAGATAAAAATAATTTAGATAGTAAATAGGTTTTTACTCAAAAATACTTTTCTTTCCTATCTGACGTCCACGCTAACTAAGGTCTCCTAAGGTCAGGATGGCTCTGATACCAACTCTGTAAGGACCCCAGACCGGCAGTCTGAAACCCTACGTATGCATACATTCACGATCCCAGAAAGATCAGTCGTGAACAACATACACAGTTGGCACACAGAAATACATCATCCATTACACGAATACATAAAGGTATTACACAAATGATCACATGATCAAGTTTAACGCAACTGCCACATGGGGCAGGCAACTTATCAAACACAGCGGAAGACAAATAAAACACAACGTAGTTGAGCCCAAGTCACGCCTTAACCTACAGGCTGCTGACCCGGAGACGATCCTAGTTCGCAAAGCCGTCAACTCCGTACTTCTCTTCATAGATATCCTTTGGAGGCTCCTTCTCCAACTCTGATAAGTAGATACCAGGGGCGAAACCATAATGAGTACATTTGAATGTACTCAGCAAGACATCCATCATGTCACTTACCAACATGCAAATATGCTTATATGGTGGAATAGGTAGGCTACAAATAGGGTTCACTACCAATGGTGTTCATATATGATGACACCACAGTTGCAGTCAGGTTAATCTGTATCTTCGTTGAAGAAGATACTTCAGAAGAAAATAATATAGTTTTATTTCTCTTGTAGATATCACATGTACAAGAGGTTTTGTAAAACTTGGTGAAAGAATATTTTCTCTTTGCAAAACTTCTTGGAATCAGTTTCCAAAATTCTTGCTTAGAGTAGAAAAGGTTTTCTTTGCAAAACATTTTGTTTTGTATATCAGCATCTGGCTTTACATCATCGACGATACCTCCACGGTATAAGTTTCCATTCCTTTCCAAACTTCACAAGTTCAACACTTCCTTTCCAAAATTTCCCTTTCAAAACTCCTTTTTGAAAACATTGACACAATGCTAGCTACATGGCCATTCAACTGTCCATATCCGAGGACGCGGCTTCTTCGAAAAAGTTATACTCTGCAGAGGTGTACACATCCACCAGATCCAGTACACCTCCCGTGAACAATCACGGACTGTAACAACAGTATGTAAACATCAGGTATATGATCATAACCATTCACTATGTTCAAGCTAGTATATGCCTATCTCTCGATTGAGGTTGTTCTCCCCGGCATCAAGTCCCACCCTGCCTAGCCAGGAGCCTCAACGAATGCATCCGGAGGGAAAATTAATCCCACACTTTATATGCCTCAACATTGGGAGTTTTGACGACATTCGGTTCGAGGGTACGACGCCCCTTATAGCAAGTGAGATAGCACACACTAATAAGAACAAACTTCAAGTTAAGCCCCGTGCCCATGTTGGGGTAGGGTGGCAGTACGGTAAAGGTTGTCCGGCGAAGACTAGGTTATGTGTCATTTTTGAACACACCACTTTCTCAAAAATGACCACTTCCACATTCCTCCGGAGAACAAGGATCCGCCTTTTCTCCGGGTTTTTCCGTAAAGCCTTTGTTTTGTAGAATCACAATTTTAGGGTGTCCACTTAGGGACTAGTATATTTGATGGTAACAAATACCATATGGTGGCCTATGGGCTTGGTATTTCCAAGTTTAACTACTGGCATGATAGTAACCTATAATATAGTATAGTAGTAAATTCCACATCAAAAATAGTTTTGATAACCAAGTTTTTTGTAAAACTTCAGAGGTAAAACATGCATGATATATAATGGTAAGTATTGTATCGGCAAGCAATCAGGATGCTTGCCTGGTATCTCTTTGTGTCTCTGGTTGTTGGAGTGACTGGAACTTGAAACAGAGCTTCCCGACACTTCCTTCCTCTTCGTTTTCTAACGTCGTAAAAAGAGAATAAAGGACACACATTCAGAACCAAACAAGACAAACAAGGCTACAAGTAATACATACAGCAAGCAATCAAGAAGTACCACCCAAGTTCTCAATTTTTCCCTTAAGAAAAATTGGCATAAAACTATAGTTGAAAAGTCTGCTTTTTTCCTAGTGTTTATGTGTGGCCAATTCAATGATTTTTAGTTAAGAACACCATGGACCAGTGGGGTAGAGCACATGTTACTAGACAGTAGGGTGTCACATAAAACACATTTTTATGTCTAAAAACTTCCCCAACAATCTCTATGGCTAGCACATATAATTTGCTAAAATACTCAAGTGGTGAAAAAGGCTCATGACAACAAGTCAAGCCTATTTTCCACCATGATGCAAAAGTACCAGTGGGTGTTCCACTAAAAAAAAAATGCTCACCCAGAGGTTAATAAGCCTCTGGTCACTTTTATAAAAGTGCTCCAAACAAACAATCTAGCATCCAAAAACTCCTACTCATACTAGTAGAAAATTTAGGAAAAATACTAGACTAGTTTAGGCTACACTAGTTAATTTTATGCACAAGTGTGCAAACTAGCAGAGGCAAAATACTCCTCTAACCAGTACCATAAATGCTACTGGATTCCACAAAATAACATAAAAAGCATAGCTAGGAAACAAGGAAAAACTATGCTTAAAATGCTACACATGTGAGGAGATTAATTCCTAGTCATCCAAGTGTTAGTCATGCTTTTATGCTACTTAAGAGGAAACCTATCAGAGGTGAAAACCCTAAGATAATAATGCCACAAGGACATTCCATCCTCTGGTTTCCACACCAAAGATTCATAGTTTTCCCTAGGGTAAAACAAGACAAAAAGCATACATGAATATCCTAGTATGAAATTTAGACTTTAAGCATTGCCATTTAAATCTATTTCAAACACAAGCACCAAGTATCTAGAGGTGCTATAACCAAAATAACAGTACCTAAATGGTACTGGTTTCATGAGAATTAATCTAGCAATAAGCCTAAAAAGCATTTAAAGATCTACTCAAAACATATATAAAAGAAACACATCTAGTGTGGGGGAAATAATGTTTCCACCAAAAATGCAATGACACCAGTGGGTGTTCCACTATCATATCAAAGCATTAAGAGGTCACAATGCCTCTGGTCCATTTTCTAAAAATTAACAAAAAACTAAACTAGCATCTAGTGCATTAACAATACTAGCAGAAAATAATAGGGTGCTTAAATAAGCAAGGCAATGCTACTCATGTTATTGTTTTCACACAAGTGAAAACTATAGGGGTCAAGTACTCATAATAACATCATCAAAATGCTACTGGTCCTATGAACACAATACAAAAATATGTGGCTACACAACCACAAAAACTTATGTCCAAAATTCCACACATGAGGGAATTTTTCCATAACAATTTCATAGCCATCACAAAGCTAATAGTGCTTTTCTACCAATTCCAATGCAAGATAGAAGAGGTGATAACAACACAAAATAAGTACCAACATGGTACTGAATCTAATATCTCACCACAACAATTCAATCACTTGTACACAAATTAATCAATCAAAAATTATATGCAAGTAATAAACTAGAGATAAAACATATGCTATAACCATAAATCATATTTCTTTTCCACTCAAGTCCACACAATCTAACATGCTAAAATATCTAATTAACACTTAGAAAACAAGTTCACACAACTTATACATGCTAGAAAACAATATTGCAACTCAAAAATATAATCACAACAATTAATTAGCTAAAATGCCAAAATGGCAGAAATATGCAAAACAAGGATCTGTCCACAAAATTTTTTAGGATGCTCTAAAAATTAAACCCTTCTAGGTTTGGATATCCCTAAACATATACAAGACCATCCAATTTGTTTTGCATCAAAATTCATCTTTAATTAATTTATAAAAATCACCAAAGTGCTCTCTGGTGTTTTACCAAATTGCATGCCATTTCAAAAATGCTTGGAATTTGGAAGCAAGGTTAATTGCTCCTGTTAGGAAATTTCAAGGGCTTTCCAATGCAATTGGCCTCACTTCATTCTGAGTTGTAAAATAAAAATGGTGCTCATTTTGGTGTTTCTGGTACCTGTTGCCAAATCATTTTTCATTTCAAATATATCCATCCAAATGTAGATCTACAACTTGGAGATGGTTTAGAATTAGTTGAGGTACCACTGTTAAATTTGGTTTGGTCAAATTAATTTGTTTGGTTAGGTTTTAAGGCCAAAAGCAACCATGCTAGTTTCTGTCAAAATTAAATGGAAAAAAAAACAAGTTGTTGGGCCAGATCTGGGAATAGGGCCGGTCAGATCTGGTCTACACCGCGGCCAGAGCTAGCCCGTGAGGCTGACTCGCGGGCCTGGGCGCCACGGGGGCAGCCACGCAGCACAGCGAGGCCCCACCCGCAGTTTGACTTTGTCCGCGCGGGGTCAAGGAAGGATGACGCTATCGTTGCGTCAGCACGACGTCACGCCGGCGGGAATCTGCTCCGGCGAGCTCGAATCCGGCGAATCCGGCGACCAAACTGCGAAAAAAAACATCTAAACATTGCTTACAACGAGGGCAACCGAGTGAGTGATGATTCGCTTCCCGGGAGCGACCGGAAAGGCGGCGGCGACGGCGCGCACGCGGCGGTCGGACGGCGACACGGCACGGCGTCGAATCCGTGGGCGAGGGAGGGGGAAAAGGGCACGGGGACGGTCGCATGCTCACCCTGGACGCGTTGGAGGGCTCGGATGAGGAGGAGGGAGCTCGAGGCGGCCGGAATTCGTCGCCGGAGTCGTCGGGCTCGGAGAAGGGAACTTGATGGCGCGGCGTCTACGGCCCGTTTCGGCTCGATTCCTTCGGCACCGAGGTACACCACGACGAGGCGGAGCTAATGGCGCCAACGGCTGCCGGCGGCGAGGTCGTACACGGCCCAATCGACAGGCGACCATTTTTCGGGCTAGGGTTCGATTTGTGAATTTTGCACAGTAGAGAGAAAAGCTTGAGGGGGTGAGAGAGGGAGCAGGTAAGAGGTGCACAAGGGGGTCTTTATCCACGAGATATTTCTTCTACTCGAATCCAAGAAGCATGGGCCTCCATGCCTGCTACTTCGTCATCTACAGGAAGAAGAAGAAGACCACGTGACTAGGATTACATTTAAGTCCCTGGAAAATTACAAGTAGGTCCCTGTACTCTCTGAAAATGGATGTTTTTCCTAAGTAAACAAAGTCATAATTTGAAATCCCTTTGCCCAAAATTCTTACTAGTTAAGATACACAACATATGTGAAAATTGGCTCATTTGCCTAAACTTGATAATTCAAAGTTGTTCAAATTTGAATTCTTATATAAATGGACATTGAATTTATTTGACTACTTAGGAGCGTCCAAAAATGATAATTTTTGGCACACATTCCTTATTTGATGTGTTCCTTATGTGGTAGAAAATTCAAGTCATTTTGAGTTACTTCCTAGAACAAACTTGTTCAAATTTCAAAAAGGTGCTGTCAAGAAAACAGGGGTTTTTGGCAACTTAAATTATTCAAAAACTTGTGCCCTTTTGGTTTTCATCCTCATTTATGATATAGAGCATGTGGTATTTATTTCATGGCATTTGGAAAAAGTTTGTAGAACAAACGTGTTCAAAATCCTAATTGTTGCTGTGGAGAAAAACCATGTTTTCAGGACTTTAATGGATTCAATTTTTGGTCTCCTCTTGTGTGTGTTCCTTATTTGATATAAGGAAGCAATGGTATTAATTTCATCTCATTTTAAGAAAGTTTCCAATAGTAACTTGTTTTAGTTTTCTGTTTCTGGAAATATTGGAAATTCTATTTAATAAAGCACTTGGCTTTTCTTTAGCAATGCTTTGCCAAAATATTTATGTGACTAGAGATAGCAAGTAAATGCTCTCTAATACTATTGTTTTTAATCTTGCAAGGTTGGAAAAACATTTAATAATATTTTGGTGAAGCATTTAAGAATGCCTCTTTTTCTGATAATCCTTTATGGAAATTTATTAAGTGTTTTCCTCTTTCTTAATTTAGGCCTTGTAATAATATTCAACAAGTATTGGATTCATAAGATAGTTTTGTAAAACTCTTTGATCAATATTTACTTTAGAAAATATTGCCAAGGTCATTGGAACAATATGTTGAATATTTTTATCCCTGGAACAATATGTTGAAATTTTTTAGTTCACTGCTTTGCTATCCTTTTAAGTTTGCAAGTTTATATAATTAGTTTGTTTAGTTGCACTTAAACAACCACAAACAAACACAACCAAGGTTTATTAGTAAAGCAATTAGCAAAACAACAGTGTTATTAGGTATTCCAAAATTGGGATGTGACAAGCGACTCTAGGTGTGGTGAAGTACATAGTGTCGACTCCCTGTGCTCCAAAGCGTGGAATCCCAGTGTAACCAGCACCGAGGTTGAGGAGTGGACCTCTAATCGGCTCGTAACCTCCAGCATCTGGCAGACGACGACCAACTGGCTGATCGAAACGTGCAAAGCGCTCATCTCCAACAAAATCTGTGGTGTAAGTCGCCAGACGAGTCAAAGCAAGGTAGAGCTGCTCCCTGACTGAAGCCAACTCCTGAGATAGTGTGCTGGCAACTGCGTCACTGTGCCTCATGAACTGAGCGGTGGTGTGCAGCCTGGAGTTATCATGCTCGTAGACATCCAGGTTGTCGTAGAGAGTGAAATGAACTCCCTCCGAAGTGATGTAACCACGGGGGATGTGGCGATAGATAGAATCGTCAAATCCCCAGTAGTCAGCACGAAGGACGGTGAGACTCACGTAAGCTGCCTGCTGCACAGCCATATCCACTGTGGAACCTACTGCCTCGTAGTGGTGGACGACGCTCATGCCATCATCTGACAGAATGTAGACGATAGCCTGGTAGTAGGTCTGGTCAAACTCTCGCTGCTGCTCGTAGACCTGGTACTCTGGTGCCCAACGGAACCCCAGATAAGTGACCATGTCTCTCAGCATCTCCGGATAACCGGTAGTGCTCTCGCAACGAGTCATCCGAACCACCTGCAGGTAGAACCTGAGATCCATCTGCAGATGATCGGGGAAGTTTTGATTAGACGCCGATAGAGAACTGAAGTGGAAAGCAACAACAAGGTTTCAACGGACGATAAGGATGTTGATAAGAACAGGATATCGAAGCAACATCGGGAAACACGAGACCAAAAACTCCTGAGGTACTACGGAAAACCCATCCGGGCTTCTAGAGGATCAATATCTACTGCTTAAGGAATAGAGGATCTGCTTCCGGGGCTTACACGCCTCCGTTCTCAATCGTGAGTAGGCAACATGATAAATCATGTCACAACCACCTCCATTCCTATGGTCAAGTAGATATAACTATCCTAGAGAAACAAGGATACGTGAAAACCTAACTTGAAAGTTTAGGTGAGAAAAGAAAACAACGTTGCACTTCCTTACCAGAAAAGGGAGGGTGGGTGGGGAAAGAAATAAAATGGCAGAATTCCTACTCTCACGTTTCATTTTTCCTATATAGCTACAAAAGAGTTTTTAGACTCAACTGCGACCAGTAAAAGGGATCCTACAGGCAGACAGGCTCTGATACCATTTGTCGCACCCGGAATTCTAGAGGATACTCGCAGTTCCGTTGAACAGTAGTTGATTGGATTACGGGGCTTACCGGCACCCGCATCTCTTACGAGTAGGCCAACACACGTATGTGTGACAACCAACCCCTACTGTTCATCGTCTACGTAAACCATCCCATAGAAATCAGGATACTACCATTGACGTACTTCATACCATACACACATGGTACGTCAACGGCGTTTAACAGAATGATAACACAACATATCTCTAGGACACAAAAGATGGAAATAAGTTGCAAATAGCTCTCACTAGAGCAGAGATAGCAAATACAATCATCCAGAGGACACATGTCCCAACATAACATCATTACATCTCAGCGGAAGCATTCAAAGGGTCTGAGTACAGACAAATCCAAATAGGCTTAAGAAGCCGGGAATGAAAAGAAGACGGAGCCCATCCACAATGTCTCGGATCCTGCCCGGGTCCGCTATCTACTCGTCAGCAGCCTCGTCAAACTCCACGTAGTAGCCGTCACGGGGATCCTCGTAAGCGTAGTCTGCGGGAACCACAGTGTCGGGGGGTTACCCCCGAGTAGGGTAAAGGCAAGTGGTAAAGGCAACAGTCAGAAGAGAAGTTTGGTCGAGTAGCCGCCTACCCGGTACTTGCTACCCGGTCGACTGCTACTCGGTCTCACAAAAAGATGACCAGAAGGAGATATCAAGCAAGTTATATCTGTTCGAGTAGAAGAGTTGGTCCGAGTAAGATTGGCGGGAACCTACTCGGGCCAGAAGTCAAAGGAGCCGTTCTGACACGGATCCCGCGTATCCCGGGTCCGTACTTGGCACTGTTCACAGCACTGTTCATCTGGGGACGGCGTGCCTGACAGCGACAGTGTGTCAGCAGGGCGTCGCAGGATAGGGGGACCCACTCTGTGTTCGCACAGTGATAACAGACTGGTTACTTGGTTTTGCCCAACGACTTTCTGCATCAGGACAAGCTTAGAAGCCAAAGCTGTCAGCGGGAACTCGGAAGAAGGACGGTGTGCACACAATGTCGACACTTGTTTGTATTTGGCTGTATCCGGCAGGGCACCGGGTATATAAGGTGCCCAGCCGCCTCCTGCGCGAGGCACGACGTTCACAAGAAAGCATTGCTAGAGCACACGCATAGATTCTTGACCTAATCCTACCCGGAGAGAGAAGAGTGGCTAATCGGTAGCAAGAACATTTGTACTGTGGCTACTCGGTGAGACACCAGAATACATAGAGAAAGGCAGAAGTAGGGGTTTTACCTCCTCACGAGGGCCCTGAACCTGGGTAGATCGTGTTGTTTGCAGTGTTTGTTCTTCACCTCACGCGTTTACTCGTCGCGTGATCCCTCCCCGAGCGCCTCCAGCGTCCTTCGTCCCCACATCTTTAGCCATCCTATGGCATCTGCCGTGACACCACCACGACAGTTGGCGCCCACCGTGGGGCAACCAGCGGCGCTGGCTGGAGTTTCCGTTCGGACGGGATCGATTTCTGCTACTGGAGAGCGCGTGGTCTGTGGCCTTGTGCACAGATTCGGCTCCTTCGACTTCGTCACCGACAACGCCGGCGATTTCGGCGGCAGGGCCATGCCGGAGGGCGGCTCGGTGATCTCTTTCGGCGCGCACCTCGTCTACGTCGCCACCGTCGTCGACTGCGAGTACCCCGAGCTGGTGCATGACGCGGAGGATCCGCCTGCCGTTATCGCCGCACGCGGGAGGCCGCTGGGCAGCTCCGCGGACGTCGCAGAGGTGATGGTAGCTCGCTTGGCTGCGGACGCCGGCGCGGGTGCTGCTGGCGCTGCAGTCGTTGCTGAGGACTATGCTGGCCCGAGCGCTGGTGGCAGGACTCACATGCCTTACGAGAAGGAGTGCAACCTCCCGCTCTCCACGACTCCGACGATCCCTGCGTCTGCTGCGCGCCCGGGCATGCCGCCTCCCACCGACCTCGAGCTCCTGAGCATGAAGGAGCAGCTTGAGCGGCAACGCCAGGAGCTGCTCGCAGAGCAGGCAGAGTTGGACAAGATCAGGCTAGAGCTTAGCCTAGATCAGCTTGAGTACAACAAGGCTCACGGCTTCACGCCAGTCACTAGGAGAGCTAGCAGAGCAGGCGCCACGCGGCGTAACCTAGGTGCCGAGATGGCAACGGTTGTAGAGGCCCCCGCTCAGTCCGCCACCGCAAACACTTTCACTAGGCCTAGGTATAGCACACCCGCCAAGACGCTTAGAGCTGCAGAGGCCGTGGCCGCCGAGTTACCTCATCTCGACGGCGACGCGCGCGTTAGGCAGCAGGAGAGGCTCAACGAGTTGGTGTTGGAGGCCGCCAGGCAGAACGAGGAGTTCCGAAAAGCCAACCCGGGTGCTGGAGCTTCTCAGGTGGTGCACTCGCACGCGGCTAGATCTAACGATCAGGCCTCATCTCCGCACCCCAGCCGCGAGAAGAGCCGCAGCGGACGCTCTGGCGGAGACAGGCAAATGCAGGTGTACGACCCGACTGCTGCCGCGAAACAGCTCACTGTGCCGCAGCAGCCCGGTTAGAAACACAACGCTGCAGGAGCAGGCTCTCAAGCCCATAAAGCTCAAAGCCAGGTCCGAGCTGGAGAGCGCCCAGGACCTTCTCGGCGTCCCGCCGCTCAGCCTACTCGGTAGAGGCAGCAGCCGCGCGCAGTGGCGCCAGTCGCCAACCCGGTGGAGCAGCCTACAGCCGTGCAGGTGGATAGGTATGATGACGGCTACTCGGCCATGGAGATGGCTGGCTATGATATTCTGGATCGTGTTGGCGAGCGCGTGTTGGCGCCTGGAGATGCAAGGCACCAGCTGGACCGGATCAGGTTGTCTGCGCGGCTTGAGATCACGGGTCCCCCTGGCCCCGAGTGCTTTGGCCCGCGTATCATGAACGAGCCGTCCGTGAAGAACTTCCAGCTCGCAAGGGGGACCAAGAGCTACAACGGAAGCACCAAGCCGGAAGATTGGCTCAATGACTATGTCACCGCGGTTCATATCGCGAACGGCAACAGGAGATGGGCGGTGCGCTACGTCCCGCAGATGCTAGAGGGTCCAGCTCGCACTTGGCTCAACAACTTGCCCAAGAACAGCATCAATTGCTGGCTGGACTTCTCGGACGCCTTCATCAGCAACTTCACAAGCACGTACAAGAGGCCGAATAGGCCACAGCAGTTGTCCGCTTGCAGGCAGCGAGAAGACGAGACGGACCGCGAGTACCTTACTCGGTGGAGCACATTGAGGAACACCTGCGAAGGTGTGAATGAAGCCCAGGCCATCACTTGGTTTGCGCAGGGTTGCAGACATGGCAGTATGCTGTGGCAAAGGTTGCAGAGGGAGATGCCAAACACTCTGGCGGAAACCATCAAGATTGCGGATCAGTACGCACTCGGTGATCCTACTCAGCCTCTGATGGATTCATCTGAGCCGAGAAGAAACTTCAGCAACAGCAAGCGCAACGAGTTCTGCAACAAGCGCAGGGGTGACCGAATAGATACTCGGTACGACCCCGAAGAGGTGAATGCAGTAACTGTTGGAGCTGGGGGTAGCCAAAGGCAGAAACCTGCTGGAGCCTACGGGCAGAACCAGAACCAGGGCCAAGGCAACAAGAAACCATTCCGTGCTCCTCAGTCGGGTAGCGGTAACTCCGAGCAGCCGAGGAAGTTCGTCTTTGACGACATGAAGGATGGCCCATGCAGCTTTCACACTCAGCACCCTTCAAGGCCAGCCAATCATACTACCCGGCAGTGCGAGTGGTGGGATCTGATCAAGAATGATGGCTTGCCTCCTCCTCCTCCTCTGCCAGCGGCCAATGCTAATGTGCAGCCTGCTCGCGCACCCGCAGCTCGGCCGCCAGTGTTTCCGAGAAGGGAAAATGTGAACCAAGTGGATTTAGGAGCCAACCGTCACTTCAACAATGAGAGATACCGCAACAACAACAACAACTACAACCGCAACAACAACAGAGGCAACAACAACAACGGCAACAATGGGGGCGGAGGCTCCAACCAGTACCAAGAGCACCACGAGAGCTACATGATCTTCACTTCCGAGCCTGTCGACAAGCAATCACAGCACAGGCGTGCCATGGAGGTCAATGCGGTGATTCCTGCTGTCCCTCACTACATGTATTGGTGTGACCAAGAGATCAGGTGGTCCCGAGTAGATCATCCCAAGGTGATGCCCAACCCGGGTAGCTACGCCTTGGTGTTGGATCCTACCTTCCTGGGTCCCGAGAAGAATGTGAGGTTCAGCAAGGTGCTAATCGACAACGGCAGCAGCATTAACATCGTGTACAGAGACACACTCGAGAAGCTTGGCCTGGCCGAGAACATGCTGCTACCTAGCAAGACCACCTTCCATGGCATTGTGCCGGGAGTCTCGTGCAACCCAATTGGCCGAGTGTGGATAGATGTGCTGTTCGGGACAAGGGAGAACTGCCGCACAGAGCGCCTGCAGTTCGAGGTGGTTGATCACAAGAGCCCTTACCATGCTTTACTCGGCAGGCCTGCTCTGAGCAAGTTTATGGCCTCTACCCACACGGCATATCTGAAGATGAAGATCCCTGGTCCCAATGGTGTGATTACCATTGCTGGTGATTACAAGAAGTCCATGGAGTGTGCCTCTGCTGGTTCCCAGTTGGCAGAGTCGATGGTGATTGCTGCCGAGAAGAAGAAGATGTATGAGGTGGTGGCTATGGCGCAATCCGCGCAAGCTGGCGCGCAGGGCGTACCGAGTACCCAACACAGGACCGCGTTCCAGGCATCTCAGGAAACCAAGAAGGTCCAGGTCGACCCCGAGTTCCCCGACCGCGTAGCCATCATTGGCTCCGGGTTGGCGGAGAAATAGGAAAGCGAGCTCATCCACTTCCTCCGTGAGAATCGGGATGTATTCGCCTGGTCCAATGAAGATCTACCAGGAGTCCCGAGGGAGTTGGTTGAGCACTCATTACATGTGCGTCCTGACGCCAAGCCAGTGAAGCAGGCTATGCGCCGCTTCGGAGATGAGAGAAGGAAGGCCATTGGTGACCAGATCACCAAGTTGCTGATAAGCAACTTCATCATGGAGGTGCTGCATCCGGATTGGCTAGCCAACCCGGTCATGGTCGAGAAGAAGAAGGAGGATCCCAAGGCTGCCACTGCATGGCGCATGTGTGTCGACTACACCGACTTGAACAAGGCATGCCCCAAGGATCCCTTCCCGCTACCTCGCATCGATCAGGTGATCGATTCCACTGCTGGTTGTGAACTGCTGTCTTTCATAGATGCCTACTCTGGTTTCCACCAGATTGCACTCAATCCTGCTGATCAAATAAAGACTGCATTCATTACCCCGTACGGGGCTTATTGCTATCGTGTCATGTGTTTTGGCTTGAGGAATGCGGGTGCAACCTATCAGAGATGCATGCAGAAATGCTTGCATGACCAGCTCGGCAAGAATGTGCAGGTGTACGTAGATGACATTGTCATCAAAACGAATAAAACACATACTCTGCTTGCCGACCTGGAGGAAACCTTTGCTAACCTACGCAAGTATAAAATGAAGCTGAATCCGAGTAAATGCACCTTTGGTGTCCCGGCTGGCAAGCTACTCGGCTTCTTGGTGTCTAGTCGGGGCATTGAAGCCAATCCTTCAAAGATAAAAGCCATTGAGAGCATGTCTTTGCCGAGATCCCTGAAGGATGTACAGAAGTTCACTGGTTGGTTGGCATCTCTGAGCCGTTTTCTGGGCCGAATGGGCGAGAAGGCCCTGCCTCTATACCAGCTGATGAAGAAAAGTGACAAGTTTGTTTGGACTCTGCAAGCGGATGTGGCATTCAATGAGCTGAAAGCAATGCTGGCTAGCGCTCCCATCTTGGCTAGTCCGCTACCCAAGGAGCCAATGCTGCTGTACATTGCTGCCACTAACCGAGTAGTCAGCGTGGTGATTGTGGTGGAGCGAGAAGAAGAAGGCAAGAGTGTGCAGCGCCCAGTGTACTATCTCAGTGAAGTGCTGTCTAGATCCAAGCAAAACTACCCGCGCTACTAGAAGATGACCTATGGTGTGTACCTGGGCGCCAAGAAGCTAAAGCATTACTTCCAAGAGCATCCTATCACGGTTGTGAGCTCTGCTCCCATCTCGGATATCATGGGCAACAAGGAGGCGAGTGGCAGAGTAGCCAAATGGGCAATCGAGCTGGCCGCGTATGCACCCGCGTACGCGAGAAGAGAAGCTATCAAGTCTCAGATTCTGGCAGAGTTTCTGGTGGATTGGGCCGAGGTGCAGTATGAACCTCCTGCTCCAGTTTCTAATTACTGGAAGATGCACTTTGATGGCTCGAAGGTGAAGGAAGGCCTTGGTGCTGGCGTAGTGCTTACGTCACCCAAGCGAGATCAACTCAAGTATGTGCTGCAGATTCATTTCAAGGCGTCCAACAACGTAGCAGAGTACGAGGCAGTGGTGCATGGCTTACGAGTAGCCAAGGAGGTTGGCGTGCAGCGCATCGTATGCTATGGAGATTCAGATCTGGTGGTGCAGCAAGTCTCTGGCACTTGGGATGCTCTAGATGCCAACATGGCATCATATCGCTTCCTGGTACAGTCCATGACTGGATTCTTCGAAGGCTGCGAGTTCCAACACGTTCACCGAGCAGAGAACGAAGCGGCAGACGAGCTGTCCAAGTTGGGGTCTTCTCGGCAGTCCATCCCGGCGGGGATTGCCTTGGAGCACTTGAGGAAGCCATCCATCAAGCCGTCTCCCAACTCGGAATCCATATTTGTCCCTTCTCTGCCAAGCGAGGAATCTGATCCCATGGAGATTGACTGGGAGAATGCTGCAAGAAACCCGGGGACTGCCACTCCCAACTCGGGGACTGACGTTCTCTACTCGGGGACTGCCACTCCTTACTCGGGGACTGCCACTCCTTGCTCGGGGACTGCCACTCCCTACTCGGAGACTGCCACTCCTTACTCGGGGACTGTCACTCCTTACTCGGGGACTGCCACTCCAAACTCGGGGACTGCTGTCCTTAACCCGGGGACTGTCGCACTCATTGAGGAAGTCCTTGCCAATCGATCAGGGCTCCAGAAAAGTGCTCCCAACCCTACAGAGCAACCAGAGGTGCCTGTCCCAATGGAAGTGGACGAACCAGTGTTTCCCACACGGGAGACACCGAGTTGGGCCATGCCCATATTATCCTGTCTAAGGGACGGTACTCTGCCAGAAGATGAAGTGGTTGCAAGACAGATTCAGAGAAGATCCAAGGGCTACACTATATTCCGAGATGTGCTGCACAAAAGAAGTGCCACCGGCGTGCTGCAACGTTGTGTGGACCCAGAAGAAGGAGGAGAAATTCTGCTGGAAATACACCAAGGAGAATGCGGGCACCACGCCTCTTCTCGGGCATTGGTCAAGAAAGCTTTTCGGCATGGCTTCTACTGGCTCACAGCTCTGCAGCAAGCTGAAGATATCATGAGGAAGTGCAATGGCTGCCAGATGTTCGCGAGTAAGATTCACATGCCTGCTTCCGAGCTGAAGACAATTCCTATCACATGGCTGTTTGCCGTATGGTGCCTGGATATGGTTGGCCCCTTCAAGCCGGATAAAGGTAACATGACACACATCTTGGTCATGGTGGACAAGTTCACCAAGTGGATCGAAGTGAAGCCTATTCGGAAGTGCGATGGGGTCACAGCTGTGAAATTCTTGAAGGATGTGATCCTGAGATACGGCTACCCGCACAGCATCATCACCGACAACGGCACAAACTTCGCAGAGGGAGCAATGGTGCGGTTCTGCAGAGATAAGCACATCCGACTAGATGTTGCGTCCGTTGCGCATCCCGCCTCCAATGGGCAAGTTGAAAGAGCAAATGGCATGGTGCTAGCTGGCATAAAGCCAAGGCTGATTGAGCCACTGCTGAAAACACCTGGGTGTTGGCTAGACGAGTTGCCAGCGGTGTTGTGGAGTCTAAGGACTACCCCTAACCGGTCAACCGGCTACACGCCATTCTTCTTGGTATACGGGGCTGAGGCCGTGTTGCCAATAGACCTAGAGCATGACTCCCCCCGAGTAACCCTCTACACTGAGGTAGAGGCGAGAGAAGCTCGAGAAGACGACGTTGACCTGCTTGAAGAAGCAAGAGAGCTTACTCTGTCACGTTCGGCTATCTACCAGCGAAACCTGCGGCGTTATCATAGCCGAAAGGTGAACCCAAGGGTTTTCCGAGAAGGAGACATGGTCCTTAGGCTTGTGCAGCGCACAGCCGGGATGCACAAGTTGTCTCCTCCATGGGAAGGGCCCTTCATTGTGAGCAAAGCGCTGCACAACGATGCATACTATCTTGTAGATGCGCGCCCACCACAGGCGAACAGGGTAGATAAAGCTGGAGAGGAATCTAAGCGTCCCTGGAATGTAGCTCTACTCCGTCGTTTTCATTCGTGAGCAAAGATGTGTATGTACCCTCTTATCCGAGTTGAAATTCTATTCTGCAATCTGAAATTGAACTCGGGGACTGCCCTCGTCCTAAATTGCTCTAAGTGTTTCTACTCGGCTTTACCTTTTGCCTATTCGGTTGCTCTACTTCAAAATTCAAAAGTACATTGAGTACTGTGTTTAAACCTACATGCCAACTCTTCGACTCTGCTGCTGTCCAAAACCCGGCTTCATGGCAAGCAAGAGAACAAGCAAAAGGTCAATGAGCACAAGAAAAATTGCTAAGGAAGAAAAGAGTGCAGGAACCGAGTAGGGTGCATTTACTTTTATTCTATGTCTGTTCTTTTCGGTTAAGTGGTGGGATGTGTTACTATGATTGTTTCTAAGCGGATAAGTATTTGCAGCTCTGCTCTTTGACTCTTGTGACTCGAATACCAAAAAAGCAACAAGTTGCGGGTAGAGCTGAGACAA
This sequence comes from Alopecurus myosuroides, assembly GCA_028641055.1. Classification (NCBI taxonomy): domain Eukaryota; kingdom Viridiplantae; phylum Streptophyta; class Magnoliopsida; order Poales; family Poaceae; genus Alopecurus; species Alopecurus myosuroides. Next base: position 111,575,634 of record CM054059.1, on the reverse strand, counting down.
AAAGAGAGAGTGAATAAGAATTGCAACTCGGGGACTCGCATGATAACGCAGCCCGGCATCGAGCCAAGGCTGAACAAAATGATTAAGTTGAAAACAACAAGTGGGAATAAAAATGAGTAGCAACGGCATAAGTAAGTCTGATACATTTGCACCCGGCATCCCGGGGATCTGATAAGTATTTGAGGAATGAGCTGCAGGGCAGATTCAGGTCGAGGCGGCGTTCTCGGTGCTGGCCTTGATTGCTTCATCTTAAGTAGTGGCCTTGGTCGCATCTGCCTCCGAGCTGGCGTCAACGGTCTTCGCGGCTTCGTCCTCGGCGCTGGCCTCGGTCGCATCCGCTTCCAGGTTGACGGGGACGGTTTTCGCTAGCTCGGCGTCGGGCTCGGTGGCTTGGGCGCGAAGGCCGACGGTGTCGTCGAGGGCAGCTCCTGACGAGGTGCCGAACTCGAGCGCGGAGGTGTCAATCGACATCTTCTCGTTCTCGTCCTCTTCATCACTACCCGCGACGACCGTTGCCTTCCCCTTCCCGGTCTTGCCACCAGGAGACTCGAAGCAGCTCAGGTCCAGCTCCTCAGTGTCCGTCTCTTCGTCTTCATCCTCCTCCTCGCCTTCGTCCACCTCGGTGTCGGGCTCGGTGAGGCCGTCGATGAAGGTCGCAGTGTCAGCATACTGAGCGACCTCGTGAGCGACCAGCTGGCGGATAGCCACGCAGTCGGGGTTCTTCTCCCACTTGGAGTCCTGGCGCATCTCGTGGACAATCTGCAGGTTAAGGTTTTCATACCAGCTGGTGATAAACAGAAGCATCATGTCCGCGCCGGCCCGAGCTCCCGATGCGCTCCACTTCTTCAGCTCGGCTTTCACTCGCTGCAACTTCAAGGCAAGTCCGGAGATTGTTGTTGGCGCAGAGTCATCAGGCCAGAAAAGGTTGTGGATCTGGAAGGCGACGCGCACCAGCTCGGTGCCCACGCCCGCTAGCCGCGGGAACTGCCCTTGCATAATCAGGATACTCTCCTCGATTTCTGCTCTGGTGTCCAAACGCTCGCCCTTCTTAGCGCGAGCTGCTCGGACCTTTGCTAGGGCAGGCACGCAAGAAGACTCGAGGTCGGGGAAGACTCCTGCAAGAGCTATCGAGAAGATCAGAAACGATAACAGAGTAGAATTACGAAATGAGTAGCAGAGGAACAAGAGGAAGCAGTGAAGCAAAGAAAAGAGAACACTTACTGTTCAAATCATGGCGCAGCCCTTGCAGCTGGGTCTTCCATGTTTCCTCGTTGGCTAGGTGCCTCTCTTCAATCAGGCGGAGCCCGTTCAGCTGAGCAAATAGATTAGCATTGCTTTTCTTCAGCACCTCGCACTCCTGCTCGAGGGCTTGCTCCTTGGCCTTGGCTGCTGTTTCGCTCTTTGCCTTCTCGGCTATTATTCTGTCCCTCTCGGCAGCAATGTCGATAGCATCCTGGAGCGCAGTGCGCAGCCGGACTTGGAGCTTCTCCATCTCGGTGGCATGTTCTTTCTGCAGCTCGACAGCCTGGCTGGACAATTGCTGCTGCACCTCAGCAGGTTTGAGGCAATCCTGATGCTCCTCAGCAAACTTCTTATGATCTTCTGAAAAGAGCAAAGCACGGTCAGCAGGGTAGCGAAGGAAGAAACACAAAGACAAGCCGAGAAGACGGCAACGTACCTTCTAGTCTTTTAATCGTGGCTTGGCCACTCTCGACGAAGGCGCGGCAGGTTGAGTGCTCATCCGCCAGGGCCTTTAACTTCCCTGCAGAGTAGAAGTGCTTAACGCAAAAAGCAGAAGCGGGCGTAAACACCAAACGCAAGAACCGCGTAGCTAAAAGCGTACCGTCAACTTCAGAAAGTTTCAATGTGCTGTTCATCACATCCTTCTCGGCTGCCTCGCCGTCTGCGCGTTCTCGTTCCAGGGCCTCGATGCGTCTCTTGGCAATGGCATGGTTCCAGAGTAGCTGACGGTGCAGGCCGGTCCGCTTCAGTAAGCTATTCTGAGAACCAAAAGGAAGAAGAATCAGGCAAAGTAATAAAGATTCAACCCGAGAAGGCGGCACCTCGGGGGTGTATCCGCCTACTCGGCCAGAATCTCGGGGACTGGGTGGTGGATAAGGAAAAGAAGAAGAGTAGAAGAAAAGTGAAACGCAACTCGGGGAGGATGAGTAGAAGCTTACCGCGTAAGATTGCTCGAGGTCCTCTGCATTCTTGCGGTGGACGAACATCTTGGCAGCAAGCATGGCGGAGTTGGATGAGATAGTCATGGGTTTGTAACCCAAGTTCGCTTTGTTCCAATCGACACGCATATGGTCCAAGTCGCCCAAATCCGTGCCGTCCCAGTTCGAGTTGCCCAGCACCTTGCTGTCCCACTTGGCATCGATGAAGCCAACCAAATCGAGCACTTGCTCAAGGCCCTGAGATGTCACCGCCTGGTCCTGAACCTCGCGAGAAGAAATGGAGAGGGACTTGTCCTGATTTGGGGCCGGGGGCCTGGAGTCCACTGCCACGGTTTTCTTCCCTTTCCGAAGAGCAAGCTTCCTCTCCGCGGGGGTTAAACCAACCTGGTGCTGCTGGCTAACCTTCACCATATAAGGTGGGAAGCTGGGCGGATCTACGACAGTGGATGCGCCAACGGCGTCAGCAGCCGCGCCAGGCTCACGGATAGTCAGCTGAGTGGACTTGGCGATTGATGTTGGCGGCGGCGTCACGGCTGCATCTTGACCGGCGCCACGCGCCGGATTCCTGCGAACAGTGTCATCTGCCGGGCCTGCTGGCTTCTCGGCAGCCCGCTTCTTCGAAGTCTCCTTCTGGGCAGTGGGCTTCTCGGTGGTCTTCTTCTCGGTGGTCTTCTTCTCGGTGGCTTTCTTGGCCTTCTCCTCGGCGGCCTTCTTCTCTGCGTCTTCCTAAGCATTCTTCCTTGTAATCGGCTTGGCCGGAGGGCTGGCTGCAGCCTTGGTTTTCTGCACCAAGGAGGAGTCTGGTGCAGTGGGTGGCGCGCTACTCGGCGCGGCGTCTGGCTGAGCGCTATCCTGAGCGGCGCCTGGTTGCGCATCGCTCAGAGGGTATTGCTCCGCCTCGTTGACTACTTCAACCCGCTGCTCAGCAGCGGGATCTGGCTGTGAGGCATCTGGTTCTTCTACCCGCGGCTGGGCCGCGGGGTTTTCCTGTTCAGCAGCCCCTGTGGTTGGCTGCTCTTCTTCTTCTTCCTGCCGCTCAAGGGCGGCGTCGTTGTGCGTCTCTTGATCTTGATCTTGGTTCTCCTCGGCTGTGTTGGCCAGAGGAGAAGGAGGCCTATCTTGGTGAGCAGCATCCTGCGCTTCTTGATCCGCGCGGGACTGCTGCTCCAGCTCGACATTCTGGGCATCGGTGTCCATGCGTCCATGTGCGTTGGCGGCTTCGTTCTCGTCACCGTCGAGGTCGATAAGCTTATCAACGTCGATGGAGGCCTGCTTCTTGGTCTCAGTGGGCGCACGAGCGGCATCCGCATCCAAGGGGGCTCTGAAGAGAAAATTGCATTCAGAAATAAGAAGAGGGCAGAGGAAACTGAGAGGAAATAGCGAGGTAAAAGGATTGGGAATCAACCGAGAAGAACGAAGTGAACCGAAGTGTGCAATCGAGAAGGAACTTACCCCTTGCGGGTAGGGATCGCTGGTCGTTTCCTCTGCACGATCTTCTTGATCATCTTCTCGGTCGATTTCTTCTTCTTGGCGGGGGGCTCTTGAGCGCCACTGCCCGCCCGCTTGCGGGTAGCAGGAGCGGCGACTGCAAGAGGTTTGACGACCAGGGCTCCCTCGTCCTCGTCCTCATCCTCGTCTTCGTCCTCGGCGTCGGCACCTTCTGTGAAATAGAAAGGAAGAAAAGCAATTCAGAAGCAGAAAGCAATTAGTGTGCACTGCTCGCAACCAGAGGGGATAAATTCAGTTACCTTCATCTTCATCCTCGGACCAGTCACGAAGAGACGAGTCCACGCGATGCTTACTCGTCTGGGCGGCTTCGGGAGGATCGAGCTTATCCGCGGTCTCGAAGGGGACCTCATCGTCTTCCTCCCGGTCCTCGAACCAGTTGCCCTCGAAACGTTCACTGCTCTCAGCAAGCTGGCGATCAAGAACCTGAAGAATAGAGAAACATCGCAAGTTAGCCGAGTAGCATGAAGGCATTCTACCCGACTAGGCGTGCAAACAACAAGCACATTAAGCCTAAGCAGCTCGGCTAAGTGTCTTACTCGGCAAGGCGTACAAACATCAAGCATATTAAGCCTAAATGCTTCTCCTAAGTGTGCTACCCGACAAGGCGTGCAAACAACAAGCACACTAAGCCTGAGCAGTTCCGCTAAACGCCCTACCCGGCGCAGAATGCGAATGCTAGTCGCAGCAAGGAGAGGAAGCTATCTACTCGGATTGCATATACAAGAAGCAGATTAAGAAGAACGTACCCGCGGAATCGGCTTTGTGCGGCTGTACGGGATGAAACCGTACTGCCAGTTGTCTCGAAGGCCATTGGTCAGGATGGACCGAGCGTAAGCGGCAACATCCGCGTTGCTGAGCTCGAAAGTTGTCGTCCGAGTACAGTCACGAGGACCGCCCATGTAGCACATGGGGTGGGAGCGGCGTTGCAGAGGCAGCACGCGGTTGCGAATCCAGCAGGCGACTGGATCGTCGCTCTTGAGCCCTTCTCCAATCATATGGGCGAGCCGCTCCTCCATCTGTACCAGATTCCTGCTGTTGGATGGCTTGCTCTTCCAATTCTGCCCGGTAGGAGCTCGGTTGCTCGACGGCGGCAGATTGATGCGGTCTTCGATCTTGGCCTCCTTCGTGGCGGGGATGTTCTTCACGTACAAGAAGGATTTCTGCCACTTGCGGACAGAATCCAGGCCTTTGATGCGAGGATGATTGGTGCCCGGGCACTGCACCATCATGGCGCTGCCGGTCTCGGTTACCCGGCTGCTGGTGTCCGTGACATCCTTCTTGCCCTTGCTCTGTTGGCGGAAGAAGAAATACTTCGACCACGTCTCCGTCGTGGGGCGAACGCCGAGGAAGGCTTCGCACACCACGGCGTGGTAGGAGAGGAAGGCGATTGCATTGGGAGGCAGATGGTGCATCTGGAGACCATAATGATCTAGGAAAGAGCGGAGGAAATTGGAGGCAGGAAGGTTGAATCCCCGCGCAAAGTGCGCGAGGAAGACGACATGTTCGCCTTCCTGCGGTGACGGAACAAGCTCGCCGTCGGACGGCCGGCAGCGAACACCGGGAGGAACCCTCCGGGTGTTCACGAGCCACTGGCAGTCCTCCGCGGTGACGTCGGAGCCGGCCCAGCCGGCGCGAGCAATGTCACCGCGAGCCATGGCAGCGAGTAGGAAGACTGGAAAAGTATGGAAGAAATTGGTGGAGTGGACGAGCCCGCGGCGGCGCAAAGAGTTGCGCGGCGGCGGAGAGCTCTGAGACGGCGGAGGTTCAAGGAGGCAGAAGGGGAAAGTGAAGCGGAAGGAGAAGAGGAAGTTACCGTGGGGGTATTTATACCGCGCCCCGGGTTACCGTTACGAATTGGAGTAGTGGGATCGATCGTGGCAATAAATCGTGCGACGTGGGATCTGTGGCCGGTTGGAAACGCACACAGCGCGGAACGCGCGCGTAACGGCCGCATTAGATCCCACGACGAGATCGTGGGCGATTACTGCGCATGATGGGACATTACGAGGTCGTGGGCCCGCTCCGTGAAAACTGGGCGCGTGGCCTGTCAGGTCCTGGGCAGCGAGGCGTCGCGGTCCTGGATGCGTGACACGTGCCCAGTTGCAGCACGGAAAGCCGGATTGTGCTCTGCGCTGCAGAGATTCGATTGAAGAAATTCCCTAAGTCTTTTTACTCGGTTACAGAGAAGGAAGCTGGCCCTATTCGGAAGGGAGGAAACTCAAAGTACTTTTCAGAGTGCTACTCGGAGGTTCTACTCGGCATATTGAGGATTCAAGGGCAAGGTTGCCAAGCTTGGTTTTAAGCTGGCAGAGCCCAGTGAACGAGTTCGCAGGGCTCTACCAGCTTCGGGGACTGCTGTCGGGGGGTTACCCCCGAGTAGGGTAAAGGCAAGTGGTAAAGGCAACAGTCAGAAGAGAAGTTTGGTCGAGTAGCCGCCTACCCGGTACTTGCTACCCGGTCGACTGCTACTCGGTCTCACAAAAAGATGACCAGAAGGAGATATCAAGCAAGTTATATCTGTTCGAGTAGAAGAGTTGGTCCGAGTAAGATTGGCGGGAACCTACTCGGGCCAGAAGTCAAAGGAGCCGTTCTGACACGGATCCCGCGTATCCCGGGTCCGTACTTGGCACTGTTCACAGCACTGTTCATCTGGGGACGGCGTGCCTGACAGCGACAGTGTGTCAGCAGGGCGTCGCAGGATAGGGGGGACCCACTCTGTGTTCGCATAGTGATAACAGACTGGTTACTTGGTTTTGCCCAACGACTTTCTGCATCAGGACAAGCTTAGAAGCCAAAGCTGTCAGCGGGAACTCGGAAGAAGGACGGTGTGCACACAATGTCGACACTTGTTTGTATTTGGCTGTATCCGGCAGGGCACCGGGCATATAAGGTGCCCAGCCGCCTCCTGCGCGAGGCACGACGTTCACAAGAAAGCATTGCTAGAGCACACGCATAGATTCTTGACCTAATCCTACCCGGAGAGAGAAGAGTGGCTACTCGGTAGCAAGAACATTTGTACTGTGGCTACTCGGTGAGACACCAGAATACATAGAGAAAGGCAGGAGTAGGGGTTTTACCTCCTCATGAGGGCCCTGAACCTGGGTAGATCGTGTTGTTTGCAGTGTTTGTTCTTCACCTCACGCGTTTACTCGTCGCGTGATCCCTCCCCGAGCGCCTCCAGCGTCCTTTGTCCCCACATCTTTAGCCATCCTATGGCATCTGCCGTGACACCACCACGACACACAGCCCCAAAGGGGTCAGTACATAAACGTACTGGCAAGCAAGACTCACAGTTCACCAAAGTGTAACCCGTCAACACCAAGCACAGATGCCTTGGGTTCAACGGAAGAAAAGGGGATACAAAAGATGCTGCAACTGGCTGCTCTAACCAACTACAGAGTTACTATCACTTCAGGCTAACAAAAAGAAGATAAGATAGCGTATCGTAACCATCTACCACTAACCACCAAACAAACCCATCCTGGATCTCGCCCCTTATCCAAAGAAGCAATCCGAGGATAACTCACACAGTTGGATTAGTGATGGTTCAGATTGTTGTGTCAATAAGCCTATTACTAGTCAAGTTATCATTAGTTAGGTGTAAGTTGTTCTGAGTACTTGTTAGCCAGTACTTTCACCAAGTTAACCATAACCGCGGAAAACACGGCTTCTCGAGAAGATTTATCCCTGCAGGGGTGCACCAATTTGGCCGTACACGTAAGAATATCCCGCCAGATGGAATGCCTCCCACCAAGAGGGGCACTCAACACAACTCAACTCTTCTTCGCATCAAGCCCAAAGAACCACGTGCTGTGCGTGCGCGGCTAATCGAGCCCCCACGAAGAAAAGGGGGACCCTCATAGCACTGGAAGACCACGCCGCCCTAAATGCCGACTACAAAAGTTCCACCCTGGCCTCGGGTTCGTACATGCATATGCGTGCATCAAATGGAAAGCCCGAACTAAGTGTGGCGATTTGGACGAGATGCGAATCGAATCAAATTGAGGGGGGCGCCCATACACGCTTCCCACATGCGGATAGTACGCTCATCATGGATCAGTAGACAAGACCCTTTTCCTAATTAGGGTCGACACTAGCAGGCCTCAAAACCACGCCGGGCCTCCTGCCGGTGCCTTATCAGCATATTATTATTACCTCAAGATTAACAGGTTGTTGTTTAACATAGAGCCCCAGAACATAATAGAAATATAGTAACAGAAAGTAACGGGTAACAGACTCGAGCAAAAACAACCCTAAGCATGCTAGTAAGACACGGGCAACAAGCAAAGGGGTTATAGGTGTGGAGGTAAGGCTATATCAGGGTTAAAGATAACATGTGATAGGTTCGTAACAGAAGCAACTATTCATATGGCTAGCAGAAATAGACAACGGAAAGTATCGGTAACCAATGTTGAAAGGATCACAATGGTTCATGTGAGTGAATACTTGCCTGCAAACTCAGCAGCCTGGTACTGAGCTAGATCCTCAGAAGGGGTGCTGTAAGTATCGTCTGTCTCAACATCGTCGTCTATCCGAGAAGAAGCAAACAAACAATGCAGAAAGATAAACAATCAATAACACGGCATAGTGCACAATCATGGGATGATGCATGTCAATTTAATGGATGCATCAAAATAAACCAGTTGACATGGTAACATATCACAATTAATTGGACCCACATGCAATTTGAGTTGCATATGAAAAGGTCCAAGAATTATGGTTGAAACAATTGTTTTCCAACTAACTAATAGGTGAAAGTGGATTAGTATGATGCATGGATGAGGAAAACAACAAAAATAACAACAATAGAACCAATTGGAAATAAGGTTTACCAATTTTAGAAATTTATTTATTAAGTTAGGAAATTTTGGTTCCTTAAAGGTGTTACACAAGCATTTGTTATTTTCAGCAAGTTAAATTGTTCAAAACAGATAACAAAGTTCATATTTGAAAAGAACATAAAATTTTGGGTGGATTACATGTTTCAATTATTGAAAAAGGAATTACAATGATTTAATTGTGAATTAAACAAGTTAAACAAGATTTAAATGAAATTAATTCAAGTTTGAATTTATTTGAATTTGTATTTGTTCAAAACATAAATTCAAATTCATATTTGAAAAGTTGATACTTTTCTAGTTTGAAAACATATTTTATATGTTCAAAAATAATTTAATTTAAACAAGTTATGAATTTAGCAAATTTAAATGATTTAAACAAGGTTTAAATTATTTAAGCAATTTTAATTCTTCAAAACATGAAACAAAATTTATATTTGAAAAGATGGTTCAAAATAGCATGGAAAACATATTTTATTTACATTATTTGGATTAAGTATGAATTAGTTATGCAATTATACAAATTTCAAATGAATTGTTTGAATTTGAAATTTGAATGCATTTGGATTATTCAAAACATAATACAAATAGTTTAAATAGATAGATAATTAAATTTGGGGCAGTGTACATATTTTATTTTTATTATTTGGGTTTATAAAATGAAAATTATTTGCATTTTAGTATTAGGGACCATTCTGTAATTTAGCAAGGACTTAAAATTAAAAGAAACTGCGCAGAAACAAAACCTACCCTGCAGTGGCTAGCCCAAGCCACTGACAGGGGGCCCCTGGGCCACGGTGGCACGCGGTGCGCACACAGCAGCTGACAGGGGGGCCACCCTGTCAGCGCGCTGCGCAAAAAGGTTGGGTTTTTCCCTGTGGGAGGGGGGGACTCGAACCCTGGCCCTACCGTGCGCGTACGCTGCGTGCAACCACTGCGGTGTGCGAACGATCTTGTCAGGTAAGGGGATGCAGGTAAGGTATTATTCAATTTCGCGTTTCTGAATTTTTAACTGACGAACGAACGTTTCTGAACTTGACAGAAACGGTGCGGTGGCCGGCGGTGAGCTACGCGGCGATGCCGTGTGCTTCCGTGTGCGTGCTCGAGTGGGTGGTGCGCGTGCTCGCGTTTCAGAGAGGACAGAGAGGAGTTGGAGTGCACGGCGGTGCTCACCGGTGGTGTAGGTGAGGCAGAGGCTCGATGGAGGGCGGCCGGCAACGAGCTGAGGACGGCGGCGGCGTTACAGGCCCCCTCGAGCTCAACGGAGATGTCGGGGCGTAGAGGGTAGCACGGCGACTCGGTTCCCGTGGCTAGCTCGCGCAGTTAGCCATCGGAGACGGCGATCGCCGGAGAGGTTCAGAGGTGCGGTGCTACGGTGGTTGCAGAGAGGTGGAAAAATTCGTCGGGGAGAGAGAGGAGACGGCGGCGGAGCGCGGGGGATAGGGTAGCCTAGGGTTAGGGCAGCTCGGGGAACCCTAGGGTAGGTCTTATAGAGGGGGGTAGGGCGCTGTTGGCCGTCGGCGCGGTACTGTCGGCGACGTGGCATCGCTCGATGAGCTGCCGTACTGCGGGAAGAAGAGAGGGGAGTGGCGAAACGGTACCAGGCCAAGGAGATGGGCTGGGCCTGCGCGTGCTGCTCCCCTCCTCGCTGGCGTTTTTTTATTTTATTTTTATTTTTTGTTCTTCTGTTTTTTTTTTTGCAGAAATGGAAATGGAAGAAAAAGAATGGTTTTTGGGCTAGTAAAAATTAGGGAAAAAAATTGTGACAACTCCTTAATGTAATAGTAACAAATGGCAAGTTTTGAATTCCAAAAATACTTGAATTATGTTGCTGTTTGAACTTGGAGTGAATTTGAATGAATTTTGTGTTTAATTGATTATTGAAAACAAGATTTTAAATAAGGTGAACATATAATTTTAATTGGAAGCAAAAGATTATAATTGTGTTGTAATTTTCATAAGTTTAACATGGTGGTTGTTTTGGACAATGTGATTTGAATTTTGAATGAGAATTGAGTTAAATGAGTTATCAAATAAAATAACAAGTTAATAGTTCTATTTAAATAGAAACAACTAGTTGTTTTAATTGAAACCTTTATTTGGAAAATTGTAACATAACAAGTATGAAACAAAGCATTTGAAATAATGTTTGAATTTGAGATAGAAAGCAATTTGAAAACAGATGCAAAACAAAAGGGAAACAAATGCAATGAGTATGATGACATGACGCAAAACTTTAATTAAAGCAAGAAACAAACATTCTAGGGATGTTTTCATACTTGGGATGTTACATGATATACCAACTATTCCTTGTTCTATTAAAAATAATTATGTTAGAAATGCTTTGTGTGATTTAGGAGCTGGAGTTAGTGTCATGCCTCTCTCTAAAAGACTCCTCCTAGAAAAATTGATTCCAACTGATATATCTTTGCAAATGGTTGATAAGTCTAATGCAATTCCTATGGGTATATGTGAGGATGTTTGATGGAGGGATGATAACCCGGTAGCCCAACTCCAAGGGGTAACTCGGCCCAAAGGACGCTGCGCCAAGACCCGGCTAGGATAAAGGAGCTTCTAGAAGGCCCAAGATCGTAGGCCTGGTAACCCGGATTGTGGGTTCCGGTAAGGAAGTTTAGGGTTTTGTGAGCAGTGTCCGGGTAGGACTCAGAGTATGCCTTGGAGAACAGGCCAGGGATCCGGATGCTTTATAAGCCGGCCCTTAGGTTAGGTTTAAGGAACCAAGAGAGAATTAGAGCAATATCGCTAGGTATCGAGTATCCAGTGTAACACGAAAGTTGAGATTAATATATCGAGATCGGAGACCCGGCGACTTATTCTGCCGGCTTCTAGATCGCCCATCATCATGTTTTCTTCTGAGCTAAACCCTCTCCCAAACATCTGTGTCGTCTTGCCCCAAGACAAGTTACCCCCGGTAACGTCTGCCGTGATTATCCCACGACAGTTGGCGCCCACAGTGGGGCCTGCGTCCAAAGGTGTTTACATCACGGGAGAAGCTCGGAAGAACATGGAGAATCTTGTCATCGGCGAGATCTACACCGACCACGAAGGAGAGAAGATGGTGGACGATTCCGGCTGGGGGCCAGAGTCGGATCACCTCGAATCTGGATCTATCGTGACAATCGGCCGGATCAACGTCTTCATCGGTATGGTACGTACTTCCGGTTCGATCCGTGACGACTTTCGATTTGATTCTGTGTCAGGGGAGGCCACCTACATTCAATCAGATGGAGAAGAATCAGTTGGGACGACAGATCCAACAGAAGAACCCACCCCGAAGAGGGAACAGCTGGAGGAGCCGGCGTGGACCCCGCGTGGCTAGGTTGAAAAAGAAGACGATACCGAGTCTATCCTGCATCTACTAGAGAATCGGTATGAGGAAAACAGCAGTGAAGACGAACAGTATGAATTCGCGCCAAGCATCGTGCGTCGGGTTGCAGTTTACACGGCTCCCGCGACCAATCTCAACCAGGAGAACGGGACCGCAGCCGCGGTCGGAGCGGCACAAGCGTTGGCCCAGCAGCAGGATCCGGCTAACGGTAACCCGGTTTTGGTCCGGGTTGACGGAGAGTCGGCATCGGTTACCAGTCAAGCGGCGGAAAACGAGTTGCACGAGAACACATTTGGATTCCTAGCAAACCAGACACCAGGAGCGGGTCCCTCCAACCCACAACACCCAGCTATGTTCGACAATAATCTGATGCTAGATCCCACAGTTCTTGCCACCGTTATCACTCCAGAAAACGCGGCGGAACGTGTTAGGGACCTGGATGTGGCCCATCGTGCTTTGGAGCAACAGAGAAGACAAGTAGAAGCAGAAAGACAAGGGATGGACACACGACAACGCGAGCTGGATGCACTGGAAACCCGGCTCCGAGAGGAAACGACTAGAATACATCAAAGGCACCAAACCAGATTGCCAGCATTGGGAGGAGTCATAAACCCGGCTGCGCTATTTATCACGCCTCAGGATCAGCCGATCCCAGCGGCAAATCAAGGAACCGCCCCTCAGCCAACAACCAGAGGAGTACAACCGGTAGACACGCAGGCCGGGTTACCCGTACCACAGACTGGAGTTACTACCGACAATACTGTACCACCACCACCACCACCACCACCATCACGTTTTCGCACACCAGCGGGTCATTACAACAACCCCATGGATAACATGTACGCAGCAACACTCGCGTTAAACCAAATCCCCGTGAGAGAGTCACCCCACGCAGAGGAGACCCGGCGGGCGATAGATCTATTGCGCACCGTGGTGGCACAGCAAGTTAACTACCCGGATCACAGAAGTGGAATGCATGGGACGCCGTACATCAGTCAGCAACGAGGCAACACCGGCAATATCCAGACAAGTTCAGCACGGCGGAGGGAAGAGCAGCAGCAAATGCCGCCTCCTCCCCGCATTCAGGCAGTACCAGCAGCATCAGCAGCCCAAGCTATCGTGGACAGTTCCAGAGCCAGGAGAGCTGCAGCCGTGTCTGCAGCGCATGGGCCACCATCAGTCCCGCGGCCGGCCGCACCCCCCGCAGGATCACACGTTTCTCGAGTAAGGCCGGTCCCGGCTAATCTTGCCGGGCCTAAGTGCCTGTCGGACAACATCAGGGCCGAGCCTTACCCGAATAAATTCAAGGAACCGGGTAAAGTAGTGAATTACGAGTCGACTATGGATCCAGAAACATGGTTGGGCAGTTATGAGATGGCAATGTCGATTCGCAACGCAACGGAAAATCTTCAAGCCAAGTTTATGTACTTAATGATGTCAGAAGGGGCAGCAAAATTATGGTTCAATACCCTACCAGAGGGATCTATCAAGTCATGGGAGGAGCTGAAAACTGCGTTCATCAAGCACTTCGATGGGACGTGCAGAAAGTTATTCACTATTGATGACTTAGAACGATGCGTCCAGAAGAAGGGTGAGTCGGCGCGCAGCTGGGTGCGCCGGGTTATGGAAATACTGCATTCATCCACAGATATTCAGCCCAAGGATGCGTTACAAGCCATGGCAAAAACGTGCAAGTACACACATTTAGTGCAAAAGTTAACCCGCATGAAATCTAGTCGGAATGTTTCAGAGGTCACGATGGGGGAACTGATGGATGCATGCAACAAACACGCGGCAACGGACACTACAGAAGAGGAAGCTGATGACAAAGAAGCAAAAGCGAACACAAGTAATAATGGAAGAGTCGGCAATGGATCAGCGCCGGGTAATAACGAAAACAGCCAGAACAAGCGCCCGTTTGAGGGAGGCTCCGAGTTTGTCGCCAGCACAGAAGCCGGATCTTCAAGACCCAGGGCAGAAGGAAATTTCAATACTGGAAATCACAATGGAGGAAACTATCAAGGACCACCAAGGCCGAGTAACAATTGGGACATCTTCAGAATGGCATGCCCAAAACACAGCAGGAACGGTAGGACGACTAACCACTCCTTGGAGCAGTGCGCCGACCTACAGAGATGGAAGAACGAGGAAGTGAACAGAGCCATGCGAGGTGCAGGTCGGGGAGGAGGACCGGGTCCAGGTGGAAACCCGGGCAACGGCCCACCCCCAGCCGGTAACCCGGCAGCAGGAAGTCAGGGTAACAACCAAGGGGGAGCCGGAGGTTTCCAGGCTAACCCCAAGCAGTTGGGTCAATATCACGTGCATACTACAGGAAACTCTAACAAGGACAAAAAATACTGAAGCAAGCGGTAAACTCTGTTTCCTCGGCTGTGCCGAGATACCTGAGGTGGTCAGAGCAGGATGTAACATGGAGCAGAAGAGATCACCCGGAAAGAATAGAACACCCGGGAGTTTTAGCATTAGTAGTTGCACCGCAGGTTAATGGGTATGAGCTGAAAAAGGTCCTGATGGATGGTGGAAGTAGCATCAATATCCTATATTGGGAAACCTTTTACGCATGGGTCTCAAGGAGTCTCAGCTACAGAAGAGCTCAACAATTTTTCATGGGATAGTGCCGGGTCACTCAGCGTGCCCCGAGGGAAAAATCGCATTGGAGGTAGCTTTCGGAGAATCAAAGGACAATTATCGAGTTGAGTGGCTCACTTTCGAGGTGGTCAAGCTGCGCAGTCCTTATCATGCACTGTTTGGAAGGCCGGCTTATGCTAAATTCATGGCCAGGCCGTGTTATGTGTATCTACAGCTAAAAATCCAGGGTCCTAAGCAGACCATCACCATACATGGAAGCCGGGTTATAGCGGCTGAGTGCGATGAAGGAGACGCAGCAATGGCTGAGGAAGCTTGCAGAAAAGAGGAACTCAAGCATTACCGGTCTCAAGCAGACCCGGATGACAGAACGGCATTGAAGAGACCAAGTACTGAAGATGAAAGGGAAAAATTCAAGGCAGCAGAAGAAACCAAGATGGTGGCGTTCATCGAGCATGGCCCCTCCAAGCAATCTGCTGCAGGAGAAGAAATCACAGGATTGTTCACAACCACCCGCGTCAACAAAACTCCTCACCCGGATTGGCTAGCGAACCCGGCACTCATAATAAAAAAGACCAACAAGTGGAGAATGTGTATCGATTATGTTGGTTCCAGACAGATCCCCAAGACGAACTAAACAATGTAACGGGCAGCAGGTTTCAGACGCACTCTTTTCCTATCCAGGGTACCTGAGGGGACTGGAGGGTTTTTAATGAGGCGGCGTGCTGACCCAAGTTTTCTCATATCAATAAAGAGATGGTTAAGAAATATATCTCCTTCACACGCGTTATCAAGTCTTATTTTGTTGTGATCTCTACTTCGTTTATAGGTAAGTGTCGTTTATTATCAGTACATCAGTTACCCTAAGAATGTCGCATATATCTAGGTCTTGAGGGCTGATTGCTTGAATAGCACAGTTACAAACTCACAGACCCGGCCTTGATGCCTATGAGTTATAAGGGCCGATTACTCGCAAACGAGTACGGCTGCAATCTTATAACCGGACAAAGGAGCCAAATTTTCTTGACTTTTCTTACTTAAGCTCGATGTGACTCGCACTAAAGTGGCACGATTTGCTCGCTTACGATTACATTCAGCCATGAAGCCCAATGGGACTTGCCTGACCCTGTTTTCGTATAGATGTAACAACGTGATATCCACGCGAAAGCCGGCTTACAGTACAAGATAGTCAAAAGGGTCATCTAAACCACAAGTTATGCAGAGTACAGGGCTAGTAGCCGGAAACTCAATGTCTATTAAGCATAACTTCAATACCTATGTGAAACGGCTCTAGGTTCGGGCTTAGCGCAAGACAACTTGTTCTCCCTGGAAGACCGCGTATCCCAGACCTAAACTTTCGGGCTTTGGGGACTCGGGATTTCGCAAAAAGAAACAAAGTTGCTTAAGTCACTAAGCCCAAAGAACCCAAAACATCCGGGTCTTGGGGACTTGGGGACTTAGAGAAAAATCCACCTGTCAAACCCACGAGACCCGGAAACCGAGTCTCACATACGGAACCATAAAGTAAGTCGGGAATAAACAAGCTTAAAGGCACATGTACATCAAGCCTATCCAAAGTCCACAAAGGGCTTTGAAGCCGTTACAAGTCTCGCAATGCGATTACATAATGCGATGGCAATATCAAAATGGCACATACGCACTATCAAAAGAATATCTGCTTTTACAAAGACATCGCGTAAGCAAAGTATCAAGATGACATCAGATAATAACCTACTAGGCCTCCCGGGTGGGGTCCACACCTCCAGCCTTGTCCTCCGGGTCTTGACCATGAGTTTGCTCAATACAAGCTTCCGCGCCATCATCATCCGGAATTTCAGCATCACGACGAACATGTGGAAGAACGGTTGGCGTAGAAGTAGTTGGTGCTGATTCCAAACCGACCCTCTTCTTCGCAGCCTCCTCCCTTCGCCTGGCCGAGCCAGCGTTCCATTTTTCCAGGATATCGAATGGCACGGGCGTGTCTCCCATCACAGCCTTGCCCTTAGCATCATACGAGGACATAAACTTATTCAAATCCATACTGTCGGCAAGAGTGGTTGTCGAATGTCGCACCTCAGCTTGCACGGCCTTGAAGTCCTTAGCCCCAAACTTTGTGCCATCCGCTTTGAACTCCGGGAACCCGGCTATCACTTCTGCCGGCTCAAATTTGGGAAAGTAAGCTTTAGCCAGCATAAAGGCCCGGGTCATGCCAATTCGGCACGATGAACGCTTCCAGAGCTCAATCCATGCAGGAACGGTGGAACATGCGTGGATTAGGGTCTCCATACCCGGATATGATTCAGTAGGCCACTGAATGGCATCCAGGATCCACTTAGTGCCGGCACAGAACCTCCGGAGGACATTCCTCAAGTTCATTATCTTCTGGATATCATTTTCTTCCGAGGGAGCAAGATTGGAATCTGCAGGACACAACAAAAAGATTACTTCAAAGTATTCCGGGTGTCACGTATCAAGAAACGAAAAACCAAGACACGAACCGGTAAGAAGCAAAATCTCACCAACAAGGACACGATAAGTGTCGGAAATCTGAGCTGATAGCTCCTTCAGCGTAGCTTGGACGGTGGTGTATCTCTCTTTGTATTTCGCAACGTCCTTTTTCAAGGTTGCCACCTCAGCTTCAAGCGCCTCTCTTAGCTTAACCTCAGCGTCCAGGAGTTGATTGGTCTTGGCCAAAATCTCCCCGGACCGAGACGCGTGCGCCTAAAGATATGGAAAGTTAAAAACTAGTCGGATATTGCAGTCAGCCGAGTATTGAAAGAAGTACCGAGTGTAATTTTTACAAATTAGACTCGGAACTTGGGGACTAGATGGATGTTATTAGATATCAAGTAACGATTACCTGGTGCTCCACTGCCAGACGCTCCAACATACTGCTCTCTGAGGCCTTCATAGCAAGGAGAGCGCTCATCATCTGATCGAATGTATCGTTGCCCAATTTGGAAGATCCGGGATCTTGGAGACTCGGAGAAGGAGCTCTCGCCTTGGTGGGAGAAGGTATCCGGGTCGTCCGAGTATCGGAGTCTGGTGCTCCTCCTCCCGTGCCCAAGGCTGCAGCTTCATCTTCCTCGTGTGTGTGCGAGGCTATTGGATACTCGGCTTCTTGATCGGCTGGGTTTACTGGCGGCACTTGTTCTTCTCCGCCAGCTGCGGTAGTCATATCATCAAACGGGTTCTCCTTACCCGGGTCATCAGTTTCTGTGTTTTCTTGTTCGCTGGTGGTGACCGTGGCCCTATGAGCAGTATATATAAGCAGTTAGTGTACAACTGGGGAAAGATTGTGGAAAGGCGATAGAGCATCAAGGAGAAGAACCTTACCCGGGATTCACCATGTAATCCGAGGGGAGCTCACTGCTAGACCCATACGAAGCTGAAAGTACCAAAGCAAGTAAAATGTGGAGCTGCCCTACTAAGGGGTAAACTGGAAAAACTTTGATATTCAAGAAAGGATTAGGTGAGTACCAGCACGTCGAGCCGGAGACGACGAAACACCCGGATTAAGAGCGCCATCACCCGGAAAATTCCGAGTCATTCTGCGCTTGGTCATGGGCGATTCCTTCAGGTACGACCAGCGGGATAACTCCAGGTTTAGCTTGCACATGTTATCAAATGAATATGGTTTAGAGGTGAGGGAACGGTATGGAACCTTGAAGACGACCCCTCGGGGTTTTCTCTTTGTTCCGGCCTTGCGGATTCTACCTTGCCTTCAGTTTCTTCTTCTTCGTCCTTGTCCTCTTGTTCTGAAAATTATCAAGGTTTACAGTCGGAAAACGAAGGAGGAGCAACAACGAGCTCGAAAACTAAGTAAAACTCGGAATGTACCTTCATCCGAGTTAACGGCGTCTTCTTTCTCCTCTGGGCTTTCAGAGTTGGGGGGAGTTTCAATCTTCCAAAAGACATCATTGGCCTGAAATGAAAACATGAGGATGAGTGTTAACAGCTGTATCAAGTGGAAAGTGTGAAGATAAGAACATGGAAACCGGATCTTCACCTCAGGGGCCGGGTTCTCGCGTGTAAAGGGCTGTAACCCGGCTATATTCCGGATTACCTCCAACTTTTCTGTCAAGAAGCCCTTGATAGTCTTGTTGGTGTCACCTGCTGCAAAGCTGTGGGTGGAGTATCGGAGCGCGTCCGTGGTGTGCCCCGAGTACTCGCACATTAATTTTTTGCGGATGGAATTGGGTTGGATCCGGAAATCGACCCAAGTTTTCACCAGGTTAAGCCCAATGAGACCTTGGGCCGAAAGAACAGCAATTCTATCCAACAAAGGTTGGATTGCCTCCCTGTCCGAGTCAGGGGCAAAAGCGTTGAAGGTCTCGGAGATATCGAGGAGGCCCTCCGAGTAACCCGGCAGCTTCTTTTCGCCGGGTGGAGAGGTGTCTCGGCAGTAAAAGTATGTTAGTTGCCAGTGTTTGACGTGGGAATTGAGTGTGAGAGGTGGCATGGGAGAATTTTTGCGACGTTGGATGGAGACCCCGCCGCAAGCGAGAAGTGCTCCTTCACCGCTTTCGCGGCACGGCTTGCACTGGAAAAGCTCAATAAAGAGAGCCAAACTTGGCGGAGTGCACAAGTATGACTCGGACAGAACGATGAAATGGGTTATATTCAACATAGATTTAGGCCCTATGTCGAATACCCGGAGGCCATAATGGCTCAGAACTTCTCTAAAGAAAGGGTGACCCGGAGGACGAACTCCCCGAGTCACGTGCTCTACAAAGCAGATTACCTCATTGTCGGCGGGAGTGGGCCGGGTCTCGTCACCCGACAACCTCCAGTGGATATCCTTCTGAGGGGGGAGAACCCCCAACTCGGCCAGCTCTTCTAGCTTGGCCTTTTTCACAATGGATCGCGCCCAGTTGGCGGATATGGACTGGGTGGACTTGGCCTTGGTTGGCGTCTTCCCTTGCTTCTTGGGAGCCATCGGATTAACCTGTGAAGCGCAAGACAAAGGGGTACAGGAAATGAGATTCGGGGACCATGAGTTACCCGAGTATGTGCAAGCAGTATCGATAACATGAAAAGTAAGAAGTATCCGGGTATCGCTGGGTGGTGCAAAAGATTGCAAGTTATCCGGGTATCAAGTATCAGCATGGAAACTATCGGGTACTTACGTATTGAGAAGTGCTTGAGGAAGACGGGTGATTTCCCATGTGCCTACTACAAGCAAAAGAGCCGGAAAACGGGGATTTTCCGGGTGTACATGACAGGCGCGGAAAATTTTGGCGAAATGGATCTAGATTGAAAAAGTTGCGAACGATTCTACGGAGAAATTGATGATTGGCGATGATAGGAAGGTGGTATGTGACCATCAATTGAGCTAATGGAGGAATTAGCGGGCACTTAAGCAACCTAATCCGGCGCGACAAGAAAAGTGGCCCGCGGGTTGACCTAGATCTAATCTAGAGTAAATCGAAAAATTGTGGGGTTGGATTAATGGATACAAGGAACTTACTGGGGGAGGTTGGAGCAGCACGCGACGACGGCAAATGGCGCAGTCTTGGTGCCCCCTTGCGATTCCCGGCGGGCAGATTGAGGGCGAGGCGGCGGATCTTGGCGGCGGCGCGGGGCGAATCGTGGCGGAGCGTAGCCGGCGGCAGATTGGCTCCGGTGACACGCGTGAGGTCTCCGTGATGGTGCTCTGCGAGCTCGAGCGCGGGAGTGAAGAAAAGAGGAAAAGGGGGAAATGAGCCGTTGGGGTTAGGTTGACCCCTAAGTGCCTATTTATAAGGGTGCGGGTGGATAAACCTAGTCCAACGGGCAAGTGCCGGGAATTTCGGGATAACGGCTATTTATCCGGATTTTGCGAGATACGCTTTAAGTGCTGAACGAGATATCTGGACAAAGATAAGAAGTAGATCTTCTTCGCAACATCGGGGTCAATTATCGAGTAAAGTGAGCCGGGTCTTTGACATTTCTGTCAGGACTATTGATCCGGAAAAAGTAACAGAAGGACCTAGAGAAAGCCGGGTTGCTATATGGCCACCTTGGAGTTAGGCCTAGCTATTTATCAAAGCACCTTAACCCGGCCTCTGTGGACTTGTACGTTTGATATTTTTACAGGGAATAGCAAGCGCTTCAAGGAGGATCCCGTGAAGCCCAGGCTATTCTGGGGACTACTGATGGAGGGATGATAACCCGGTAGCCCAACTCCAAGGGGTAACTCGGCCCAAAGGACGCTGCGCCAAGACCCGGCTAGGATAAAGGAGCTTCTAGAAGGCCCAAGATCATAGGCCTGGTAACCCGGATTGTGGGTTCCGGTAAGGAAGTTTAGGGTTTTGTGAGCAGTGTCCGGGTAGGACTCAGAGTATGCCTTGGAGAACAGGCCAGGGATCCGGATGCTTTATAAGCCGGCCCTTAGGTTAGGTTTAAGGAACCAAGAGAGAATTAGAGCAATATCGCTAGGTATCGAGTATCCAGTGTAACACGAAAGTTGAGATTAATATATCGAGATCGGAGACTCAGCGACTTATTCCGCCGGCTTCTAGATCGCCCATCATCATGTTTTCTTCTGAGCTAAACCCTCTCCCAAACATCTGTGTCGTCTGCCCCAAGATCTGTGTCGTCTTGCCCTAAGATCCTGATATACCAACTATTCCTTGTTCTATTAAAAATAATTATGTTAGAAATGCTTTGTGTGATTTAGGAGCTGGAGTTAGTGTCATGCCTCTCTCTAAAAGACTCCTCCTAGAAAAATTGATACCAACTAATATATCTTTGCAAATGGCTGATAAGTCTAATGCAATTCCTATGGGTATATGTGAGGATGTTCCTGTTCAAGTTGCTAATAATTGTCTGATATTAACTGACTTTGTTGTGTTCGAAATGCCTGAAGATGATAATATGTCTATTATTCTTGGGAGACCGTTTCTTAATACTGCAGGGGCTGTTATTGATTTCAATCAAGGAAAACTGACTTTTAATGTTAATGATAAAGAGCACACTGTTTATTTTCCCAAGAAGATTGATAGAAAATATGGTCTAAATTCAATTGAAAATATTGAGACCATCAAGATTGGAGAATTTTATTTTTCCTATTCCAAAGCCATCCAAAGAATATGAGACTATTATGATTGGGACTATGTCTATCAAGGTTGAGGTAACATAATTATTTAGTGATTAGCAAAGTTTTGCTTCATATGAAAATTGTTCTCGTAACAAGACTTGATCACCCTTGTTACCAAAATGATTTTAAATGAAGTGGGCAATGTTTTCACTATTTTTTCACCTTCCCCATTATGTTTTCACCATGTTTACTTCTGTTATCACATTTATACTTGAGTAAAATCATGTTTTACACCATCCTTATGCATGTTTTCCTGATGTTTTCACCCTGATTACTAAGGTTATGCATGTTTTCACCATCCATACTTTTGTTTTCACCACTACCACCTTTGTTTTCTTTGGATATTCTTCCATTAGAGTGTCATAGAACCTATGTAGTGCTGGTTTTGGTTTTTTTTTTCCACCTTTTCACTTTCGTTTTCTTGGTTTTTATTAATTATTAAAATTGTGGAAATACCTCAAAAATAAAGTTTCTCGAATAATTCCAGAAAAATTATAATAAATATTTACGTCAAAAATGAGGCAAAGAGCCACATGGGAGACCCCAGGGGGACCCACCAGTCAGACACACCATGGGGTGGCACGGCCAGCCGCCTGGTGACTCCAGCACATGGTGTGGGGCCCCCTGGCCCGTGTTCTAACTCTCTTCCCTGCCAAGGTCTTCTCTCTCACCTCCCAAACTGAAAACATTTCCTGGAACCCGTGTTCTTGCTGCTCTTCCTCTGGATTTTTGATCTCCTTCTTCAGCCCATCATTTGTGCTGAGATTTGGTGTGTTTCATCTCCGGTATGTGACTCCTCCGATGATCGAAGTAGAATTTTTTTTAGTGAAGTATTTCTTGAGTATTTTGGTACTGTATGTGACAGCTTATGTGATTTTGGTTGCTTGATTTGAGTATAAATAATGTATTTTTGATGTATGTTTAGCTCTCATATAAGTCCCGATGTTAGTTTCCACCTTATAGTTGCTTAGAATTAATTTTTGTGATGATTGTTGAAAAATTTCAAAGATGGATAGTTACAATTTTGGAGAGATATTTAGGAGTGATTCTCCTAGAAGGACAAGGCCCTCACACTCATCCACTTTAGTGAGGCCATCGTACAATGAAGACGTTATTGCACCAAGTATTGACGATGCGGGAGGTGATGGTATCGTTAACCCATCTAGCTTTCCTTGCAGTACATTTTTAAGAAGTGTAGGTTTATTAGATGAATTTCATATGCTTATTGAAAGAGTTGGTCTAACCAACTTTATGGAAGATGAAAACCATCAGTATACCACTCTCACAAACACTTTTGTTGAGAGCTTTAAATTTCAGAACACACTTTTGGTCCAACTGTTGCATTCAAGTTATATAGTAGTCATGTTTCTTTGTCCTTGGTAGATTTTTGTGCTATTATAGGTATCAACGCCGCAGGGACAGCGAGCAGGATTTAGGATAAACCAGCAGACCTCCAGGGGCACTACGAGAAATCACCAACGATGACGGTCGCTCATCCCAGCGTGGGAAGATAAGGAACATTCAACTTCTTGATTTTAGATACTTTACTTCTTGCTACTAGTATCCTTGGAAGGGAGAATACTAGCAACATTTCTAGTTACCACCTTGCTTTCATTGATGCTGCGCTGAACCGTAGCATGAAGTATAACCTTGGCGAACTTGTTGCACGCCGCCTTGGTGCTACTTGGCCTATTTTTTGGGGCATTATCACTACACGTGTAGCATCTGCTTTAAATGTTTCCATTACCCCTAATGATGAAATAATTGTTCCACGTAGGCTTAACCTTGCTGCCATGAAGTCCCATCAGTTTGTCACTGCTAACTCTACAGTTGAACGTTTAGTATATATAGATGGTGAGGAGCGAAAAGTTATTTTGCCGCAGCCTGTTTTGTTTAAGATTGACAGGTCACCATGGTTGCTCTCTAAGGAGCAGGTAGACGAGTATATGAGCCCCACGGAGTTTCACAGGCAGCAGGAGAGGCAAGACGCGCCTCCCGGGGACCACAACACGCAGTACACCGGCGCATCCTCGAGCACATATCAGGAGGAGGGTTCCTCCTCAGCATACTACGGGGGCGCCACCTCATGGTCCCCTTGGTGATTGATCTCCACTTAGGCCAAAAGCCTAAGCTTGGGGGGAGGTATACCGACATCACACTCATTTATATATCATGTTCGGTCGGTTCATTGTATATCCATGTTTTCGTTCTCTTTCCTTTCTTTCATTTTTCTTTGTTTTATTGTTCTGTTCTTGTTTTCCAAAACACAAAAGGACCAAAAATATTTCTATTGTTTCTCTTTGTTTGTTTCTTTCGTTTCTTTATTTAGTTTGCTTTCTTCTCTTGTTTCGGTTTAGTATTCAAAAATCCAAAAATATTTTGCTTTGTTTGCTTGTTCTCTTTATGTTCTTGTTTTAATTGAAAAACCCAAAAATATTTGTTGTTCTTCTTTGGTTTTGTAAATTTTGCTGCAGAGTTCAACAGTCGTCCGTGACTCCATTGGAGCTTGGTTTTCATTATATTTATTCGAGCCACAAGTGAAGAGTAATAATGACGATCTATGAGAATTCAAGCTGTGGTGAGAGGTTGGTATGAACTCTATTTGCTTTCTTTTTTTGTACATGTATCCATCCATGTGAGCATGCTTAGTTTGTTCATATAAGATATATGTGATTTAATGGCTGCTTAATAGTTCGTGCTCTCTCATTTTTATAGTAAATGACATATCGTATAAATATTTGTTCGCATTGCTCTATTCGAAGAAGGGTATGGCATTGTGGTAGCCTCCTCTGATTGTTTCATTTGAATCGACTTGGCACATGCTCACGCATGCTAAGACTGAAACCAAAAAGTCAATAAGCCTTGATGATTTATTTTGCCTCAGAGTTCTAGTATCTATTTTATGCCTCAGTTAATTTTGTTTTGTCGCAAACATGATTATGATAGTTGTTGCTCTCTTGATTGTCACTCCCCGCCTATTGCTAGCCTTCACTTGTACTGAGTATGAGCTCTAATCGTGCATCCAACTCCCAAAAACCAAAATTTGCCAAATGTGTCCACCATACCTACCTATATGTGGTATTTAACCGCCACTCCAAGTAAATTGCTCATGTGCTACCTTTAAAACCTTCTAAAAAATATTCCTGTTTTGTGCCCCTGTTTTGGCTCATGAGGACGTAAATAGAGAATCTTTATCTCGCTTTTTGATTGGATTTCACACCCTGGACTAGTGGCTTAATCCGCTTATCCAATTGATAGAAGAGTTGGCAACGAGATGCCCAGCCCCAAAGTAATACACACAAAATCTCTTCACTATTTTTGCCCCTGATTTATCAGTCAAAGCATAATTGTGTAAACAAAAGAGAAAGAGGGATGACCTTCTACACTAGTTGCGTCCTTCAAATGGGAGCCTCTCTTGTGAAATCTAGTTGGCTTGTGACGTACTGTATTTTCTGTTTACCATTCGTTGACATAAGCATACACCTCTCTTAAAAATGTTTTTAATACCTCTATTTAATAAAATAAAAACTCTAGCACATGAGTGATCCATGCTTCCCTCTGCCAAGGTCCTTTGTTTTAATTTTATGTTGAGTCTTCACGTTCTCACTTTATGCGCCTTCTTGAGAGCAGTGGCTGTTATTCTTAGTGTAATGTGTTTGTCCTAGAATACGGTTAATTGTGGTATAACTTTGATATTTGTATCTTTGATATCTTTATCTCTAGTCTTCCCTTGAACTTAAGAGGTGCCCTAGCATTTATGTTTTGCCCCACACATAAGGGCAAGCGAGATACCACTCTATCAGATCCTATTATGAATATTATAATCTTGCAAATAGTTGTGCTTCATGTTGTTTATTATTAATATGTTGTTATCTCTTCATGGTTTGCATAGCTATTAAGTGACATTATCTTGCATGTATCTTATCATTAGCAGAATTAAGTATTTGATCATATAGTGAGTATATTTACATCATATGAAACAAATGTGTTCACAAAAGTCTTTTATCGCACTCAGTTGTCACTGAATTGCTTGAGGACAAGCAATAAGCAAAGCTTGGGGGAGTTGATACGTCGAAAAAGTATCTCCTTTTCCGAACACTTTTCTTATTGTTTTCCTCTAAATTTGTGTGTTTTGAATGCAACTAACACAGGCTAATGCTGTTTTCAGGAGAATTTCCTTGGTGTCTCGTTTTTGTGCAGAAAAATCAACTTTCGGGAAATCGCCCAGAAAAGACCCCATTGGTCTTAAAACACCGGGAGACCCCGGGAGCTAGAAGGGGGCCAGGAGAAGGGCCAGAGGGGGCAACACCACCCCCTGGCGCGCCCCCTAGGTCGCGCCACCTGGTGGTGTTGGCCACCCAGAGACCCCCTCGGGCTCCTCTTTCGACTACATATTGCCTTCAGCCCTAAAACACGAGGGGGTTTGTCATATTCCACAAAAACAGAACAGAGCGCCGCCGCCACCCCGAACTTTGATTCGGGGATCAGAAGTTCCTGTTCTGGCACCCTGCCGGGATGGGGAATTGGAAGAGATCATCGCCATCGTCATCACCAACGCCTCTCCATCGACCATCCATGTTTCCCCCATCCATATGTGAGTAATTCCTCCGCTGTAGGCTGAAGGGGATTGTAGGGATTGGATGAGATGGTTCATGTAATAATGCCGTGATTGTTAGGGCATAGTGCCTAGTATCCTCTATTAGTGCTATTGACATTGTTGCAACTTGTTATGCTCAATGCTTGTCACTTTGGGCCCGAGTGCCATGATTTCAGATCTGAACATGTTATTGGATCACGATGATAATTATTGTTTCTTGATCATACCTGCAAGTTGTTTACACATATCATTGTCCGGAACCCGAGGCCCCGAAGTGACAGAAATTGGGACAACCGGAGGGTATGGGTGTGATGTGAGGATCACAGGTGTTCACGGAGTGTTAATGCTTTGCTCTGGTGTTCTATTAAAAGGAACACCTTAATTACCACTATTTCCCTTGAGGCCCCGCTGAAAATGGGCTGGTAGGACAAAAGATGTTGTGCAAGTTATCATTGCGAGCACGTACGACTATTTACGGAACACATGCCCATGGTTACTTAGTTCTTGGATGCTTTATCGTATTTATCTGCAATGCCCATGTCTTGATTATTATATGAACTATCTTATCCATGCAACGCCCCTTCATCTATCCTTATGCCTATAGTATTTAATCCCGTTGTTTACTTCACACACTAATGTTGGTGTTTTCATTTCACTGCTGCTATTATTTCACTACTACTTCTACTATAAAACTGTTACTATTGATAAATCACGTCGAACAAGTCAACTTTCAGGTGCAAGTGAATTGAGAACTCACTTGTTAAGGCTCACAAATATTCTTTGGCTCCCCTTGTGTCGAATCAATAAATTTGGGTTTTACTTCCCTCGAAGACTGTTGCGATCCCCTATACTTCTGGGTCATCACTCTCCCTGGCACCCTGTCGGGAGGAGAATTCATCACCGGAGGGGTCTACACCACCATGCCCTCCTCTGAAGTGATGTGTGAGTAGATCATCCCTGGACTACGGGTCCATAGCAGTAGCTATATGGTTTTCTTCTCCACTTTGTACCTCATGTTTAGATCTCGTGAGCTCCCCTGCATGATCGAGATCATCTTTATGTAATGCTACATATTGTGTTTGTTGGGATCCGATGAATGTTGAATGCTATGTCTTCTGATTATCAATCTATCATGTTATCTTCATGCATATATTATTTATGATCTTGCATGCTCTCCATTATTAGTAGATGCTCTGGCCAAGTAGATGCTAGTAACTCCAAGAGGGAGTATTTATGCTCGATAGTGGGTTCATGCCTCATTTGCATCTGTGCTCGAGTGATGGAAACGTGACAGATGGAGGATGTGATGTTTCCATTAGGGAGAAAAAAAGGTGTTTACTTAGTTTACATTGTTTACATTACACACTTTGCTTACTGTGATAATCTGTTGCTTGCAACTTAATACCAAACATTTGTTCAAATGATATTCGGAGGGTGGATTATTAGTCATAGATTCAGTTGGATGACGGTCTATGTATCTTGTTGTAATGCCCGCATGAATCACATAGTAATCTTTATGCCTTGCATATGCACTACAGTGCAGTCTTCATTTTTGTCAATTGCCCAGCTGTAGTTTTTTTACCACACATATTATTTATCTTTCACGGAGAGACACCACTAGTGAACTGTGGACCCCGGTCCATTTTCCCATACTGATAATACACACACTGCTTCCACTGTTTTCATACTACTGCTACTTCTTTCATGTTGTCCTTATATTGTTTTCCACACCATAAATTTAATCTCTTTGTTATCAGCAAAACCAGTGAGATTGACAACCTCACTGCTTCGTTGGGGGCAAAGTGAATTGTTTGTGTTGTGTAGGTTCCACGTTGCTGCCGACCGGTAGTGCGCCCGGCCATCTCAGCTGCATCAACCTTCTGAAGTTACTCCTTCCTCCCTCTGGTCGATTCAACCTTGATTTCATTCTGAGGGAAACTTGCTACTGTTCTCTTCATACCTTCCTCTTGGGGTCTCCCAACGAACGTATGTTCCAATGCATCAGGGTCCTCAAGGGAAACTACTGGGAATTAAGGTTCTCCTTTTCATAAAGCACCGAAGCAAAGCATTAACACTCCGTGAGCACACGTGATCCTCACATCATAACCATCCCCTCCGGTTGTCCCAATTTCTGTCACTTTGGGGTCTTGGGTTCCGGACAATGACATGTGTAAACAAATTGCAGATATGATCAGGAAACATAATTATACTCATGAAACAATAACATGTTCAGATCTGAGATCATCGCACTCGGCCCAAAGTGACAAGCATTAAGCATAACAAGTTGCAACAACTGTAGAAAACAATAACAATTGATACTAGTCACTATGCCCTAGCAGTCTGGCATTATTACATGATCGATCTCATCCAATCCCTTCCATCCTTCTCAGCCTACTGAGGTGTTTACTCACACATGGACGGGGGAAACATGGATGGTTGATGGAGAAGAGGTGGCGGTGACGATGGCGATGATCTCCTTCGAATCCCCGTCCCGGATGGGCGCCAGAACAGGAACTTCTGATCCCCGAATTGAGTTTCGAGGTGGCGGCGGCGCTCTGTTGTGTTTCTATGAAATATTATGAACCCCCTGATATTTTAGGGTTACAGGCGATATGTAGTCGAAAGGGGAGCCCGAGGTGGTGCCTGGGGGCCCCACACCACCAGGCGGCGCAACCAAGGGGGCGACCAGGCGTGGTGTGGCCCCTTCCTGCCCCTCTCCGAACTCCTGGCTCCAGGGGTCTTTGGGTGTTTTAAGGTCTTTGGGATCTTTTCTGGGCATTTTCCCAAAAGTTGATTTTTCTTCACAAAAACAAGACACCAAGGTAATTCTGCTGAAAATAGTGTTAGTCCATGTTAGTTGTATCCAAAACTCACAAGTTTAGAGGCAAACAATAGCAAAAGTGTTCGTAAAAGGAGATACGTTTTGGATGTATCGGGCCACGCCTCCCCATCGCGTGGCCGGGGTGGACCTACCCCATCACCGCCTCTTCGACCATATATTGCCTTCTGCCCAAAAATCCTAGGGTTGGAGAATATTCCACGAAACAGATAGAGAGGCGACGTCACGTTGAAAGTCCAATTTAGGGCTTTTGCAATCCTTCTCCGGCACCCTTCCGGAGGGGGGAATCATCACCAGAGGCTTCTTCATCAGCATGTCTGCCTCCCCGCTGATGCGTGAGTAGTACATCCGTCGACTAAGGGTCCATAGCAGTAGCTAGATGGTGATCTCTTCTCCTTGTGCTATCATATCACGGTCTTGTTAGCCGCCTAACATGATCAAGATCGTTCTTATGTAATTGCTACATATTGTGTTTGATGGGATCGAATGAATCATGACATTCTGATCAGTTTGTTCATATCTTTTAATGTGTTCTTGCAAACTCTCTGATGTGTATGGTTACTCTGACAAAGTTGTTGTATTCGTCTCCAAGAGGGAGTTTATACTAGATAGTGGGTTCATGCCACCATGTTGCCTCGGTTCGAGTGACATAAATGTGCCTGGGCAAGCATGTGTTGTTTCCACTAAGGGGCAAACAACGGTGTTTTTTTGCGTGATGAGAATTATTGCTTACATTATGTATTATTCTTAATGCAATTGTCTTTTTTTTGCAACTTAATATCAGAGAAATTTGCTGGATAGCTTTCTTGAGGTGGACTATTAGATATAAATGCATGCTGGATAGTGGTCTATATGCCTTGCCGTAATGCCTACATGATTAGAACTCGTGAACTATATCCTGTCATAATAGCATTGTTATGCCTTTATGAATTATCAATTTCCTAACTGTAATTTATTTATCCAACATGTGTATTGTTTTATGGAGAGACACCACTCGTGAAACTATGGCCGCCGGTCCATTGTTTTAGATTGGTTACAACATTGTTTACGTGCTTTTCATCATCACTTGATCACTGTTCCATTTTACTTTTCATCTCAAAACACACCATGCGTTTAATACTTTCATTTACAACAAGACAGGAAGGTTGACAACCGTCCTATAAGTTGGGAACGAAGGGAATTTATATTTGTGTGTAGGTCCGCACTTGTTGATGTGTCAGACAACAAGCACTTTGTTGAAATGTTTTTAAATCATAGTGTATTGATAACTTTGGTTCCTTAGCCATTGGGAAATTCCATGGTGCTACTTCACACCTTCCACTTGGGCTTTAAACTAACTTCACTAGACACCATCAAGCAAAAGTTTATTTGGCGTCGTTGCCGGGTATTTCAAGCTCTCATCTAGCGGATTTACACGCTTCCACTCTCTCTTTTTTGTTTTGTTATTACTTAGTTACTTTTTGTTTTATTCTTGTTTAATTTTTCTCTTTATCAAAACCACACACAATATAGTTTTTTTAGCTTTTAATCTTATTCAGTTTGCTTTGTAGTTATGTTCAATTCTTTACTTATTCTCATTGGTTAATTTCTTTGAAACTAGATTTACTTGCAAACTGGGTTCACCGAGGATGAAAAAAATATTATAAGGAATATCGATGGTCTAAAAAAGGGATACATTTATGGATACAAATAAATAAATTGGATAGTTATACTAGAGACTTGTGCTCTAGATATGACATATCTTATTGTTTGATTAATCTTGTTGATGTAGGAGGTATACACACCTTCCTTTCCAATGTGAGTTCAGTAATAATAAAAACCTACCTTCCTATGTTAAGGGAAACTATAATTTTTATGATGTAGAACAAATTGAAATCTTTCTTTCTTTTAAAGGTGCTTATGAAATTTCTTATTTGCTTGAAAACAATTATGATGATCTTTATTAATATGAGAATGATGTTATACTTAAATATTTCTTTGAGAAGTACAATGACAATTATTATATTAATGAATATCTTAAGAGGTTTTCTCCTCCAAAAGGAGAAATTAATGCCTTGCAAGAATTAATGGAAGAATAAATTGCTGAAACTGGGATCGCATTGGATGAAAAAGATGAGGAGAGTGAAGGATAAATGGAGGACCTACTGAAAGTAAATCTTTAACTCTTACTTTATATGATTGTCCTCCATGCTTACCTAAGGAGTATGGATGCTATATTAGTTAATGTTATGATCATATGGATTTTTTTGAAATATCTATGTTTGATGGACTTGATACTTGCTACATAGGTAACAACAAACAAGAAACAACAAAGAACAAACAGAAACAACTTTGCCTACTTTTATGCATGATGATTTATGTTATTCTGATGAATTTATTGATGCTCCTTTCTCTATGCTTCATGTGGATATTCTTGATAATGAGGAGTTTTGCTTAGAAAATTTATATGATGATACTCCACATGATGGTCATATGTTTCTTGATGATAATATATTTAATACTACTAAAAATTGGATTGGAGAGGTCATGAATTTAGCTAGAATGCGTCCCATACATTTGGAGAGTATTCAGTCTTGCTACGATATTATAAAAAGTGGGTTTGTAGAGATAATTGCTTTAAATAATGTTGATCACACTATTTTGGAGAGCGATAAGATTTATGTGCTTGTGAATCATGAAATGCATGTTATGTGTGATATTTATATTGTTGAGTTTGTTCATCAAGCTACTGAAAACTATTTTGAGAGAGTAAAATATGGTTGTAGGAATTTCCATGTTACTAAAATACCTCTCTTTATGTTGAAAGTTTTGAAGGTGTTCCTATTTTTCCTCTTATGCTAGTTAATTTGTGTTTTGGTGAGTTATTTGTTTACAAGATTCCTATGCATAGGAAGTGAATTAGACTTAAAGTTATTATTTTATGCTTCTTGATGCTCTCTTTTGCTTTAGTTCTTATTCCTATGTGAGCATCTTTAAAAAAATACTATGGCTAGCTAAAAGGCATGAGAGAAAAGCACTTTTGGGAGGCAACCCATTATCTTTTTGCTTTCAGTTTTACCTTTCCCTTTGATTTTGTTACTTCTTTAGAAACACCTTTGTGTCTTTGGTTTTTGTTGGTTGAAACGAAAGGAAGTTTCATGCACGTGGTAGTGTTACAAAGAGGAGTTTGCTTAGACTGTGGTTTTGCTTTGACTTATCATGTAGATGGCTATTTTAATATATTTTTCTTAGTAGTTCATGTTGTCTTATGACTAGTCTCAAATATCCGAGAGTGCATAATGTGTTATTGAAATGTCAACATGTGTTATTTTGTTCATGATGTGTTCTGGTACTGTGATATCATCCTCTGAAGAATTTATTTGGATTGACTTGGCACATACTTACAACATGTTAAGTTTATCTATTCTTGATGATCTTTAATTTTTGGATGCTAATATCACTTCCAAGTTTTATTCAATGATGTTATGTCGCAACGCAAGATTATGGCCATTATTGCTCCCTTAGTTGGTCGTTTTCCACTCTTTTGCTAGCCTTCACATGTACTGAGTATGAGCTCTACTAGTGCATCCAATTCCTTAAGCCAAGTTATACCTTTTGTGTGCATGATGGCGTGAAATCACACTCTCGTTGGGAGACCCCAAGAGGAAGGTATAATGAAGCCAAGTAGTAATTTTCCCCATATTAACTAACCAGGGTTTATCGACCAATAGGAATTCGAAGACTTGAGAAATGTTGCTTTTTGTCTGGCGCGTCAACAAGTGTGGACCTGCACACACCACACAAACTCCCTTTTGCCCCAACTTTTTGGAAGGTTGTCAATCTTCCAGGCTTGCTGAAACTAGAGAATTAAACATATATAATATTGTAAAACAATGAAAGTAAAAATGGTGCAGCAAAGAAACAATGATCAAAGTTCTCCAAAAAAGTTTATATCGATGAGGAAGATAGGACCGGGGCCATAGTTTCACTAGTGGTGTCTCACCAAAGAAAACAAACATGTTGGGTGAACAAATTACAGCTGGGCAATTGACAAATCATGAACGTATAACAATACTATTATGAAGAGATATAGTTCACGGGTTCTAACATCATAGGCATTAAGGCATATGGACCGTTATCAAGCATGCATCCATATCTAATAGTCCATATCAAGAAAACTATCCAGCAAAACCATTTGGTATTAAGTTGCAGCAATGAAGTGGTTGCTTTGTGTGCAACAGACAACTGCATTAAGTAAAGTATGTAATGTAAGCAATGGTTCTCTTCCGTAGACAAGAGCACAGCTGTTTTCTCCCTAGTCGCAACAGCACATCCCCCACCTATCACGTTTCTGTCACTCGAACACAGATGTAAGGGAGGCATGAACACACTATCTAGCATATAAATGCCCTCTTGGAGGTGAAAACAACTACGTGGCCAAGGTAACCATAAACACAGGATAATATTGCAAGACAATATTAAAACTCTCTATAGATATAAGTGAAGCATCTCAGTTTGACATGAACAAATAATCATAATCTCATGGTTCATTGGACCCAGCAAACATAACATGCACAATTACATAACTTTGGTCTCGATCATGTGAGGCAGCTCACGAGACTCTAAACTTGGAGGCAAAACGGAGAGAATTACCAACTAGCTACTCATATGGACCCATAGTCCCGAGATGAAGTACTCACGCATCATCGTGGAGGCAATCATGGTGGTCAAGAGGACCCCGGTGACGATTCCCCCCTCTGGTGGGGTGCCGGAAAAGGACTGCAAAAGCCGTAGATTGTACTTAGGAGGTGACGATGCCTCCTTGTATGTTTCGTGGAAACAATCTTTGTCCCCACAAACTTTTTAGGGTTGATGGCAACTTATAGGCCAAGAGGCGATGCGAGGAGGTGTCGGGGGCCGCCAGAGGACCCCCCCCCATGCGCGGCCTAGGGTGGGCCCACGCCTGGCACCCCCCTACGGGGCCCAGGGTACCCATCCGGGTTTCCTTTAGTGTTTATCTTCGTTTCGGGTAAAAACGGTTGTTTGTGGATTTTGGGCCTTTTCCGAGAATATTTCCTTAAGAACTTTTCTGAAATACAAAAACAGCAAAAAAACATCAACTGGCCTAGGCATATTATTAATACGTTATTAGATAAAATCAACCGTAAAACAAAGAAAAATGCATAGGAAACATGCATAAACATTATGGCATTGGATAGAAAACAACCACAGAGAATAAAAAATGATAGATATGTTTGCAGCGTATCAGCATCCCCAAGCTTAACTCCTACTCGTCCTCGAGTAGGTAAGTGATAACAAAATATTTTTTGAGGTGACAAAAAGCCAACACAATCTTGATCAACGTTATGTAAAAGCATTGTAGGCATGATAAATATTATTTGAATTGATGTATACTTAGAAACTATATTGCACATGAAAAGTAACACAAATAATTGACAAAGAGCAATAATGCATTGAATGTAATACATTTATTTCAATCATAAAGAAAACATAACAAAGTAGTATACAACTTTTCCTTCATGGAATAGCAAACCATAAATTCTAGGACACCTTCAAAGTACAAATAGTGACTAGACAGAAATAATTTGAGAGCAAGCAATACCATAATCATGAATCAATAAATAATAAATTTTGGGACTATGCACATTATACTCTTGATGACAACTATGCTCTCTTAATATGTGCATAAAGTAAGAAGGTGAAGACTCAACATAAAAGTAAAAGAAAGGCCACCCTTCGCAGAGAGAAGCAAGGATTACTAATGTTCTAGAGCTTTTTATTTAAGAAAATAGAGGTATTGAAAATATAATTTTGAGAGAGGTGTATGATGTCAACGAATGGTAATGAAAAAATTATCATAACCCATGTCAAGCAAAGTGTTTAGACTTTTGAGAGTTGTTTCCATTAGCACTTTTTTCTTTTTCCTTATGGTTGGCACTTCCCCGCACCTTGCCTTTCACAAACCATGGCTAGCCATATCCACGGGTGCCCACCAACATTCATCAATCCATGGGGAAGTGCCTTTTATATTATTTGAGTTCATATTATTTGGCACCATCTGTCGGCAGTTTAGATGAGCACATATTCCATACTCATAGAGTGAAATAAGGGAGAAGAACCTTGCTTGACATAAGACATGATAAATTTCAAACTATTTCCACATGAGCTAAAATAGGAACACAAAATAGGTTTAATAATTTTGATAGTTTTAAAGGTAGCACACAAGATATTTACTTAGAGTGGGGGTAAAATACCACATATAGGTAGGCATGGTGAACACATTGGAATAACTTTCGTTTTTGGGAGTTGGATGCACGAGTAGATCTCATACTCAGTACAAGGTGAAGGCTAGCAAGAGACTGGGAGCGACCAACTAAGAGACCAATAACGGCCATAATCATGCATAGCGACAAAAAAATATTAATCAAAGCATGAAGTGATATTACAAGTAAAAAACTAAATGATCATCGAGGCTAAAGGTGACTGGTTTATAGTCATAACATGGTGTGAGCATGCGCCAAGTCAACTGAAATAAATCATCAAAGGAGAATACCACAATACCATGCTTCAATATGATAAAAACAACACATGATTTAATTTCAATGGCACATTAAGCGCTCTCATTTATTTGAGACTGGTCTTGATACATAATATACTACTAAGCACACAATTAAAATAACATCTAACATGACATTCCAAAGTCTAAGCCACACACAAAACAAGCTTCCTATTGCACCACTATAAGCATGAAATATTTTACTATCCTCCAAGACCAATCAACTTAGTTGAAACAACTCTGAAAGTAAATAATAATTAAAGAGCAGAGAGCTAATCATATATAACTGAGGAAACCCAACAAGCTCTGAAAAAAATTCGAGTGAAAAGCAAGAGCTAAACGCGGTACTAGCAAAAATTGAACACTCATAGAACAATAAGAGTAAAAACTAGAGTGTCCTAAAAAAATAAAAACGGAGCGTGTCTCTCTCCAAAATAAAATGCTAGGATCCAACCATTTATTATAGCAAGAAAACAAAACTGAAAGGAAAATAAAATGACGCTCCAAGAATAACACATATCATGTGAAGGAATAAAAATATAGTGTTTTGAAAGAAATCTGATATTTTTGTTGATGAAGAAGGGGGTTCCTTGGGCATCCCCAAGCTTTAACGGTAGTACTTCTTCGATATGTCTTGGGTTGACATGGGAATCTCCAAGTTTGAAATTTTTTCCATCCTTCATCTTCTCATATCATCCTTTCCTCCCTACACTTCCTCCACCTAAAACTTCTCACAATCTTCATTAACAACATTAGTGCATCAAAATAATAAATCCACTTGGTTCAGTTTCAACACATGTAAAGCATTCAATTGAAACATTAGCTACGGTCACAACTTCTTTTAAGCCTGTTCCCCCCGAAAAAACACAAAATAAAAAAGATTAAGAGGCAAATGCAAATATTACTAAAAATCTATCAAAACAGAACATCAG
Source organism: Alopecurus myosuroides (assembly GCA_028641055.1). Lineage (NCBI taxonomy): Eukaryota > Viridiplantae > Streptophyta > Magnoliopsida > Poales > Poaceae > Alopecurus > Alopecurus myosuroides. The sequence goes on along the minus strand of CM054059.1, from coordinate 111,539,149 downwards.
ATAAAGATGTTTTTTTTTTTGAAAATCTTCTATTGATCAAATCAAAAAGGGCGAAACTAATTAAAGTTAGATAAAAACCTGGGGCAATACGACGTTCTATCTGAGAGAAATAAAGTTTTTGGTGGCATCACAGAATCTGTTTCAGGACAGCAACTTCCCCAAATCACACTACCTCTCTATTAGAGGTTATTCTTGGTACAAAAAATGAAGTAAAAAGGATAAGAAGCGGTTGTTATAGATATAAAAACTTCCAAGACTCAAAGAAAACAAAAGATACTAAAAGAAAACAAAGGGAAAACATAAGGAAAACAAAGTAGGTTGCCTCCCACAAGCGCTTTTCTTTAACGCCTTTTAGCTAGGCATGAAGAACAAATCAAGTATTATCAATATATCCATCACCAAGATCATCAAAAAATTCTTCAATAGTGCAGCTAGTTCTTTTATGAGGGTTCTCCGAGATTTGTTTGTTTATCATACTAGATGAATCAAGATTGGTTTTTTAACACTTTTGGATTTGCTCACACTAGATGCCTCCTCTATGGTTTTAGAACATCCCCCTTCTTTGCTAGATAAATTAATTTTTAGTGGGGGATTCTTAGGGACATCTTCAACCTTTTTAGTTTGAAGAGAGGACAAGGTAGACCCCAAAGTTTCTATAATCTCTTTAGTCTATTCTAGCTGGCTGATTTCCATTTAATTTGATAGTTTCAATAGTTTTAATCCTTGTGGAAATACTTTTTATAGTACCATATAGTTTGTCCACATGCTCAATTAATGTCTTATCTAGCTCATTTTGTTTCTGAATATTAATTATATTCTCCTCAATAGTATCCAACCTATTTAACACGTGTTCCATAGTATACCTGGCCATGGGAAGCCCAACCTGGCCATAAAATCCCGGGCCTAGGCCCGACGTGCTTTTTTGTGGGCCAGGCATGGGTCTCAGTTTGAGCCCGAAAGCATGGCCGGGCCTAGCTTGGGCTTAGTATTTTGGCGTTTCAAGGAAGAGGTCCGTGTCACATCCCAATTTTGGAATACCTGATAACACAGTGGTTTTGCTAATTGCTTCACAAATAAACTTTGGTTGTGTTTGTTTGAGTGCAACTAAACAAACTAATTATATAAACTTACATGGCTAAGAAATGGAAAGCAAACTTTAAAAAGATAGCAAAGCAGTAAACTAAAAATATTCAACATATTGTTCCAATGACCTTGACAATATTTTCTAAAGTAAATATTGATCAAAGAGTTTTCCAAAACTATCTTATGAGTCTACTACTTGTTGAATATTATTCCAAGGCCTAAGTTAAGAAAGAGGAAACACTTAATAAATTTCCCTAAAAGATTATCAGGAAAAAGAGGCATTCTTAGATGCTTCACCAAAAATCTTATCAAATGTTTTTCCAACCTTGCAAGCTTAAAAACAAAAGTATTGGAGAGCATTGACTTGCTATCCCTAGTCACATAATTTTTTTTGGCAAAGCATTGTTAAAGTAAAGCCAAGTGCCTTATTAAATTGAATTTCCAATATTTCCAGAAACAGGAAACTAAAACAAGTTACTATTGGAAACTTTCTTCAAATGATCTTAAATTCATACCAGTGTTTCCTTATATCAAATAAGGAACACACACAAGAGGAGTCCAAAATTTGAATCCATTAAAGTCCTGAAAACATGATTTTTCTCCACAGCAACAATTGGAATTTTGAACAAGTTTGTTCTACAAACTTTTTCAAAATGCCATGAAATAAATACCACATTCTCTATATCATAAATAAGATAAAAAACAAAAGGGCACAAGTTTTTGAATAATTTAAGTTGCCAAAAAACCTTGTTTTCTAGACAGCACCTTTTTGAAATTTGAACAAGTTTGTTCTATGAAGTAACTCAAAATGACTTGAATTTTCTACCAAATAAGTAAAACACCAAATAAGGAATGTGTGCCAAAAATTATAAGTTTTGGAAGCTCCTAAGTAGGTTAATAAATTCAATGTCCATTTATGTCAGAATTGAAATTGGAACAACTTTGAACTACCAAGTTTATCCAATTGAGCCAATTTTCACATATGTTGTGCATCTCAACTAATAAGAATTTTGGGCAAACGGATTTTAAATTTTAACTTTGTTTGATCAGTGAAAACAACATTTTTCAGAGAAGGAAAAGAGAGAAAAGGATGTATTTGTAAATTGCTAGGGACCAAAATGTAATCCGAGTCACCTTCTTCCTCCTAGCTCCTCTGTAGCAGCAGTGCACCTACGCCATTGCTTCGAGTGGAAGCAATTCGAGGTGGATAAGAACCCCCCCCCCCATGTGCTCTTGTCTCCCACTTGCCCCCTCTCTCTCCCCTTGAGCATTCTCTCTCTCTCTGTACAAAAATCTCAAAACCGAAACCCTAGGATTTGGTCGCCGTCGATTCGGCCCGTGGTGAGCTCGCCGCCGCTCGCCGTTGCGCTCACCGTCTCCGCCTCGACGTTTTGATCACGTGTGCTGAAGGAATCGTGGCGAATCACCGCAGGGAGCCCGCGCCATCCATTCTCCTTCCTCGAGTCCGGCGGACTCTGGCGGCGAATCGCTGTCGCCCTGAGCCTCCTCTGCCTTCTCCGAGCGTCCCCTCGAGTTCATGGTGAGCAGACGACCCTCCCGGTCACTTTTCCCCTCTCCCTCTCCCCCTAGAACCTCGCCGCGCCGTGCTCGTGTTCGGCCGCCGAGCGCCGTCCGTCGCCGCTGCTCTCCGGTTGTTTCCCCGGAAACGAGACCACGTTCTTTTGGTTCCCCTCGTCGAGACCGACTCGTAGATGCTCTTGATTCGCAAAATGGAGGATTAAATCGCCGGATTTTTGGCTCGCCGGAGCTCTCTCGCCGGCGATGACGTCGTGCTGACGCGCCGCTCTCCTTGACCGCGCGCAGGAGCTAGTCAAACCCGCGCGTGGGCCTAGCTTTTGCCGCGTGGCTGCCGCCTGGCCCGCCGGTCAGCGGCTGCGGCTAGATCCCACCGCGGTAACACTGGATCTGGCCGGCCCACAGTTGGATCTGGCCCATGTTTAGTCTTTTTTCCAATTTATTTTTCACAGAATGGTACAGGTTTACTTTAGAGCCTAAAAGCTAACCTAAATGATGAATTTGACCTTGATAAAATTCACAGATGTAAACCAACAAAATCTAAACCACCTCCACTTTGTAGATCTACCATTGGATGAACATTTTAGAAATGAAAAATGTTTTGGAAACAGGGACCAGAAACAGAAAAATGAGCACCATTTTAAATCCACAACTCAGAATTAGGTGTATCCAATTGCATTGGAGATCCCTTGAAATTTCCTAACAGGAGCAATTAACCTTGCTTCCAAATTCCTAATATTTTTGAAATGGCATGCAATTTGGTAAAACACCAGAGAGCAATTTGGTGATTTTTATAAAATCATTAAAAATGATTTTTGATGCGAACTCAACTGGATGGTCTTGTATATGTTTAGGGCTATCCAATCCTAGCTGGGTTTAATTTTTAGAGCATCCTAGAAAATTTGGTGGACAGACCTTTATTTTGCATGTTTCTGCCATTTTGGCATTTTAGGTAATTAATTTGTGTGAAGTTATTTTTGTGTTGCAATATTGTTTTCTAGCATGTACAAGTTGTGTGAACTTTTTTTTCTAAGGTTTACTTAGCTATTTTGGCATGTTAGATTGTGTGGACTTGAGTGAAGAAATAGGATTTTTATTAATAGCATATGTTTTATCTCTAGTTAATACTTGCATAGAATTTTTGAGTGATAAATTATGTGCAAGCACTTGGATTGTGGTGTTGAAAGATTAGTTCCAGTACCATGTTGGTACTTATATTGTGTTGGTATCACCTCTGCTAGCTTGCATTTGAATTGGTAGAAAAGCATGAGTAGCTTTGTCATGACTATGAGAATGTTATGGAAAAATTCCCTCATGTGTGGAATTTTTGACATAAACATTTGTGGTTGTGTAGCCACATATTTTTGTGTTGTGTTCATAGGACCAGTAGCATGTTGATGATGTTTTTATGAGTACTTGAACCCTAGAGTTTTCACTTGCGTGAAAATAATAGCATGAGTAGCATTACCTTGCTTATTTTAGCACCCTATTATTTTCTACTAGTATGGTTATTGCACTAGAAGCTAGTTTAGTCTTTTGTTAATTTTTAGCAAGTGTGACCAGAGTCCTTGTGACCTATTAATTCTTTGATATTCTAGTGGAACACCCACTGGTGTCATTGCATTTTTGGTGGAAACATTATTTCCCCCACACTAGATGTATTTCCTTTATATAGCTCTATAACTAATGAGTGCCTAATATTTTTGCCTAGGGATTTTTTGTGCTAAATGGAAATGTGTATGCTTCTGTTTGTAAGTGGTTGGAATCATGTGTGGCTTGCTAGGAAAAATCCATTCTTGGAGTGTTGTTTGATTCCTCTAGTAATGCCCCTTTTATTACCACTAGTATGTAGGAGTTGCCCTGCAAATTGATGCATTGTTTTGTTAAATGGGATATTTTTGTTTTAGCAAATATATATGTTTTTCACTCCTGTTTTTATGACATGGACCCTCTGGTTGTATTTCAATTACTTGATTGAAATGCATCCATTGATTCTTCATGTTTGAGTAGTACTAGTTTCCCTAGCATTTTTTTGTATTGAATTTCTTTTCCTGCCAACTTGTGTTTGGTAGATATTTGTGTATCCTTGCATGAGGACATGTTTTAATTCCTATTATGATAACATGGTTCCTTGTTTGCATTTTAGTACTTTACTTATTATGCTTGCTTGCATAGCAAACTTTTAGTAAAAACATGTCAATAGGATTCCTCCTTTTAGCCATTGTTTCTGTTGTTCTCACTATGAGAATTATGTGTTTTGTGATGAGTCTATTGCCTTGTTGCACTTGTGTAGGCTCACTGATTTGTAAAAGTAACTTTTGCAAATCATGTGTCTTATTTATTCTTGGTGTGAATTTAGGCTTGGTAGATTAGCTACCTTTTTATTTTTGTGGTTTGGTTGATAGACCCATTACCATGATTATTATTGTGCATGTTTTATATACTTTTAGTAGTCTCACCCTTGTGAAACTAAGTGTATTTTGGGTTTATTAATATATTGGTATGAGAGTGGCACACCCACTGAATCCATGATATTAAGGTTGTGAGATATGTTCCTCCAACCTTAAGCTGTCTTATTAAATGGCATTTCTGCCAAGTGTGCTTGTTTGATTGTGGCCTAAATTAATAATTGTGAGATTGGTTATTATTAGTTTCCTTGTTTTATGTATTGTTATGTATGGTTGCTTGCCTTGATTGGTTCTGAATGTGTGTCCTTTATTCTCTTTACGACGTTAGAAAAACGAAGAGGAAGGAAGTGTCGTGAAGCTCTGTTTCAAGTTCCAGTCACTCCAAAACCAGGGACACAAGGAGATACCAGGCAAGCCATCCTGATGCTTGCTGATACAATACTTATCATTATCTATCATGCATGTTTTACCTCTGAAGTTTTACCAAAACTTGATTATCAAAACTATTATTGATGTGGCTATTACTACTATACTAGTATATAGGTTACTATCATGCCAGTAGTTAAACTTGGTAATACCAAGCCCATAAGCCACCATATGGTATTTATTACCATCAAATATACTAGTCCCTAAGTGGACACCCTAAAATTGTGATTCTACAAAACAAAGGCTTTATGGAAAAACCCGGAGAAAAGGCGGATCCTTGTTCTCCGGAGGAATGTGGAAGTGGTCATTTTTGAGAAAATGGTGTTTTCAAAAATGACACATAACCTAGTCTTCGCTGGACAACCTTTACCGTACTGCCACCCTACCTCAACATGGGAACGGGGCCAGGCTTGAAAACTTGTTCTTGTTAGTGGATGGTCTATCTCAATGTGCTATAGGGGATGGGATCCTCTGAACCAAAATGTTGCCAAGTTGTTAAACAAGCGACATGCAAAGTGTGGGATTAATTTTCCCTCCGGATGCATCAGTTGGGTTCCTGACGTGGCGGTGTGCGACGCAATGCCGGGGAGCAAAGTCCCGATTGAAGAGATAGTCATGTACTAGCTTGACCAAGGTGGAGAGTCCGGACCAGTTATCCGATGTTCGCATGCTGTTGTGAGCAGTCCGTGGATGATTCCGGCGGATCTTCTGGATCTTGTGGATTGTGTACACCTCTGCAGAGTAAAACTATTCGGAATAGCCGCGTCCTCGGATATGGACAGTTGAATGGCCATGTAGCTAGCATTGTGTCAATGTTTTCAAAAGAGGAAGTTTTTGAAAGGGAATTTTTGGAAAGGAAGTGTTGAACTTGTGAAGTTCGGAAAGGAAGGAAAACGTATACCGTGGAGGTATCGTCGATGATGAAAAGCCAGATGTCGTTATACAAAACAAAATGTTTTGGAAAGAAAACCTTTTCTACTCTAAGCAAGAATTCTGGAAACTGATTCCAAGAAGTTTTGCAAAGAGAAAATATTCTTTAACAAAGCTTTACCAAAACCTCTTGTACATGTGATATCTACAAGAGAAATAAAACTATATTATTTTCTTCTGAGGTATCTTCTTCAACGAAGATACAGATTAACCTGACTGCAACTGTGGTGTCATCATATATGAACACCATTGATAGTGAACCCTATTTATAGCCTACCTATTCCACCATATAAGCATATTTGCATGTTTGGTAAGTGACATGATGGATGTCTTGCTGAGTACATTCAAATGTACTCATTATGGTTTCGCCCCTGGTATCTACTTGCCAGACTTTGAGAAGGCGCCTCCGAAGGAGATCTATGAAGAGAAGTACGGAGTTGACGGCTTTGCGAACTAGGATCGTCTCCGGGTCAGCAGCCTGTAGGTTAAGGCGTGACTTGGGCTCATCTACGTTGTGTTTTAATTGTCTTCCGCTGTGTTTGTTAAGTTGCCTGCTCTATGTGGCAGCTGTGTTAAACTTGATCATGTGATCTTTTATGTAATACCTTTATGTATTCGTGTAATGGATGATGTATTTCTGTGTGCCAACTTTGTATGTTGTTCACGACTGATCTTTCTGGGATCGTGAATGTATGCATACGGAGGGTTTCAGACTGCCGGTCTAGGGTCCTTACAGAGTTGGTATCAGAGCCATCCTGACCTTAGGAGACCTTAGTTAGCATGGACGTCAGATAGGAAAGAAAAGTATTTATGAGTAAAAACCTATTTACTATCTAAATTATTTTTATCTAAGGGAATTTTAGTATATTTTCCCTCCTTATTATCTTATCAAAAGATTCTAGAGGCATATCTCTCTCGGTTAAAAGTTTATTTCTTACTTGTTTGCAACTGCTCCGCTCTGTTTTTGAAACATCTCTCGTCTTTGAGGTTTTCTGTTCAGAAAATAGTTGGGGTTTCAAAAACAAATTGTTGCATATTCTTACCTCTCTCAGTTAAAAGTTTAATCAAAACTTTACTTCTATTATCTTGTTTCCATCCAAAAACTCGTATACTTGCCGATGTCCCGAGAAGACCAAAATAATTGCCTAGCTCTACAGTGATGATGGTCAGATGTAGATATAGTTCTTCAGCCACTTCTAGGATTTTGGATCCGTCTAGTTTGGAGTAATTTAACAATGACTCCATGAGTCTCCTCCCCCGACGTAGCTCCAATGGAGCCTTGCTTGTGTGTTATGGCTTGCATATGTGTGTCCGTAGGACTTTGTGCTATTGTGTGGTGTAGCATTTGGTTCATCTAGGTTTCTATATGTTTGTGGGGTGCTCAAAATTTGCAGATTTGTGCTTGCCCCGCTCTTGTTTTTGAATCGCCTCTTGTTAGGTTTTTGCAAGCAAAAATGTTTGTAGAGTATTCAAAAACAAGAATTTGTTGCTTAAACTTATACTTGTTTTCGCTTCATAATGCCACCCGTCGTGAACCACCACCATCTCCCCCACAATCAATGAAAGCACCGTTGGGCCTAATAATAGAGGACCATCAAGCCACACGAGCTGATAGCGTTGCTACCAGTGATGCACTCCAACAGATAAAGCTCCAACAACGACATCCTTCAAAGAAAAAAAAAAGGCGTGAAGAAACCAACCACTACTGACCAACACCTATGTGTTTGTCTGTTTGCAAAAGAAGTCTTCACATGCCATGATGCGCAACCCCCCTCAAAAGCCAATCCGAAGAGCACGATTCAATATTCGACGTACGATGACGCTAGTCGTATCTTGTCGGACAAACATGATTAAATAGAAAGCTAACAAGACTAACATGCTTTGGTCTAATCTTAGGTTGACACCTAACCAAAGCATGTGAACTACTGACAACTCTTTCTAAACCAAGAAATTAAGTGACTTAGGACACCTTTTAATCTAGTTGGTAAAAAGGAGAAGTCACGAGAAAATAAAATGATAACCTATTCGTTACTAGTCAATAGGATATCGGGTGTATCTACTTTGGAAACCAAATCTTGGTAGACATTGTAGGTACTATGAAATTCGGGGTTTAGAAATTAAGTGAACGATGGAATGGATATGATAGATCTAGGAAACAACAGTTTTCCTGTTTTTGTTTATTTGTGTGCTCTTGATTGAAATAAATTTGTGTTTTATTCAATCTTGCTTCCTAACTTATATGGATTTGTTAGGACTTGTTATTATGTTGTTTTCTTACAATAAATCTACCCTAGAAAGTGTGTGCATGATTGGAAACTCGAACAAAAATGAAATAGCATTTGTCACCTTCTAGTTTATTATTTGGAAGTATTGTGAGAGCTAGATCTGTGTATACTTTCTTAGTAGATTTTGTGATATGTTTTCCTTAAGTCCAGTACCATTTAGGTACTGTTATTTTGATGCTTGTACCTATGTTAGCTTGCATGTATCTTAATAGTAAAGCATGTGTAAGCATTGCTATCAATATGCACTAGTATTGTTTCACTAGATTAAATAGCCTTATATTTTTATCTTGTATGCAAAGTTTTTCATGAGTAACCAGAGGCTTAGTACCTATTTTTCCTTGGTATTAGTGGGCCATAGCCCACTGGTCCCATTGCATTTTGGCTTGAGGATGAAAATCCCCAACCATACACCTGTGTGAAAATAGTGTGTTTCACTATGTGATTGATTTCTATTTTCCACCATGGAAAATATAATTGTTTCTTTTCACCTATGCAAGTGAGAAGTTTATTTATTATTAGTAAATACTAATATTTTTAGGTGTGATCCTTTTGTTAGCATAATATTCCTTAGGGGTATCATGTTAAGAAATGTTTCACTATCGTGTGCTGAAATTAAATTGTTCGCAAATAAAATAAATTCCTCTTGATTGGTAGATTGTTTGTGAATAATTTTAAATTGAGTGTATGGATTTTTGAAAAGGTTTAGATAAATTTTCATTAATTGCATAGCTACTGGTTGTGCGAGTTATACCTTGCTTGTTTGCTAGTAATTGGTTAAAGAAAACAGAAATTGCTAGAAGAAATTTCTGCATGCTTAATGGTTGATTCATAAAATTACTCTGGTGCTTGTGCTTACTAACATGAGTAGGAGTGGTGTACTGTTATTAGGTACATTTATGTTCATGACTTGCTTCTTTAGATTTAAACATCATGATAGCATTGTTTGCTTCTCTAGAGTGAAACTAGTTTCACCACTAGAAAATGGTGATTTTTGCTCTAGTATTACCCTCTTTTTATTTTATGAGTATATGTGTTGATATAGCATGTTTAGGAAGTTATTACTTCTGTTATCATGCCATGAATTATTTAGTTGCATGTTCTATGGTTATAGGATATGATTATCTCTTATAGCATGCTGGTGTAGATTTTTCATACTAGTGTGTTATTTGTGCAGTCCTGTTTTTTTTATGCCCGTGTAATAGGAGTTTTATCTTGTGTGAAGATGGTGTTTTATAGTATCATTATGATTGGATTCATTGGTTTTTAGCTACTGGTCGTTTGCTAATTGTTCGTGATTGATGCATGCCAAAACCCCTAGTAAACAATAACCTAGTGAATAAATAGTCTATTCATCTGTGGGGTTGTTTGCTTGCTTATTGGATTTTGTTTAAATGTTTTAACTTAGCATGAGTTTATACTTGTGTTAGGATTGTGCTTAAGAGTATCTTATGAAACTAAAACATCCAACTAAAATCATGAACATATTAAGTGATAGTTGCTTGTGGTGAGTAATGCCCACTGCCGTGAGTATTTGTTCTGTCTGTTTGTTTTACCTTAGCAACCTAACCTTTGCACCCACAAGCTATATTTTTAGCTTATTATATACCTTGTTATGAGAGTGGTACACCAATCCATATGTGGTATGTAATATGTGGGATATAGCTAGGAACTCTTGTAATAATTGATGGTACGTTTCCAGGTAGTTCTGCACTAACCTTAATTTTGTTTGTTTCTAAATCGTCCAAAACCCAAGGTGAGGAGACCCTGGTCAGGTCTCGTCAAACTAGGACACAAAAGTTTTGGACCTAACACAGTACGGGTGTATTGTTTTTAAAGTGAAGTTGTTAATTTAGGGGAATACCCCGCCTCCCAAGAAAAGTCAAAGGGGGGAAGCACCTACACTCCAACACTAACATTGTGTTTGTTGGCCCTCCCTTAGTCCTCGCTTGCGAATCTCGGGGACGAGATTCTTTTTAAGGGGGGAAGACCTGTCACATCCCAATTTTGGAATACCTGATAACACAGTGGTTTTGCTAATTGCTTCACAAATAAACTTTGGTTGTGTTTGTTTGAGTGCAACTAAACAAACTAATTATATAAACTTACATGGCTAAGAAATGGAAAGCAAACTTTAAAAAGATAGCAAAGCAGTAAACTAAAAATATTCAACATATTGTTCCAATGACCTTGACAATATTTTCTAAAGTAAATATTGATCAAAGAGTTTTCCAAAACTATCTTATGAGTCTACTACTTGTTGAATATTATTCCAAGGCCTAAGTTAAGAAAGAGGAAACACTTAATAAATTTCCCTAAAAGATTATCAGGAAAAAGAGGCATTCTTAGATGCTTCACCAAAAATCTTATCAAATGTTTTTCCAACCTTGCAAGCTTAAAAACAAAAGTATTGGAGAGCATTGACTTGCTATCCCTAGTCACATAATTTTTTTTGGCAAAGCATTGTTAAAGTAAAGCCAAGTGCCTTATTAAATTGAATTTCGAATATTTCCAGAAACAGGAAACTAAAACAAGTTACTATTGGAAACTTTCTTCAAATGATCTTAAATTAATACCAGTGTTTCCTTATATCAAATAAGGAACACACACAAGAGGAGTCCAAAATTTGAATCCATTAAAGTCCTGAAAACATGATTTTTCTCCACAGCAACAATTGGAATTTTGAACAAGTTTGTTCTACAAACTTTTTCAAAATGCCATGAAATAAATACCACATTCTCTATATCATAAATAAGGATAAAAAACAAAAGGGCACAAGTTTTTGAATAATTTAAGTTGCCATAAACCCCTGTTTTCTAGACAGCACCTTTTTGACATTTGAACAAGTTTGTTCTATGAAGTAACTCAAAATGACTTGAAATTTCTACCACATAAGGAACACACTAAATAAGGAATGTGTGCCAAAAATTATCATTTTTAGAAGCTCCTAAGTAGGTTAATAAATTCAATATCCATTTATGTCAGAATTCAAATTGGAACAACTTTGAACTACCAAGTTTATCCAATTGAGCCAATTTTCACATATGTTGTGCATCTCAACTAATAAGAATTTTGGGAAAAAGGATTTTAAATTTTTACTTTGTTTGATTAGTGAAAACAACATTTTTCAGAGAAGGAAAAGAGAGAAAAGGATGTATTTGTAAATTGCTAGGGACCAAAATGTAATCCGAGTCACCTTCTTCCTCCTAGCTCCTCTGTAGCAGCAGTGAACCTACGCCATTGCTTCGAGTGGAAGCAATTCGAGGTGGATAAGAACCCCCCCCCCCCCATGTGCTCTTGTCTCCCACTTGCCCCCTCTCTCTCCCCTTGAGCATTCTCTCTCTCTCTCTACAAAAATCTCAAAACCGAAACCCTAGGATTTGGTCGCCGTCGATTCGGCCCGTGGTGAGATCACCGCCGCTCGCCGTTGTGCTCACCGTCTCCGCCTCGACGTTTTGATCACGTGTGCTGAAGGAATCGTGGCGAATCACCGCAGGGAGCCCGCGCCATCCATTCTCCTTCCTCGAGTCCGGCGGACTCTGGCGGCGAATCGCTGTCGCCCTGAGCCTCCTCTGCCTTCTCCGAGCATCCCCTCGAGTTCATGGTGAGCAGACGACCCTCCCGGTCACTTTTCCCCTCTCCCTCTCCCCCTAGAACCTCGCCGCGCCGTGCTCGCGTTCGGCCGCCGTGCGCCGTCCGTCGCCGCCGCTCTCCGGTTGTTTCCCCGGAAACGAGACCACGTTCTTTTGGTTCCCCTTGTCGAGAACGACTCGTAGATGCTCTCGATTCGCGAAATGGTGGATTAAATCGCCGGATTTTTGGCTCGCCGGAGCTCTCCCGCCGGCGATGACGTCGTGCTGACGCGCCGCTCTCCTTGGCCGCGCGCAGGAGCTAGTCAAACCCGCGCGTGGGCCTAGCTTTTGCCGCGTGGCTGCCACATGGCCGCCTGGCCCGCCGGTCAGCGGCTGCGGCAAGATCCCACCGCGGTAACACTGGATCTGGCCGGCCCACAGTTGGATCTGGCCCATGTTTAGTCTTTTTTCCAATTTATTTTTCACAGAATGGTACAGGTTTACTTTAGAGCCTAAAAGCTAACCTAAATGATGAATTTGACCTTGATAAAATTCACAGATGTAAAACAACAAAATCTAAACCACCTCCACTTTGTAGATCTACAATTGGATGAATATTTTGGAAATGATAAAATGTTTTGGCAACAGGTACCAGAAACAGCAAAATGAGCACCATTTTAAATCCACAACTCAGAATGAGGTGTATCCAATTGCATTAGAAAGCCCTTGAAATTTCCTAACAGGAGAAATTAACCTTACTTCCAAATTCCTAAATTTTTTGAAATGGCATGCAATTTGGTAAAACACCAGAGAGCACTTTGGTGATTTTTATAAAATCATTAAAAATGATTTTTGATGCAAACTCAACTGGATGGTCTTGTATATGTTTAGGGCTATCCAAACCTAGCTGGGTTTAATTTTTAGAGCATCCTAGAAAATTTGGTGGACAGATCTTTATTTTGCATGTTTCTGCCATTTTGGCATTTTAGGTAATTAATTTGTGTGAAGTTATTTTTGTGTTGCAATATTGTTTTCTAGCATGTACAAGTTGTGTGAACTTGTTTTCTAAGGTTTACTTAGCTGTTTTAGCATGTTAGATTGTGTGGACTTGAGTGAAGAAGAAATAGGATTTTTATTAATAGCATATGTTTTATCTCTAGTTAATACTTGCATAGAATTTTTGAGTGATAAATTATGTGCAAGCACTTGGATTGTGGTGTTGAAAGATTAGGTCCAGTACCATGTTGGTACTTATATTGTGTTGGTATCACCTCTGCTAGCTTGCATTTGAATTGGTAGAAAAGCATGAGTAGCTTTGTCATGACTATGAGAATGTTATGGAAAAATTCCCTCATGTGTGGAATTTTTGACATAAACATTTGTGGTTATGTAGCCACATATTTTTGTGTTGTGTTCATAGGACCAGTAGCATGTTGATGATGTTTTTATGAGTACTTGAACCCTAGAGTTTTCACTTGTGTGAAAATAATAGCATGAGTAGCATTACCTTGCTTATTTTAGCACCCTATTATTTTCTACTAGTATGGTTATTGCACTAGAAGCTAGTTTAGTCTTTTGTTAATTTTTAGCAAGTGTGACCAGAGGCCTTGTGACCTCTTAATGCTTTGATATGCTAGTGGAACACCCACTGGTGTCATTGCATTTTTGGTGGAAACATTATTTCCCCCACACTAGATGTATTTCCTTTATATAGTTCTATAACTAATGAGTGCCTAGTATTTTTGCCTTGGGATTTTTTGTGCTAAATGTAAATGTGTATGCTTCTGTTTGTAAGTGGTTGGAATCATGTGTGGCTTGCTAGGAAAAATCCATTCTTGGGGTGTTGTTTGATTCCTCTAGTAATGCCCCTTTTATTACCACTAGTATGTAGGAGTTGCCCTGCAAATTGATGCATTGTTTTGTTAAATGGGATATTTTTGTTATAGCAAATATATATGTTTTTCACTCCTGTTTTTATGACATGGACCCTCTGGTTGTATTTCAATTACTTGATTGAAATGCATCCATTGATTCTTCATGTTTGAGTAGTACTAGTTTCCCTAGCATTTTTTTGGTATTGAATTTTTTTCCTGCCAACTTGTGTTTGGTAGATATTTGTGTATCCTTGCATGAGGACATGTTTTCATTCCCATTATGATAACATGGTTCCTTGTTTGCATTTTAGTACTTTACTTATTATGCTTTCTTGCACAGCAAACTTTTAGTAAAAACATGTCAATAGGATTCCTCCTTTTAGTCATTGTTTCTGTTGTTCTCACTATGAGAATTATGTGTTTTGTGATGAGTCTATTGCCTTGTTGCACTTGTGTAGGCTCACTGATTTGTAAAAGTAACTTTTGCAAATCATGTGTCTTATTTATTCCTGGTGTGAATTTAGACCCATTGCCATGATTATTATTGTGCATGTTTTATATACTTTTAGTAGTCTCACCCTTGTGAAACTAAGTGTATTTTGGGTTTATTAATATCTTTGTATGAGAGTGGCACACCCACTGAATCCATGATATTAAGGTTGTGAGATATGTTCCTCCAACCTTAAGCTGTCTTATTAAATGGCATTTCTGCCAAGTGTGCTTGTTTGATTGTGGCCTGAAATAATAATTGTGAGATTGGTTATTATTAGTTTCCTTGCTGTATGTATTGTTATGTATGGTTGCTTGCCTTGATTGGTTCTGAATGTGTGTCCTTTATTCTCTTTACGACGTTAGAAAAACGAAGAGGAAGGAAGTGTCGTGAAGCTCTGTTTCAAGTTCCAGTCATTCCAAAACCAGGGACACAAGGAGATACCAGGCAAGACATCCTGATGCTTGCTGATACAATACTTATCATTATCTATCATGCATGTTTTACCTCTGAAGTTTTACCAAAACTTGATTATCAAAACTATTTTTGATGTGGCTATTACTACTATACTAGTATATAGGTTACTATCATGCCAGTAGTTAAACTTGGTAATACCAAGCCCATAAGCCACCATATGGTATTTATTACCATCAAATATACTAGTCCCTAAGTGGACACCCTAAAATTGTGATTCTACAAAACAAAGGCTTTACGGAAAAACCCAGAGAAAAGGCGGATCCTTGTTCTCCGGAGGAATGTGGAAGTGGTCATTTTTGAGAAAATGGTGTTTTCAAAAATGACACATAACCTAGTCTTCGCTGGACAACCTTTACCGTACTGCCACCCTACCTCAACATGGGAACGGGGCCAGGCTTGAAAACTTGTTCTTGTTAGTGGATGGTCTATCTCAATGTGCTATAGGGGATGGGATCCTCTGAACCGAAATGTTGCCAAGTTGTTAAACAAGCGACATGCAAAGTGTGGGATTAATTTTCCCTCCGGATGCATCAGTTGGGTTCCTGACGTGGCGGTGTGCGACGCAATGCCGGGGAGCAAAGTCCCGATTGAAGAGATAGTCATGTACTAGCTTGACCAAGGTGGAGAGTCCGGACCAGTTATCCGATGTTCGCATACTGTTGTGAGCAGTCCGTGGATGATTCCCGGCGGATCTTCTGTATCTTGTGGATTGTGTACACCTCTGCAGAGTAAAACTATTCGGAATAGCCGCGTTCTCGGATATGGACAGTTGAATGGCCATGTAGCTAGCATTGTGTCAATGTTTTCAAAAGAGGAAGTTTTTGAAAGGGAATTTTTGGAAAGGAAGTGTTGAACTTGTGAAGTTCGGAAAGGAAGGAAAACGTATACCGTGGAGGTATCGTCGATGATGAAAAGCCAGATGTCGTTATACAAAACAAAATGTTTTGCAAAGAAAACCTTTTCTACTCTAAGAAAGAATTCTGGAAACTGATTCCAAGAAGTTTTGCAAAGAGAAAATATTCTTTAACAAAGCTTTACCAAAACCTCTTGTACATGTGATATCTACAAGAGAAATAAAACTATATTATTTTCTTCTGAAGTATCTTCTTCAACGAAGATACAGATTAACCTGACTGCAATTGTGGTGTCATCATATATGAACACCATTGATAGTGAACCCTATTTATAGCCTACCTATTCCACCATATAAGCATATTTGCATGTTTGGTAAGTGACATGATGGATGTCTTGCTGAGTACATTCAAATGTACTCATTATGGTTTCGCCCCTGGTATCTACTTGCCAGACTTTGAGAAGGCGCCTCCGAAGGAGATCTATGAAGAGAAGTACGGAGTTGACGGCTTTGCGAACTAGGATCGTCTCCGGGTCAGCAGCCTGTAGGTTAAGGCGTGACTTGGGCTCATCTACGTTGTGTTTTAATTGTCTTCCGTTGTGTTTGTTAAGTTGCCTGCTCTATGTGGCAGCTGTGTTAAACTTGATCATGTGATCTTTTATGTAATACCTTTATGTATTCGTGTAATGGATGATGTATTTCTGTATGCCAACTTCGTATGTTGTTCACGACTGATCTTTCTGGGATCGTGAATGTATGCATACGGAGGGTTTCAGACTGCCGGTCTGGAGTCCTTACAGTCCGGCCCGAGGCCCGAAGCCCGACGGGATTTTCCACCCATGGGTCGGGCTTGGGCCTGAAAACTAGGCCCGACGAACGGCCCGGGCCGGGCCTGGGCCTAGTTTATCTGCTACGGGTTTTTTTAGGACCAGCACGAAGCCCCGCCTAGCCCCAGTTATGGCCAGGTATATTCCAGAGTGACATAAATTTTAATTTTATCAATAGGGGTATTTCTCACTAAGCTTTCAATAACATTAAGAGCTTCCAAAGTGTAAACTCCTAAAAAGTTTTCACCCATTAATGTGTCAAGGATATACCTATACCAATTGGTGACACCCACATAAAGGTTTCTAAGAAGAACATTGGTGGCTTGCTTTTTAGTGTACCTATTTTGAGCATCATTAATTCTATACCAAGCATCTTTTAAACTTTCCCCACCTCTTTGTTTAACGTCACGATCATCCAGGCGAGAACCGTTTGCCTCCTAGGTTGTACTTAGTCCACGCCGTGCTCGTCCACCTTTCTGCCGCCACGCGCCTAGCATTCCGGCGAAGCTCCGGCGACCCAGAAGCAGAGGAGCGACAACCGCCGTCGGATCGCGATCGAAGGGCCACGGCAGAAGCATCCCGGCGAAACATTTCTTTTAATCTTTGCCGCCCGATTCCCTTTAGATCTAACGGCTCACAACGCCGATCCACGCAGAAAACTCCCAGCCAATCACAGAGTTCCATACGCCTCTCCCCGGATCGAGCACTTTTCTTGTAAAACAGAAAATAACAGATTTGAATCCAATCTTCAAAAAATTGTAACTTTAGTTCTGTAAATCCTTTTTCGATGATCTTGGGATTTTAAAATCAGCACAATGTGTATAATAACTTATTTCATTAAAATTTCAATTTTTAACGTTCACTCACATGTTATTTGTAGATCTACATTAATCACTATTTTGGGCATAACTTTTAATCTACAACTCCTTTTTAGTTGATTCAAATTGGTATGGTTTTGTTTGACATCCTCTATCTAGTAGAATCAAAAGAAAAGAAAATTAATGCAACTTTGTAATATAAACCTTAGTAATGTTCATATTATACTATATTAAAACCCCAGTAATGTTAATAATTAAAATTTGATAATTAAATTATTTTGCATGCATCATAACCATGTTATTAACATCAGAAAACATCAATGTTAGTAATTATTGTTTGTACTAATTTTTGTGCATTAATTTGATCATTGCATATCATGTATACATGTTTTTGTCTTTATTTTGTTTTCTATGTTATGTTTGTTTTTGTATGTATATGTGTGGCTTGTTTTGCTTGTATTAGACTGTGAAGAGGAGCAAGTGTACTCTTGTGGCTGTTGTTCTTGTTGTGTTTGTTCCTCCGATTGCCAAGGCAAGTGACACCATCAAATCTCCCCTATTTTACTATGCATTATTAGAGTTTGAGTAGTATGCATGATAGGCAATTTTTACTAAGTTATTATTATGCTATGCAAAACCCCAAGTACTGTGTAGCCATCCTTTAGACTTGTTCTTTTGGAGACTTAGTACTTAGTAGATGCTTATCCCTGCTACAAATTTGTTTTACTCAATGTTGTGGAAAAATTCTAAGTATAAACTTAAATGAACCACCTGGGTGGATTTGGTTGTTTGGTTGATGAGAGTTGAGTGTCTCCCTGAGGGGTGTTCACTTGCGGATTTCCACCCAGGAACAAAGTGATTACCAAGTCATCTAAGTTTAGTAGCTTCCCGTGCAACCCTTTGAGAATATGGGCTATGTCTTGATCAACTAAGTTGTGAGAGTTCGGCCCAGGCTTGACAAGCAAATGTAGCATAATTATAGGTGGAACAGGTCTTGCCGGTTGGGTTGAATTCTCAATTTTCTCCTTTCCATGATGCACTCCAGGTATATAGGATGTTCGGGCTTATTGAAGACAAAGGGTTAAAGTGCACAACCTCTACAGAGTTAGAAACTATGATCATAGCCGTATCCCCGGTAATGGACGACTTCGAGCAGCTGGACAAGGATGGACAGAAGAATCTAAACACCGTTTTGAAGAAGTAAAATTTGGCTAAGGAAATATTAGTGTGGTGCACATGGGCTTTATCCCATGGTGCCAATCCTTGAAAAGAAAATCTATTTTTGAAAAGTGTTAGGGAAAAACTTGCTTTCTTTGCAAATAGCCTAAACTCCACCAATCCCGATATGCATGTAGTTTAGACTTGGCATTTTATATCCCCCATACTGTCATTTGTCGGTACATTAAATTGTACTGACCTCCTTCGGGGGCTGCATATTCTAATGTGCAAGAAATTTTGATGATGAAGTTTGATCAATTGCTTGGACTCGAGTCTACACCCAACATGTAATGCCTGTGGCGCATGATTGGAGATCGAGGCTCATTGCTACCTTTATTTCTGTTGTTTTACTCTGAGTTTTGCTAGTCTTTGAAGACTATGCACTTTGGAATAAAGCTATACTTGGCTATTCTGGATCTTTTCTAATAATTTTGATACTTCTGCAATGATACTTTACATTTTGTTCTATGGTGCTAACATTGATACAGGGACTAGCACTTAACACAGTAGTTCTTGCATTATTAAATGTGAGGATGCTACATATACCCAGCATCTTTTAAACTTCCCCCACATCTTTGCTTAAAGGTGAGGACCTCAGCCTCGGGAGACGTAACAAAAGGAGTAGAGCTAGACATACTAATAAAAATTAATATAACAACATAAATAAAAGATTAGAAACTAGAGAACTATTTTGGGGGGGGGGGGTTGATAAAGAAAAACAAGACTAAATAAAGGTAAACTAAGCAAGAACAAAGCAAAATAAAGAAACCGTAAGTGTGAGACTCCCTTTTATGCAAGCTTGAAGTCCCCGGCGAGGGCGCCAGAAAAGTAGCTTGATGGCGTGAAATCACACGCTCATTGGGAGACACCAAGAGGAAGGTATGTAGGCTAGCAGCAAGTTTCCCTCAATTAAGGTACCATGGTTTATCGACCAGTAGGACTTCAAAGTCTTGAGAAAGGTTGCTTCATGTATGGTGTGTTAACAAGCGTGGACCTGTACGCAACACATAAACTCTCTCTTGCCCCAACTTTATGGAAGTTTGTCAATCTTTCGGTCTTGCTAAAACTAGAGAATTAAACGTATAGAATATTGGATAACAATGAAAGAAAAAATCGTACAACAAAGAAACAATGATGAAAGTGCTTCAAACAAGGTTGTATCCATGAGGAAGATAGGACCGGGGCCATAGTTTAACTAGTGGTGTCTCTCCAAAGAAAACAAACATGTTGGGTGAAAAAAATACAACTAGGAAATTGGCAAATCATGAACGTATAACAATATTATTATAACAAGATATAGTTCACGTGTTCTAACATCGTAGGCATTGTGTCAAGGAATACTGAAATTAAAGTATGGGCACCTAGAGGGGGGTGAATAGGTGCGACGACCAATTTTAATTTTTCTTGTAGTTTAGGCTTGACACAAAGGTAAATTATCTAGATAGTGCAACTATGGTGAATTTACCTATATGACAAGGATAGCAACTAATGCAACTATTACAAGAATTAATGCAACAAGTACAAGTGAGTAAAAGATAAGGGAACGAGATAACCGAAGGAAGCACGCGGAGACACGATGTATTCCCGAGTTCCTCCTTGTTAAGGGAGTACGTCTTGTTGGAGGGGTGTGATCTCGCCACGAAGGCCTACTCAACGCCACAAAGGTCTCACCATATTCTCCGATGAACTCCGCCACAAAGGCCTAGTTCACCTTTCACTATTGATCCCCTTTGAGTCGGGAATCGAATCCTTTACAAACAACTTGGGGCACACACCCACAACCAAATTGGGTGCTCCCGACAATCTTGAATCAACAACAAGTAGCAAGATGACTAGATTCTCCACAAGTGGAAACCCTAGGCTAGATCCCTCAAGCTAGAGAGGGGGAAATGAAGAACGGGTCGGTGAAGATGTAGATCGGGGCCTTCTCCTTCAATCCTCCAAAGATCTTCGAGTTTGGGTGGAGGGATTGGGAGTTATGAGAGATTTGGTGAGCTCTTAAATGCTATTGAATGCAAGGGGGAAGAACTAGAGCTCAAGGAGGAAGAGGAGGGGTATTTATACCCCCTCCCCAAAACTAGCCGTTTTGCAGGAATTTGGGGACCGGAATCCGGTCCAAGTTTGGAACGGAATATCCGGTTTGCTGTTCTGCTCGAACCCTGTTGACTTCAACCGGAATATCCGGTTGCCCATGAAAAATCCGGTACCAATAATCTGGCTCGTCTCTGTCCCGCGTAGGCAACCGTACCGGATATTCCGGCTCCTCCAGAATAATCCGGTACCAATAATCCGGTTCATCTCTGTCAGTTTTTCCGAGCAAAAACTCCACAACCGGAATATCCGGTCTGAGATGAATAATCCGGTACCAAATATCCGGCTCATCGCTGTCCCGAAAATGGTCTGAAATTTTCCTAACCGGAATATCCAGCTCTTCCGAATAATCCGGTACCAAATATCCGGTTGGCATCTGTCTCAAATCTCTTAGGCCAAACTTCACCGAACTTTTTGGTGATCGATGCCGATGTTAAATATAACACCTGCACACTAAACACCTCGATAATAAATGTACTTAGTATTGTTAACTAACACACAAAACACCGGGAAAACGAAATGCACTTTCAATCTCCCCCTTTTTGGTGTTAGATGACAATACTAAGATTTGCAATAAAACCTTGATGAGAACATGTTTGAAACAAAATGGAAATGTTTCCCCCTATCTATATGCATATCTTTTGTTTGCCTCAAATGCAAATAGATGCAATATTATACGGGGAGCAATTTCCAACAAGTAGCAAACATGCCAAAGTAACAATATCACATATATGTTGAGAATAAGATGGAAATATATACCTTGTGCGTAGAGATGATAGCAAAAATAACCAAGCACAATAACGATAAAATCCTCAACATAAGATAGATAATCCAGATAACCACTAATCAATAGATAATCCATGATAACATCCATGATAACCAACATAGTCTCACCACACAATAACACATAGTTTTAAACGACAATAAAACGAGCAAGGTTCACGAAAATAAAGACTAAATGGACACAAGCTCTCACGAAATGGTAAAAGCATACGCTTGTGCCCGAACCCATGAAAATCTCGTGATCTAGGAGCTACTTCTCCCCCTTTGGCATCGAGACACCAAAAAAAAAGAGAAATAACTATGCTAACGTCCCAACAAGGTCTAAGCATCTGAATGCTCAGAAGACTCTCCGGCAGACGCGTCAGAAGCTCCCTCAGCAGCCCTCTCCAGATCATCATCGGTCTCCTCATCATACTCATCAACTGGAGTCCTGGAGGTGGAAGCAGACGTGGTACGGAGAGCCTCCTCAATGCGCTCCCAAGGAGTGCGATCATCAGCAGACCACTGAGTGTAGGACCGAGGAACAAGAGGAGCAGGCAGATCACCAGTAGCACCACTCACGTAGTGAAGAATCTGACTCTGGGTACTGGACATAGCTACGTCCCTGCAGTAGGCTATGTACTGCTCCTTATGGATGTCCACCTTCATGCACAGCACATTGTGCTGGAACCAGGAGAGCTTCCTGACACATGGCTCAGGGTGCTGGAACCAGGGGTGGAAGAAGGCTGAGCAGGCTGAGCACTAGAAGAGGCCCCACCCCCCATCTAGGTACCACCCTCAAATGGAGGAACAGGAGCAGCAGGAGTAGCCTTCTTCTTCCTCTTGATGTACAGTTTCTTGACCTTGTGAGGCTCCATGGGTAGCTCAGAGAAATCATGCTTCATCACATCCTTGATGAGCATCATGATGTAAGGACCATAGGGAATGGTGTTCCCACCAATCATCGCAGAGTACAGCTCATGATAAATAATATCCATGACATCCACAGTGTAGGAAACAGAAGGATCCTCTTCTTCCATGCACTCTTTTGCCAAGATAAGAAGGTTGCACAGAGGATTGGTGAGAGCATCATTATTACCTCCACTCGGTACCAAGAAAGATCTGAAGATACGCACCAGCTGATCATAGAGAGGAAGAAGTCCCTCCAATGCCCCAACAGTAAAGCCTGGAGCATATAACTCTGCCATGTACCTCTCCCTCCGAGGCCTCTCCACCTCATGCACACGGCGACCAACGGGAGGATAAGAACTGTAGCGATATCCAAGAAGACGAGCCAGTCTGTGAAAAGGAATTTCACATGGAGTAGACTGGGTCATCCACTTAAGGATACAAACATCATCCTTACTAAATACCAGAGTAGACATGAACTGAGTAATGAGCAGAGTGTTGTACGGGCACTGGGTCTCCATGAGCTTCACAAGCCCGAACCTCTCAACAATACTCGCGGCATCAGCAAACTCCTCCTTCTCCTTTATCACAACAAGCTCAAACAGGTGCATCTCACGGATAGGGTACCTGAAGTCACAGTAGATATCTGCATAGATGTATGACTGCTCCAGGTTCCAGAATCGAGAATCACAAGCAACATCTCGTGGAGTGAGGTAGCAATCCTTCTGCCTTATCACAGTGTAATCAGGAACACTAATATCGGTCTTATAGTTGAGCCGAGAGGTCTTCTTCTTGGGCCTAGATGAAACAACTTTCTTCCCACTAGATTTCCTTGGAGGGCGTCGAACGCCTTGATCCTCATCACTAGTCTCCTGGTAGGAGGGGCGCTTGCAGGTGCTCATCTTCTCAACACCGGAACCACCTGTGAACGAGACAATAGATGGAAAGCAATGGGGATGAGTGCACATATGTCAAGCAACGGATGAATCATGCATAAAAACAATAGAAAAGATTCCAGGTATGAATCTAATAAGAATTCTAGCAAGGATTAAATTTGGGCTGTTCTCAAATGGTACTACACTCAGCCGTATATTCCGGTTCAGATCTGAACCGGATATTACGGTGCACCCGGATATTCCGGTTCAAACGTGGACCGGATATTCTGATACTGCGAAAACAACACAAAATCAATCCTAATCTAGAGTTCAAAACTAGATCGGTGACAAGTGAATCTAGACTATTGTATCTAGCATGCATAGGGTACCCTAGGGAACAATTCCTACCAAGCATTGTCAACAAAAACACAAATACATGGAGTGGTATTGTTATGGCACCAAGATTCAATGAGATTGAACTTTACCGGTATCCATGGACGAAGATACTTGGATGGAAATGCTCCCGAGGATGAGGGGAACCAGATCTGAGCCAAAGTTTGAAGATCCTGCGGATGAAACGGCTCGGGGGGCCAAGAATCAGTGCGGCGGCGTTTGGGGGTGGAGGAGAGGAGTTGGGGAAGAAAGGGCACAAACTTCCCTTCCCCGTCCCTGTCCTAGTTAAGTGATTTTCGCCGGGCCGGATATTCCGGTTCAAGTTTGAACCGGATATTTCGGTACAACCTGATATTCCGGTCCAGAACTGGACCGGAAATTCCGGCTGCCTACTGATTCGAAATTTCCTCGTTTCAATGGAATGACACATGTTCTAGAAGTGGATGGCTTTGAGGTAGAATGTCTTAGGATAGAAACACCAAACTGAAAGTAGTACTTATCCCCCTCAAAAGTAAGAATCAAAGAAACAAAAGACCAATTGAGTGAGACTTTCCTACGAACGAACACTTAGAAGGGAAAACACAAAGAAATGCAATGAAATATCAAATAAATCCCAACTAAGATCCAAATCTTCGAAAAGAAGAGGTTGGTGGCCTAAGCCACCATGTAAGAGATCATGGTATGCCACCGCGAAGATATATCTTGGGTGCATTGCCAATTCTCGACATTGAAGCTCACAATTCAACATTAGAAAAAGAGAGATACCAATGAATATTTGCTTTGGGCATAATGGGGGAGGGAGAACCCAATGTGTTAGGATAACACTACCCCTATGTCCATACCTACACCTAAGCTCAAACATGTTTCATCTATAGGGGTGTGTGCAAGATCCTCAAGTCAAACTCCTAGAATCAATGACATTTAGTTCATTCCTCAAGAACAAGAATCTTGCATCGTCAGGTGGCTTCGTGAAAATATCCGCAAGATTGTCCTTGGTTGGCACATAAGATAGTGCAATATCCCCTCTTGCCACATGGTCTCGGATGAAATGATGGCGAATCTCAATGTGCTTCGTTCTTGTATGTTGCACGGGGTTGTAGGCGATCTTGATGGCACTTTCATTATCACACAAAAGTGGCACCTTATCCAAATGAACGTCATATTCCTTGAGAGTTTTCCTCATCCATAGCAATTGAGTGCAAGCACTTGCGGCGGCTACATACTCGTCTTCGGCGGTGGAGAGAGATATACAATTTTGCTTCTTGGAAGACCAACTCACCAAAGACCTACCAAGAAAATGGCAAGCCCCGGAAGTAGACTTCCTAGCATCTTGATCACCCGCCCAATCGGAATCCGTGTAGCCCTTGAGAGAGAATTGTGCCCCCTTTGGGTACCACAAACCAAATCTTGGGGTATGAACCAAATAACGAAAGATCCTATGGACCGCCATCAAATGGCTTTCCTTAGGAGCCGCTTGATACCTTGCAGGCACACCTACACTCAAAACGATATGGGGCCTAGATGCACAAAGATAGAGCAAAGAACCAATCATAGAACGATACAACTTTTGTTTCACATATTTACCCTTCGGGTTACGTGATAGGTGACACTTGACTTGCATGGGAGCAGACTTGATATTTGCATTTTGGAATTTAAACCTCTTGATCATGTCTTGGGTATACTTGGCTTCATAAATGAAAGTTCCACGAGCCAATTGCCTGATCTCAAAATCAAGAAAGAATTTAAGTTCTCCCATCATAGACATCTCGAACCTGTCAGTCATAATCTTAGAGAACTCATTATTGAAAGCTTGGTTAGTTGAGACAGAGATGATATCGTCCACATATAGTTGGCATATGAAAAGCTCTCCCTTTACTCTCTTGGTGAAGAGAGTGGGGTCAATCTTCCCAACTTCGAAACCACGGTCATCTAACAACTCCCTAAGGTGCTCATACCAAGCACGAGGTGCTTGTTTTGAGACCATAGAGAGCCTTGCCAAGTTTGTAGACATGGTTAGGAAAGTTGAGATTCTCGAACCCCGGAGGTTGATTAACATATACCTCCTCTTTTATTGGACCATTCAAGAAAGCACTTTTAACATCCATTTGTTGCAATTTGAAATTATGCGAAGCATAAGCAAGGAGGATACGGATGGACTCAAGGCGAGCCACGGGAGCATAGTTTTCATAAAAGTCAATGCCTTCAACTTGAGTGTAACCTTGAGCAACCAATCTTGCCTTGTTCCTTATGACAATGCCATGCTCATCTTGCTTGTTCTTGAATATCCACTTAGTGCCAATAACATTGTGGTAATATTTGGGCTTCTCAACCAATCTCCAAACTTTGTTGCGCTCAAAATTATTTAGCTCATCATGCATTGCTTCAACCCAATCGGAGTCCTCAAGAGCTTCAAACACTTTCTTAGGTTCCACCATAGAGATATGAGCTTGATGCTCACTAAAATGTGCCAATTGCCTTCTTGTGGATCTTCTAGCTTGAATATCTTCCAAGACCTTGTTTTCTTGGGCATCAATATGCTTCAAAGCTCTTCTTATCCTTTTAGCACGACGAGCTTCGATCTCCGCATTGTTGCGCGGAGGGATCACTTGATCATCTTGATCAATTGGGTCCCCATCTTGACCAACTTGGCCTTGATCATCATCATCATCAACAATATTTTCAACACTAACTTCACTTTGAGGAGAGGATGAAGAGGATGGTTGATCTTGGCCTTGACCTTGACTAGCATGAATGATAGGAGTGGCTGCATCTTGCGTAGTAACTTGGTCAATAAGAGGAGGGTCTTCAACATGTTCTTGGTTAGGTGTAGTACTTAGCTCCTTGGCTTGTTCTTCTATTGTAGAGGAGGTCTCCACTTGAGTAGAGCATAGTCCTTCTCGAGTCGCCATAAGGTGTCCCTCAATGGGGCGGAAAAATCCCACACCCATCCTTCCTATGGCTTCTTGAGGTATTTCAATGTCTACATTAGAAACATGAAATTGCGCCACTTGGGAGCCATCATTTTCCTCGAAAGCCACACTACAAGATTCTATGACAATCCGTGAGGCTTTGTCAAAGACTCTATAAGTGTGGGATTTGGCACCGTAACGAACAAATATACCCTCAATAGTTTTGGATTGAAATTTAGACAACCTAACACCCTTGATCAAATAAAAGCACTTACAACCGAATACACGAAAGTAGGAGACGTTGGGCTTGTTGCCGGTGAGGATCTCATATGGAGTCTTGTCCAAGCCTTTGCGGATGTAGAGGCGGTTGGAGGAGTGGCATGCGGTGGATATAGCCTTGGCCCATAAATATTGGGGAGAAGTGTACTCCGCCAACATGGTCCTTGCCATATCCAAGAGAGTGCGATTCTTCCTTTCGGCAACACGATTTTGTTGAGGAGTGTAAGTGGAGGAGTATTGATGATGAATTCCTTCTTCACTAAGGAATTCATTCAAAGTGTAGTTCTTGAACTCCGAACCATTATCACTCCTAATAGCCATGATTTGCACATTGTGTTGACGTTGCACTTCGTTGGAGAAGTCGATGATGGTTTGTTGAGTTTCACTCTTGCACTTGAAGAAATAAACCCAAGTGTATCTTGAATAATCATCGACAATCACCAAGCAATACTTCTTGCCACCAAGACTAGCTTCGGGCATGGCACCAAAGAGATCAACATGGAGAAGCTCCAAGATCCTCTTTGATGAAATAATAGTCTTGGCCTTGTGCGCCTTATCATGCATCTTTCCTTCAACACACGACCTACAAACGCGATCCTTTGAAAAGGAAACATTTTCTTTTAGTCCGGCAACAAGGCCACCTTTGTGAAGACTTTGCAAAGTTCTCATGTTGACATGGGATAAGCGGCGATGCACAACCATCCCACGTCCGCCTTTCCGAAAAGACACATTGTTTGAGAGGTTGTAGACTTCGAAAAGTCCACCACGAACAACTCATTTTCAACATGTCCCACGTAAGCAACGTCAAGAGTCTTGCTCCTCAAAAGGACCACAATATCAACATAAAAAAAGACGGAGAAACCCATCTTTCCAAGAGAGCGTACGGAAAGTAAATTGTAACCAAAGGATTCGACAAGCATGACGTTCACGATAGTGATATCGGGAGCAACCACAACCTTGCCGAACCCGGATACCTTAGACTAGGACGAGTATCCATATGTGATGGTTGCTTGTATGTCATTTGGGCGCAACTCCGTCACAAGTTCTTTGCTTCCGGTCATTTGGCTAGTGCATCCACTATCAATTATCCAGTTAGTCCCACCGGAAGCATAGTCCTGCAAGAGATCATTGACTAGAGTTAGGACCCGAGGAGGGTCCCTTCATGTTAGTAACAAGGGTCTTTGGAACCCAAATATCATAGTCAATGAAACCCTCAATAGGACCAACATATTTAGCTTGCACAACACCATAATAATCAACATATAAGAAATGGTGTGGATTGTTAGTTCCCGCGGAGGTGCTACGAGTAGTGTTGTCCCTCATGACACTACTACTCGAGGCAACATTGCTTGCTTGTGCGGGTGTCCTTTGAGTATTGTTGTACCTAATGACAATACCACTCGAAGCACCATTGTTGGTCTTCTTCTTGTTCTTCTTCTTGTTCTTCTTCTTGGCAACATAGCCAAGACCTTGCTTGCCCACTTGTGGCCTTGGAGAACTCAATTGTGATCTAGTAATGGCCACATTTGAGCTAGGGGCCACCACTTGTGGGGTAGAGACCAAAACCTTCTCAACTTGAGGGCCTTTGCCCTTGAGCCTTGCAAGTCAATGATATTTGCATGATGACAAGAAGAAGTGGAGGTGCTAGGGTTGTTAAGTTGGTTAAGTTGAGTTTTAAGTTGTTTATGCAACTCTTTGAGGGAAGAATGTTGACTCTCCAAAGATTTGTGAGCCTTGGTTAGTTTTTCAAACTCCTCGGTTAGTTTACCATGACCAACCCCAAACTCGAACTTATCCTTTTTAGCCTTTTTATATTTAGCAATAGAAAGATCACGTTCCTTAGTGATTTTAGAAACAAGTTCATTATGAGTTTCCTCAATTGATTCAAGTTCCTCCTCAATAGAAACTCTACCATCATGCTCTTCCTCAAGAGTCATAGAGAGGGATGCAATTTCATCTGCATCCCTTCTTTCAACCTCACCTTTCTTCTCAAGAGCTTCTTGGGCCTCTCCCAATTGGCTCATGAGATGCTCAAAGTACTTCTTGGTCTCCCCTTGCATGTTAGACATAAAATTCTCTAAGGAGAGCCTTTCATCTTCTACTCTAATACTAGCAAGATGTTCTAGTTCACTAGGGGTCTTAGAGTTGGAGGAAGGTGATACCTCCGTGGCCTTAGCCATGAAGCACTTGGCATTTTGTTGAGGATGATTGTCATTGGGGGATTCAAATAGAGATGAAGATGATGGAGTAGAAGCAATAGCAAGAGCGCCACTTCATTTGGAGTTTATTCTTCCTCATCACTCCCGGAATCATACTCCTCTTGAGTCAAAAGCACAAACTTGGTGGGAGACTTCTTGTTGAATGGTTTCTTCTTGAAATGAGGTTTCTTGTACTCAACCTTGGACTTGTCCTTGCGAATTAGCTTGCCACTATGGAGTTCTCTATTTTCATAGGGACACTCCGCGATGAAGTGGTGCTTGTCTTGGCAATTGAAGCAAGACCTCACTTTTTGAGCCCCATCATTGCCATAGCGAGACTTGGTCTTCTCCTCAACAAACTTCTTGCCCTTGGGAGGATTCCTCCAAAAAATTTGCACGGTGAGAGCAATGAGATCCTTTAGCACAGGATCATAGTCGTGTTCCTTCAAGGGAGGCAATGCCTCTTCTCCTTCTTCTTAAAACTCAACCTCTCTTGACACAACCTTGGCCTTCAAAGCAACCAATGCCCCTTTATGCATTCCAATGGCCCTAGCATGGTTGTCAAGAGCATTCTTGGTTTGCACTTGATAGGAGCACATTTCATGCATCACTTGAGTTGAGGTCATGGAAGAGAAATCATGTCTTCCTTGAATGCTCTTCAAGTCCCCTCCCTCAAATGGCATTAGGGAAATCATGTACTTCCTCTTGATCCAAGCATCATCAATGTACTTCGCACCAACATTTGAGAAGGCGGTGGCAAGAGTCTTGAGTCTTCGGTACATGTCTACATGGTCCTCTCCATCATGCATATAGAACCCTTCGGCCTCATTGGTCAAGGCATCATATCTATTCCTTTGCATACTCTCATTGCCCACAAACATGACGACAATAGCGTCCCATGTTTCCTTGGCAGTGGAATATTGTTGAAGATGCGGCATGTGGTTAGGACCCACGGCTTGTTGAAGAATTGACAAGGCGGTGTAGTCGAGTTGACAATCTACGGCTTCCCTTCTTGTAAGGTACTTGGGGTCATGAGGTTTGTATCCATCACGAGTGACCCTCCAAAGCTCTATACAAGAAGAGTTCAAGTGAGTCTCCATGTAATATTGCCATTCACGAAAAGAAAAAGCATCAATTTTAGGTGGATCTCCTCTAGGGATTATATGAGGATGTGGGACGGGAGGATCGGGGGAATAACTTCCGGGAACGGAGTGAAATTCTCCATCTCCTTCCGTACCCTTCTTAGTGGAGTTTTCGGCGGAAGCATTTTTATGTGGTTCACCATCTGCCCCTTTCTTGACGCCCTCCGAATTGTCATTCGGAGGAGTAGAGTCGACGACCTCCGGTCCTTTGGCTTTGAGGAGTTGCGCCAAGACTTGGCGCAACTCATCAAATTTGGTATCTATGGATGAGGTCAATGACTTTCTCAACTCATTGAGATCATCCATGGACACCTTAGCCACGGACGTTTCGGTATCCGAATCTTCTCACATACTTAAACTCTTAGGCAGTTAAGCCCGATAGAAGAGTCGAGGCTCTGATACCAATTGAAAGTAAAGTATGGGCACCTAGAGGGGGGTGAATAGGTGCGACGACCAATTTTAAGTTTTCTTGTAGTTTAGGCTTGACACAAAGGTAAATTCTCTAGATAGTGCAACTACGGTGAATTTACCTATATGACAAGGATAGCAACTAATGCAACTAGTACAAGAATTAATGCAACAAGTACAAGTGAGTAAAAGATAAGGGAACGAGATAACCGAAGGAAGCACGCGGAGACACGATGTATTCCCGAGTTCCTCCTTGTTAAGGGAGTACGTCTCGTTGGAGGGGTGTGAGCTCGCCACGAAGGCCTATTCAATGCCACAAAGGCCTCACCCTATTCTCTGATGAACTCCGCCACAAAGGCCTAGTTCACCTTCCACTATTGATCCCCTTTGAGGCGGGAATCGAATCCTTTACAAAAAAACTTGGGGCACACACCCACAACCAAATTGGGGGCTCCCAAAAATCTTGAATCACCAACAAGTAGAAATATGCCTAGGTTCTCCACAAGAGGAAACCGTAGGCTAGATCCCTCGAGCTAGAGAGGTGGAAATGAAGAACGGGTCGGTGAAGATATAGATCGGGGCCTTCTCCTTCAATCCTCCAAAGATCTTCGAGTTTGGGTGGAGGGATTGGGAGTTATGAGAGATTTGGTGAGCTCTTAAATGCTATTGAATGCAAGGGGGAAGAACTAGAGCTCAAGGAAGAAGAGGAGGGGTATTTATACCCCCTCCCCAAAACTAGCCGTTTTGCAGGAATTTGGGGACCGAAATATCCGGTCCAAGTTTGGACCGAAATATACGGTTTGTTGTTCTGCTCGAACCTTGTTGACTTCAACCGGAATATCTGGTTGCCCATGAAAAATCCGGTACGAATAATCCGGCTCGTCTCTGTCCCGTGTAGGCAACCGTACCGGATATTCCGGCTCCTCCAGAATAATCTGGTACCAATAATCCGGTTCATCTATGTCAGTTTTTCCGAGCAAAAACTCCACAACCGGAATATCCGGTCTGAGATGAATAATCCGGTACCAAATATCCGGCTCATCTCTGTCCCAAAAATGGTCTGAAATTTTCTTAACCGGAATATCCGGCTCCTCCGAATAATCCGGTACCAAATATCTGGTTGGCATATGTCTCAAATCTCTTAGGCCAAACTTCACCGAACTTTTCGGTGATCGATGCCGATGTTAAATATAACACCTGCACACTAAACACCTCGATAAATAATGTACTTAGTATTGTTAACTAACACACAAAACACCGGGAAAAGGAAATGCACTTTCAAATATGGACCGCTATATAGCATGCATCTATATCTAATAGTCCATCTCAAGAAAGTATCCAGAAAATCTATCTTGTATTATGTTGCAGCAAAGAAGTGATTGCTTTGTGTGCAACAGACAATCACATTAAGTAAAGTACGTAATGTAAGCGACTATTATCGTCAGTAAACAAGAGCACCGTTGTTTTCTCCCTAGTGGAAACAGCATATCTTCCACCCATCACGTTTCTCTCACTCGAGCACAGATGTAAGGGAGGCATCAACCCACTATCTAGCATATAAACCCTCTCTTGGAGGTGAAAACAACTACGTGACCAAGGTAATCATAAACACCAGAGATTATTGCAGTACAACACTGGAACTCTCTATAGATATAAGTGAAGCATCTCAGTTTGACATGAACAAAATAATCATAATCTCATGGTTCATCGGATCCCAGCAAACACAACATGCACAATTACATAATGGTGGTCTCGATCATGTGAGGCAGCTCACGAGACTCTTAACATAGAGGCATAACAGAGTGAACTACCAACTAGCTACTGCTATGGACCCATAGCCTCGAGGTGAACTACTAATGCATCATCGTGGAGGCAGTCATGGCAATGAAGAGGCCTCTGGTGACAATTTCCCCCTCGGGCAGGGTGCCCGAAAAAGGCTGCAGGATCCCTAAATTGGACTTTCGATGTAACGACGCCTCTTTGTATGTTTCATGGAAATAATCTAAGTCCTCCTGAACTTTCTAGAGTTGAGGACAACTAATGGGCAAAAAGACGGTGCGAAGAGGTGTCGGGGGCCGCCAAGGGACCCTAGGCGCGGTCTAGGGTGGGCCCGCGCCTGGCACCTTCCTTGGGGGCCCCAGGGCACACCTGCGGGTCTCCTTCGGTGTTTGTCTTTGTTCCGGGTAAAAACTGATGTCCTTGGATTTTGGGTCTTTTCCGAGAATATTTCCTTAAAAAAAATTCTGAAATACAAAAACATCAAAAAACAGCAACTGGCCCTGGGCATTTTGTTAATAGGTTAGTTGATGAAATCAACCGGAAAATGAAGTAAAATGCATAGAAAACCTGCATAAACATTAAATTATTGGATAGAAAACAAGCGTGAAAAATTATAGATATATTTGCAACGTATTAGTGCAGCATAACAACCCATACATGGTATTTCCCCACCGTTCCAATTAAATTTCTTACATGCTAACTTTAAAACCTTTGAAATAATGT
Organism: Alopecurus myosuroides; assembly: GCA_028641055.1. Taxonomy (NCBI): domain Eukaryota; kingdom Viridiplantae; phylum Streptophyta; class Magnoliopsida; order Poales; family Poaceae; genus Alopecurus; species Alopecurus myosuroides. Next base: position 111,505,887 of record CM054059.1, on the reverse strand, counting down.
ATCACTTATAGGTGCATCTGTTTTTAGCTCATGAGGAAGTGATAGATAGTCCATTATTTTTTCCATGTTGGATGACTTTACCTCTTGACTTGCATGCATAATGTGAATGTCGTTAATATTGCAAAAAGAGCTGGCAAAAGAATGTCTAGTCCACAAAAGATAAATGTCAAACTACAATGTCTCAATACTCTCCTCACACTTTGTTACTGAGAAATCAGTCAAACGATACTTCCGTAAACAAAGGAGAAAGGGGATGGATCTCATTCCTCTATGGGAGTCGTTAATCAAAATTTCATTCAACATGAAAAGTAATGAATTATTTATTACCATTCATTTACAAAGACACAAACCTCTCAAAAATTATATTTTCATACATCCGTTTTACAAATGAAAATATCTAGCACATGAATAATCTCTAATTTCCTCTGTGAAGGACTTATCTTTTACTTTTATGTTGAACTCTCCATCTTTCTTCCACGTATTACCACACCATCCGAACAGAGTGTCATGTCCCACCGAGCCGCTGGAGGGACCTCCAGACTCCACAAGTCCTATACACACGTCGCCTCTTGCCGCATGTACTCCGTCTTGATAGACTTTAGCATTTTGCATGTACATCGTAAAACATATCCGTTACATTGGTGCGACCTCGAACACTCGTAGTAAAAAATATCAAAATAGCACGTTACATTGGTGCGACCTCGAACACTCGTAGTAAAACATATCAAAATAGCATAAATCTAACCCGCAAATTTGCGTAAATCTTCTCGTGAACTTGAGATTCAGAGTCTTCCTATTTGTATCCTAAAACCGCTGCCATCATGTACACATACTTTATACTGAGCCAAATAAAGAAAAAGGAATGTCCACATCATAAGAAGGCAAGATGATAGTGCCTCCTCGAAACAGGATTTTTGCCCCGCTTTATAAATAAAGAAACCCTCAGTCATACAACGAGTCGAGAAACACAAACGGAAAGAAAGCACAAAAGACGAAAAAGTCCGATGGGGAAACAACACAACAATGACCAAAACAAATAAACACACATAAGGCGATACAACACGGATAGAATAAAGCTCATCGGCTGGAGTCGGAAAATAAGCGGCGAGCCACCGTCACGACTCACGAGGTCCTGAATCACGCCATCCAGTCGCTCCTTGTCCCGCTGTCTACATAGAGTATGCCACTACTGCAAAAATGCCAAGAATTTAAACACAGAGTCAGAGTGACGCCTGAAAATGACGCGCTTGATAACCATCTTATTACGAATGGTCCATAAAGTCCAGGTCATCGTGGCGAAAAGTAACTAGGAGAGGCACCTCCTCCTCCCATTACGGTTCGCCTGCACTTTCAGGAACTCGCCAAGGTCTAGGGATCGCCACTCGGGCCCCAACGCCTCCGCTACGAAGCTCCATAGGAAGCAAGCTGCGGGGCAGGAAAATAATATGTGGGTCCCCGTCTCTGGGATCGCGCATAGGGAAGAGGGTCGCGGATTAGTTGCCAAGTGAAAATCTTAATCTTCAGTGGCATTCGCGCCTTCCAAAGGTGGAACGCCCAAGGGACCATATGCCCTCTAAATAGGGCCCAGTAGGCAAATCCCACCGTAAAACTCCCCGAGGTCGAGAGAGACCATGCAACTGAATCCAGCGAGTCATCTAAGGCCTAAGGAAGAACCCCGCGTAGAGCCTCCCATATAGAAGCCTCCACCGGGCCAAACGTCCGACGGAACCCAATATTCCATTGTCCATGTTGGACCGCCCCAGCCACCAAGATCCCTGGATCTGAACAAATCGCGAACAACTCTGGAGACTCATGACGTAGGGGGCGTGAACCCAACCACAGATCCAGCCAAAATAGGGTCCATCTCCCGTCGTCTACGGAAAAGGAGGCCCCTAGTCGGATCTCGTGGTTTATGGCTTGAAGGGATCGCCAGAACTGCGATCCCTCCTTCCTCTCACAAGCTAAGAGAGGGCAGCTTCTCAGATACTTCGCCTTTATCAGTTGGAGCCACAGGCCCTCGTCATCCCGCATGATCCGCCAGACCCATTTTAGCATCAAAGCTTTGTTCATGTGCCGAGAGGCCAGAATCCCTATGCCCCCAGCTCCTTGGGGGCGCATATATCTGCCCATTTCACCATATGGTATTTTTGGTGGCCCTTAACATCCTGCCAGAAGAAGCGGGACAAATCCTTATCAAAATTGGCGTGAACGCCGTCCGGAAGAAAGTAAAGCACCATCATATACAAGGGGAGGCTAGACAGGCAGGAGTCGATAAGGATAGTCTTACTCCCCTTGGAGGTGAACCTCCCTTGCCAAGGCTCGCCTCTAATTTTGACTCGCTGCCTTGATCAGGATCATAGAATCAGGGATAGGCATTCCCAGATAGGAGACTGGGAAATGCGCCAACCTACAATTAAGGTTGTTTGCAATCCGTTGTTGGTCCTCCTCGGAGTAACCAGTGATCACAACTTTACTCTTATTGAAGTTTATCTTGAGGCCAGACATGGCCTCGAAGCAGAGGAGTAGAAACTTCAAGTTGATGATGTCAAGTTCTGGCCCCTCTACCACGACCATGGTGTCATCCGTGTATTGGAGGTGGGTCACGCCTCCCCCCCCCCCCCGAGATCAGATATACAACCACCCCGGAGATGTGGCCAGAGGTCTTAGCTCGCTCTAGGACCTCTGCGAGAGCATCAACTGCGGCGTTAAACAACAACGGAAAGATAGGGTCCCCTTGCCTAACCCCACAGGTGGATCTAATATAGATACCAACTTCCCCATTAATGTCAATGGCGGTATTTCCGCTCATGACCAATTGCATGATCCAGCAGATTATCCGCGCACGATGGATGACAGTGCCCACCTCAGACATAATAGAGATCCTATAGTTGTCACCGTAAAACGGTAACCGCTCCCACACTAACAAGATTTTATATTTGTGACGGATGCCGCACAAAAAGTGTACGTGGTCTTATGGTGAATCAAAAGCCAACAGTTTGGATTCAGAAATCTAATCTTAACAAAGATCCGAAACAGAATTTTTTTTGAACAAAGGATGGGGTCAAAGACCCCTAAGCTGCGATATATGAGAACACATGGCAGGTACAAATTGCACAGAGGTCCTTTTCGTCTACTGCCCTGTAGACCTTACAATTCGAAGAAAGGACCTTCGCAATTACAAAGAACACCCTGAAAAGAAAAGAAAAAAAAGCAATCGCATCCAGGGGCTCCTCTGCCACTCGTCGTCGGCGTCCTCCTAGCGCACAGGGCACCGAGGACAGAGCACAGTGAGGCGCTCGAACTCTCACTTCTGGCGAACGACCACTGGCGCTGGCAGTCTCGATGCATTCGGGGACTAACCACTTGAACGCATCTCGAAGTCGAGCTCCAACGCTGGATCGAACAAGCCTCCAACAAGGAGGTTGAAGAAAGGCCACCTTCATGTCGCAGCGGCCATGGAGGCCTCTACGTGTGATGCTCGTCGATGCAGCAAGAAATCGAATTGCCCCTCCAGAAATCTTGGGGAATCACAAGCACACCTTTTCCGCCCCTCGCCACCACGACCGTCCAACGGAAGAGGAACACCGCATCCTCCAATCTTCACAGAGAGGATCGCAACGAGCTCTAGAGCCAGAGCCCAGCCTTCGGACTTATGAGAGAAAGAGGGCGTCGTGATCTTCTCCTCCTGGCACTGCCCCATCCACCAGAGCAGCAGCAGGGAGAGATCAATCAGCAGCACCTCGCGGATGCGGCCCGGGCGCACCTGCAAGCAAACGCTCGACGGCATAGCGCCAGAACACACTTGGGCAACCAACAAAGCAAAGAAAACCCTAGCTCTACAACCTAAACTACTACTATACAAGGAGGGCCGGCACCCTAAGACATCACCACACCAGTCAGCACGAGTGCTAGCGGTGGGGATGGCCGGATCTAGGCTGAGGCGGCGGTGGACTCTCAACAAGCACTGTAGCCGGGGAGAGGGGGAGAGTCGGTCCCAACCCACAAAGGATTTTACTACAAATATACCCCTCTGCCATATGAAATTGCTACAAATACCCACCCAGCAACAAAATTGTCAAATATAACCTGGCAGAAGGCTGGCTAGGGGACATGTGTACGTCCCGCCGGTCTAATTGGCGGACAGAACTTCCCGCCCCACCCATTGGCGGAAAGAAATAATCTACTTAATCAATGCTAATTAATTGTGCCGTTTCACTTCTAAACGGTGGGCTAGAGTAGGACTTTAATTACGCATGCATGTATATAAATAGATTCCTTTCTTTTTTACTTTGGGAGTTAGCAACGGAAATGCACATGCATGTCTGTAAAATGGATTAGCAGCACTTCCGCCGACTGTCTTGGCGGTAAGATCCTTCCGCCAATGACGCTGGCGGAACGTGACACGTGTAGTCTAGCCAGCCTTCCGCCAGGGTATTCCCGGCAATTTCATTGACTAACGGGTATTTTTATCTATTTCGTTTTGCAGAGGGTTATATTTGTAATAAAATCCCCACGAAGTAGAATCAAACAGTATTGACTGTCAGTGACATAGAGGAGCAGTCTTCTGTTACTTTGCCAGTCAGTCAGATCGAGATCGAGTTCCTGAGACATGTGATCCTCTGTGTGAAGATCCAACTAGAAACAAAATGTCTGGTTTATACACTCTCTGCCAAGTCATGTACTATATTAATTATGAAAGCTAGACTCCAACCAGAAAAGAGGATTAGCTAGCTCTCAAGAGTTTCAAAACTCGAAAGCAGCACAGCCGTTCCCACATCATTTGATCCTATCCATCTCCTCCAGCAGCTGCAGCGCGGCGGAGCCATGGAGCCCAAGGACGAGGACTACCACGGCGCCTTCATGGAGAAATTCCTCCTGCTGCCTCCTTCCTCGACCGCCGAGCTCCCCCTGCACGGCCTCACCTTCGCCATCAAGGACATGTCCGGCCGCACCATACATCCTCAATTCGCTTTTCTTCTTCCTCTGGATCGACCCAGAGACAGTACGTAAATCATCTCGATTGGTTGATCGCAGCTTCGACGTCGCCGGCCACGTGACCGGGTTCGGCACCTCGGACTGGGCCCGGACGCACGCGCCGGCCGCCGACACGGCCCACGCCGTCCTCGCCGCGCTGGCCGCGGGGGCCACGGGCGTGGGCAAGACGGTGATGGACGAGATGGCGTACAGCATCAACGGGGAGAACGCGCACTACGGCACGCCCGTCAACCCCTGCGCCCCCGGCCGCGTCCCGGGCGGCTCCTCCAGCGGCTCCGCGGTGGCCGTCGCCGCGAACCTCGCCGACTTCGCCCTCGGCACCGACACCGGCGGCAGCGTCAGGGTGCCCGCCGCATACTGCGGCGTTTTCGGCCTCCGGCCCTCGCATGGATCGGTGTCCGTCGAAGGCGTCGTCCCTATGGCGCAGATGTTCGACACCGTCGGTAAGCAGTCAGTGTGACCTTCCTGACGAGGCAGAGTACCAGAGCATCCATCCGATCCGAGTGTTTTGTGATTCTGGTTGTAGGTTGGTTTGCCAGAGACCTGGCTACGCTGGCTCATGTCAGCGATGTGCTGCTGCCGCCGGCACCAGCTGCCGACGCCACGGTGCGACGGCCGAGCCGTGTGACGGTTCCGGCAGACTGTTTCCGTGTCTTGGGGTCCTCCGTGGACGACCGCACCTATGAGATCGTCAACGCTTCAGCGGCCAAGACATTCGGCAGTAAGTAGCAGAGCAGAGCAGCCTACATTGCTGTGAAGCTCTACACTGCAGTAAGTAGCAGAGCAGAGCTGCCTACTTACTTTCCAGCTTCTACATAACTGACAGGTGACGTAGTAGACAATGGAGATCTCGGTGATTTCGTGTCCAGTAACGTCCCGAGCGTCGGCAAGTTCGTCGTCTCGTCTGCATCGTCATCCTGTGTGCCGGCTCTGTCTGCCATCTCGCACGTCATGCGACTGCTTCAAAGGTTCCTTACTTTCAGTTAGCTGCAGCATTTCTACTTGGTCACATTAATCAGCATGAATGGCAGCAGTTAGCTCCATATTGCACGTAGGCGCATCATGGGTCGACGAAATATAATTTTGTGACCACATATTTTTCAGGTCTGAATTCAAAGCAAACCACGCGGAGTGGATAAACACGGTGAAGCCCAACCTCGGCCCCGGCATCCGGGAACGGGTGCTGGAGGCCGTCGCATCGGCAGATGGTCCCGCCATGTCAGATCTTCACGCCGTCAGAACCGAATTCAGGTCCGCCCTCGCTGCTCTCCTCCAGGTAAACAAACTAACCCATCACTAATGCAACCTTTCAACATAATTCATCTTTCTGCTTTGCTATTCTTGAACCAAGTTCGTAATTCGTATCAATCTGTAGGAAGATAGGATCCTGGCGATCCCTACGGTCCCCGGCGCGCCGCCCAGGCTGCAGACGGAGCCGGAAGCGCTGGAGGATTTCCGGGCAAGGGCCTTCTCCCTGCTCTCCATCGCCGGTCTGTCGGGGTTCTGCCAGGTCAGCATTCCACTGGGGATACGCAATGGCGTCCCGGTGTCGGTCTCGTTGCTCGCGCGGCACGGCGCCGACCGTTTCCTCGTTGGCGTGGCGCAGGAGCTCTACGAGACGCTCAGGGACGCGGCCGCAGCAGCATGGGACTCCTCGGCTTAGCCTGATTCATTGTCTCGCCGAAGAGAGTCCTCCATCCATCCATATATACAGGGAGGTTGTATGAATCTTCTGCGTCATAAATGCAAAGTCAGTGAATGATGAATAATATTGCTGCATTTTATTCAAAATTTCTAACACATCCAAAGATGAAAAGGATAAGAGTATGCATATCTAAGTGTAGAGACTAGAGACTACATGCTCACCATGTGTCAGGATAGATATGTCACCAACACAAATGACATCCTCAGTTGGAAGCGGAGCCTTTCGCCGTCTCGCGTGCTGATTGCAATCAGCCAGTTCAAGCACAGTTTACCAATATACATTTAGAAATTGTCAATAGAATATACAGTGTGCAAGTAGAGAAAACTACTGAAGAAAAATATTTTGCAATCGAGAATTTAGCAACTCAGATGTCATGCTAGAGAAGTTGGATTGAACATCTGGGTTTGTTTTGGACAGATCCTCGTTTGAACTGAGCATCTGCATATTTTAGAAGCCAAAAGTGGTTAAAATAAATAACCTACCGCCTGATGCTCGACTCACAACTACTCGATACTTACTAGTAACCCAGAATGAAAGATAAGAATGAAAGACGCGCAAAGATCAACCTAGACATAGACTGTCGACGAACATAACCTGGAACCACGATCCAAGCAGAGACCCAAATATCCGAGCCACAGGTTTTGAACCAGGACCACCAACATTCACAAAAGGAACCCAAACTGGGACAACAGCAAACTAGGTAAGAGCATCATCAGACGGAATCTTCTTCGTCAGTCTCCGCAGCACGATCTCCTCCAGCTTCATCATGTGTTGGGGAAGTAGTTGATCCATAAGCCCTTACTGCCACCTCTTGAATCTGAGCGGCTCCCTCCTCCAGCAACTTCTTGTTGGTCTCTGCCTGTAAATCTGTCCAATAGCGAAGAAAGACACACATGTAACACACCATCTCAACAGGAGATGATATAATCTTTCCTTCAAAACATGCTCTGTTTCTTAACTTCCAGATAGCCCAACAAAGAGCAGCAATCCCTACTACATGCAAATTTGTTTTCCCAGAAAAAAATCTGGTTATCCACCAGAAATAATGAGTAAACCCCGTGGGTCTAGCATTTGCTCCAATAGCTGCACACACCGAACTACAAACAAAACTAGCAGCAGGACACTCAAAGAACAAATGACTAATAGACTCATTCAAATGACAAAACCTGCAAATGGGGCTCCCAACCCATTTTCTTTTCAACATATTATCTTTAGTGGCAATAGCATTATGCCAAATAAGCCAGAGCCAAATCTTAATTTTGAGTGGAATTTTTGCTTTCCACAGATGCTTAAAAGATCTATCAGGCCCATAGGATGATAGCTTATTATACAAGGATTTAACAGAGAAGACCCCATTTTTATTATACTTCCATTTTGGTATATCTTTTCCAGTCCCTAACGCCGCAGTGCTCAAAGCATTCCTAAGCTGCCTTGCCTGATGTTGTAGAGCTGGTGTAAGCCATCTTCTAAAGGAGATGGCCCACCCAATGTTATACATTTCCTGTAAGCCATCTTCTAAAGGAGATGGCCCACCCAATGTTATACATTTCCCTCACAGTCAGTTACTGTTGATCACAAATCTCAAAAAGCAAAGGAAAAACACTACAAAGGGGAGTCTCTCCTAGCCAAGCATCATGCCAAAAATTAGTTTCATTACCACCTACTACACACATCTTCCTACCCATGAGATAAAACTTTCTAACTTTCAGTAGGTCCTTCCACACAGGGGAATCACCTTGTTTTGGTTTGATAGCCCAAACCCCTTTATTTATGTTATATTTGTTGCAAACCAGTCTCTGCCACATTCCATCCTCACATTCCAGCCTCCACCACCACTTGCACAACAAACAGATATTTTGAATCTTAAGATTTTTAATACCCAAGCCCCCTTTTTTCCTAGGTCTACACACTGCATTCCATTTTATCATGTAATACTTCTTCTTCTCCCCAGTCCCTTGCCAAAAAAACCTCCTAATGATTTTTGTCATAAGCTCCAGATTAGACCCAGGCAGCAAATACATAGACATCATATATATAGCAGTCCCCCCCAGGGAGGACTGGATCAGAGTGAGCCTACCCCCAATGGATGAATTATTGCCTACCCAACCATCCAATTTCTTTTTGAGCTTATCTGCCACACCATTCAACTCTGACACTCTCAACCTGGAGCCACAAACAGGGACTCCCATGTTGGGAATATGCCCTAGAGGCAATCATGGATGATGTAATTCCCAATGTATTCATAAAGTTATTAAGTTGTCCTTGTTTTGAACATCTGATATATGTCATTGAATATGTGATTCGATTGTGGAACTATATATTCATGTTGTTCATACTAGATTGTTCTTGGTCATTAAGGTTGTGCTGGACACACACCCTAGACTAATGTGAGTGTTGGCTGACGATATGGTTCCACTTGTCATGGGCATGGTGATGCCATTCCAACGATCACGGAGTTGGCTAAAGAGTTTAGCAAGTCGGACTGACCCACATTGAGATGCAACGAGCAAGTCGTCATTTGCATGTCTCAATCAATGTAATCCTTAGACCTGAGGTTGTCGCACAATCCGAGTTGTGGATCACCGACTTAGGTTCTGTTAAACGCTGCTCTCTGACAAGGCAGTTACAAAGGCAGAGTTCGGGTCGAATGAGAAACAAGCTGCGTGATGTAGATAATCAAGATGGGATTTGCCCCTCCGAATGGAGAGATATTCTCTGGGCCCTCTTGAGTGATATGATTCCGGAAGCATGTCCAGGCGCAACTCGGTTAAGTGTTAACAGAGTCAGTTGACTAAGAGTTAGTCAGATGAATCATATATCACGGACCGAGAAGAGAGTTGAGCTATTAAGGGATGACGATAAATCGCATATAGTTCGACAAGGTATATCGTGAGGCAAAGGGGACTAAGATGAAAGTTACATTGGAAGGTATGTCGTCATGACTCTATGGGACTTGGGAGTCGGCACGTTCTGCTAGGAGCCGCTACCGATTGATCGATTGGGAGTCGGATTCCAATCGTGTCCAAGTCGCCATGAGCCTGCAGGGTCGCACACTTAAGAGCGGGAGCAAATGTATTGGTCGGGTTGGACCCGAACCGGAAATTGACTGATTTTGTGAGTCGGACCCGCAGAGGGAATGGGCCACAAGTGTTGTGAAGCCCACTACCATTCGCTATATAAAGAGGGGCGTAGGTTGCCCAGCGGGCACGTTACTCCACTCCCATGCGTTGGGAACCCTAGCCCCACTTAGTCCAGTCGTCACACCGGACCTAGCAGTCCGCCGTCGGAGCTCCTCCTCGTACGTGTGGATACCGGCAGAGGTGTTGTACGTTCAGCACTTCGACGTTCACGGGATTGGATCGGCTGGATCGGATCGTGGGACTCCACTGCATCGACGTGCTTCATCGATAATCCGCAACCGCGCGTCTAGTGGTAATCATCGTGGCCTTCTACCTCGGCTAGATCTTGGAAGTACCGCGTAGAAAAGTTTTCGTTTATCTCTACGCGTTCCAACATCACAGGTATTTGATTGGCCAGGTACCAATTTGACAATCAAACATGTCAGCATATTCCAGATTTTTAACATCATCTTTAAGAACCATCGTCACCTCACTTTTTTCAAAATTAATTTTAAGACCAGACATAGCCTCAAAAAGAAAAGAATGAGTTTCAAATGGATTGCATGTTCCTTAACATCCTGAATTTAAAGAATAGTATCATCTGCATACTGTAAAATGGCTACCCCAAAATTTATCAAGTGAGGAACCAAACCCACCAGCAGACCACCCTGTTGTGCTTGGCTAATCATTTTTGTTAAATTCTCAGCTGCCAAATTGAAAAGGAAGGGAGAGAGGGGACCCCCTGCCTAACCCCTCTATGACTAGGAAAATCTTTTCCCCTAGTATCATTAATCTTCACACACAAGGTCCCATTCAGAACAATGTCCTTAATAATCCTCCTCCATCTACAATTAAACCCTTTTTGAGAAACACAATTTAAAAGAAAATCCCAGTCCACATTATCATATGAATACCAGTGTACCTAATACTGGGTTAGCTTGCATCAATTACCAGTTTACCAACAGGAGCTGCTATTGCTACTATGGTATTTCTAATAATGGCCTTCAAGGTTCAGAACTAGATTTGGTCAGGTTACTTTCTGGGAGAAACCCACCAAAAAAGACCATTTCCTTGATATTTGTTTCTCGTGGAGTTCCCTTTTATTAAGTTATTCAAATTTGATTTATGGAACATGAAATTGTACAAGTTAGAGGTACTGGAACTTTTTAACACCGGTGCTGGCTCGTTCTCAACAACCAAGCAGTTTTTCAACTTCCTCTAAGAAAAGAAAACTTCTAATTTTCAGTTATGTTGACGTACAATGGAACAGTGCATCTAAGAAAGAAACAATACCAAGAAACTTTTAGGTATTTTTCTTTAAGGAAATGAGTGGTCGAAATTGCCTATTCAAGTTCAGTATTTAACAAACAGAAAAAAAAATACATAAAAAAATATGGCAACCAAGTTATTTCTACACACAACGCAGCACTAAATGTTTAGAGATTTTTTTAAAATAATATTTTTTTTATATTAATTATTTGAATAATAATAGTACGCGGTTTGGCAATTTTGAAAAGTAGCGCCGTCAGCTGTGGCAATGCCGAAAAACTGATGGCCCATGCCAAAAGGACCTTTCGTCACGGCTCACGCCGAAAATTGTATGGCGCTGAGGCCGCCACGCGGGTTTTAGCACCGGCCATGCCAAAACATGCTGGAATAGTTTTTTGTCCTTTTTTTGCGGCATGTCCCACCAATATTTTTCCGCTATTTTTTTGAAAATAATACATTGTTTTATTTAATCTCGGAAATAATACACGTTTTGAAAATTTTACAAAAATACTCCCTCCGTATCAAAATATAAGATGTTTTAGTATTTCCTAGACAATATGTACCTAGACATGTTTTAGTGTAAGATGCATATGAATCTACACACTAAAACATGTCTAGCTACATTATATCTACAAAATGCTAAAACATCTTATATTTTGATACGGAGGGAGTAATACGTAGTCGTGGTAGGCCAACCCGACTGGATCTAAAAAAGCCTGGTCGACATGGGCAATCACAACTGCATGGTCGTGATTGGAATTCATATTCCAGTCGTTGTAGGCTAAAATGATTAGTGGTAATGACGTTCGAGTAACATGATTAGTGCATAGCTAAATTTATCTTCGCTCCCTATCTAAATCTTTTGCCGCGAAAAAAGACCAAAAAGACTGTTGCAGCACGTTTTGGCATGGCCAATGCCAAAACTTGTGTGTCGGTTGCGCCACTACGCGAAAGTCTCAGCGCAATGCAGCTTTCGGCGTCGGGAAGGGTCCTTTTGGCATGGGTCATGCCGAAACCTTTTCGGCATTGCCACAGCCAACGGCACACTACTTTTCAAAATTGCCAAACTGCATCCTATTATTCAAAAATTGATTTAAAAAATTCCAAATATTTACTTCATTCCAGCATCATCAATACTAGAACGAATAAACTCTCTCAAGCTAACCTGCAGAAGTCACACACTTGCATTCAACATCGTCCGTCATTAACCCAGAAAAGACCAAATAACAATAAGCATTTTTTTCAAGTGAGAATATATGCAAAGAAGCAATAAATTTGGGGTTAACAAACTTAGTAAGTAGAGAATACGTTTTTAGACTTCACTTCTTGATCTAATTGTTGATTGTCACCCATAATTTTCCACTGTAACTGCAACAATACTCTTTGCATCTCCTCATGCATGGCCCACCGGGGCACTTGAGCGCAGATTGCCCAATAGAGGCGTCTGAGTATTGTGAGGGTGCAGGTCATTTACCCGAGGAATGTCCACTCTTGTCTGTCGCAAAACAACAAGTGATCACTCATGGTTTTATACATGAGGGTTTAACATTTTATGAGGCAATACCAACAGCAACATATAGGCCAAAAATTGAGTCGGCTCGATTAGCAAAATTATCTATCACAGGGGGAGTTGTGTGTTGATCAGATTACCTCGCAGCTTCAGAGGTTGGTTCCCTTGGAGGGGTTTAGGTGGGAAGTGCTGCAAGTTGGAGATAACGTCTTCAGAGTATCCTTTCCATCAAAGATTGAGTTAGAGAGGATGAAGATTTTTGGTGCATTTCATGTGCCAAACAGTAGTTGTGTTCTTACAGTGGAGTCATGGGTTGTGGAGATGAAACCCCTCTGGCTACTGACTGAGATTTGGATTCGTGTCTCTAATATCCCTCCTATTCATCGAGGGGATTTTTTCATTCTTTCGAGTCTAGGTTCGCTATTTGGAAAGACGTTAAAAGTGGACATGAAATATACAAGAAAACATGGGGTTTTGAGAATTCTAGTGTGTTGTATGGACTATTCGTTGATTCCTGACAAGTGGGCGGTTTTTATCAAGGATGGATTTTACGAGTTGAAATTCTTTGTTGAGAATCTGAATGGGCATGAAGAAGGTGAGATGGTTGTAGACAAGAAAAATGATCAAGATGACAATGAGGGTAAGGATGATAATAAAAAGCACAAAGAGGTTGAGAAGGAGAGTGGTGACAAGAAAAATGATGTTGACACTTCTACGACGTCGGTTTCGAGTGCATCCAAAGGCATTGGTTCGGCTGTGGGCATCAAAAAATGTTTACCCCCGGAGTGGTATATTCTCGGTTGGTGGTGTCTTCTTTTCGGTTAGCTCGCAAGGAGATTGGTTCTTTGTCTCGAAGGGGTTGATAGGTCTCAAACGTATCTGTTATTTCTGATGTTCCATGTTGTTTTCATGACATTGGCTACATGTTTTCTATACACTTTACATCATTTTTATGAATTTCCTGTGACTAACCTATTAACAAGATGCCATAGAGCCCGTTCATGTTTTCTGCTATTTTTGGTTTCAGAAAAGTTTCTCTAGAAATATTTTCTGAATTGGACGAAACAAAATCCTAGGGTCTTATGTTTTTGTCACGTACACGAAGTCCGGAGGAGACCCGGAGGGGGCCCTGGAGCCACCACACCATAGGATGGCGACCCTCCCCCCTTGGTCGCGCCACCAGGTGGTGTGGAGCCCTCGAGCGCCCACCGACATCGCCCTTTCGCCTATATAACCTCCTTCTCGGGTTAACCCTAAATACCCGAGGCTCCATCCACGAAAAGTTATGTAGCCGTCGTCATCGTCAACCCTAGTTCGGGAGGGTTCTGAAACTCTCCCGGACACCCTGCCGGGAGAGGAAATCATCACCGGAGGGCTCTACATCACCATGCATGCCTCCGGAGTGATGCGTGGGTAGTTCATCCTTGGACTACGGGTCCATAGCAGTAGGATTTTGTTCCATGTTAGGTAGCTCACAAGATCTAAACATGGTGGCATAAATAGTTCATCAAGTCTTCTCCTCTTTATGCCACCATGTTTAGATCTTGTGAGCTGTCTAACATGATCAAGATCATCTATCTGTAATGCTACATGTTGTGATTGCTGGGATCTGATGAATATTGAATGCTATGTCAAGTTGATTATCAATCTATAATGTTTATGTTATTTATGATCGTGCATTCTCTCCGTTACTAGTAGATGCTCTGGCCAAGTTGGTGCTTGTAACTCCAAGAGGGAGTATTTATGCTCGATAGTGGGTGCATGCCTCCTTTTCATCTGTGCTCGAGTGACAGAAACGTGACGGATGGGGATGTGTTATTGCCATCAGGGAGAAAACAACAATGCTTTCATTGTTTACATTACGCACTTTACTTAATGCAATAATCTGTTGCTTGCAACTTAATATCCAAAGTCTGATTGGATTACGTTTTTAGGATGGATTATTAGTCATAGATGTAGTTGGATAACGGTCTATTAAATTGAGAGAATTCCTTATTTGACACTCTCTTAAAATTGTGTTCCTTATTTGACATTGGTGAATATTTTCTTCCCTATATGACCTCTAGATTAAAAAAAAATCCCTATATGACACTCTAGTGCATTTTGTTCACTAAAGAGGCATGTAAAGACCTTTTTACCCCTATGCATAATGTGACTAGAAATATGTATAGATAATAATTACAATAATGTAGAACTTTGATCTTGGTTAAGTTAACAGTCATATAGTACAGAAAATAAAATTTAGGGCAAGTTAAAATTTAGGGAAATTTAGAATACTTGTGCCATGGTTGAAAATAAATTAAAATGCTAAACACATGAAGTGATTAGGTAGTCGCACGCGTGGTCTGAAGGTGAGAAAATGAATACCGTGGTACGTGCATGCATCGTGATGCTATAGCTAACTAGGCATGCATCAGTATAATTGTATGTACGACAACCGCATTTTCGATCGATCAGCTTAGGTCCACACAGCTGTGACCATCACTTAGCGAACTCATATTTTCTGTATTATATGACTGTTAACTTAACCAAGAACATGAACGTACCAACAATATCGACACATATGTACCAACTTCCGGACTTGGTGATCAGATTATGGGTCTCAATTGGTTACTTAATCCATACTAGGTGTGTAATATTATTGCAGCTATAATATTATATAGATTTCTAGTCCCATTACGTATAGGGGTAGAAAGGTCTTTTCATGTCTCTCTAGTGAACAAAATTCACTAGAGTGTCATATAGGGGAAGAAATTTAGTCTAGAGGTCATACAGGGAAGAAAATTTTCACCAGTGTCAAATAAGGAACAATATTTTGAGAGAGTGTCAAATAAGGAATTCTCTCCTATTAATTATGTTGCAATGACCGCATGAATCTCTTAGTAATCATCATGTCTTTCATATGCACTACGGTGCAACCTTTATTTCTGTCAATTGTCGAGCTGTAATTTGTTTACCCAGCATGTTATCTATCTGTTTTGGAGAGACACCACTAGTGAATTATGGACCCCGGTCCATTCTTTTACACTGATAATGCAACCACTACAAACACTATTCTCTTTACTGCAATCATTGTTTTCCTCTCATTCACTGCAATCATACATCGTTTTCCACATTATACATCTAATACTTTGTGTTAGCAAAACCGGTGAGCTTGACAACCTCACTGTTTCGTTCGGGCAAAGTATCTTGATTGTGTTGTGTGCAGATTCCACGTTGCTGCTGAGCCTAGTAGTGCGCGCTGCCAACATCAGCTATCATCAACCTCCAGAAGTGATTTCTTTATCCTACTGGTCTGATTAAACCTTGGTTTCTTACTGAGGGAAAACTTGTTGTTGTACTCTTCATACCTTCCTCTTGGGATCCCCCAACAAACGTGTGTTTACACGCCATCAGGGGTTCTTCGTGTGATCCTCCTTCTACTCATATGGTTGTTGCAGCGACATCACTACTCGATTCGGGAGTTGTTGCTCAAGCTGTGGCTGCTACGACGGTCTAGGAGCAGGTGGTGTCACCGGTCTCTGTCGGGCAGAGAATTTCTGTCGAGACCGGCATCAAGAAGAGTCGTGCACGTTGAACGATCAACTTCCGTTTTGATAATTGATGAGAACACAATTAGAGGACTAATCTTTTATGGGGTATATGTAGGGTATGTCTGCAAAACTCATACGGTGCTCCGTATTCCCTATAAACATCCATAGGGGAATCATGGTGTTTTTCCATCGGCGGAGATCTCAAAGAGTAAGTCTCGCCAGCATTTTTCCCGGGTGGCCGTAGTACCAGTGAAACCACCGGTAGTACCGCGCCCTGATACTCTCCAGCGCATCTCCAGGCAGGAAGCCTCCGGTGGTGGTACTGGTCGTACCGACGCCAAATCTTCGTTCGGTGTGTACCTAGCCGAGGAAACATCGAAGCTCACCGGTAGTATCGGTGGGCGGTACCTCCGGCGCATCCCCGGGCCTCTAGGGGGCTGTCCACCACCAGTGGTGGTACCGCCAAACAGGTGTTCTGTTGGTACCTAGCGGAGGCAGCGACGGAGGTCACCGGTAGTACTTGTGGGCAGTAGTACCGTTGTTTCCACCGGTACCTCCGGTGATGCGGAACCAGACGCGTAGAAATTTGAGGTCCCTCTGACCGGAGTCTCCGGACTGATGATTTCCTAAAGAAATTGGAGGTGGAGAAAGTGGTGTCTCCCGCTGCATCGACACCGGAGAGTGTCCGGAGCCTCCGGACTGGTGTTCTGCGAGAAACCTCAGACCGGAGTCTCCGGCCTTTACACCAGAGTCTCCGGTGTGAGTTTGGCAGAAATGCCTCCAACAGCTCCAAACTTTATGAGGGGTATAAATACCCCCTCCCCTCCACCTACCTCCAGCTAGCTCGTCCAGAATAGATCTCACCATTGCTAGAGCTCACCCACCTTGCTAGATCTCCAAATCCCTCCACCCAAAAGTTTTGATCTTTGGAGGATTGAAGGAGAAGGCTCCGATCTACGTCTTCACCAACTGGATTTCATTTCCCCCCTCATTAGCTTGAGGGATCTTTGCCTAGGATTTCCTCTTGTGGAGAACCTAGGCTTCTTGCTACTCTTGGTGATTTGTGATTGTTGGGACCCCCAATTTGGTTGCGGGTGTGTGCCCTAAACTTGTTTGTAAATGATTCGATTACCGCCTCAAAGGGGATCAATAGTGGAAGGTGGACTAGGCCTTTGTGGCGGGGTTCATCGGAGAATAGGGTGAGGCCTTTGTGGCGTTGAGTAGGCCTTCGTGGCGAGCTCACATCCCTCCAACGAGACGTACTCCCTTAACAAGGAGGAACTCTGGAATACATCGTGTCTCCGCGTGCTTCCTATCGGTTATCTCGTTCCCTTCTCCTTTACTCACTTGTGTTGCATTTATTGTTGTACTAGTTGCATTAATTGATATCCTTGTCATATAGGTAAATTCACCTTAGTTGCACTATCTAGAGAATTTACCTTTGTGTCAAGCCTAATCTTAAAGAAAAATTAAAATTGGTCGTAGCACCTATTCACCCCCCCCCCCTCCTAGGTGCCCATACTATACTTTCAGATGGTTTCATGCTACTTTTATGCTTTTGATAGTTGCTTTTATATTAAGTTTATGATTTATTTGGACTAACCTACTAATAGTTGCAAAAGTGCACAATGTTCTTGTTTTGCACTTTGATGTGTAGGGATTATAAAAAATACAAGAGGAAACCTTATTGGAGTCGAATTGGGACTTTCCTGAAATCTGTCTGAAAAACTCTTTTTAAAGATTGCCATGTTACGGGTCGAAGACGGCGTCAAATGGAAATCTCCCCGAAGATAAAACTGTGGGGAATTTTGCAAGGAACGTTCTAGACTTAAAATGAAACGCCTGATTCCGAGTTCGGACAACCGAGATACGCCCGATTTACTGCAGCCCTAGATGGGATGACGGGATTCTGGAGGATATGTAAAGGGAGGAAACCTAGCTCGTGGAGAACTCCACCCACGAATTGCAGCCACCAAAAGCCACGTTTTTCCTCCCCCATGTATCCCATCTCCATGGGGGGCTCCCATGAATCCATGAAGGAAGGGGGCTAAGGGGCGGTACTCCCCCATGTTGCCAGTGGCGCAGGGAAGGAGTCCCTACGCCACCGCCGGCGCCGGCAAAGCCTTGCGCTCCTTCCTGTCCCCTTCACCATCTTCACCGCAATCTCCATCGCCAATTCCTTCCTGTATACAGTGGTTCATCCTCCCACACACTTTTGTACCGCACTATGTAAACATGGTGTTTCATGCTATAAGTTCTAATCCTATTATCTATGTCATGTTTGTGTAGTTTCTTTGTCCCTAGATTGAATGGTTGAATGTCTTTGGTTCATTAGAGTTGTATGTTGATATGGTACAGTCCTTTGGTGTCCATTATATTTGTGTTCACATGGATCAAACATGATAGGGTTTGTAGTATTTGCAAGAGAAAGGGGGTAGTTCTACCGGAGTGACATAAACCTAAGGACTCGAACCGGGATGTTGCATGTATGGGAGTAAGAGGACCTTGACTTAAGGCCATGGTTGGGGAAATCTTAGTGATTTGTTAGTGTTTACGGATGTTCATCAACAATCCAATCATATAGTATGTGTACTCAAGAGTAGCTGAGTGCACATATATTCAGCCTCTACCATGTGGAAAACTGCATCGAAGACAATGAACCAAGTATCTTCACTAGTTAATTTTGTGCAAGTCCATCACACTTTCCACCACTTTTCCACACTCATGGTACTGTTAGTTTATAGTCATTTAGTGTACTCTATTGCTGCAGCAACTAACTTTACTTCATGTATTTACTCTCCTGCAAAACTATCTTGTTTGCATGTATTGTTACTCTAGTTTTATTTCCAAGATATTGCAAAACGTTTAGTGTGCGTAGAGTTGTATCAGTGGTTGATAGAACTTGAGAGAATACTTATCATACCTTTAGCTCCTCGTTGGGTTCGACACTCTTACTTATCGAAAAGGCTACACACGATCCTCTATACTTGTGGGATATCACTTCATAAGGGTGATTTACAACTGTTTAGGCTAAATTTTGGGGTGATAACATTGCTGCCCAAAAAAGATGATGCATGCCAAATTGAATGGTTGTCTTTTAAATGTGAGTTTTAAGGTGTCTAGAGAAGTGGGTACTAATAGAGTAGCATCCATTGCTAGTCGGGTAATAAGACCAACACAATCAGCTTTTTAACCGGGAAGAAATATTTTAGAGGGAGTTGTTATTTTGCATGAAACGATTCATGAGTTATAGAGGAAGAAGATGAATGGAGTGCTTTTCAAAATCGACTTTGAAAAAGCATATGCCAAGGTTAATCTTTTTTGCAATAAGTCTTATGAATGAAGGGATTCTCACCTTCGTGATGTGAATGGGAAGCTCGTTTTGTTCAGGGTGAGAGTGTTGGAATAAAGGCTAATGATGATATCGGTCACTACTTTCAAACACTCAAAGGTTTAAGACAGGGCGATCCGTTGTCTCTTATTCTATTTAATTTAGTGGCTGATATGTTGGCTATTCTCATTGCTCGTGCCAAGGAGGATGGTCAAGTTGGTGGATTAATACCACATCTAGTCGAACGTGGGGTCTTAATCCTACAATATGCAGATGATACAATTCTCTTTTTAGAACATGATATTGAAAAGGCCCTTAATATGAACTTATTCTCGCAATGTTCGAACAATTTTCGGGATTAAAGATTAATTTTCACAAGAGTGAAATCCATCGTTTTGGTAGTGCTTTGGATGCTCAGGAGGAATACTGTCACATTTTCGGTTGTGACATAGGTACTCTACCTTTTAAGTATCTAGGCATTTCAATTCATTATCGCAAGTTACTTAATAAGGAATGGAAGCCGATTGAGGATCGTTTTGAGAAAAATTGAGTCCATGGGTTGGAAAACTGTTGTCGTATGGGGACGGCCTCATCTTGATAAACTCCGTTCAAACCATTTTACCAACGTTTCTTTTTTCTTTTTTTGAAATTCTGATTGGGGTTTAGAAAAGGCTAGATTTTTACCCGTATTGTTTCTTTTGGCAAAGTGATAGTAAGACACAAAAATATCGTTTAACTAAATGGAATATAGTGTGCTGACCGAGGAGGGTTGGGCATTGAGGTGCTAGATATTAAGAATACATGTCTGTTAAATAAGTGGTTTCATAAGTTGTTGAATGAGGAAGGGGTTTCGCAGGAACTCTTGTCAAAAAAATACGTCGGGGATAAACCGTTATCTCAGGTAGAAGCTAATCCTTTAGACTCTTCTTTTTGGAAAGCCTTGATGAGAACTAAAAAGGAGTTCTTTGCTCGCGTCTCATTCGACCTGGGTAATGCTAGGAGATGAACCATTATCTCATCAGTATCCATCCTTATATAATGTTGTTGGACATAAAGGCGTGACGGTAGCAAACGTGCTATCTGACGTCCCACTAGACATTCAACTTAGAAGAACCATCTCCGGGGCGAGACGGACTCCTTGGTTACATTTAGTGGAACGTCTAATGTATGTTGAGTTGTCACACGAGCCAGATCATTTTCATTTTCGGTGGAGGCTCGGTGGAGGCTATCTACGGATGACATCTTCTCGATTAGATCCATGTATGCAGATATAATGCATGGTTCTACACCTTATTTACGGAAGTATTTGTGGAAAATTAAAGGTGCCTTAAAAATAAAAATATTTCTATGGTTTGTCAATCGCAAAGTAAGTGTGTATTTTACAACACCGATTAGTCTGCTCA
Organism: Alopecurus myosuroides; assembly: GCA_028641055.1. NCBI lineage: Eukaryota > Viridiplantae > Streptophyta > Magnoliopsida > Poales > Poaceae > Alopecurus > Alopecurus myosuroides. The sequence goes on along the minus strand of CM054059.1, from coordinate 111,485,022 downwards.
TCATCGTTTTATAACTTGTCCTTTTGCTCATGATATTTGGCGCCTCATTCATTTTACCTTTAGCATTTATCCTCCTACTGGCATTGCCATATGTTTGGGTCTTGGCTTAATGAAATTGATAAAAAAACAAAGGCACGCACTATCGAATAGGCGTCGTTGGACTATATGAAATTGTCGTAACAATGTTGTGTTTGAAAAGAAAAATGGTGTTATTTTTTGCAGGTTATCAATATGATGGACATCAGACATGGCCCTTCCTTCTTCACGCGAAGCAACGAGGACTTATGGATACAGTTTGCGCTCAAATGATGGCGGTCATTCATTCGGGCTATTTACAGCCATGGTGGGTGGCTTAATAAGAGGAGCATAGATGCATAACAGTGTAATCTTTCTTTGGGGGCCACTTTTAAGTTATATCTCTTAATAAAAACCAGAAATGATGCCAAGGCTCCCATTTCTAAAAGTAAAAAAAAAAAAAATTCAGAGAGCAGTAGCGACAAGCAGTTCAACACCCATTTTTTAAATTTCAAACTTATTACTTCATGCCTCCTCATGTTTGGCCTTGAACATCGAGTCACTCAAACCTGCAACCAACCATTTCACATTACGCGACGGGGAATGAAGATTCATCATACAAGGGGAATTGGAGATGAGTTGTTAAAAGTTTATAAGTTATAAAGGTGTACTGACAGTATATCTTTCAAGTTACTATTCTGTTAGTGATTTTATCTAGCTTTTCCTCAGTACGAAATTCAGGTCAGGATGCCTATACGGTAGTATTACTACTAGCGAAGGGCACACGGTCGGATTCCTCCACAAAGTTACAAGTCTATAACAGATGAGTTGTTACAAGTTTATAAGTTATAAATTATAACTGAGAAGAGGAAACTCACCAAGTATCAAGTTGGCTTTTTGGAGGTGGTCGGCTTGGTTGCCTTAGCTTTGTTCTCCTTATATTCGGCAATAACTCTGAAAAACAACATCTGAAGCATTCACCTTGCCGTCCTTCTGCTGCCCTGTTTCCGCTGCTTCTAGCACAACGACATCACCAGTGTCTTTCCTGCATCCAGGAAATAAAACATGTACAAATAGCAAGTCAGCCAACATGTTGGAATGGCACAAGTAATACAATGAACTCGGAATTATGTCTATCATGTAGCTTTCTAGGGAATATTTGGATAGTAAACCAATGCATAAGTAAGTAAATTAGCTGGATAGCTACTATATATTTTGCATGCTTTATATATTCTATACAAATAGCTATTGCATTAAAGAAACCTCAAAGTTGTTACAAGATAAAGGGAAATAGGAGAAGTAAATAAAGCAAAAGCAGAGTTTTCCCTGGAGCTGCCACAGAAAAAGCTGCTAGACCTATTATCCAGGAAGGCCAAAAACGAATATCCATCCAGCTTACAACCGTAGCAACTAGCAACAGCCCAGTCAAGCAAAACATCCAATCGAAGAGAGAGAGCATCAGACTACTAGCAGATTTAGACAAGCTACTATATATATCACATACTGTATATATCGCATACAGCAAGTCAGCAAGCACGTTCCAATTTTCTATCCAAATAGCTACTGTGTATGTCTATCTAAACAGCAAGTTAGCAATCAGGTTGGAATTACTTGTGCAATATTTGTGTGACCTTGCTAAATTCTACCTAGCCCTGTACCTTGGCCCTTGGGATAGCCAATGAACACATAACATGTATATAAAGTAACATAGTGAAGGTTTGTTGTTGCTTAGGGAATTAGCATGCTCACACTTCTCAGCCAAGATCGGGATTTAGGCAGCTGGTCACAATGGGAGTATCTGTGCTATTTGGATAGAACATTGGAATCATTCCCTAAAAAAATACGGATCGGTGAGTGGTACAGGGAGAACTGCAAACCTTCAGCTGCCGCTCGCACCTCACCATCAGCAGCTCCACCATTGGCCATGTCCACATCCATGGACATGGGTACAACAGCCCGGTACTATGTCTCCGATGACATATACGATTTAGATTAAATAAAAGCAATAAAAAACGACTCAGGCAAAAACAGTAGACATTAAAACTAGGAACTAGGATCTGGATCGAATGAAGAGAACAAAATAACTTACGCTGCTGGCCGTGCTGTGCCGAACCAGTCCAATAGCCTGGTGTTGCTAGTGGAGGCGCTCGTTGTTCTTGTAGTGAACAAGACCATTTTTGCACCCCCCCCCCCCCCCCCCCCAGTTAAGTCTTTGTACCACGCTATCACGAGTTGCAAGTTCTTGTATCAAAGTGCACATTAAGGACAAGTTGTTGTACCTCTCATGCAATCTATACATCTTATAAAGTAAAACCCCACTAACATGCATTAATGATTTTTCTATCTCAACATGCAAGCTATCCACATCATCCATTCTCAGTACATATATTCTTATTAATAATTTAAGAAAATACTCCCTCCGTATCAAAATATAAGATGTTTTAGTATTTCCTAGACAATATGTACCTAGACATGTTTTAGTGTAAGATGCATATGAATCTACACACTAAAACATGTCTACATACATTATATCTACAAAATGCTAAAACATCTTATATTTTGATACGGAGGGAGTATATAATATGATCAATTGAATTTTGCATATTCACTTAGAAAATATAATATATCACACCTCTTATAACAATATACAATAGTTTCTAAAGCGATCCCCCCGCGGGGTATCTTCTAGTTACCTCTAAACCAAAGTTAATTTAAACGCCAGGAAAATCAGTTCGTAGTTGATATGAGTCTAGCAACGGACCAGTACTAATTAAAGCCACAACTAAAGGTTTTTAGGGGTTTCTATCCATCAACCGAGCCTTCGCTGCCGCAATCTCTTCCTTGAGAGAATCGATTACTTTTTGCAGCACTACCTTTTCAGCTTCTCGAGCAGCAGATGCCTCTTCAATCATTTCCCTCGTCCCAATTTCCCGTCTTGGCAGGTAAGCTCCTTGGTCTGCATTCGTTTGAGCTGCATCTCCATCCTGGGCATCTTTCACCCGCCCAAATGGTTTAAGGTAGTAAAGTATATTAGTTGCAATTACTCTCTTGGGCAGTTCAGGATTTGCATCGACCGGATTGCTAGAAGACAACTTATTGTTTCCTATATAATTTAAAAAATAAAAGTGAGGAAGGCTGCATTAGAAATAGTTTGTTGTTTGTATTGAAGTATGGAACTGCCAGTCCATGAATTCTCATACCTGAGCTCTCCCTATTGACCACTACGCAATCTTCCAAAAGGGGCCCTGATTGTATGTTTGAGGCTGATGCATCTTTATTTGCTTTTTCATTACCTTCAATTGGAATCGCGCCCACCTCATGTTCCTTGCCCGCTAAGTCTTGAGACTCATCATCACTGATCACCACGATGGCTTCAAGACTTGACTGCAAATGGACTACAGTTGCAGATCCAATGGCTTTGCAGCTGGTTTTGCTTACTGCTCCCTGGACAAGGTGATGGTGGGCTACTTCACCATGTTCTGAGCTGCTATTCAGTCTAATGACAAGGTCAGGTGCTTCCTCTTTACTAGCATTATCAGCTTGCATATTTTGTCCCCTTGGACTAACCAAAGCACGGAATTCTTTCAACTTTGCAGAGTTAGCAACAGCAGTAGCACATGCCAAGGAGTAAGGCTCCCACCATTGTGCGTACTCAATCGTCACAGCCAGCATGTACTGTGGAACGATGAACGCGAAATTTTTAGGCTCCATGATGTATGTTCCCCAAGCAACCTCCCAATTTGAGTTGACACGGGCAACGGACCCAGGCACGTCCTGTTCGAAGCCAAGCTGCCTTGCAACCCGATGAGGATTGTACTGCTCAATGCAGCGCATGCCTACAAGCTCGCAAGGGCGCAGACACTGTGCAAATGATAGCAGTTGTTTACTTCTTGCTATGTCCCGACCATGAACCCAAGAGCAAGCCTTGTGGGGAGGCGGAGCGAAGCTGCTACATCCATACGGCCTCCACTCAAACTCCCCTGGCGACATGAACACTGCGTGAACATACCTGGGGTCGTTTTCCCTGTGAACTTCATGCCACCGGGCAGCCCAAGGGAGACGACGAGCGACGGGATCCACTGTGGCCACCATCTCAGGGCGAAGCTCGGGGAATCTAGCCAAGACCCAGAGCTGGAGGATGTGTAGCGGCGCCCACCCCACGAACGGCTGGTATCTCTTGTCCAAATTGATGTAGCGGTTCAACGCGGAGAGGTCGCTGTAGATAGTGGCAAGAGCAGCCGGCGCGAGCGCCACGCACCCGCCGCGCGCCAGCCGGGCAGCGATGGGGAGCACCTCGGCCCGGATCACGTCGAACGGCGGCGCCGGCAGTACGAAGAGCGACAGCCACATGCTGAGGAATGCCCCGTGCTCGAGCAGCTGGGCCGCCTCGCCGTCGCGGGCGGCGGGCCCCTCTCCCTCAAGGAAGCGCATCGCCCAGGCGGGGTGGTCAGGTTTCTGGATCTTGCTCTGGTAGAGCGCGGAGCGGACGGCCTGGAGCGCCTCCACGTCCTCACTAAACGCTCCATCGAGCGGAGCGCGCACGGGTCGACCGAGCAAGGGCAGCCCCCCGAGCACGGCGACGTCCTCCAGCGTCACCGTCGCCTCGCCCCATGGGAATAGAAACGTGTTGGTCTCGGCGGACCAGATCGCGGCGAGCTGGAGCATCACGCCATCGTCCCGCCGCACCCGGCAGGTGGTCGTGAGGACGGCGTCCAGGATCCCAACCTTCCGCCACAGGGGCTCGTAGCGCGGGCGGAGCTTGTCCACCCACCGCCTCCATAGGACAGGGGATTCCGCCCAGCCCTTGAACTCGATCTGGAGCCCGTCGGCGAGAATAGGCCCCGCGTCACGGGGCGGAGAGGGTAGGGCGGGGCGATGGACGCCGCCCGCGCGGGGATGGAGGAAGTGGGCCAATCGAGCGGCGGGGCGTGACGGGTCGGCGCCGCTGGAGATGACAGGGACAGCGGACTCCTGGACAAGGAGCTGCTCCTGCTCGCCGCCGACCATGGAGGTGGGGTTAGTGCTAGTCTGAACCCACGAGTGTTATCTGAAGGAATACTACACCTCACCAACCGCCTATAATATGATATGAGGAGTTGACTAGCAAAGGAAAAGACTTCTGCTAGGAGTAGCTGTTTTCCCATTCGCGCACGCACGTTTTTTTGGCCGTTCGATGTTTTTGGCCTTAAGATTTTTTGGCCACGTTTTTTTGAGCGAGAAATGGGCGGAGGAACCTCCATCCAGCCTTGTCGCATCGCATGGCAAGAACCGGAGGCGACGGCGTGCTGGCGTTTTGGTTTCTCGTCCGAGTTCTTCATACCCGTGAATTCCTGCAATCTGTGGTGAAGGGCTTCGTTAGTTTCATCAATTTTCTCATCCCAGATTCAAGCGCAGTTTCTGGTTGCGTGTCGAGATGGGATTTTTTTTGCAGTCCATCCGAAAACGATTTGTTCATCAAGGTAGGTAATCAGGTTTTGAGTGGGATGGGGGACAAGGTTGAAGCCTTTTGTGTAATTTTTGGGGGTGTTCATCAGTAGTCTGTTATGGTTTCTTTTTCAAATGAGAATCATACGTTGTGTGGAAGGGCACGAAATGGGATGGTAAAGGCCGGTGCCTGGTAGTATGGAGTTTTGCCATATGTATATACCGTAGATTCGATTGGCATATTTCATTTTTAAATCAGAATCATATAGCCATATAGGGTAGAAAAGGGGGTGAGGATGAGGAACGGTGGTGTTGGTGTTTTAATTCATGCAGCTGTGGTTTCAATGCTTTCTAGGTGGAGATTATTGTCTGCGGTCATGTCTAGGCAATAGCAACAATGGTACCGAGGAACACGAGCTCATTTGATGAGGGCAGAATACCTACTCATACCATTACGCCACCACCGCCATCTATGTTGACAATTGGAGCTTTCAGTTTTACAATCACCCCGCAAGATGAGGTGAAACCCAACTTCAGAACACCACCATTGATGTTGCAGTTTGGTCGACGGCGTGAGACCAAACATGGTTAGTGTTGGGCGGTGTTTGGTGCAGCGTGTTACGTACAGGATGACCAACGATTAGATGACATTTGTCTAATTATGTACACGTTTTTATTTGAGGCATGCGAGCCTTTCTTGTTGGCCGAGCCTTCTAATAGGCCGGTTTGTATCGTGTGCGTTTATGTTCGAGTCAGTTGGGTGTTTTCGGTTTGGCCCTGTCCAACCGAGCCCATGTGGGTCTCCTATATAAAGGAACCCGCGGCCAGCGTCTAGGGCAGACAAGAATTTGAGAGTAAAGTTATTGTGAGGCTCCTCCCATGATGGGACGCCGTTTGCGTATTTAGGCTGGTTTTGATTGCTGATCTTGTTGATCTGTTTGTGCACGTGCGTGGAGTTGATCTTGTTCAATTCAACGTTGTTGCTTTGCGAGTCGCCGTGAAAGATTGGGCCAAAACCCCTCTCGGATCACGTTAATCCGTATCATCATTTGTGTTGTGTCAGCTGACCCAGTCACTTTTTTGACCTGTTACTATAGGAATGGCTGGATTCTTTTAGACCTACTAGGGATCGGACGCCGATGCCTAGCTTTCCATCGGACTATTCCTGCACCACACGATCGCTTTCATCTGGGACGTGCAATTGGATAGGCAGGAGCTCTCCAAATCTTTGCATGCAGCGGTTGCACTATTGGAAATTTATTTCCAAATAACTACGGCCTTATTCACTCAAGTTTGTTGTTTGTATTTATATATTTACTCAATAATTACTACCATAAATCACGTCAATTTTCCTTGTCCCGTCGTTCTCCCGCAAACTATTGCATGTGCTTCTTTCCCACAAGAATGCTTCGGTTGCTTATATGACATGCTACTAGCTTTGCTTCTGTTATTCTTTTTACCACACCAAAAGTGCTAGGCTAGTTTATCTGACATTATCACTATGCATTTTCTACATCCATCGCAAATATGCTTCCTCTCATATTTCATTTTCGACATAGTACATGTGTCATGCTTCAACTTCAAAATAGCATGTTTCCACGTAACAGGATATTTGCTTCCTTCAATATTCATACGATATGTTTTTTCATACTATATCTATTTTGCTTTCTTAGAAAATGGTGCTTCAGTAGTACATATGTTATGCTACAAATTTTATTACACGGTGTTTCCTAGTACCAACATAGCATGCTTCCTTCTTCGTAACACAATTTTGCTTCCGTTGGATTTTCCAACTTTGGACATAGTACATGTGTCATGCTTCAACATTCAATAGACTATGATTACACTTAAGAGCGTCTTTGCTTCCATCAACTTGAAGCAGGGCATCGGGTCTGAGCTTCTTGACCAACAACGGGGATCTTGAGAAGCTTGACACCCTCCGTTGAGATCCGGGGCACTCTTGGATCTCTTAGGTAGCCCTAGCACGACCTGTAGGTGCAGCGGCACGGCCTTTCCACCATGAACAACGCATGCATGACCTCGACACATTGTACGTGCCTTCAGCTGCTTCCACCATGACTGAAGATGATGGTCGTGGAACTCGACATAGAAGAGTCTTGGACGGGACATAGCTTCAGGGTTCACCACCCATCACGACGACGTTAATCTCCTCCTCCGACACACGGACAACCACGCCGCCGTGAGGCCGCCGCACCAGCACCGCCTTTGCTGAGAGTCGAACTCGACAAGCTCGCCGTCATCATCCCTTACGACAATGGTGAAGAAGGGAGAGAGGAGGGGGAGGCACCATAGCCGGCACCGCAGCCATGGCCTCCGTGGAAGAGCAGCGCGTGAAAAATGGATCGGTCCATTTCTTAATAATTCTCCTCTCTTTATAGCATGGCCTCTACCGTGGTTAACGGGATTCTTTTTTTTGTTGCAAAACTAGCCCATTTGATGGAGACGAGATGGACAGTGTTGGCAAGGTCCGGTGATTGGCTTCACATCGGACTCAGATCTATAGTATTTACCATTCTTTTATGTTCCTTTTGTAGGTAGTAAAGTAAGTGAAGCTGGATTTAAGTATTTATTGATTTTTTTTCTGCATGCAACACTGCCATAAGTGCTTTGAAGGAAGCCTAGCATTTGTATCCCTTTTTTGTGGTAAAAGTTGAGTATTGGTAACATTCTAGTCGAGTACGTGATACAAGTATCTCTTTCCGTTCTGTGTGTTTTACACTTGAATGGAGCATTTAGCTTTTGGCTGATATCTATGTACATATTCTCACTTCAGTGCATGTGTTCTTTGAGATATGTATTTTTGTTCTTTAAATTAGCTCCATTACCATGTAATTTTTGTTGCTTGCTAGGCATTTTTCAGATTAGTGGTCTACTTATTTTCGTAGGATTTTATAAAAAATATCAAAATGTTTTCTCTGTAGCCTTTTTGTAGTGGAGCCAGTGGGGGAGCTACGCCATCTAGAACCAGGGGTCCTAGTGGGTGTCACAACACATAAATATATATTTTAGGGGGTGCATACATGGTGAAAAAAAATTTAGCAAAGAAACTAGTTGTCAGCCGGTGTCATGTGCACCCGGCAAGCTTGTCGTGGCTCCGCCAGTGAGTGCAGCTCCAATTTTCTTAGGATTGTTTCCTTCGGTGCCTTTTTCTTATATCCATTTTTCGTATAATGGTTTTGGTAGTCTATCCATGTAGATGATAATAGTTGTTAATCCATACTTGTTACTCCCTCCGTTCCATATTAGATGACTTCCATATAGATATATCTATACATATTTTAGTACTAGATACATCTATTTGAGAGTTATCTAATATGGAACGGAGGTAGTACCTTTTAAGTGTTGAACACTTTTTAAAACTTTGGTATTAAATGACCTAATTAAGCTCATTGTTTTAATTAATTCAGTAATACTCCCTCCGTGTCAAATTAAATGTCACGGAGATAGACAAAAATGGATATATCTAGACATAATTTAGTATTAGATACATCCACTTTTGTCTAACTCTGTGAAACTTAATTTGAGACAGAGGGAGTACTTTGGTCTTTCTTCATTTTTATTTTTCTTCTTTCTTTAATTTTCATTAATTTTTATGGCGTTCCTTATTATCGTTTTGTTTAGTCATTCTCCGATTCCTGTTTCTTTTGTCATTATTAGTTTTCACCTTTTTTCATTTTCTTTCTTCAGTTTATTTTTCTTGAGTTATTTGAATTCTTTGTTATATGGTTGTATTTATTTCCTTTATGTTTTCTTTCTTCATTATTTTCCTCATTCTATACGTTATTTCTTTGTTTAGTTTTCAGTATCTCCTTTATAATTTCTTTTGAGACATTTTCTCTTCATTTCTTGGTCTTGTCAGTTTATTCTTCACCCACTCGATTTCTCGTTACCTTACTTTGCTTCTTCGTTGTTCCTAGTTATTTCAGTCTTAGTTTTATTTACTGTTTCTTTTCTCTTCTTTAGTCTTTACGAATGATTATGTCTTTTGTGTGTCGATTCCTTTCTTATTAGTTCTTTTTGGATCAGTCTTCAGTCTCTTGGTTTCTACTTGTCTGTCTTTCTTAGTTATTTTTCAATATCTGAGTCCTTAGTTTTCAATATACCTTCCGCCAGTCCCTCGCTCCCTCTTTCTTCAGTGGAAGTTTTTTAGGTGCAACTACATGTCCATTAAATCTTTCTGACAGAAATGAACATGTTTGGTGCTCGCGCATGTTTTTCCTCAAATACAGCATGTGGTTAAGCCATGGTGCAACATTGTTTTTTCTTTTGAATGTATTTTAGTATTTTGCGTTATCTGAATTTTTTATTTTCTCCCTCTTTCAGTTTTGTCCTTCGGCCCCTTGCATTCGTCATTAACATCGATTCTTGTGATTGAATGTGGGGTCATTGTGGGGAACTCCGCATACGCCATTCTTAAGGTATACTAAAGTTGGACAGCCGGTTCCAACCCTGGAAATAGGAGGAGGGACAACATTTTTTTTCTATCTATTAGGTTATTTTTGTCCCATTGATTCTATCTTACCAATCATGAATTTTTTTTCTTGGTCAAAAAAATAGTGAGAGTTCAAATGCATTTTCACATTGCCTAATAGATAGAACTCTTATTCTTTCTTCTCTACAAGACCACAACTGCTCATGAGTTTTAATTTTCACACTTTCTACTATGTTCTTTTTGTTTAGTCGTTTGTATATACTTTGTTTGGATAGTATTTTTTTTATTGTTCTATTTTATCATGGATGTTTAATATGTATTTCATTTTACCTACAGCGCATCCCAAAGGGTATCACATCAGCACCGAAGATTTTTTTGGGCAATTATCGCGTTGGTTGAACATGGCAACTATTAGGAAGCATCATACTATGACAGGAGGTTCAGTTAAAAGTTCGTCTTTGCTGGAAGGTGATGACCCTGTGTAGGGGATTGCAACAGTCTTCGATGGTAAATATAGCCCAATTTATTGATTCGATACAAGGGGATCCAAATGATACTTATAAGCCTTATCAACCGAGTTGTCAATTCAGCTGCACCTGAAAAGTATCCTCCTTCAGACAATTTATTAGTAGTAACAGTGATATAATTGCAGAAGTAGTTCAATAGTAATAGTAGTAGTAAAACAGTAGCATCAATAGTAATAGTGAATGTAAACGGATTAAGTAGCAGTGCAAGAACACCGTAGCCATAGGGATGGATGTACGGGCGTTGCATGAATGAGATTAACCATGTAACAGAGGTAACAAAGGGAAAAACAAATATATAAGAGAGTATCCAAGTCACAAACTATCATAGGCATGTTTCCCGAGAATTATCGTACGTGCTTGCAAAAAGAAGTTGCACGAAGTATTTTTCCCTACAATCCCGTTGCTGCGGGGCCAAAAAGGAACTGATGGTAATTAAGGTACTTGTTCTACCAAGCACCAGAGAAAAGGATTAACATACAGTTGAAACATGTAATACTCGAACTAGAGTCTATCTTCTCTGATATCCCAACCATGTCACCTTGGGGTCTCGGGTTCCGAACAATAATAAGTGTATACAAGTAGTAGATATGATCCAAAACAACAATTATACTCGTGAAAACATAACATGTTCAGATCTGAAATAATAGCACTGAGGCCCTAAGTGACAAGCATTAAGCACTCCAAGTTGCAACAACGATAATAAAAAATAGTGGATACTAGGCATCCAGCCCTAACAATCTCGTAATGTATTATATGACTAATCTCATCCAATTCCTATAATCCCCTCTGCCTACAGCAGGGAATTACTCACACATCAAAAGGGAAATCGTGGAGGGTTGATGGAGAGGTGATGGCGATGAAGATGGCGATGATCTCCTTCCAATCCCCGTCCCGACAGGGTGCCAGAACAGGAATTATGTCTCCCGAACTAGGGTTTTGGGTGTCGGCAGAGCTCCGGGTCGTATTTGGGAAAATCCTTCGAGGGTTCTGCGTTTCGGGGACGAAGGAGGCTTTATGCCAAAGGGGACCCTTGGGGTGGTCCTAGGCCCCCAGGGGCCCACCAGGCACGGCCAAAGTCCCCCGCGACTGGCACCCCCTGGAGGCCCAGTGGTCCCCTCTATCTGTCCTTCGGGCTCCAGGAGTCTTCCGGGGAAAAATATTTTTCTGAGGAAATTGAATTTCTGCACAAACTAGACACCAAAGGTAATTATGCTGAAAACAACATTAGTTCGTGTTAGTTTGATCCAAATCATGCTAATGTGAGGAGAAATGGCAAGAGAAGTGGTTGGAAAAGTAGATACGTTTGCAACATATCAACTCCGCCAAGCTTAGCTTATTGCTTGTCATCAAGCAATTCAGTTGACAAATTGGACGCGACAAAGAAAACTTTGACAAACACTTTTCACTTCATATGGTGTGCATAAGAGTATCCGTGATCAGTATTTAACAAGTACATGATAATTTTTATAAGGATAATAAAGCTCACGGACTTATTCTAGCTCATGAAAAGTGAACAAATAACCAGGAGTGAACAATATGAAATTATAACATCAACTAGATTGCAATGATCATAATAAAGCATGGTACGATGGTGATACGTCCATTTTGCATCACCGTTTTATATTGTTATTTTCTGTTATTCATCGATATATTTCATGTTAAGATGCATCACTTGCGTTATTTTATCTTATTTTGCATGTTTTATAATTTTTGGAGAAGAAACACCGGGACCAGAAATCTGATGGAAAAAACACCATCGAGATACCCTATTTCAGAAGATCAGAAGAAGAGGGGGGACACCGGAGGAGTCTTAAAAGTCCCGAGGAGGAAGCTAGCTAGAAGGGCACCCAAAGGGGGTCCACCTGCGGCCCACACCACCAGGCGGCGCCCCCCTCCCTTATGGTCGCGCCTGGGGTAGTCTGGCCCCCCCTGGCCCACTCCTGGGTGCCACCTTTCGCGTACTTGACACCGAGGGAACCGGAAGCCCCAGAACATCATCGAAAAAATATTCCGCCGCCGCCTCGGGGAGGAAAACAACAGAGGGAGAAAAGCTCTCCGGTAGGGAGAAATCTGCCGGGGAAATTCCTCCCCGGAGGGGAATCATCACCATCGTCACCGTCATCACTCCGGGCATCATCAAGATCTTCATTGTCATTATCATCACCACCAGCACCATCACCCTCATCATCCACCTTCATCCCGATGTAACAATTAGGGGTCTTTACCGTTGTTCTTCACTAGATCTCTCTCCCGGTGTGGGTTACTTGTTAGTAGTTGATGCTTGTGAGATTTATCGGTGTTTATACTTTATGACCAGATGGTTATTATCCATTATATCACCTCTGATTATGATCCATATGATGTGTCGTGACATCTTAGTAGAGTTCATAGACGGGGTGCCATGAGTCTACGGGTAGAGACGTGGGGGGACGTGGTAGTACGACAACCAGGAACACCAAATTTACCCAGGTTCGGTACGACGCAACTAGGCGACGTTCCTACTCCTGCAATCTCACTAAATCAGGGCTGAAGCCTGAAGTATACAACGTACAATGTGAGTAGGGTTTTGCTAACTCGGCGAGGATCAACTTCTCGGCGAGTTGGCTTCTAGATGATTGCTTGTATCTTTCTTCTCTCCCGTCCGACTTTATATAGATAGCCGGGTTAGGGATTATAGAAAGGAAACCTAGAAGACTATGAAAAGTATCTAACTTGGAAAGTAAGGAATACGTCTTCTCCTCCAAGCCGCACCACTCTGGACCGTGGTCCGGGTTCTTCTAGAATCCGGCTTCCTATGCATCAGCTTACTAGGCCGCCCAATGGACTATGATCCATCACCAAAAGGCCACCCTGGTAATTTGGCTCTTCAGACAATGTCGAATATACCCCTAATCAGTATATATCCGACAGTAGCCCCCAAGAAGGATTGAGACTTCATTCTGCCACCTTTTGTCGTTTTGCATTATTTTCCAAGAAATGTTGGCGCTTTGTCTCGATTCTTTTTTTTCCTAAAAACTTAATAACATACAACTCTGATTTCATCAAAACCCGGATTTTTCTTCCACGAGCTTTCGGGGAGAAAGAATTTCCTGATGTATATCTCAAAACTCGGATTTACCAGAATCCGACTATTCTTCCACGAGCCTTCGCGGAGAAGGAACTTCGTGACGTCAACGATTAAATCGTGCTGACATCACGGACTTTTGGGTTCAGTCAAAACTCTGCAACGTATCTCCTGAAATATTCTTGCGGGAAACGAGGAGATAGCACTTATCACTTTATCTCTTCATTTCCCGGAAATCTCGGGTGTGACACGCGTCAAGGATCTAACGGTCACATAGCCGTTGTGACTAATCTCAACGCATCTCCGGCTATAAATAGACACCTCGAGGGCTCCGTTCTCTCTTCCACTTCCCCTTCTTCCTCGAGCCCCCAGCGCCATAGCTACCAGAGCCAGAGCTCGAGCGAGAGAAAAGAGAGCAAGTTTCCGGCCTTCCCCGGAAGAGATCATCGGAGGATCCGGCTCACAGCCGCGCCGCGGACGCGACCAACGCCGCCCTGGACATCGAGTCAATCATAAACGATCTCGACCCGCAACTGGACTCCCCCGTCCGCGCCGCCGCAAGCACGCCGGAGGGAAACACCGGCGACTTGGCTCGCGGGGATCTACCTCCCGCGGCCAAGAACGCTCCATCGTCATCTACCGCGCCTTCCCTGCCTTCCGTCACCGAGTCCACGGAGGGAACCACTACTCTCGGCAGCGAAGGGATCGCTGCCTCCGACGCCGCTGGAGCTGAGGAAGACACGGAGGAAAACTCCGGGAATTGGAGCCACTGCAATATGGTTCTATCCTTCTTCCGTCAATGGAGAAGGAAGGATACATGCTCAAGGACAAATGGCGGTACGAAGAGGATGACTCCAAGCCACTGCCAAAAGCCGGAGAAAGGGTTCTCCTTGCCTCTCACGTCAACAGAGGTATGGGTTTCCCACCTTCTGCCTTTTTTCCTGCAAGTCCTTGACCACTACAACATCCAACCACACAATCTTCCTCCAAATTCTATTCTTTATATTGCCGGGTTTCAAGCCCTTTTTGAAGGATACTTAGGAATAGAACCTAGGTTAGACTTCTGGCAGTATTGTTTTGGAGTCAAGCGAAACCCTTCTGAGGGCGCTCTCCCCACCTGTGGGACCATCTCCTTCACCCTTCGTAGGTTTAGGGAAGACTGGTTCCCAAAAATAAAAACCTCGGAATCCGTCAAATTCTGGACGGGTTCCTTCTTTTACCATGAAGATGTCCCGTTTCCTGGAAAGGATAAGGGAATTCCACCTTTCGATAATTCCGCGGCTACCCCCCAAGATAATTGGGTGGTAGACGCGGTCCAGACTCTACCAGCAGATCTGATGAGGATCAAGCGGTGCATCGCCAAGCTTGTATCCGCCACTCCTCCTCTCACCGGCACAGACACAGTTTTATGCTGGCTCAGAAGACGAATTCAGCCATTAGCCTTTCGCGGAAAACGACTAATGTGCGAATACTCGGGCCCATAGGACGCGATGGGACGACGGACAAAGCGTTCTCGAAGAAGGACTTCAAGAAATGGCTTAATCAACTGGTCTCTACTCGAGACCGGTATGAAGAAAGCCGGGAAATGTATCATGCTGGGAAACCAGCTCCAAAGGTAGGTTTTTCCCCCTTTAGGTAATTTCTCACTTTTCCTCTTTCTCGGATGTTTTGTCTTACCTGGACCTTGTCCTTTTTTGACAGATTACGACTCTTCCTAACTCGGAGCTTGCCTCTGACACTGAGTTGGACGCTCTGCGTGCCAACTTTGCAGGTGGTCGGAAGCGCAAGAAACCTTCCGCCACTCAGGAGGTCATTGACCTTGATGGCGTCACCGTCGAACATCCAGGTAAGAAATCCCGGGTTTTTCCTATGCTTTTTATTGCATGCATTTTTGTGTATCGGATTCTTATTTCTTGGACTTTCTTCCCTTTCCTCTCTAGCCTTGCTCCTACCACCTTGAAGTCAAAAGAACGAAAGAAACAGAAGATGGTGGTTAGGAGAGGAGCACAACCATCTCCCGCTGCAGCTCCCGACACTCCGGTTGCCACAGGAGAGGAGAACTTGGCTACAAGGGAGGGAGAATACCCCTTACAGTCCAGCCAGCCCATTGCGTCCGAGGCGCACGCGAGGGAAAGGGCGGTGCCAGAAACGGGAGGTCCTTCACATGTTCCAGAGGAGGAGCCTATCCCAACGTTCGACAAAGATTTCAAGGTAAAAGAAGAACCGTATGACGAACATGGGTATATCCATCCGTGGGCAACAAAGTACTTCGCTCCAGCTCCCTTAATCCGTCCTTGGCCGCAAGGTGGACTTATTGTTAGGAATAACTTTGTGTTCTCGCCTCGGCAGATTATCCAAGATGGCCTTTGCCACGTCGGGATTATCTTCGCAGATTATGCAAAGGAATTCAACGAGAACCTGACAAGTCTCCAAAAAATGAGCTAGGTAATATCTCTAGCCCCAAGCATTCGCCAAATGTATTCTTTTTTGACTTAATGCTTTTATCATTGACCTTGCTTGTTTTTTTTGACTTAAGCGATGCGTCTTTTTTCCATGTTTCAGCAAACTGCCGAAAACATCGACATGGTAGTTTTCAGCAAACTTACCATCAAGAATAAGGAGGTGAAAACTCTCCTTAATATTCTTGAAGAGAAAGACTCGGAGCTGGCCTCCGTTCAACAAAAGATGGAAGAATCAGCAGGTAAGTTTCTCATTCTTTCACATTGCTGTTTCTGTGAAGATTTTTCTAAGTCAATTTCCGAGTTTTAACCTCTTCAATTTCCTTGCTTTTCAGCTTCTTTGGCGAAAGCCAAGCAAATAGCTGAAGATGCCGGCAATGCCGAGAACCTCCGAAGGGAGAACATGGAACTTCACAAAATCAACGTGAAGCTCCAAAAAGATCTGGAGGCCAGCCAACTGGCTATCGGTATTGCCGAGTCTAAGGCTTCCAGCGAGGCCGAGAAGGATAAGGCCACCATCCAGGATTTAGAGAATACCCTAAATCAGCGCCTTGAAGAAGGTGTTGAAATGGACAGGATTCTCGGTAAGTTTATAACACTTTTACCGGACCTTTTCTTATACCTTTTTTCAATATTTTTTATTTTTCCTCCTCTGTTTTCTGTAACTTTCTTTGGTGGTTTAAACAGAGGGAAGCCCCTTGCTTACCTGGATTGATCGAATCCGGGCTTTCGGGAGAGTCTTCGCCCCGCTTAAGTCCATGGGGATGTTACTTATCAATAAGTACATTCCCGACAAAGCAGGAGAACTCTCGGAAGTTAGCAAACTCCCGGAGGCGATCGAGGAGGTGGCGAACCGGAAGGAGTCCTGGTTTCGCTCCGCATCTCGTGGTGGTGCACGCATGGCCCTTGGGCTCATGCGTATGCACTATACCACTGCCAAATCTCGGCGCGTGGCGACCGGTATCCCTCAAGGTTACACGAACACTCAGCGGGCTAGCATCTTCGACTCTGTCAAAAGCCATGCTACGAAGATAGCACAGATGATGAACATCTCCACCTTCTACTCGGAGGAGGAAGTTCTGACAACTCCTGAGGATTCCAGCAGCGAGGATGATGACTCGGATCCCGAAGAGGCCGCTTGAATCCTGGGCAGATGGCACGCAAAAAATATAAGCATTACTATTCTCTCATATGTAATATTATTGTAATGCTATCTATCAATTGTATAAACAAGTATCCCTCTTTTGTAGTAAAGTTGTAAGTCTTTGCAAGATTTGTCAGGTTTTTAATTCCTTTGCCTTCTAAGTTCTCTGGTTTACATGTTTTGACTATCCTTAGTGTTAAAATGGTTCAATAGTACTTAATATTCATGCCAAGTGACTAGGTTTAACCTATCAGTCGAAACTCAGAGACATGGATTGTACTAAGGCATTTTTACTTACTAATTTCAGTGACCCAACACATAAACATCCAGATAGTACTTAGAGAAAAGTAAGGAATTTATGAAACTCAGGAACGCATGCACAATCTGGGTTTCCTTAAGCCTCCTTAGGCTGAAAAGCATTCAGATTTATAACTCCGAGCACGCAGGCACAATTCGGGTTAACATTGAGTATTTTGAAAGATCATTGGGAAATAGATAAAGACGGACTTATGCCTTGTATGAAAACAGATAAAATAGTAATGCATGAATTCTACAACTTTATTTCATGATCTCAAAGATGTTTACATAGAAATTGAACTAAGTGTAGAAGGGACGTAACTGCTGGATACTCCAGGGTCTCTTTGTCTCTCCTAGTTCGACATCTATCTTTCTCTTTCTTTTGCGATTCGGTCTTTTGGGATCATCCTCTGTATCCCGAATATCTACAAGATAGTAAGATCCATTTTTCATAGCCTTGCTAATGACAAATGGTCCCTCCCAAACTGGGGCTAATTTGTGCTTCCTTTCCTGCACCAATCTTAGCACTAGGTCACCTTCCTTGAAAGAACGATGCCTGATTTTCCAACTATGGTATCGTCGTAATCCTTGCTTATAAATGGCAGATATTTGAAGCACAAGGTCTCGTTCTTCTTCTGGAAGATCCACGGCATCCTATCGTGCGCTTTCGGCATCCGAGTCTTCGTAAGCCTGCACTCTTGGGCTATCATGGAGCATGTCCATTGGAAGCACTGCTTCTGCACCATAAACCAGGAAAAACGATGGCTTCCATGTTGATCTATTTGGCGTTGTTCGAATACTCCAGAGCACAGAAGGCAATTCTTCTACCCATGCTCCAGCTGCTCTGTGAAGAGGTGATTCAAGTCTTGGGCGTATGCCTTGCAGGATTGAGCTATTCATTCTTTCAACCTGCCCATTGGATTATGGGTGAGCCACAGATGCAAGGTCTAGGCGTATTCCCGTTTGTCAGCAATACTTTTCCAACTCTCCAATAGATAAATTTGTCCTGTTGTCTGTGATTATGCTGTGTGGAACGTCGTATCTCATGACTACGTCAATGATGAAATTTCTTGCAGTTGCACCATCAAGTTTTTTGATGGGTTTCGCCTCCACCCACTTGGTATACTTATCTACTGCAACGAGTAGATGTGTGAGTCCACCTCTTGTAGTTTTGAATGGTCCCATCATATCTAGCCCCCAGACCGCAAACGGCCATGTTATAGGGATAGTTTTGAGTGCTTGAGCTGACATATTCGTCTGCTTGGCGTAATACTGGCATCCGGCACATGTGTTTACTATGTGTTCGGCATCTGTCTTGGTTGTGAGCCAGAAAAACCCTGCACGGAATGCTTTTTTGACTATGCTTTTTGATTGAGCATGATGTCCGCAATCTCCTGCGTGGATTTCTTGCAAGATTTCTCGGCCTTCCTCTGGCGAAATACATCGCTGAAAAATTCCGATAGTGCTGCGTTTATACAGGTAACCATTAATTACCATGTATCCTTTGCTTCGGCGTTGTATCTGCCTTTGCAAGACCTCGTCTGCTCCATCCGGAACTTCTGATCGACTAAGAAGTTTAAGTATGGAATTGTCCCATCCGGGTTAACGAGCAGGACTTCGATTGACTTGGAAACAAGAGGATAATAAGCATCTCCACCTTTGATCGATGGTTCGTGCAAGTGCTGGACAAACACACCAGGTGGTAGGGTTTTCACTCTTTCCAATCCCATGCGGGCTAATGCATCCGCGTTCCAATTTCCTTCCCTTTTGATATGGAGCACTTCAAATCCTAGGAAGCAAATGGCAAACTCGTCTACAGTTCTCCGATATTCGGCCATAATGGGGCTTTTGGCGTCCCATGATTGGTTTAGCTGATGCTGTACCAAATCCGAGTCACCATAACAGAGTATGCGTTTGATGCCTATTTCTTTTGCAATATGGAAACCATGAAGCAAGGCTTCGTCTTCTGTCACATTGTTGCCGGTGTTGAAGTGTATTTGTAATACATACTCCATAATGTCACCTTTTGGAGATTTAAGCACTATGATGCTCGTGATTCACACGGTTGTTGGGAGACCCCAAGAGGAGGGTGTGATGACCACAGTAGTAGCTATTTCCCCTTAGTTAGGAACTAAGGTTACCAATCCAGTAGGAGAAGGAGGACCTTCGGAAGGTTGATGCCACTGACGGTGGTGCTGGCGCTTCATCGGTGTCAGCAACAACGTGGAACCTGCACACAACTCAACCAAAATACTTTGCCCCAACGGTACAGTGAGGTTATCAATCTCACCGGTCTTGCTGAAAACAAAGATTAGATGTATAGTGTGGAAAATAGTTTATGTTTGCAGAAATTAAAGAAAGCAGGAAATTGTTGTGGTTTGTTTAACAGTTTGGAAAAATGGATCGGGGTTCGTAGTTTCACTAGTGGTGTCTCTCCATAAAAGATAGCATGTTGGGTGAACAAATTATAGCTGGGCAATTGACAAATAAAGGTTGCACCGTGGTACAAAATATAACATGAAGATTACTATGATATTTAGTGCGGGCATTACAACAAGATACATAGACCGACATCCATCTGCATCTATGACTAATAATCCACCCTCGGGTTATCATCTGAACCCCCTTAGGTATTAAGTTGCAAGCAACAGATAATTGCATTAAACAAAGTGTGTAATGTAAGCAATCATTATGCACACGGGCACTCTCACCGCTGTTTTCTCCCTAGTGGCAACAACACATCCTCCCCCTTCATGTTTCTGTCACTCGAGCAAGGCAACAAGGAGGCATGAACCCACTATCAAGCATAAATACTCCCTCTTGGAGTCACTAGCAACTAATTGGCCATAATAACCACTAGCAACGAAGAGCATGCAATATCACAAATGAGATATGCAATAAAGACTATAATCAACTTGGCATAAGGTCAATATTCATCGATCCCAGCAAACACAACACAGAGAATTACATAAGATCAATCTCGATCATGATAGGCAGCTCATGAGATCTAAACATGGAGGCATATGAGGACAAGACAACCATCTAGCTACATCTACGAACCCGTAGTCCAAGGATTAGCTACTCACGCATCACTCCGGAGGCAGGCATGGTGATGTAGAAGCTTCCGGTGATGATCTCCTCTCCGGCAGGGTGCCGGGGAAACAGCTTCAGAACCCCCTGATCTGGGGTTGACGGCGGCTGCGGAACTTTTTCGGGGATTTTGATCAGGTGTCTAGGGTTTTCCATCTGGGGCTTAAATAGACGAAAGGGCAAAGGCGGTGGAGGCCGGAGGGGCCCACACCCATAGCTGGCGCGGCCAGGGGGCGATCCACCCTATGGTGTGGCCCCCTGCTGCCCCTCTTCGGCTCCTCTTCGGTCTTCTGGATGCTTCTGGGGAATATAGGACTTCCGGGCTTCGAATTATCCAATTCTGAGAATATTTCCAAACAACCTTTCCGAAACTAAAACATAGCAGAAAACAGGGAACTGTCCCTGTGGCATCTTGTTAATAGGTTAGTCCGGAAAATCGATAAAAACGACATAAAGAAGGGAGAAAACATGTAGCAATTGGCCTAATATGATCATGGAGCATCATAAATTAGGGATACATTTATGGCGTATCAAGCATCCCCAAGCTTAGTTCCTACCCGTCCTCGAGTAGGTAAACGATAAAACAATAATTTCTGAGGTGACATGCTACTAACATAACTTGATCAATCTAATGTAAAAGCATATATACGTTGAGATCATAAAACTTTAAACACGTGCATGATAAATAAAACTTTAATAATAAAGCATAGCAATTACTTTGCATCACGAAAAGTAACTCAAATAAAGGATCATGAATATTAATGCAAAGAAAGGTAAAAGTTTGTTTCAGGTATAGAGAAAGCATGGCAAAGTGATATTTCGATAGTCCTTAAGAGTGGGGAAAAATATAAATGCCAGGACACCTTCAAAGTTCAAGAGGAAGACTAGAACAAATAATTTAAGAACAAATAATATCACATCATGAAGTAATTATTGATGCTTATGGGACAAATGCACATAGAACTCAGAATGGCAAAAATGCTCTCTCAACTATGCATAAATTTAGAAGATGAAGACTCAACATAAAAAGAAAGGCGCTTCGCAGAGGGAAGCAGGGATCACTCATGTGCTAGATCTTTTATTTTATTAAATAGAGGTATTAAAAGTTTGACACTCCTCCCATCCATCTTTCACAAACCATGGCTAACCGAATCCTCGGGTGTCTGCCAACAATCACATACCGTGGAGGAGTGTCTATATTTTGGGAGATGTATGCTAATTTCAATGAATGGTAAACAGAAAATACAGTACGTCACAAGCCAACTGGATTCACAAGAGCGGATCCAATGGTGAAGGACACAGCTGGTGTGGAAGGTCATCCCTCTTTCTCTTTTGTTTACACAATTATGCTTTGACTAATAAATCAGGGGCAAAAATAGTGAAGAGAATTTGTTTGCATTAATTTGGGGCTGGGCGCCCTGCTGCCAGCTCTTCTATCATTTGGATAAGCGGATGAAGCCACTAGTCTAGGGTGTGAAATCCAATCAACAAGTGATATAAAGATTCTCTATTTACGTCCTCATGAGGAAAAACAGGAACATAAAGCAGGAGTAATTTTGAAGGTTTTAAAGGTAACACATGAGCAATTTACTTTGGAATGGCAGCTAAATACCACATGTAGGTAGGTATGGTGGACACAATGCGAAAAACTTTGGTTTAAAGGAGTTTGGATGCACAAGTAGAGCTCATACTCAGTACAGGTGGAGGCTAGCAAAAGACTGTGAGCGACAAATCAAGAGAGCATAAGAGCCATAATCATCCATAACGACATAAGCATCATTAATTAAAACATAAGAAATATCACAAGTTCAAAAACTAAGTGGTCATGGAGGCTATTCATGACTGGTTTGTAGTCATAAACATGGTGTGAGCATGCGCCAAGTCAACCAAATAAAACATTCAAAAGAGAATACCATATATTGATGCTTTACTATGACAAGAACAACTCATGAATCTTTCAATACATATTAAACACTTTCAGATATTTGAGGCTAATCATGCTACTCAATAACCACAAGGCTTTAAAACTAAAATAACATTTAGCATGGCACGAAAAAGTCCTAGCCACAGTCCATACAAGCTTCTACTAGTACTGTTATAAATTCTACTTCAAGCAGCAGTTTTCTTTTGTTTCTCCCAACAAGAACCATACAAAACATGCTTTAACAAAAATACTATTTATGATAGAGAAAGCAAAAATGAGATTAATCAAATAATACTACTAAAACTAACAGCTCTAACAAGATATGCATGCAAAACACGAGCTGAATAAATGCAGCAGCTAGACAGAGATTAAGAATACAATGTATTGTCATGAAAAAGCGGAGCGTGTCACTCTCCAATAAAAGAATTCTGGGGTCCAACCAAGATTATTATGAAAGTAAAAACAAACTGAAAGCAAAAGCAAAAGCAAAATTAAAACAAAAATAAAATATGCTCCAAGCAAAGCACATAAGATGCGACCGAATAAAACTATAGTTTCACTAGAAGTGACCTGATAATTTGTTGATGAAGAAGGGGATACCTTGGGCATCCCCAAGCTTAGACGCTTGAGTCTTCTTGGAATTTGATTGGATGTAACACTGGGGCATCCCCAAGCTTAGGATTTTCACTCTTCTTCTTCACATCATATCATCCTCTTCTCTTGACCCTTGAAAACTTCCTTCACATCAAAATTCTCACAATCTTCATTAGCAACGTTAGTGCAATCGAAATAATAAATACACATGGTTCAGTTTAAACACAAGTCTAACACTCAAAAACACATTAGCTACTGTCACAACTTCTTTCAAAACTCTTTTTCTCAAAATAACACCAAAAGAAAGAGATTAAGATGCAAATGCGATAAATGGCAGAAATCTGTCAAAACAGAACAGAAGGTAAAGATCGATTTTTTCAAAAATCTTCTGTTGCTCAAATCAAAAATTGGTCTTCTAAGAAAATTTGCAGAATTAGCTGAGTAATAAGAAAAAAACTCAGATCATTCTGATCTTCCAGTATTTTATACGATATTTTACGGTGGACAGCAGAAATCTGTTTTCAGCGCAGAAATCCGAAAACCAACTCCAACTTTCCACTAGAGGATTTACTTGGCTCAACAAAAACTCAAAAGAAAAGATACATATGGGTTTCTAAGGAAATAGACAACACCCAGGTGCAAGAACACCAAAGAAAACAAAGGAAAACTGAAAGAAAACAGAGAAATAAACCGGTTGTCTCCCGGCAGCGCTTTTCTTTAACGCCTTTCAGCTAGGCATAAAAAGGAAACTCAAGTATTTTCAAGTGAAGAAGCATCATATATACCTTCCTGTAAACTATTATTTGCAGTAATAGGCACTTAATAAGTTTTTGAAGATTCAACATGAAGGTCACTCTTAGTCTCATTAATTGTTTTAGCAATTTTCAGCACATATTGAGATTTGGGTTTAGCCATCTTAGGAGCATACATAAATCTTTGCTCCTTTCCCCCAAAGGCTTTATCCTTTTTGAATTTAAGAGATGAAAAGGTTGAACTTAAATTTCCCATGGCATCCTCTAGTTTACCAACCCTAAAACTTTGTTTATCATGAGTGTTGCTAGCTTCTAGAGTAGTGATTCTTTTATCAATAGTAACTAGTAATTCATTAAATTTGCTAGCATTATCAAGGAAGACTGATAAGTTCATTTCCAAAGAATTTATTTTATCAATAACATCCTCCAAAGTGATCTTAGTTTTAACAGTTGTAATGGGAGATGTTCCTACTAAACTTTCAATCAAATTGCAGGCTTCCAAAGGAGGAGTTCCTAGAAAATTTCCACCCGTAAGAGTATCTAACACATGCCTATACTAGCTAGAAATACCAACATAAAAATTTCTCAGGAGTATCAAGTTAGAATATTTTTTTGTGCACCTCTTATGAGCATTATTTATACTATACCAAGCATATTTTAAACTTTCTCCTCCTTGTTGCCTAAAAGAGTGAACCGCTACTTCAGGATACTCATTTTAGCAGAATAAAAGCAAGCAAATAAATAACAGCTATGAAGTAAACTATTTTTTTTTTGTGTTTTTGATATAGAGAAATAAACTAATTTTTTGTGTTTTTGATATAGAGAATTAAAAACAAGACAAAAATAAAAACAAGACAATAAACAAAATAAAGAGATTGAGAGTGAGAGACTCCCCTTGCCAGAAGACTTCCTTCTCCCCGGCAACGGCGCTAGAAAATATCCTTGATGCTCGTGATTCACACGGTTGTTGGGAGACCCCAAGACGAGGGTGTGATGAGCACAGTAGTAGGTATTTCCCCTTAGTTAGGAACCAAGGTTATCAATCCAGTAGGAGAAGGAGGACCTTCGGAAGGTTGATGCCACTGACGGTGGTGCTGGCGCTTCACCGGTGTCAACAACAACGTGGAACCTGCACACAACTCAACCAAAATACTTTGCCCCAACGGTACAGTGAGGTTGTGAATATCATCGGTCTTGCTGAAAACAAAGATAAGATTTATAGTGTGGAAAATAGTGTATGTTTGCAGAAAGTAAAGAAAGCAGGAAATTGTTGTGGTTTGTTTAATAGTGTGGAAAAATGGACCGGGGTTCGTAGTTTCACTAGTGGTGTCTCTCCATAAAAGATAGCATGATGGGTGAACAAATTATAGCTGGGCAATTGACAAATAGAGGTTGCACCGTGATACACAATATAACATGAAGATTACTATCATATTTAGTGCAGGAATTACAACAAGATACATAGACTGACATCCATCTGCATCTATGACTAGTAATCCACCCTCCGGTTATCATCGAACCCCCTTAGGTATTAAGTTGCAAGAAACAGATAATTGCATTAAACAAAGTGTGTAATGTAAGCAATCATTATGCACGCGGGCACTCTCACCGCTGTTTTCTCCCTAGTGGAAACATCACATCCTCCCCCTTCATGTTTCTGTCACTCGAGCAAGGCAACAAGGAGGCATTAACCCACTATAGAGAATAAATACTCCCTCTTGGAGTCACTAGCAACTACTTGGCCAGAATAATCACTACCAACGAATAGCATGCAAGATCACAAATAAAATATGCAATAAAGAGTATAATCAACTTGGCATAAGGTCAATATTCATCGGATCCCAGCAAGCACAGCACAGATAATTACATAATAGCAATCTCGATCATGATAGGAAGCTCACGAGATCTAAACATGGAGGCATATGAGGAGAATAAAACCATCTAGCTATAGCTACGAACTCGTAGTCCAAGGATGAACTACTCATGCATCACTCCGGAGGCTGGCATGGTGATGTAGAAGCCTCCAGTGATGATATCCTCTCCGGCAGGGTGCCGGAAACAGCTTTAGAACCCCCTGGTCTGGGGTTGACGGTGACGGCGGATGCGGAACTTTTTCGGGGATTTTGATCAGGTGCCTAATGTTTTCTATCCGGGGGCTTAAATAGGCGAAAGGGCAAAGGAAGTGGAGGCCGGAGGGCCCCACACCCATAGCTGGCGCGGCCAGGGGCGGCGCCACCCTATGGTGTGGCCCCCTGCTGCCCCTCTTCAGCTCCTCTTCGGTCTTCTGGATGCTTCCGGGGAAAATAGGACTTCCGGGCTTCGAATTTTCCAATTCTGAGATATTTCCAGAACAACTTTTCTGAAACTAAAAAACAGCAGAAAACAGGGAACTAGTCTGTTGCATCTTGTTAATAGGTTAGTCCGGAAAATCGATAAAAATGACATAAATAAGGGAGAAAACATATAGCAATTGGCATAATTTGATCACGGAGCATCAGAAATTAGGGATACGTTTATGACGTATCACACTACACCAGCTCCGGCGCCTTCTTTCATCTCGGATCCGTCAAAATGCATGATCCAGTATTACGACTCCGACATTGGTGTGTTCTCCATTGCTTCTGTCCAATCGGCGACAATATCTGCCAACACCTGGGATTTAATTGTTGTCCTGGGTTGGTACTTAATGTCGAACGCAGCGAGCTCGATGCCCCATTTAGCAACTCGGCATATTGCATCCGCATTGTTGATAATATCCCCTAGTGGTTCTTTTCTTACCACTGTTATGGAATGTCCTTGGAAATAATGGCGGAGTTTTCTAGATGCAAAAAATACGTCATATGCCAGTTTTTGATAATGTGGATACCTTTGCTTTGACTCGGAGAAGACTTCGCTAATATAGTACACTCGATGCTGATCTGGTATGCTTTGTTCATCTTTCCGTCTTTCCACAATTATCACAGCGCTAATAACCCTATTTGTTGCTGTAAGATCTCTGTTCAAAATATCGGCCGATATTCTAATAAATCGACCGATTTATCGCTTATTGGCGTCTGTCCGATAAGATAAATTAGCCGATATTTCGGCCAATATTCTGATATTTTGGCCGATATTATGATAAACCGACTGATTTACCACTTATCGGGGGTCAACCGATAAGTTCCCTATAAGCAATATCTTGAACATTGTGTAAGATACAATAACATGGGTTCTTCGTCTTTTGGGGATGCCAAAATCGGAGCTTTCATCAAGGTTTCTTTCAGCTGGGTTAGTGCTTTGTCTACCTCTACTGTCCATTCAAATTTGTCGGATTTCTTCAACAATTTGTATAATGGCAGAGCTTTGTCTCCTAGCTGGCTTATAAACCTGCTGACAGCGGCTGCAGAATCCGTCAATCTTTGGACATCTTTTAAGCACGTAGGCCTTGTGATATTGAAGATTGCCTTGATCTTTTTTGGGTTTACTTCTATTCCTCTGTGAGAAACGATAAAACCCAGAAGCTTTCCTGAGGGAACCCCGAATACGCACTTTAAGGGATTCAACTTCATTTTGTAAGTGCGCAAATTTTTGAAAGTTTCTCGTAGATCTTCAAGTAGTGTATCCTTTTCCTTGGAAACTACGGCGATGTCATCCAAGTAAACATGGACATTTTTTCCGATTTGACTATGCAAACAACGTTGCATGCAACGCTGGTAAGTGGCACCTGCGTTCTTTAGGCCAAAAGGCATGGTTACATAATAGTATGTTCCATACGGGGTTATGAAGGAAGTTTTGATTTGATCCTCCTCCTTCATACGTATTTGATGGTACCCGGAATAAGCATCCAAAAAGCATAAAAGCTCAGAGCCAGCAATGGCATCTATTATTTGATTGATTCGTGGTAACGCGAACCTATCTTTTGGACACAATTTGTTTAAGCCGGTGTAATCTATACACATCCTAAGAACAATATTGTCTTTCTTTGGGACTAATACTGGGTTCGCAGACCAGTCAGTATGTATGACTTCCTGGATAAAATCAGCTGCTAAAAGCCGTATAATTTCCTTGCCTATAGCCTTCCGTCTTCTTCCATCAAAACGACGGAGACCTTGTTTGACGGGTTTTGAACCTGGAATCACCTTTAATTGATGCTCAACAAGTTCCCTCGGTACTCCCGGCATGTCCGCAAGACACCAGGCAAAAATATCCCAGTTATCACGGAGGAACTTGATGAGCGCGTCTTCCTATTTGTCGGTCATCCCAGTTCCCACTACGACAAATTTTGTCGATCTTTGGGATCTAGGATAACCTGTCTTGTGGTTTCCGATGCCTTGAAGCTATCTGCCGGCTTCCTACTTTCTTTTCCTGACGGCATTTCCATCGGCGAAACTTCTTTAGCTATCTCTTTCAATTCCTCCCTAGCAACGACCTGCTCAGCGTAAAAGGCGTTTCCTTTCTCCAGCTCGTTCATCAATTTGTAATCTCCGGCTATGGCAATTATTCCGCCTTTCAGCCGTGACATCTTCAGCTTGTTATAGATATAACATGATCTTGCCATGAACTTGATGAAAGCCGGACGTCCGAGTATTGCATGGTATACACTTTCGAACGACACAACCTCGAATGAGATTTTTTCCTAGCGGAAATGTTCTCTGCTTCCGAAGGTTACATCTAGGGATATTTCTCCCTAGGATTGTGCTTGCCTGCCAGGAACAATACCATGAAACTGTACATTGTTGTGCCTGAGCTGATTCTCAGAAATATGTAGATGTTTCAATGTACTCAGGTACATGATGTTGATACTAGATCCTCCATCCACCAACACTCTTTTGAGCCTAGTGTTTTGAACAATAGGACTTACGACCAAAGCATGCGTGCCGGGTTCTGGGATATTTCCGGGATGATCTGACTAATCCCAGGTAATTGGCGTATTGGAATACTTCAAGTATTTCGGTGTTGGA
Organism: Alopecurus myosuroides; assembly: GCA_028641055.1. Taxonomy (NCBI): domain Eukaryota; kingdom Viridiplantae; phylum Streptophyta; class Magnoliopsida; order Poales; family Poaceae; genus Alopecurus; species Alopecurus myosuroides. Next base: position 111,456,339 of record CM054059.1, on the reverse strand, counting down.
GGAACAACCACGTTAATTTCTTGATGTGTCCTTTTTGCCTGCTTTGCTGAGGGAGTTGCTAGGAAAGTTAGGTTGCATTCCCCATCAACTCTCGGGAATTTTGTCTCGCCTTTTCGCTACTGTTCCTAGATGTTTTCATCAGTGTCCGATTCACTGTCTTCTTTCTCAGTTTCTGGCTTTTGCTTGTCGAACTTCCTCTTGGAATTCTTTCCTTTATTCCCGGATCCTGCAGTGCCCTTCATATGTTTGTTGAGGCGACACTGCGCATTTGTGTGGGTAGGCTTCCCAAATTGCGAATGGTGAACACAGTTTTCCGACTTTATCTTTTCCCACTCTTCCTTAGAGTAGGAGATAGGTTTTGTGTTTCTTCCTTTCCATTTGCCGCCAGTATCCTTTCCAAAGGTAAGATTTACTTCTTTGGGTTTTGTTTGTGCTTCTGGAGTAGCCTTCTTTTCAGAACGAGTCGTCTTTTTGGCCTGAACTAAATCATCAATATTTCTACCTCTCGCTCTGATGTCATCTTCGGCCGCTGCATGCACATTGGCGGTAGTAAGCATAGATCCGAGATCTTTGTGCTCCTTTGAACCAACCATGAACGGTACGAGGCCGGGTTTTAGTCCATTGATGAAAGCATGCATTGCTTGTACATCAATTCCTCCAGAGCAGCTATTCTTCATTGTTGTCCATCTTGATATGAAGTCGACATACGACTCGTCTTCAAACTGGACGCAGCGATTTAGTTGGTTGATACTCTTAGGGAATTTGTACGTATCCCGAAAGTGCTGAGCGAATACTCTAGCCATATCATCCTAGTTGCCCACGGTTCTTGATGGATACCCATTGATCCAATCTCTGGCTCCATCCAGCAACATTAGGGGGAGAAATTTCACTGCTTCCTGGTCTGTCCCTTTGTTGATCTGAACGGCAGTATAGTAATCTGAAAGCCATGTATCCAGGTTTGTACTTCCGGTGTACTTTTGGTAAGTTGGACCAACTTTGGAAAGCCAGAATGTAGGGTTATTCTTCGGATCCTGTCAGTGAAACACTTAGGTCCAAAGTATAGATCATTTAATTCCGCCGTATCGATGTGAGCAGAATATCTTCCGGCTGAATGGACAGAGGGGGATCTGCTCTTTTCTGGCCCATTGTTGCGCGAATGCGCTCTTCTGGGATTATCCCTATTTCGTCCGTTATCGTGTCCTTTGGAATGAGGCGGAGTTCTACTCCTTGTCCTTTCTTTGTTCTTAGGAGGAGTACGGGATCTCTCACGCCTGTGTGGATTTTCATATCTTCCGGCTTTTTCAACTGGGCGTCTCGGAGGCGGCATCATTTTTCCGTCTTTCCGGTTTTGTTCCTCCCGATCCTTATGGCCACGGGTTTATTTCTGCCTTTCGGCGTATGGGATCCCGTTCTGGACGCTTCATCCCTATTATCTGGGATTTTCTTGTCCTTCTTAGGATCTCCCTTCTTTTCCTTAGAATCGCCTGAATCTCCAGGTTCGCCAGGTCTAGGTGCTCCAGCAGCACAAGTGGCAGGTTTGCATAGGGCCGAGTCGTCGTGCAACTTCCCTGATCTTGCATGTCCTCGCTGTTACTGTTGCAATGCTTTTTCCCAGGAAGGCATACACTCCCTGAAGCTTTTCGTCTTTGGAGTACAGATTGTCATTAAGGATGGCGAACGTGGCTTCCATGTTTTCGACTGCGGTTTTGTAGATGCGCTCGCCCTTAGCGTTTACGCCATCAACCTGTCTTTGCCAAGAAGGGTTTTGCAACCGTTCCTTTGCTAGCAGCACATCCGGCCTTGCGATTCTGGGTAATCTCGTGGATTTTATCCCGGACATATTCCGTCTTTCGAATTCTTCAATTTCGTCCTGCTTTGCTTTTACAGTAGCTTGGGCTTTGAGGAGGTTTTCTTGAGATCGAAATAGTTGCTGCTGCTGCCGCATAATGGCTTGCCTTCTGGCTTCCAGCACTTCCAGTGGATCGTACGGTCCTACCGAGGTTTTTATCAGATCGATCTCGTCCTGTTCCGACATCTCGGGGATAGAGATTTCTTTCTTTTTCTTCTCCGCAGGTGTGACTCCACTTGCTCCTCCTGCTTCCAGGTTCTGGTTAGCATTATCTGCCAACCTTTTCTTCTGGAGTTTGTACTGGAGTTTTTTGGCAGCCTTGTTTTTCTTCTTGGAAGAGGGAGGCTTTTTGCCAGGTTCTTCTTTTTTCAACTCCTTGACATCAGGGTAGGTGGGACTGGTTTTGCCGTCCTCTCTTTCCTCATCTGGTGTAGGTATTCTGGGGTCTTCCTCTCCTTCGGCATCCGAGTTTTCAGTCGGTTTTGCCATAAGTACTTCATGGAAGCTCCCCTGCATAGATTTAACCTTTCTTTCGAAAGCGTTTTCATCTTCATCTTCTGAATCTATGTCTTCAAATCCAGGTTCCGACTCCAATCTTGCCTCTATGGTAGCTAGTACGGAGTCGGCTTCCGAGTTCGTCGTTTCATTGACGGGTGTCCGGTCTTCCACTTGTTCTGTGGGATTGTTGTTTTCTGCTTCTTCCACGGGATTGCTTACTTCCGTGTTTTCAGCGACCTCGGACTGCACCATGCCAATGAAGTAAGATCTGATTGTAGGCATCTCCGAAGAGGTAGCAAATTCAGAGTTTTGGCGACCTAAGCAGAATCCAGTATCATAGTTTTCTTCAATTGGGGTATAGGGCGGGTGGGATAAATTTACTTCCACCACAGAATCCCACTGCTTCTGTAGTTAATGTGATAAATACGTTTGCAGATCCAATCGGTAAAACGCCGGCACTTACCAGATGATTCCGTGCTGGCATGTACGATCCGTTGTCGACGAAGCGCCCGACGTCGTTGTCGAATTCCATACTTCCGACAGTTATGGTACTGTCGATTCTGCCGAGTATCCCTGATCAAAACATAACACCTGACGTCGCTGGCCCCACGGTGGGCGCCAAGTGTTGTGGCATCGTAGTAGAGTTCATAGACGGGGGTGCCATGAGTCTATGAGTAGAGACGTGGGGGGACGTGGTAGTACGACAAACAGGAACGCCAAATTTACCCAGGTTCGGTACGACGCAACTAGTTGAGGTTCCTCCTCTTGCAATCTCACTAAATCAGGGCTGAAGCCTGAAGTATACAACATACTCACTCAGTACGGTTTTGCTAACTCGGAGAGGATCAACTTCTCGGCGAGTTGGCTTCTAGCTAATTGCTTCTATCTTTCTTCTCTCCCCGTTCGACTTTATATAGATAGCCGGGTTAGGGCTTATTGAAAGGAAACCTAGAAGACTACGGAAAGTATCTAACTTGGAAAGTAAGGAATATGTCTTCTCCTCCAAGCCGCACCACTCTGGGTCGTGGTCCAGGTTCTTCTAGAATCCGGCTTCCTGCGCATCAGCTTACTGGGCCACCCAATGGACAATGATCCATCACCAAAAGGCCACCCTGGTAATTTGGCTCTTCAGGACAATGCCAGATATATGCCTAATCAGTATATATCCGACATGATGTCTTGTGAGTAGTTCGTTTAGTTCTTGAAGACATGGGAGAAGTCATGATGTTATTAGTGGAATTATGTTGAACTAATATCTGGTGGTTTGGTATTTAAGTTGTGGTGCTATTCTTCTAGTGGTGTCATGTGAACGTAGACTACATGATACTTCACCTTTATGGGCCTAGGAGGATGCATTGTGTATTTGGCTACTAATTGTGGGGTTGCCGGAGTCACAGAAACCTAAACCCCCGTTAGGAAACCAATGCACGAGGGAGTTTAGGATCCCGGAGTTTTAAGGATGTGGTTAGATTTCCATAATTAGTTTCTTGTATTTGCGGATGCTTACGAGGGGTATAATCACATGTATGTATTAGTCCTAGTTGGGTGGTGCATTAGCATAGGTTCACCCGCACAACACTTCACGAACCAATAAATATTAATCAACCGTATGAAGCGAAATCACTTGACGAAATTCCTATGTGTCCTCGAGAACGTTTGGTAATCATAAGTAGAACAACCGGCTCGTCCTTTGCTCTCAAAAGGATTGGACCACTCGCTGCAATTATATTTACTGCATTTTATTTAACGCGCTTTATTTATCTGCTATAACAAAAACCACAAAAAACCCGTTTGCCAGTGTTTACAATGAATCTTCTATCCAAGCTGCTTGTCAACACCTTCTGCTCCTCGTTGGGTTCGACACTCTTATTTATCGAAAGTACTACGATACACCCCCCTATACTTGTCGGTCATCAATACTATTTTCTCGCGCTGTTGCCGGTGAGTGAAGCACTATTGGTAAGAGAAACTTTTAATGTGAGTGTTGTTTTTATTTATGTCTGCTGTTTTATTTCATTATGGAGAATTCTTTTGGTTCTCTGTTTAGGGGTACTTCTACCATTACTGCTAGGGTAGTAGGTGACCCGTTATCTGCTAAATTAGATCCTTATAAAATACCTATGAAAATTGTTGGACGTGTTATGGATAACTGGTACAATAGAGATGGAACTGTCCATCACGGTGATCATTTGCTCTTTACACATGAATTATGCGAGTTATTCAGGTGTGCGGGTATTACAATGGATCAAGTCAAAAGAAAATTATTCTCTTTATTGTTGAAAGGAAGAGCCGCTGAATGGTTTAAATTACTGAAGAATGGTGAATCTATTATATGGGAGGAAATCGTTCCTCTCTTTTATTCTAAATTCTATCCTCCTAGTGAGATTCATAAATACCAGAATCAAATATATAATTTCTGGCCTCATGATGGAGAGAGTATTTACCAAGAGTGGGGGGAGAATGAAGTTATTAATGACCGTTCATGAGCTCCCGGGTAATATTCTTACCAACAGTTTTTATGCAAGCCTTTCACTTCATGATAAGGATTTATTGGATGCTTCTTTTTCTAGATCATTCACACGTATGAAGGAAGAAGCTAAATGGGATCTTCTTAACCGTATTCAAGAAAACAATAAAGGATGGGAGAATGACAAAGGTAGAAAGTTAGGTATAAATCATGATTATGAATGCATTAAATCTTTTATGGGAACTGATGATTTCTATAATGTTAGTGCTGTTTGTGGTCTTGATTTTGAAATCTTTGCAAACTGTCTAAAGCTTTTGCCTCCTATCTTGATATTCCTAAAAAGGAATTGAGCAAGTACAATGCACCTTATAAAGATATTGTTCCTGCTAGAAATATAGAAGTGCATGCTGTTAATCCTGCTGTTCCTGAGCCTTATATTGAGAAAATGCCTTTCCCTGCTAAGGTGAAAGAACACTCTATTGTATCTAGTGTGGTTAATAAGAGCATTAAGAAATCTATTGAACCTGATGAACAAATAACTGTTGAACCTGCTGTATCAATAGTGAAAGACCTTATCTGTGGAAACGTAGAGGATGAACATATTGTCTTTTGTGAGGATGCTTCTAATATTGTCTCACATCCCAATAGACCTAAGAAAACTAGTGTTCCTATGTTTCTGTTAAGATTGGTGATCATTACTATTATTGTTTGTGTGACATTCGTGCAAGTTCTAGTGCTATTCCTTATGAGCTTTATAAAGAAATTATGCATGAAATTGGTCTTGTGAGCTTGAGGATATTGATGTGTTTATTCAGCTTGCTAATAGAGAAACTATCTTTCTGATTGTTATTGTTAGAGATGTGGAAGTTTTATGTGGTAAAATTAAATATCCTACTGATTTTCTAGTACTTGGTAAGGCTGCTAGTAAAACTTGTCTTATTATTTTTGGTAGACCTTTCTTGAACACTTGTGGTGCTATTATAGATTGTAAGAGGGATAATGTATTGAATAAATTTGATGGAAAATCTTATGAGTTCAATTTCTCCAAATTTGTCTAGAGCACCTTATGAATCTCCAATTTCTCCAAATTCTCCAAATTTGTCTAGAGCACCTTATGAATCTGAACAGCTTGCCTCTATTGCTCTTGCTCCTAACAATGCTTTGCAGCAATATATGGAGGACCATGAAAGTGAAGTCTTTATGGAAGAGAGAAATGAGATTGACGATATTCTTCTTCGTCAACCGGCGATGCTGAACATAATTTACCTATGAAGAACTTGGGTACCACATTATCACCCAAGGAGGATCCTGGTTTTTTATTAAAAACCTTTGCATGATGATCTTAAATATGCTTATATTGATGATAAGAAAATATATCCTGTTATTATTAGTGCTAAACTTTCAGGTGAAGAAGAGGAAAGATTATTGGCAATATTGAAGAAACATCGTGGAGCTATTGGATATACTCTTAATGATTTGAAAGGGATTTATCCCTCTATATGTCAGCATGTTATTAATATTGATCCAGATGCAAAGACAGTAGTTGAACATCAACGCTGTTTAATTCCTAAGATGAAGGAAGTGTTAAGAAAGGAGGTATTAAAACTCCTTGATGCTGGTATTAATTTTCCTATTGCTGATAGTAGATGGGTGAGCCCTGTGCATTGTGTCGCTAAGAAGAGAGGAATGACTGTTGTGCCTAATGAAAATAATGAGCTTATTACTCAAAGAGTACTGGTTGGTTATAGAATGTGCATTGATTTTAGACGTATGGTACTTATGGTTATAGACATATGCCTTTTGGTTTGTGCAATGCTCCTGCTACGTTTCAAAGATGCATGTCTGCTATTTTTCATGGTTTTTGTGAAGAAATTGTGGAAGTATTCATGGACGATTTCTCCGTCTATGGAACTTCTTTTGATAATTGCTTCCACAACCTTGATAAAGTTTTGGAGAGATGTGAGGAAACTAATCTTGTTCTTAATTGGGAGAAATGCCACTTTATGGTGATTTAAGGAGTTGTTCTTGGACATAACATTTCTAAAAGAGGTACCTATCCCAGGGATGTTAAAGGTATTCGTAGTGTTCTTGGTCATGCTGGTTTTCATAGGAGGTTTGTTAAAGATTTCTATAAAATATCAAAGCCTCTTACTAATCTTCTTCAAAAAGATGAACCTTTTGTTTTTGATGATGATTGTAAGTAAGATTTTGAAACTTTAAAGAAGGCTTTTAACTACTGCTCCTATTGTTCAACCACCTGATTGGAATTTACCTTTTGAAATTATGTGTGATGCTAGTGATTTTGTTGTAGGTGCTGTTCTTGGACATCGAGTAGATAAGAAATTGAATGTTATTCATTATGCTAGTAAGACTCTTGATGCTGCTCAAAAGAATTATGCTACTACTGAAAAAGAGTTCTTAGTTGTAGTCTTTGCTTGTGATAAGTTTAGACCTTATATTGTTGACTCAAAGGTTGCTATTCATACTGATCATGCTGCTATTAGATACCTTATGCAAAAGAAAGATGCTAAGGCTAGGCTTATTAGATGGGTGTTGCTTTTACAAGATTTTGATTTGCATATTTTGGATAGAAAGGGAGCTGAAAATCCTGTTGCTGATAACTTGACTAGATTGGAAAACATTGCATTTTACCCTATTCCTGTTAATGATAGTTTTCCAAATGAACAGTTGGCTGCAATAAAGGTGAAACCCTAGGATAGTCCTTGGTATGATGATTATGCTAACTTTATTGTTTCAAAGTATTTGCCTCCAACATTTACAACTCAACAAAGAAGAAAATTCTTTTATGATTTGAGGCATTATTTTTGGGATGACCCACACTTATATAAAGAAGGAGTAGATGGTATTATGAGAAGATGTGTTCCAGATCATGAACAACGTGAAATATTGAAAAAGTGCCATGGTAGTGCTTATGGAGGACATCACACTGGAGATAGAACCGCACAGAAGGTTCTATAATCAGGTTTCTATTGGTGTACTCTCTTTAAAGATACACGTAAATTTATTTTATCTTATGATGAATTTCAAAGAGTTGGTAATATTTCTAGACGTAATGAAATGCCTATGATTTATTCTCTTGTTATTGAACCTTTTGATTGTTGGGGATTTGACTTTATGGGTCTTTTTCCTCCTTCGAATGGTTACACTCATATTCTTGTTGTTGTTGATTATGTTACTAAGTGGGTAGAAGCTATACCTACAAAAAGTGCTGATGGTGAGACCTCTTTAAAAATGCTTAAGGATGTTATTTTCCCTAGGTTTGGTGTGCCTAGATATCTTATGAATGATGGAGGTTCTCACTTTATTCATGGTGGTTTTCGAAAAAACCCTTGCTAAATATGATGTTAATCATAGAATTGCCTCAGCTTATCATCCTCAAACCAGTAGGCAAGTAGTATTATCAAATAGAGAAATTAAATCTATCTTGCAAAAGACTGTTAATAAATCTAGGAAGAATTGGTCTGATAAGTTGAATGATGATTTATGAGCTTATAGAACTGCTTATAAAAATCCTATGGGTATGTCTCCTTATAAAATGGTTTATGGAAAAGCTTGTCACTTGACTTTAGAATTAGAACACAAAGCTTATTGGGCAGTGAAAGAACTAAATATAGATTTTTAACTTGCTGGTAAGAAAAGAATGCTTGATTAGCATCATCTAGATGAATGGAGATGTGAAGCTTATGAAAAAGCTAGACTCTTTAAAGAGAAAGTTAAACAATGGCATGATAGGAGAATTCTTGAAAGAGAGTTTCATGTTGGTGAGAAAGTTCTATTGTATCGGTCTCGTCTCAGATTTTTTGCAAGAAAATTACTCTCGAGATGGGAAGGCCCTTATGTTATTGAAGAGGTGTATCGTTCAGGTGCAATCAAAATTGCTTCCCTTAAAGATAACACTACACAAGTGGTAAATGGGCAAAGACTCAAACATTATATTTTTGGGGATTCTTATGGTTAAGATGTTGATATTACTCAAGTAATGACTCAGGAGAAGTTCATTAGAGGGAAGATTCCAGAATCTGTAGAGTCTGTTTTTGAATAGGTAACAGTTTTGTTAAGAAAAAGTTCGCGGATTACCTTCCAAGTTATAAATTATTGATTTTTCGAAAATATGAAAAATACCGAGCCGAAGAAGGGTAGAAGATGGTGCCCGAGGGCACCACACCATCTAGGGGCACGAGCCCACCCCTGGCCACGCCACCTTATGGTGTGGGCGCCCCGGAGCCCCTCTCCGACTCTTTTTTGACTTGGACTTTCCTTTCGTTATGTATGTTTATGATATTTAACCCCCCGGACCCCCGTGGTCTGTATATCGTTTCCTCGTCGTGTTTCTGTTTCGACCTGTTTCTGCCAGATCTGTTTTCAGTTTTAGAAGCACCATGGCCTCCGTCAAGAACAATAAGGGGAAGGAGCTGATGGAAGATGTTCTCCAAGGCCCTAAACGCAAGAACAAGGATCATGGCGTCAAGAGAGAAGCAAAGAGGACGTCATCAAGCATTGATGGAAGTGTTTCTTCTAGCATGCAGGGACCAAGACCATCAGTACGGGCCTCAGCTCCATCCCTGGAGTAGAGGAAGGCCTTCGAGTCGCTGATGAGTTATGTGAACGTTATCGAGCTTTAAGGATGGAGGTAGAGATTCTTCAAGAGTAGAACGACAGGTTTTGTGAGATCCTGGAGCGTCTCCATGCCTTTCTTGAGAAGAGTGCATCACCACCACCACCGAGGAATTAATTCGTCATTGGTATTGGCATCCCCTTGGCTTGTTCCAAGCTTGGGGAAGTGTCGCGGTATCACACCTTTATCATTCACTTTTTTACCTTTTAGTAAAGTCATATCATGAGTAGAGAATATATCATATAGGATGGTTTGCAGTATGGAAGTATCACTCTTTAGTTGGTTGTATCCCTTGTTTTGAGTTTCCGTAATGAAGTATTAATGAGAAGTTTCATCATTTACTTCCTACACTTTATTTTAGTTTGCAATTTTTATTATATGGTTGATCTTGTTATTAGTATTGGTATCAATTTTGGAGCATCAAGTTAATCTAGTTGGTTTTGGCAAACTTAGCATTGGTCAGTAGCAACAGTACGATGATACTTCACTAGAAAAGAGGGAGTTGCATGTAGATATATTATTCCATGATCTTTCTTTCTTGTTACCTCATAAGCTTAGTATTCTCAAGTAAGATTGTTTATACCTTCAAGGAAGATTGCATGATTGGTTTTATCATATATGTATTTGTTTGTTTTCCCTCAACTCTTATGCTTGCTACCCAGCCTTGCTAGCCAAAACCATGTACTGAGAGGGAATGCTTCTCGTGCATCCAAACCTTGAGCCCCAAAACCTTGGCATTTGTGTTCACCATACCTACCTATATGTGGTATCTCACCGCCACTCCAAGTAAATTGCTTATGTGCTACCTTTAAAACCTTTAAAATTACATCTGTTTTGTGCCCCTGTTTTAGCTCATGAGGACGCAAATAGAGAAAATTTATCTCACTTGTTGATTGGACTTTACACACCTGGATTAGTGGCTTCATCCGCTTATCCAAATGCTAGAAGAGCTAGCAGCGGGGTTCCTAGCCCCAAACATAATAATACAAATTCTCTTCACTATTTTTGCCCCTGATTTATCAGTCAAGGCATAATTATATAAACAAAAGAGAAAGAGGGATGGCCTTCTATACCAATTGCGTCCTTCAATGGGAGCCGCTCTTGTGAAGTCTAGTTGTCTTGTGACGTACTGTATTTTATGTTTGCCATTCGTTGACATAAACATACACCACTCTCAAAATTGTTTTCAATACTCTGTTTATCAAATGAAAAGCTCTAGCACATGAGTTGATCCCTTCTTCCTATGCGAAGGGACTATCTTTTACCTTTATGTTGAGTCAGTAAACCTACTCCTTTCTGTCTTAAGCAAGCATTTGAGTTGTTGTGATCCATCCATCTATATGTTGATTTATTCAATCATGTACTTTATTCTTCCTTGTTTACTACAAATGCTTTTATCTATTGGAATACCACTTTGAAAGTTACCAATATCTGCAAAGAGATTGTTCTAATTGAGCATTATAAACTCTGCAGTATAAGCTCTAGTATAAAGACTCTGTTCAAAGAATAAGTACAATGTTAATTGTTCTCTAACCAAGAACAAAGTTTTCCTTCACCAATTATGATTTCCTTTTGCACCTTTATTGTGATTTCCTCTACTTGTTTCAAGTTTGATTATATGAGAGGAAATTGCTGTCTAAAATTACTTGTTCTTGGTTATAGGTGATGCTTCTTGTCCGTATTTTATTTATCGGCACCTCACTCCATAAACATATGGTCATGTTTACTGAGTTCAGTTTCGCTTGGGAACAACCGAGGTTCTAAGCTTGGGGGGAGTTGATACGTCCATTTTGCATCACTATTTTATATTGTTATTTCTATTATTCATCGATATATTTCATGCTAAGATGCATCACTTATGTTATTTTATCTAATTTTGCATGTTTTATAATTTTTCGAGAAGAAACACCAGGCCAAGAAATCTGATGAAAAAAGCACCATCGAGATACCCTATTTCAAAAGATCAGAAGAAGAGGGGGGACACCGGAGGAGTCTTAGAAGTCCCAAGGAGGAAGCTAGCTAGAAGGGCACCCGGAGGGGGCCACCTGGGGCCCACACCACCGGGCGGCGCGCCCCCTTATGGCCGCCCCTAGGGGTGGTCTGGCCCCCTGGCCCACTCCTGGGTGCCCCCTTTCCCGTACTTGACCTTGTAACACCCGGGGTTTCCCCAATTAGTTTTGTTTGTTTTCTTTTGCATCATCATACATCATGCCATCATGTCATCTGCATGATAAAACTCACCAAACATTTAAAATTTTGCCAATCCTATTTTTTCATAACATCTAAGTTCACTTTCTGGCCTCAAAGCTAATTTTTTAAATAGTGGCAAAACAATCTGTGAAAAATTAATAAAACAAACTCTGGAAAAAAATCTTTTGAAAGAAAGAGAGAGAGCAGGCCACCAGGCCAAAACCAGCCCAGCCCACCTATTTCTCCTCCTTCGTACAGACGAGCACGCAGGAGGCGTGAAGGGGTCCTGTCGCTTTTCCCCTCCAAACCACCACCGCACCAATCCTCACCTGCTCCTCCCTCCTTTATCTACACCAGGATGCCCCTCTCTCCTCCTATGAACCCTAGCTTTTTCCACCTTCCTTCCTCTCTTCCCTGTCCGCCGCCATTCTCCCTTTCTCCTTCCTCCCTCACTGCTTTCTCTGAATTTTCTTCCTGCACCCTAAGAGAGAGAGAGCAGCAACAACACGTACATGTCGCCATGGTCGCCGTCGACCTTACCTGGGTGCGGGAATGGAGCCGCGCCACCGTCCTCTTCCTCTACGCTGGAGATCATGAGCCGAGGCTACCCAGATCGTCCCCGCCATGATCTTCTTCCTCCTTCATCCACAAGCACGTCATGGCCAAGGTCGCCGCCGTCTTCCTCATCTACAGCGCCTCCGTTCGTCCCCGAGCCTTCGGCTGCAGCAGCAACCTCGCAGTGAGCACCCTGTCCGATTCCCGCCGTCTCCCCTCTCCATTCTTTCTGTATTTGTCGCTGCCATCCGCTCTGTATCCTTGTTTTCCACGAACAACCTGAATCTAGTTTTGTGTATGTACCTGTGGTTGATTTGTTGCACGTCCTCTGCCATCTCACCCTCGCTGCACAACACCGCACCCTAGACCCCTCACTCTCCGTTGATATGTTGCACGCACATCATCTCCCGTGCAAAGGAACCAGGAGGCAGAAGGGCTCGCTGGAAATCCGTCGCCGGCCTACCTGTTTCCCAAGTCTGAAGATTTCTTAGAACAGTTCAGTTAACGTCCCAACTTTGTTTCTTTTAGCTCCGATCCGTCATCTATCACAACCAGCGTTCTCGGTCTGGTGGTTAACACCTTGCTCCTGTCCTCGTGAGATCCCAAGTTCAATTCCCATTCATTGCAGAACACTTCTATTTTATTTTCAGGTTTCTGAATTTCTGTCAAATTCAATTAACGTGCCTTGCCTATATCATGTTACGTCTGATCTGTATTCCATCACAACCAGCACGCAAGCCTAGTGGCTAGCCATGAACTCCTACATTGCAAACCGCAGGTCCCTGGTTCAATTCCCCTCCGAAGCGAAATCCTCAGGATTTTATTTTGATTTTTGTCCGGTCCTGGAGCTGAAAGCCTGCACTCTGTTTCGTCTAAAAATTCAGTTAACGCTGGCAATTATATTCATTTGCTGTCAGATCCCATCTCACACACAACTAGTTCTGTAGCCTACTGGTAGCAGGCTTGCTGCTTCATCAGTGGATACCCAAGTTCGAATCCTTGTCCATGGTATTTAAATACCTCTTTTTGTTGCTCTCCCAGATCCAGTCGGTTTGCTTTCAGACCCCTGGCCTTTTCTATTTTTGTACCGGAGCCCTTCATTCTGCTGTTTCCATCACGAGCACGTCCCTGCAAATTTCAGAAAGCACCCCCCCAACTTCAAGTGTCTATATCTTTTTTGTTACTAATACAAATAATGCAAACTTTATGTCTATTTCGATCAGAAAAATGCAAGGAATATTAATATGTCATCCATGTTCATGTTTGCATCTCTCATCTTGCATTTTAGTAGTGTTATGCATGTCCACCTAAATAATAAATATGGGATGTGTTGGGGTAATTACTTTAAATAATGCCCTATTCCATTTAATCCTGTTTAGCTCACCTATTTATTGTTCTCCATGTTAATCAACATTTAACATTCATGGTTAAATAAACAACTTGAACCAATAATTATTTTTCCGGACTCCGATTCCAATTAAATTGTCTAAATTGCATTTTGCGTTGCATCTCGCATGTCATGCATATAAAATAGGATCATGCTGGATCTTTTGCCGTAGTAGTAATTGTTGCATCCGGTGTTTGTTCTAGTTCGTTGCTTCTTCGCGGATAGGACGTCGAGATGATGTGAGCACCGACAAGTTCTTCGGATGTACCTCTACTTGCTGGATCTCAGGCAAGTATACTCACTTGCTACCCATGTTGCCTTTCCTCACTTGTTACCGATTCTTTCCGTTGTCTTTATGCTAGCCTTATGATTCGATGCTTGTGTCTCGATCCTATCATATGTTTACCTTGCAACCATGATATAGCCTTCCTTCCACTTCCGATTAACTGTTGTTTGTTTACCTTGTTGGCCCTCGTGTCGTAGTTGCATGCTTAGTGTTGTTTGCGCTCAAGTCTTGTTGTCCGTCTTATCACCTGTTTAGTTTGATAGTTGGGTTTCAACTTAATCAACAACATGTTAATGTTTTGGGGAATAATAATTTGATGATATGGCACCGGCAGGAGGCCCGGCGTGGTTTTGAGGCCTGCTAGTGTCGAACTTAATTAGGAAAAGGGTCTTGTCCTCCGATCCATGATGAGCGCACTAACCGCATGTGGGAAGCGTGTATGGGCGCCCCCCGCAATTCTGATTTCGATTCGCATCTCGTCCAAATCGCCACACTTAGTTCGGGCTTTCCATTTGATGCATGCATATGCAGGTGCGAACCCTTGGCGCCAGGGTGGAACTTTTGTAGTCGGCATTTAGGGCGGCGTGGTCTTAGAGTGCTATGAGGGCCTCCCCTTTTCTTCGTGGGGGCTCGATTAGCCGCGCATGCACAACACGTGGTTCTTTGGGCTTGATGCGAAGACGAGTTGGGTTGTGTTGAGTGCCTCGCTTGGTGGAAGTGCATTTCCATCTGGCGGGTTATTCTTACGTGCACGGCCAAATTGGTGCATCCCTGCAGGGTTAATCTTCTCGAGAAGCCGTGTTGTCCGCGGTTATGGATGACTTGGTGAAAGTGCTGGCTAACAAGTACTCAGACAACTTACACTTAACGATGATAACTTGACTAGTAATATAGATTACCTCCACCATAAAAATGAATGTCACCTTAATCAACAGTGTGAGTTTCCTTGGGTTGCTTCCTTAGTAGGGGGTAACACTCGATGGGTATTGTTTGGTGAGTAGTTATAGTTGGTTTTGTCGCGCTCTCTTATCCCTCTCTAATAGCCAGAAGTTGTAGCGTGTCTCTCTAGTTGTTGGTGCTGCCCGCCGCCGCTTCTTTGCGCTACCCCCTTTTCTTTCCGTTGTACCCAAAGTATTTGTATCTTGTGATGATTGGTTACGCTGGTATCTTGTGAGTATGGTTTATCCACTTGCCAGTACTTAATAGTACTGACCCACGAATCCTTTTCGGGGCTGCATATTCCACATTGCAGTCAACAGGTTTGAAGTCTGACGACGTTAGCTTGGGAATCCCTCCGGCTTGGCCTGGGCAGGGATTGGACGCCATCGGTTATCTTCAGGACTCTTAGTCCAATTTGTATCTTGTCCGTAGTCGGATATTTTTGTCTTCCGCTGTTATTTGGATCTTTGTATTGTATAAGTTGTATTCTTGACTCGTTTGAGTCGTCTTGTATATATCTCTTCTGTTGTTGTGGAATATTCGTGAATTGTTGTAATGTTATCACAAGTGGCAACCTGGAATCGGTTATTATGTGGATTTTGGCGGAAATGCTGAAATCTACATAGTGCCCGATCCCGAGGCGTCACAGTTGGTATCAGAGCATGGTTCCGATTCCCAATGTTGTTTCGGTACGAATGGTTGTCGAAGCAACGGGTCCGCAAAGCCTGTAGGATAACCTCGCTAACGGTCGTGTTTGTAGAGTGTCAAACTATTTGTGCTAAACCTATGTTGAAAATATCTGAATAGGATTCTTATTTTCTCCTCATCTCTACTCTGCTTCTCCTCTACCTTATTTGTTTTGGAGTCTCCTCTCCTATCTATCTTTCAAAGTGTTAGGCTTCTACGTGGGTGGACGTTCTCTTAGCCTTTAAACCTAATAGGTTCGATCTCCGGAAGATCTCTCAACGGAAGAACATCGTCATCGACGTGAGCAAGAATCTCTTGTTAGTGGTGTCGAGAAGATCAACCATGCAACCGAAGACTCGATAGCTCCGACTTCTCCCCTCCCCCGTGGTTGTGAGCGGATTGCGAGGGCGCAATCCCTTGTTAGTGGTGTCGTCTGTAACACCCGGGGTTTCCCCAATTAGTTTTGTTTGTTTTCTCTTGCATCATCATGCATCATGCCTGTAACATCCCAAGTATGAAAAATAAGCCTTTAGAATGTCTGCTCTCTGTTATTTTATGTTTTGCATCATGACATCATGTTGATTGCAATTGTTTTGCTTGTTTTCCTTTTGTTTTCCTCTGTTTTCATTTGTTTTCCAACTGTTTTCCTTTGTTTTCTATTTGAATTTCAAACCAAAATTCAAACCTTTTGTTTCATCCTTGTGATGTTACAATTTCCAAAATGATATTTCAAATCAAAACAATCAATTGTTTCCATTAAAGTTGTAATTTCAAACTATTGTTTTGTTTCTATCAAAAATTCATTTAATACCAAACCCCTTTCAAAATCAATTAATTTCCAAAACAACAACCCTTTTGAAAGTTATGAAAATTGCAAAACCATTCAATCAATTGTTTCCATTAAATCCCTAAGGTTCAACTATTTAAAATTGTGGTTTTAATAGTTCACTTAATCCAAATGTTGTTCAAATTCAAACAAAACTCCAAACAGCAACCCTTTGGAATTATTGCAATTTACCAAAACAAAGTTAAGCAATTTGAAATTATGAAAATTACCAAACAATTCTTTCACTTGTTTCCAATTAAACTTGAATTTAAAAAAAAACTTAAATGCTTAAGTTAAGTTAATCAATTAATATTAAATTCCCTTCAAATTTCAAATAAATTGCAAGCAACACTTAATTTCTAATCTTTTGGTAAAACAAAACTTGCAAGTTGTTGCTGCTACTTAAAATAAGCATTATCAAATTTTTGCCCTAAAATTTTTAACCCTAAACCCTCTCTTTTTCTTCCTTTTCCAATCAGCAAAAAAATAAATAAAACAGAATCAAAGAATAAAAAAAAAAGCAAAGGGAGAGAGAGGTAGCAGGCCCAACTCCCCCTGAGCCCACCAAACCAGCGAAGGCCCAGTCACCCTTCTTCTTCGTACGGCTCCTCATCGGAGGGGAACACGTCGACAATTGCGGTGATTAACGGACAGCAGCTGCCTCCCCCCCTTAAATCTCTCCACCATGAGCTCTCTGCGTACCCTAGACCCTCCTCAGCCCTACTCCTTCTCCCATCGCCGCCAGTTTCCCATCTCCTCCACCTCCCTCTCTCTCTGATACTTCTCTGCAACCACCTGCTGCCATGGCCGGAGTTCGTCGAGGTTTAGGTGTGGTTTGTGGTCACCGTCAAGGGCAGCCCGCCGCGGGAATGGAACGCCCTAGCCTTCCTCGTCCTCCTCGCGTCCACGGCGTGGCCCGAACCGCACCGTGGCGCCGCCGCCATCTTCCCCAAGTCGCCGTCGCCCCTCTGCTCGAGCGCTGCTCCGCCTCGATCGTTGTCCGCTCGACAACCGCGGTGAGCTCCTCGCCCCTCGACCGCCTCCTTCCCTCTCGCTCCCCTCTCTCTCCCTTGGCCGCACACCCCTCGATCACCCGCAGCGCCCCACCGCACGGCCGCGGCAGCAGGCAGCGAACCCCCGGCGGCCATCCCTCTGTCGAGGTGCAGTACCGATCTGAGGTCCAGTCGACTGCCCAAAATTTTCAATTAACGCTCGAAACAGAAGCATATCCCCCCTCGCCACCCCTTCCTGACAAGAACTCGCAGCAGCCGCAGTGGTTAGCTGCTCTACGCGCTAGCCAGAGGTGGGGGGATCGAATCCCACCCCCCACGGGATTAATTCCCATTTTTTTCTTTTATTCCTTCACAACTCAAACAAGTCCCTAATCACAGCCAGGTCACTGCTATTACTTGTAGGCCCTGTTTAATGTTTTTCTAAGTCCCTAGAGGTAATAAAAATGGCAGATTTGCACCCTAATCTTGTAAAATGCATAACTAAATCATTTTAACTCCAAATTTAACTTTTTAAATATGTTTTCAATACCAAATTAAATGCTCTACCCAAATATAATTTTTTTTTACTGTTTTGAATATTTTAAATTGGTGAAATATTTGAATTCTTGTTTAATTCACTTAATTTTGCAAAATTCATAACTTGGGCATAAAAACTCCAAATTCAACAAACTAAATATGTTTTCCAATAAATTTTTCATGTACTTTCCAAATATAAATTTTGTTTGCTGTTTTGAATAATTTAAATTGCTGAAAACAACTGTTTCTTAATTATTGCATTTAAACCACCTTTCCAAATATAAATTTTGTTTGCTGTTTTTCCTTTTGTTTTCCTCTGTTTTCATTTGTTTTCCAACTGTTTTCCTTTGTTTTCCTTTGTTTTCTATTTGAATTTCAAACCAAAATTCAAACCTTTTGTTTCATCCTTGTAATGTTACAATTTCCACCTTTCCAAATATAAATTAAACCACCGCGGTGATATAAATTAATGTTTTTCTAAGTCCCTAGAGGTAATAAAAATGGCAGATTTGCACCCTAATCTTGTAAAATGCATAACTAAATCATTTTAACTCCAAATTTAATTCCACCCCCCACGGGATTAATTCCCATTTTTTTCTTTTATTCCTTCACAACTCAAACAAGTCCCTAATCACAGCCAGGTCCCCGCTATTACTTCTAGGCCATGTTTAATTTTTTTCTAAGTCCCTAGAGGTAATAAAAATGGCAGATTTGCGTCCTAATCTTGTAAAATGCATAACTAAATCATTTTAACTCCAAATTTAACTTTTTAAATATGTTTTCAATACTAAATTAAATGCTCTACCCAAATATAAAATTTGTTTACTGTTTTGAATATTTTAAATTGGTGAAATATTTGAATTCTTGTTTAATTCACTTAATTTTGCAAAATTCATAACTTGGGCATAAAAATTCCAAATTCAACAAACTAAATATGTTTTCCAATCAATTTTTCATGTACTTTCCAAATATAAATTTTGTTTGCTGTTTTGAATAATTTAAATTGCTGAAAACAACTGTTTCTTAATTATTGCATTTAAAATTGCCAAAATAATAACTTGCTCATTTTAAATCCAATTTCAACAAATGAAATATGTTTTCCATGCAAAATTAAACCACCTTTCCAAATATAAAATTTGTTCCATGTTTTGAATAATTAAAATTGGTTAAATGATTTAAATCTTGTTTAATTCATTTAATATTGCTAAATTCATAACTTGATCAAATCAAATTCTTTTGGGACATATAAAATATGTTTTCAAACCATAAAAGCATAACCTTTTCAAATATGAACTTCACTCAATGTTTTGCACAAATAAAAATTCAAAATAAGTTCATGTTTGAATTAAATTCATTTCAATCCTGCTTAAACTTGTTTAATTCATAAATAATTTATTTGAAATCCTTTTTCAACAAGTGAAACATGCAATCCACCTAAAATTGTGTGTTATTATCAAATATGAACTTTGTTATCTGTTTTGAACAATTAAACTTGATGAAAACAACAAATGCTTGTGTAACCCCTTTAAGGAACCAAAATTCCAAAACTTAATAAACAAATTCCCAACTTGTTAAACCTTATTTCCAATTGATTCTATTGTTGTTATTTTGCTGTTTTCCTCATCCATGCATCATGCTAATTCACTTACACATGATGATTAGTTGTAGAACAATTAATTCAACCATAATTCATGGGCTTTCCATATGCAATCCAAATTGCATGTGGGTCCATTTAATTATGTTATGTTACCATGTCAACTAGTTATTTTGATGCATCAATTAAATGGTCATGCATCATCCCATGTTTGTGCACTATGCCATGATATTGATTGTTTGTTCTCTGCGTTGTTTGTTTGCTTCTTCTCGGATATACGACGACGTTGAGACCGACGATTCTTACGACACCCCCTTCTAAGGAGTTAGCTCAGTACCAGGCTACTGGGTTTGCAGGCAAGTATTCACTCACATGAACCATCGTGTTCCTTTCAACATTGGATACCGATACTTTTCCGTTGTCTATTCTGCTAGCCCTATGAATAGTTGCTTCTGTTACGAACCTATCACCTGTATCCTTTAACCCTGATATTGCCTCACCTCCATACCTATAACCTTTTGCTTGTTGCCCGTGTCTTACTAGCATGCTTAGGGTTGTTTTGCTCGAGTCTGTTACCCGTTACTTTCTGTTACTATTTCTATTATGTCCTGGGGGCTCGATGTTTAATCAATGAATCATGCTAATGTTATTGTTAAATAATAATTTGATGATAAGGCACCGGCAGGAGGCCCTGCGTGGTTTTGAGGCCTGCTAGTGTCGACTCTAATAGGAAAAGGGTCTTGTCTACTGATCCATGATGAGCGCACTAACCGCATGTGGGAAGCGAGTATGGGCGCCCCCCTCAATTTGATTCGATTCGCATCTCGTCCAAATCGCCTCATTTAGTTCGTGTTTTCCATTTGCCGCATGCATGTTTTTGCGAGCCCAGCGCAGGGTGGAACTTTTGTAGTCGGCATATAGGGGGACACGTTCTTAGAGTGCTATGAGGGTCCCCTTTCTTTGGGGATCGACTAGCCGTGCGCTGAAGGTGCTTTGGGCTTGATGCGGAGAAGAGTTGAGTTGTGTTGAGTACCTCGCTTGGTGGGTTGATCCCCCGTCTGGCGGGTTACTCTTACGTGTACGGCCAAATTGGTGCACCCCTGCAGGGATAAATCTTCTCGAGAAGCCGTGTTTTCCGCGGTTATGGATTACTTGGTGAAAGTACTGGCTAACAAGTACTCAGGACAACTTAAACCTAATGATTAACAACCTTACACCCAATGATTAACAACTTGACTAGTAATAGGCTTATTGACACAACAATCTGAACCAACATTAATCCAACTGTGTGAGTTATCCTCGGATTGCTTCTTTGGATAAGGGGCGAGGTCCAGGATGGGTTTGTTTGTTGGTTAGTTGTAGTTGGTTACGATACGCGATCTTATCTCCTTTCTGTTAGCCGGAAGTGGTAGTAACTCTGTAGTTGGTTAGAGCAGCCAGTTGTAGCATCTTTTATATCCCCTTCCTTCCGTTGAACCCAAAGCATCTGTGCTTGGTGTTGACGGGCTACACTTTGGTGAACTGTGAGTCTTGCTTGCCAGTATGTTTAAGTACTGACCCCTTTGGGGCTGTGGTTTCCGCAGACTACGTTTCCGAGGATCTACATGGTGGCTACTACGTGGAGTATGACGAGACTGCTGACGAGTAGATAGCGGACCCGGGCAGGATCCGAGACTTCATGGATGGGCTCCGTCTTTTCGTTTCCGGCCTCTTAGGCCTATTTGGATCTTGTCTGTACTCAGACATGTTGAATGCTTCCGCTGTGATGTAATGATGATATGTTGGGACATGTGTCCTCTGGATGATTGTATTTGCTATCTCTGCTCTAATGAGAGCTATTTGCAACTTATTTCAATCTTTTGTGTCGTAGAGATCTGTTGTGATATCACTTGTTCAAACGCCGTTGACGTACCATGTGTGTATGGTTTGAAGTACGTCAATGGAAGTATCCTGATTTCTATGGGATGGTTTACGTCGACGCTGAACAAATAGGGGGTGGTTGTCACACATACGTGTGTTGGCCTACTCGTAAGAGGACGCGGGTGCCGGTAAGCCCCGTAATCCAATCTACTACTGTTCAACGGAACGGCGAGTATCCTTTAGAAGTCCGGGTGCGACAATGCCATCATGTCATCTGCATGAT
Organism: Alopecurus myosuroides; assembly: GCA_028641055.1. NCBI lineage: Eukaryota > Viridiplantae > Streptophyta > Magnoliopsida > Poales > Poaceae > Alopecurus > Alopecurus myosuroides. Next base: position 111,434,753 of record CM054059.1, on the reverse strand, counting down.
AAAACTCACCAAACATTTAAAATTTTGCCAATCCTATTTTTTCATAACATCTAAGTTCACTTTCTGGCCTCAAAGCTATTTTTTTAAATAGTGGCAAAACAATCTGTGAAAAATTAATAAAACAAACTCTGGAAAAAAAATCTTTTGAGAGAAAGAGAGAGAGGAGGCCACCTGGCCAAAACCTGCCCAGCCCACCTATTTCTCCTCCTTCGTACGGACGAGCACGCAGGAGGCGTGAAGGGGTCCTGTCGATTTTCCCCTCCAAACCACCACTGCACCAATCCTCACCTGCTCCTCCCTCCTTTATCTACACCAGGATGCCCCTCTCTCCTCCTATGAACCCTAGCTTTTTCCACCTTCCTTCCTCTCTTCCCTGTCCGCCGCCATTCTCCCTTTCTCCTTCCTCCCTCACTGCTTTCTCTTAATCTTCTTCCTGCACCCTAAGAGAGAGAGCAGCAACAACACGTACATGTCGCCATGGTCGCCGTCGACCTTACCTGGATGCGGGAATGGAGCCGCGCCACCGTCCTCTTCCTCTACGCTGGAGATCATGAGCCGAGGCTACCCAGATCGTCCCCGCCATGATCTTCTTCCTCCTCCATCCACAAGCACGTCATGGCCAAGGTCGCTGTCGTCTTCCTCATCTACAGCGCCTCCGTTCGTCCCCGAGCCTTCGGCTGCAGCAGCAACCTCGCAGTGAGCACCCTGTCCGATTCCCGCCGTCTCCCCTCTCCATTATTTCTGTATTTGTCGCTGCCATCCGCTCTGTATCCTTGTTTTCCATGAACAACCTGAATCTAGTTTTGTGTATGTACCTGTGGTTGATTTGTTGCATGTCCTCTGCCATCTCACGCTCGCTGCACAACACCGCACCCTAGACCCCTCACTCCCCGTTGATATGTTGCACGCACATCATCTCCCGTGCAAAGGAACCAGGAGGCAGAAGGGCTCGCTGGAAATCCGTCGCCGGCCTACCTGTTTCCCAAGTCTGAAGATTTCTTAGAACAGTTCAGTTAACGTCCCAACTTTGTTTCTTTTAGCTCCGATCCGTCATCTATCACAACCAGCGTTCTCGGTCTGGTGGTTAACACCTTGCTCCTGTCCTCGTGAGATCCCAAGTTCAATTCCCATTCATTGCAGAACACTTCTATTTTATTTTCAGGTTTCTGAATTTCTGTCAAATTCAATTAACGTGCCTTGCCTATATCATGTTACGTCTGATCTGTATTCCATCACAACCAGCACGCAAGCCTAGTGGCTAGCCATGAACTCCTACATTGCAAACCGCAGGTCCCTGGTTCAATTCCCCCCCGAAGCGAAATCCTCAGGATTTTATTTTGATTTTTGTCCGGTCCTGGAGCTGAAAGCCTGCACTCTGTTTTGTCTAAAAATTCAGTTAACCTTGGCAATTATATTCATTTGCTGTCAGATCCCATCTCACACATAACTAGTTCTGTAGCCTACTGGTAGCAGGCTTGCTGCTTCATCAGTGGAGACCCAAGTTCGAATCCTTGTCCATGGTATTTAAATACCTCTTTTTGTTGCTCTCCCAGATCCAGTCGGTTTGCTTTCAGACCCCTGGCCTTTTCTATTTTTGTACCGGAGCCCGTCATTCTGCTCTTTCCATCACGAGCACGTCCCTGCAAATTTCAGAAAGCACCCCCCAACTTCAAGTGTCTATATCTTTTGTTTTACTAATCCAAACAATGCAAACTTTATGTCTATTTCGATCAGAGAAATGCAAGGAATATTAATATGACATCCATGTTCATGTTTGCATCTCTCATCTTGCATTTTAGTAGTGTTATGCATGTCCACCTAAATAATAAATATGGGATGTGTTGGGGTAATTACTTTAAATAATGCCCTATTCCATTTAATCCTGTTTAGCTCACCTATTTATTGTTCTCCATGTTAATCAACATTTAACATTGATGGTTAAATAAACAACTTGAACCAATAATTATTTTGTCCGGACTCCGGTTCCGATTAAATTGTCTAAATTGCATTTTGCGTTGCATCTCGCATGTCATGCATATAAAATAGGATCATGCTGGATCTTTTGCCGTAGTAGTAATTGTTGCATCCGGTGTTTGTTCGTTGCTTCTTCGCGGATAGGAGGTCGAGATGATGTGAGCGCCGCCAAGTTCTTCGGATGTACCTCTACTTGCTGGATCTCAGGCAAGTATACTCACTTGCTACCCATGTTGCCTTTCCTCACTTGTTACCGATTCTTTCCGTTGTCTTTATGCTAGCCTTATGATTCGATGCTTGTGTCTCGATACTATCATATGTTTACCTTGCAACCATGATATAGCCTTCATTCCACTTCCGATTAACTGTTGTTTGTTTACCTTGTTGGCCCTCGTGTCGTAGTTGCATGCTTAGTGTTGTTTGCGCTCAAGTCTTGTTGTCCGTCTTATCACCTGTTTAGTTTGATAGTTGGGTTTCAACTTAATCAACAACATGTTAATGTTTTGGGTAACAATAATTTGATGATAAGGCACCGGCAGGAGGCCCGGCGTGGTTTTTCTAGTGTCGAACTTAATTAGGAAAAGGGTCTTGTCCTCCGATCTATGATGAGCGCACTAACCGCATGTGGGAAGCGTGTATGGGCTCCCCCCGCAATTCTGATTTCGATTCGCATCTCGTCCAAATCGCCACACTTAGTTCGGGCTTTCCATTTGATGCATGCATATGCAGGTGCGAACCCTTGGCGCCAGGGTGGAACTTTTGTAGTCAGCATTTAGGGCGGCGTGGTCTTAGAGTGCTATGAGGGTCCCCCTTTTCTTCGTGGGGGCTCGATTAGCCGCGCACGTACATCACGTGGTTCTTTGGGCTTGATGCGAAGACGAGTTGGGTTGTGTTGAGTGCCTTGCTTGGTGGAAGTGCATTTCCATCTGGCGGGTTATTCTTACGTGTACGGCCAAATTGGTGCATCCCTGCAGGGTTAATCTTCTCGAGAAGCCGTGTTGTCCGCGGTTATGGATGACTTGGTGAAAGTGCTGGCTAACAAGTACTCAGACAACTTACACTTAACGATGATAACTTGACTAGTAATATAGATTACCTCCACCATAAAAATGAATGTCACCTTAATCAACAGTGTGAGTTTCCTTGGGTTGCTTCCTTAGTAGGGGGTAACACTGGATGGGTATTGTTTGGTGAGTAGTTATAGTTGGTTTTGTCGCGCTCTCTTATCCCTCTCTAATAGCCGGAAGTTGTAGCGTGTCTCTCTAGTTGTTGGTGCTGCCCGCCGCCGCTTCTTTGCACTACCCCCTTTTCTTTCGGTTGTACCCAAAGTATTTGTATCTTGTGATGATTGGTTACACTGGTATCTTGTGAGTATGGTTTATCCACTTTCCAGTACTTAATAGTACTGACCCACGAATCCTTTTCGTGGCTGCATATTCCACATTGCAGTCAACAGGTTTGAAGTCTGACGATGTTAGCTTGGGAATCCCTCGGCTTGGCCTGGGCAGGGATTGGACGCCATCGGTTATCTTCAGGACTCTTAGTCCAATCTGTATCTTGTCCGTAGTCGGATATTCTTGTCTTCCGCTGTTATTTGGATCTTTTTATTGTATAAGTTGTATTCTTGACTCGTTTGAGTCGTCTTGTATATATCTCTTCTGTTGTTGTGGAATATTCGTGAATTGTTGTAATGTTATCACAAGTGGCAACCTGGAATCGGTTATTATGTGGATTTTGGCGGAAATGCTGAAATCTGCATAGTGCCCGATCCCGGGGCGTCATAGACCCCGAGGGAACCCTAAGCCCCAGGAAATCATCAAAGAAATATTATGCCGCCGCCTTGGGGCGGAAAACAACAAAGAGAGAAAAGCTCTCCGGCAGGGAGAAATCTGCTGAGGAAATTCCTCCCCGAAGAGGGGGAATAATCGCCATCGTCACCTGTCATCACTCCGGACATCATCAAGATCGTCATCGTCATCATCATCGCCACTAGCACCATCACCCTCATCATCCACCTTCATCCCGCTGTAACAATTAGGGGTCTTTACCGTTGTTCTTCACTAGATCTCTCTCCCGGTGTGGGTTACTTGTTAGTAGTTGATGCTTGTGAGATTTATCGGTGTTTACACTTTATGACCAGATTGTTATTATCCATTGATAAGTCATAAACATATCCTTAATTTCTGATGTTCCATATTGTTTCCTACATGTTTGGTATACACATTATGTCGGATATATGCCAATTAGGTGTATGTCTGGCATTGTCCTAAAAGCTGGATTACGAGGGTGGCCCAGAGGCAATGGAACATAGTCCATTGGGCGGCCCAGTAAGTTGACGCGCAGGAAGCCGGATTCTAGAAGAACCCGGACCACGACCCAAAGTGGTACGGCTTGGAGGAGAAAGCGGATTCCTTACTTTCCAAGTTAGATACTTTCCGTAGTCTTCTAGGTTTCCTTTCTATAGGCCTTAGTCCAGCTATCTATATAAAGCTGGACAGGACAAAGAACAGACAGACAATTTAGCTAGAAGACAACTCGCCGAGAAGTTGATCCTCACCGAGTTAGCGAAACCATACTCACATTGTACTTTGTATACTTCAGGCTTCAGCCCTGATTTAGTGATATTGTAGGAGTAGGAACACCGCCTAGTTGAGTCGTACCGAACCTGGGTAAAACTCGGTGTTCTTGTTTGTCGTGTTATCACGCCCCCCCCCCCCCCCCGTGGTTCTACCAGTAGGTCATGGCACCTCCGTGTATGAACTCTACTACGATGTCTCGACAGTTGGCGCCCATCGCGAGTCACGTTTCGATCGGGAATACTCGGTGGAATCGGTAGCTCAATTACTTTTGAAAGCCTGCAATTCGATGGAAACGTCAGATTCTTCCTCAATAATGGATCGTATATGCCGGCACGAAATCATCTGGTAAGTGCCTGCGTTTTAACGATTGGATCTATTAATATTTTTATCATTTTAACATCAGAAACTATGGGATTCTGTTGTGGAAGTAATTTTATCCCACCCTCTCTATGCCCAATAGATGAAGGATTCAATGCCGGATTCTGCTCAGATCTGCCCTATTCAGACATAGGAGCAGATCAAGCTTCCATACATGCACACCGCCAAAATACATCTGGATTTGCCGCCTCCTTGGAGATGCCTGCAATCAAATCCCACTTCATTGGTATGGTGTAGTCTGAGATCGCTGAAAACACGGAAGATGACAATCCCGTTGAAAAGGCAGAAAATCATGATCCGATAGAAAAAGTGGAAGATCCGACATCCGCCAATGACTCGACGAGCTCGGAAGCCAACTCTGTATTAGCTGCCATAGAATCAAGGTTGGAGTCGAAACACGGATATGAAGACATAGATTCCAAAGATGAGATGAAGACGCTTTCGAAAGAAAGGTTTAATCTATGCAAGGGAGATTTTACGAAGTACTCATGGCAAAAACGACTGAAAATTCGGATCCTGAGGAAGATGAAGATCCCAAAACACCTCCGCCAGATGAGGAAAAACGGGATGGCGAAGCTAGTCCAACGTACCCTGATGTCAGAGAATTGACGGAGGAAGAACCTAGAAAGAAACCTCCTTCTTCCAAAAAAAGAAGACTGCTAAGAAACTCTAGTATAAACTCCAGAAGAAAAAGATGGGAAATTGGCAGACATTGCCAACAAAAACCTGGAAGTAAGAGGAGGAAGCAGTGTCAAACCTGCGGAGAAGAAAAAGAATGAAATCCCCGTTCCTCAAATGTCGGAACGGGATGAAATTTATTTGATTCAAACCCCGGTGGCACGAGACGAGTCCCCGGAAGTGCTGGAAGTCGGTGACAAGCTATACAGTGGTACCAGCAACATCTATTCCGCGCTCGGGAAAACCTCATCAAAACCCATGCTAACGTTAAACTGCAGCAGGAAGAAACAGAGGAATACGAGAGAAGGAATAGATCTGGAATTAAACCTACGCGGTTACCCAGAATCTCAAAAGAGGATGAACTTCCAGCAAGAAAGAGGTTTGAAACCCTTCTTGGCAAAGGCAGGTTAATGACACTAATGCCAAGGGCGAACGCATAAACAAAACCGCAGCCAAAAACGCAGAAGCCGCGTTCGCCATCCTTAATGACGATATGTACTCCAATGACGAAAAACTTCAGGGAGTGTATGCTTTCCTAGGAAAAGCATTACAGCAGCAACAACGAGGGCATGCAAGATCAGGGAAGTTACATGATGACTCAACTCTATGCAAAACTGCCACATGTGCCGCTGGAGCACCTGGACCTGGTGTGTTGGGAATATGCCCTAGACGCAATCATGTATGATGTAATTCCCAATGTATTCATAAAGTTCTTCAGTCGTCCTTGTTTTGAACATCTGATACATGTCATTGAATATGTGATTCGATTGTGGAAATATGTATTCATGTTGTTCATGCTAAATTGTCCTTGGTCATTAAGGTTGTGCTGGACACACACCCTAGACTAATATGAGTGTTGGCTGATGACTCGGTTCCACTTGTCATGGGCATGGCGATACTATTCCAACGTTCACACACTTGGCTAAAGACTTTAGCAAGTCGGACTGACCCATATTGAGATGCAACAAGTAAGTAGTCATTTGCATGTCTCAATCAATGTAATCCTTAGACTTGAGATTGTCGCACAATCCGAGTTATGAATCACCGACTTAGATTCTGTCAAACATTCTTCCGTGACAAAGCAGTTATAAAGGCAGAGTTCGGGTCGAATGAGAAGCAAGCTGCATGATGTGGATAATTAAGATGGGATTTTGCCCCTCCGACTGGAGAGATATTCTCTGGGCCCTCTCGAGTGATGTGATTCCGGAAGCATGGCCATGCGCGACTCAATTAAGTGTTAACTAGGTCCATTGACTAAGAGTTAGTCAGATGAATCATATATCACAGACCGAGAAGATAGTTGAGCTATTTAAGGGATGACGATAATTCGCCTATAGTTTGACAAGGTTTATCGTGAGGCAAAAGGGACTCAGATGAAAGTCACATGGGAAGGTATGTCGTCATGACTCTATGGCACTTGGGAGTCGGCACGTTCTGCTAGGAGCCGCTACCGATTGATCGATTGGGAGTCGGACTCCAATCGTGTCCAAGTCGCCATGAGCCTACAGGGTCGCACACTTAAGAGCGGGAGCAAGTATATTGGTCGGGTTGGACTCGAACCGGAAATGTAGTTGGACTCACAGAGGGAATGGGCCACAAGCGTTGTGCAGCCCACTCCCACTCGCTATATAAGAGGGACATAGGTTGCCCAACGCGCAATAGTTTCCACTCCCATGCGTTGGGAACCCTAGCCCCACTCAGCCCAGCCGCCGCACCGGACCTAGCAGTCCGCCGTCGAAGCTCCTCCTCGTACGTGTGGATACCGGCAGTGGTTTTTTTACGTTCAGCACTTCAACGATCACAGGATTGTATCGGCTAGATCGGATCATGGGACATCACTGCATCGACGTGCTTCATCGATAATCCACACCTACGCGTCTAGTGGTAATCCTCGTGGCCTTCTACCTCGGCTAGATCTTGGAAGTACCGCGTAGAAAAGTTTTGTTTATCTCTACGCGTTCCTACAGTGGTATCAGAGCGGTAGTTTCTGGTTTTAGGCCCGTGATCTGCACATATGTGATATGTAGTTAGCGTTAGATTGGATCTAATTGTTGTTTTGGTGGTCGTTCTATGAGATATATCAGTTTTGTACAAGGTTGATTGGATCAATCGTACTCGGGGGTTAATGGAGGATATGGTTTCCGTGATCATACTGCTAAGGTCGTGGAACAACTTACCCCTACCGGCCGGTTTCCGCCATCGGGGTATACCATGACATATAAATCCAGTTGCGGTGATCGAAGATCAAAGAGTTTGGTCGAATCGGAATACGGATCAGATTTGGGTAAAACTGTTTTATCCGATGAAGAAATCCATGTTCGGAATGCAGATGAGATCTGCGTTTTCCAAAATCGTAGGGCGCCTTAGATGTCATTACGAGTTTCACAATGCCGGTAGATATCGTTTCTATGCATAACTTGTTTTTGCAGGATGTTGTGAATGGTATGGCTTATGTGCATGTGATGTGTGTAATTCTTACGTGATCTGAGTATCATAATTTTGTCAGCCGGCTGGAGCCTAGGTGCTGTCATTTTATTGTATAATGGTCTGCGTGTCGGATTCTCTATGTAATTTTTCATTTACTAGCTAGTGCAGCTTTTTGGAGAACCCGGATGACATGCAAGTCAATGTACAAGTCGGCTACATGGAGTAAGATGGCACGTGACAAGAGTTGGCACGAGTCGACTTACAAGCTTTGTGGAGATGGAGATCACCATGAAGAGACCCATACCGTTTCACATTATAATTGCTTTATTTGTGTTATTGTTATGTCTCATTTTACCTCTATTTAGATAGTTGGTAGATTTTAATCCCTCAAAGAAGGTCTAGTCGGTCGCCCCGCCAGTGCTGCACCATCACAAGTCGTACATTCTTGGTAGTGGGCTCATAAAATTGAGGTGCTACCAATTCTTTCCGATTAGGTGGGTTTGAGTCGGACTCTTACAGCGGAAGTACTTGGTAAGGTAGACGATTCCATCACAACGGTTGTGGGGCTCGGGGCAAGGTAGGTTGAGAGCCGGGGCATGTGATGCCACCCGACTAACAGGAGTCGTATTGGATATGATTGGCAAGGTGTTGCCTACCTAGATCACTTGACGGCTAGCGGTGATGCTAAAGCTGGCTAGTCGGCTTGCTTATTTAGGATCTTGAATCACTTAGCAACCATCGGAGGGGTGTTGGTTCTAGTGGGAGCATACGTATTAAAGCGTTTAATATGCCTGCTCTTTTATGAATACATGTCTTAAGTGTTTTGCATATTTTCTATTGTAGATCAATGGCACCTAGCAAACTTCCTCAGTTGTCCACTTTTGCGTTGAGGTCAATACTAGAGAAAGATAAGCTTAATGGAACCAATTTCACCAACTGGTATCGTAATCTGAGGATAGTCCTCAAGCATGACAAGAAAGATCATGTTCTAGACACTCCACTTCCAGATGAGCCTGATGATGATGCGACAGTCGCTGTCATGAATGCCTACCGTAAGACTAGAGATGAGTCTACGAAAATTAGCTGTCTTATGTCTGCACACATGGAACCAGACTTGCAGCAGTAGATCGAGAATGTTGAGGCCTACGATATGATCGAAAGCCTCAAAAGTATGTTCTAGGCTCAGGCAAAGACCGAGAGGTATCAAGTCTCTCAAGTTTTGCTGGGCTGTAAGCTCAAAGACAGCGATCTACTGAGTCCGCATGTAATCAAGATGAATGGTTACGTGCAATCTCTGGATAGGCTGGACTTCCCAATTAACGAAGAGTTTGCTACTGATATAATTCTAAACTCACTTCCTAGTGCGTATGGTACGTTCATTTCGAACTACCACATTCATGGTATGGATAAGAAGCTCACTGAATTACATGGGATGCTCAAAACGACAGAGGCTGATCTCAAGAAAGGCGCCAGTCAAGTGTTGATGGTGCAGAATAAGGCTAAGTTCAAGAAGAGTTCTTGGATCAAGAAGAAGAAGGATAAGTGAGGAGGCAATGCACATGGCCCTGTTCAGAGCGCTTCCTCAAGGACTAAGCCATCTCCTACAGCCGGAGCCAATTTCTTCTATTGCAAGCAGGATGGCCACTGGAAGAGGAACTGCACCAAGTATTTGGCTGACAGAGCCAAGAGTGGAGGTGTGACTTCCAACTCAGGTATGCTTGTATGCAATGTTATAGACATTTATCTTGCTGGTGTACCTAACAATTTTTGGGTATATGATACCAAATCAGTTATTCACATATGCAACTCGTTGCAGGAACTGGTAAGAACTAGGAGCGTGGCAAGAGGAGAGGTTGATATTCGGGTCGGCAACAAGGCGAGAGTCGCTGCGTTGGAAGTCGGCACGATGCAACTTCATTTACCTTCATGATTTTTAATGGAGCTGAATAATTGTTATTATGTTCCAGTGCTTAGTCGAAACATTATTTCCGCCTCATGTTTGATGAGACTAGATTATGTGTCGAACATTAAGAATAATGGTTGTTCTTTATATTTGAAAGATATGTTTCATGGCTTGGCACCCGTTCAGGACGGGTTATTTATTTTGAATCTTGATAGTGAATCGGTCTATAATATAAATTCGAAAAGGTTGAAACCAAATTATCTAAATATGACTTATTTTTGGCACTGTCGGCTTCGTCATATAAGTTGGAAGCGCATGAAGAAGCTCCTTGGTGATGGACTTCTAACTTCGTTCGGCTTAGAGTCATTCGAGACATGCGAATCATGCCTACTATGCAAAATGACCAAGACACCTTTTTCAAGGAGTTGTGAAAGGCGTCCGACTTGTTGGAACTAATACATAGTGATGTGTGTGGTCCAATGAGCACGACAACCAGAGGTGGTTATGAGTATTTCATTACCCTGACTGATGATTTGAGTAGGTATGGATATATCTATTTAATGAAACACAAGTCAGAAGGCTTTGAGAAATTCAAGGAATTCCAGAGTGAGGTACAAAATCAACTCGGCAAGCAAATAAAGTTTCTATGGTCGGACCGTGGAGGCGAGTACATGAGCCATGAGTTTGATGACCATCTAAAGAGTTGTGGAATAGTTCCTCAACTCACTCCGCCGGGTACACCGCAGAGGAACGGTGTATCAGAACGGAGAAATCGGACCCTGTTGGACATGGTACGATCAATGATGAGTCAGACATATCTACCTTTATCATTTTGGGGTTATTGTCTAGAAACTGCAGCGTTCACACTAAACAGAGTAACATCAAAGTCAGTAGTGAAGACACCGCATGAGATGTGGACTGGCAAAAGGCCAACTTTGTCTTTTCTTAAGATTTGGGGTTGTGAAGCATTTGTCAAGCGACTTCAGTCGGACAAGATCACGCCCAAGTCGGATAAGTGTATTTTCGTGGGGTATCCGAGGGAAACTTTATGGTACTACTTCTACAACCGAGAAGAGGGCAAAGTGTTTGTCGCTCGGAACGGTGTCTTGCTTGAGAAAGAGTTTCTCAATTAGGGAGTCAATGGGAGCACAGTGCAACTTGAAGATATTCGAGAGGAACCGTCTAGGGGCGAGTCGGCAAGGGCCTTGGAGGCTAAGACGGTCGTGGTACCTACGCCGGTAACAACACCTGAACCACGGTGATCTGCCAGGTTACAAAATGCTCGTGATGTTTTACTGTTAGACAGTAATGAGCCGGCAACTTACTTGGAAGCGATGGTGGGATCTGATTCCGAGTCATGGCTTGGAGCCATGAGATCCGAGTTAAAGTCCATGGATGAAAATCAAGTTTGGAATTTGGTTGATCTGCCAGACGGTGCAAGACCCGTCGAGTGCAAATGGGTCTTTAAGAAGAAAACTGATATTGATGGAAATATTTCCATCTAGAAAGCACGACTTGTGACGAAGGGTTTCCGACAGGTTCAAGGAGTTCACTATGACGAGACCTTCTCTCCCGTAGTGATGCTCAAGTCAGTTCGGATCATGTTAGCCATATCAGCCTATTTCGACTATGAGATATGGAAGATGAATGTCAAGACGGCTTTCCTTAATGGAAATTTAACTGAGGACATGTATATGATATAGCCCTAAGGTTTTGTCGATCCAGCTAACGCTGCCAAGGTATGCAAACTTCAGAAATTCATTTATGGGTTGAAGCAAGCATCTCGGAGTTGGAACATTCGCTTTGATGAGGTAGTCAAATCGTTTGGATTCATCAAGAGCGATCATGATTCTTGTTTATACAAGAAGTTTAGTGGGAGCAAAGTAAATTTTCTAATCTTATATGTGGATGACATATTACTGATGGGAAATGATGTCACGATGTTGCAAGAAACTAAAGAATCATTGGAAAGGAGTTTCTCAATGAAGGATTTGGGTGAGGTGACTTACATACTGGGAATCAGGATCTATAGATATAGATCAAGGCAACTCATTGGATTGAGTCAGAGTACATATTTGGACAAAGTTTTGAAGAAATTCAAAATGGAAGAGTCTAAGAAGGGGTTCTTACCGATGTCCCATGGTGTAAAACTTAGCAAGATTCAGTGTCCTTCGACGACTGATGAGGGAAGTCAGATGAGTGTGATCCCGTATGCCTCGGCAGTCGAATCCATCATGTATGCCATGATTTGTACTAGGCCAGATGTTTCCTATGCTCTAAGTGTAATGAGCAGATACCAGGCTGACCCTGGCGAAGCCCACTAGGCAGCGGTTAAAAACATCCTTAAGTACTTGTGAAGGACTAAGGACATGTTCCTAGTTTATGGAGGTGATGACAAATTCAGTGTAAAGGGTTACACGGATGCGAGTTATCTCACCGACTCAGGTGATTCTCGTTCGCAATATGGATACGTGTTTGTCATGAACGGAGGGGCTATGAGCTGGAAGAGTTCCAACCAAGATACCGTGTCTGCATCCACGATAGATTCTGAGTATATTGCTGTCTCGGAGGCTGCAAAGGAAGCTGTTTGGATCAGGAACCTCCTGATGGATCTTGGTGTGGTTTAGGGCGCGTCCAATCGATTGGAAGTATATTGTGACAACAATGGTGCTATCGCACAAGCCAAGGAACCTAGACAACACCAGAAGAACAAACATATACTAATGCGTTACCACCTCATTCGCTAGTTTGTTGAACAAGGTGATATCAAGTTATGCAAAGTACACACGAATGCAACCATTGCAGATCCGTTGACAAAGGCGCTACCACATTCAAAGCATGAGGCGCACATCAGAGGTATGGGCATTCGATGCCTAGGCATATGATGTCGAGATGATTGACTCTAGTGCAAGTGGGAGACTGTTGGGAATATGCCCTAGAGGCAATCATGTATGATGTAATTCCCAATGTATTCATAATTATAGTTCTTAAGTCATCCTTGTTTTGAACATCTGATATATCATTGAGTATGTGATTCGATTGTGGAACTATGTATTCATGTTGTTCATGCTAAATTGTCCTTGGTCATTAAGGTTGTGCTGGACACACACCCTAGACTAACGTGAGTGTTGGCTGATGACTCGGTTCCACTTGTCATGGGCATGGCGATGCCATTCCAACGTTCACAGACTTGGCTAAAGAGTTTAGCAAGTCGGACTGAACCATATTGAGATGCAACGAGTAAGTCGTCATTTGCATGTCTCAATCAACGTAATCCTTAGACCTGAGATTGTCGCACAATCCGAGTTGTGAATCACCGACTTAAGTTCTGTCAAACGTTGTTTCGTGACAAGGCAGTTATAAAGGCAGAGTTCTGGTCGAAGGAGAAGCAAGATGCGTGATGTGGATAATCAAGATGGGACTTTGCCCCTCCGACTGGAGAGATATTCTCTGGACCCTCTCGAGTGATGTGATTCCGGAAGCATGGCCATGCACGACTCAGTTAAGTGTTAACTGGGTCCATTGACTAAGAGTTAGTCAGATAAATCTTATATCACGGACTGAGAAGAGGGTTGAGCTATTTAAGGGATGACGATAATTCGCCTATAGTTTGATAAGATTTATCGTGAGGCAAAAGGGACTCAGATGAAAGTCACATTGGAATATATGTCGTCATGACTCTATGGCACTTGGGAGTCGGCATGTTATGCTAGGAGCCGCTACCGATTGATCGATTGGGAGTTGGACTCCAATCGTGTCCAAGTCGCCATGAGCCTGCAGGGTCGCACACTTCAAAGCGGGAGCAATGATATTGGTCAGGTTGGACCCAGAACCGAAAATGGACTAAATTAGTTAGTTGGACTCACAGAGGGAATGGGCCACAAGCGTTGTGCAGCCCACTCCCACTCGCTATATAAAGAGGGACACAGGTTGCCCAACGCGCAATAGTTTCCACTTCCATGCGTTGGGAACCCTAGCCCCACTCAGTCTAGCCGCCACACCGGACCTAGCAGTCCACCGTCGGAGCTCCTCCTCGTACGTGTGGATACCGGCAGAGGTGCTGTACGTTCAGCACTTCGACGATCCCGGGATTGGATTGGCTGGATCGGATCATGGGACTAGACTACATCGACGTGCTTCATCGATAAGCCGCACCTGCGTGTCTAGTGGTAATCCTCGTGGCCTTCTACCTCAGCTAGATCTTGGAAGTACCGCGTAGAAAAGTTTTGTTTATCTCTGCGTGTTCCTACATAGTGAACTTGGAGATTCAGGCGATTCTAAGGAAAAGAAAGGAGATCCTAAGAAAGGAGACGCCCAGCTGATAAAGCTCGAAGATATGACAATCCTCACAGGTGTGAGAGATCCCGCACTCCTCCTAGGAACAAAGAAAGGCCAAGGAGTAGAACTCCACCTTATTCCAAAGGACACGATGACAGAAGAAATAGGGATAATCCTAGAAGAGCGCACTCGCGCAATAATGGACCAGAACGGAGCAGATCCCCTTCTGTCCATTCAGTTGGAAGATATTCTGCACACGTTGATAAGGCGGAAAGAGACGACTATACTTTGGACCCAAATGTTTCACTGACAGGATCCAAAGAATTAGTCTACACTCTGGCTTCGCCAAAGTTGGTCCAACTTATCAAAAGTATACCGGAAGTACTAACCCGGATACATGGCTTTCAGATTACCATACTGCCGTCCAGATCAACAAAGGGACAGATTTAGAGGCTGTAAAGTTTCTTCCCCTCATGTTAGTGGATGGAGCGATAGATTGGATCAATGGGCTACCGTCAAGAACAGTGGACAACTAGGAAGATATGGCGACAGTATTCGCTCAGCACTTCCGGGGTACGTATAAACGCCCTACGAGTATCAACTAGTTGAACCGTTGCGTGCAATATGAGGATTAGTCGTATGTCGACTTTATCTCAAGATGGACTGCAATGAAGAATAGTTGCTCTGGAGTAAGTGACGTACAAGCAATGCATGCTTTCATCAGCGGCTTGAAACCCGGCCTCGTACCGTTCATGGTTGGTTCGAAAGAGCACAAAGATCTCAGATCTATGCTTACCACCACCAATGAGCACGCAGCGACCGAAGATGATATCAGAGCGAGAGGTGGAAATATTGATGCTTTGTACGGGCCAAAAAGGCGTCTCATTCTGAAAAGAAGGCTACTCCAGAAGAACAGCCAAAACCCAAGGAAATAACTTAACCTTTGGAAAGGATAATGGCAGCAAATGGAAAAGAAAAAACACAGAGCCTACCTCCTATTCTAAAGAAGAGTGGGAAAAGATTAAGTCGGAAAACTATGTCCACCATTCGCAATTTGGGAAGCCTACCACACCAATGCGCAGTGCCGCCTCAACAAGCACATGAAAGGCACTGCAGGATCCGGGAATAAAGGAAAGAATTCCAAAAGGAAGTTCAACAAGAAAAAGCCGAAACTGAAAAAGAAGAAAGTGAATCGGACACTGATGATAAAATCCAGGAACAACAACGGATAGGCGAACCAAAATTGCCGAGAGTTGAAGGATAATGTAACCTAACTTTCCTGGCAACTCCCTCAGCAAAACAGGCGAAAAGAACACTTCGAAAAATCAATGCGGTTGTACCTCAACCCCAAAGTACTTGAAGTATTCAAATACGCCAATTACCTAGGACCAGTCTGATCATCCCGGAAACATCCCAGAACCCGGCACGCATGCTTTGGTCGTAAGCCCTATTGTTCAAAACACTAGGCTCAAAAGAGTGCTGATGGATGGAGGATCTAGTATCAATAGCATGTACTTAAGTACATTGAAGCAGCTACGCATCTCCTAGACCCAGCTCAACCACAATAGCATACGTTTTCATGGTATTGTTCCTGGCAGGCAAGCACAATCCCTAGGAGAAATTTCCCTAGACGTAACCTTTAGAAAAAGAGAACACTTCCGCCAGGAAAGGATCTCATTCGAGGTGGTGCCATTCGAAAGTGTTTATCACGCAATACTCGGACGTCCGGATTTCGCCAAATTCATGGCTAGATCATGTTATATTTATAACAAGCTGAAGATGCCAGGGCCAAAAGGAGGAGTAATCGCCATTTCTGGAGACTTCAAATTGGCGAACGATCTAGAGAAAGGAAACACCCTTTGTGCCGAACAGGTAATTCGGAAGGAAGAACTAAAGGAGCTAGCTAAAGAAGTATCCCCGATAGAAATGTCGGTGGTAAAAGAAAGCCTGAAGCCGGCAGGTAGTTTCAAAGCCTCGGAGAATACAAGACATGTCATCCTAGATCCCAAAGATCTGACGAAATTCGTCGTAGTGGGAACATGAATGACTGACAAATAGGAAAGCGCGCTCATCAAGTTCCTACGTGAGAACTGGGATATTTTTGCCTGGTGTCCTGCTGATATGCCAGGTGTTCCCAGGGAACTTGCCGAGGACCAACTCAAAGTAATCCTAGGATCAAAACCCGTCAAACAAGGTCTCCGTCGTTTCGATGGAAGAAGGCGGGAGGCTAGAGGCAAGGAAATTATCCGGGTTTTAGCAGCTGATTTTATCCGGGAAGTCATACATGCTGATTGGTCTGCAAACCTAGTATTAGTCCCGAAGAAGGATAGTATTGTTCTTAGGATGTGTATAGATTACACCGGCTTGAACAATTTGTGTCCAAAAGATAGGTTCGCGTTACCACGAATCGATCAAATAATAGATGCCACCGCTGGCTCTAAGATTTTATGCTTTTTGGATGCTTATTCTGGGTACCATCAAATACGTATGAAGGAAGAATACCAAATAAAAACTTCTTTCATAACCCATATGGAACATACTATTACATAACCATGCCTTTTGGCTTGAAGAACACCGGTGCAACATACCAGCGTTGCATGCAAAGATGCTTGCATAGTCAAATTGGCAAAAACGTCCATGTTTACGTGGACGATATTATCGTTGTTTCCAAGGAAAAGGACACACTCCTTCAAGATCTACAAGAAACTTTCGAAAATCTGCGCACTTACAAAATGAAGGTAAATCCTCTAAAGTGCGTATTCGGGGTTCCCTCAGGAAAGCTTCTGGGTTTTATCGTTTCTCACAGAGGAATAGAGGTAAACCCGGAAAAGATCAAGGCAATCTTGAACATCACAAGGCCCACATGCCTAAAAGATGTCCAAAGACTGACGGGATCTGCGGCCGCCGTTAGCAGGTTTATAAGCCGACTTGGTGACAAAGCTCTGACATTATACAAATTGTTGAAGAAAGATGACAAATTTGAATGGACAGAAGATGCGGACAAAGCATTAACCCAGTTAAAGGAAACCTTGATGAAAGCTCAGATTTTGGCATCACCAAAAGACGAAGAACCCATGTTACTATATCTTACGACAACTAACAGGGTTATTAGCATAGTGATAACTGTGGAAAGACGAAAAGACGAGCAAAGTATTCCAGATCAACATCCGGTGTATTAAGTCAGTGAGGTATTCTCCAAATTAAAGCAAAGGTATCCACATTATCAAAAACTGCCATATGGCGTATATTTCGCATCTCGAAAACTCCGTCATTATTTCCAAGGACATTTCGTAACAGTGGTCAGCAAAGCACCACTAGGGGGTATTATAAACAATACGAACGCAACAGGGAGAGTAGCCAAATACGACATTGAGCTTGCTGCGTTTGACATTAAGTACCAACCCCGACAGCATTTAAATACCACGTGTTGGCATATTTTGTGGCTGATTGGACAGAAGCAATGGAAAACACACCAATGCCAGAGTCGAAATATTGGATCATGCATTTCGATGGATCCAAAATGAAAGAAGGCGCTGGAGCTGGTGTAGTGCTTAAATCTCCAAAAGGCGACATAATGGAATATGTATTACAAATACACTTCAACGCCAGCAACAATGTGGCAGAATATGAGGCACTGCTTCATGGCTTGCATATCGCAAAGGAGACAGGGGTCAAGCGTATACTTTGCTATGGTGACTCGGACTTAGTACATCATCAGCTCAACCAAACATGGGATGCTAAAAGCCCCATCATGGCCGAATATCTAAGAATAGTCGACGAGTGCGCCATTTTTTCCTGGGATTTGAAGTACTTCACATCAAAAGGGAAGAAAATTGGAACGCGGATGCTTTAGCCCGCATGGGCTTGGAAAGAGTGAAAACCCTACCACCTGGTGTGTTCGTCCAACATTTGCATGAACCATAAATAAAAGGCGGAGATATCGACTATCCTCTAGTTTCCGAGTCAATGGAAGTCATGCTTGTTAACCTGGATTGGACAATTCCATACTTAAACTTCTTAGTCGATCAGAAGTTTCCGGATGGAGCAGATGAAGTCTTGCAAAGGCAGATACAACACCGATGCAAAGGATACACGGTAATCAATGGTTGCCTATATAAGCAGAGTACTATCGGAAATTTTCAACGATGTATTTCGCTAGAAGAAGAACGAGAAATTATGCAAGAAATCCATGCAAGAGATTGCGGCATCATGCTCTCAATCAAAAAGCATAGTCAAAAAAGCATTCCGTGCAGGTTTTTTTTTTGGCTCACAGCCAATACAGACGCGGAGCACATAGTGAATACATGTGCCGGATGCAAGTACTACGCCAAGCAGACAAATATGCCAGCCCAAGTACTCAAAACTATCCCCATAACATGGCCATTTGCGGTATGGGGGCTAGATATGATGGGACCATTCAAAACTGCCAGTGGCGGGCTCACACACCTACTCATAGCGGTAGATAAGTATACGAAGTGGGTGGAAGCAAAACCCATCAAAAAACTTGACGGTGTGACTGCCAGAAATTTCGTCATTAACGTAGTCATGCGATACGGTATTTCACATAGCATAATCACGGATAACGGGACAAAATTTTCAATTGGAGAGTTGGTAAAATATTGCTGACAAACGGGAATTTGCCTAGATCTCGCATATGTGGAACACCCACAATCCAATGGCCAGGTCGAACGAATGAATAGTTCGATACTGCAAGGAATCCGCCCAAGACTCGAACCTCCTCTTCATAGAGCAAATGGAGCATGGGTAGAAGAATTACCTTCTGTGCTTTGGAGTATGAAAACGACGCCGAATAGATCAACAAGGCAAACGCCTTTTTTTCCTGGTTTATGGTGTAGAAGCAGTGCTTCCTACGGACATGATCCATGACAGCCCAAGAGTGCAGGCGTACGATGACTCGGATGCCGAAAACGCACGACAGGATGCCGTTGATCTCTTAGAAGAAGAACGAGAGCTTGTGCTACAAAGAGAGACATTTATCAGCAAGTACTGCAATGTTATCATAGTCGAAAAATCAAACACCGTTCTTTTAAACAAGGTGATTTGGTGCTGAGATTGGTATAGGATAGGAAGCACAAACTAGCCCCAATCTGGAAAGGACCATTTTTCATCAGCAAAGCTATAAAAAATGGATCATATTACCTTGTAGATATTCAAGATACGGAAGATGATCCAAAAAATCCGAATCGCAAGATAAAAAAAGATAGATGTAGAACTAGGAGAGACAAAGAGGCCCTGGAGCATCCATCAGTTACATCCTCTTTACACTTAGTTCAAAAACTATGTAAACATCTTTTGAGATCATAAAATAAAGTTGTTGGGATTCATGCATTTTTTTTTATCTTGTCTTTATTGTTTAAAGCATACGTCCTCCTTATCTATTTCCCAATTATCTTTCTAATTGCTTCAACGTTAACCCGAATTTTTCCTGCGTGCTCGGAGTTATAAAACTGAATGCTTTTAGCCTAAGGAGTCTTAAGAAACCTAGATTGTGCCTGCGTGCTTGAGTTTCATACTTTTAAAAATTCCTTATTTTTCCTAAGTATTATCTAATCATTTGTATGTTGGGTCACTGCAATTAGTAAGTAAAAGTGCCTCAGTATAATCCATGTTTCTGAGTTTTGACTGATAGGTCTGAACCCAGTCACTTGGCGTGAAGATTGCATACTTTCGAGCCACTTCAACACTAAGGAAAGTTAAAGCATACAAACCAGAGAACTTAGAAGGAAAGGAATTAAAACTCTGAAAAACTTGCAAAAATTTAAACTTTACTGCAAAAGGATAAAGTGCTTGTTTATACTAAAGATAGAATGCATTACAATTGATGTTACATTGTAAGAATAGTAATGCTTCTATTTTTCCCGACGGGCTACGCAGGAACTAGACGGCGTCCTTATACTCCTTGTCGTCCTCCTTGTCGCTGTCGCTTGGGTTCTCCGGAGTCTTTGGAATTTCTTCCTCGGGTAGAACGTGGAGGTAGAAACCATCCGAGCAATCTTGGAGGCGTACCCCTTGACTGACTCGAAGATTTCTGCTCTCTCTGCTTCCGTATATTCTTGAGGGATACCGGTAGAAACGCGCTAGGACTTTGAGGTGGTCTAATGCATACGCATCAGTCCAAGGACCATGCGTTCACCACCTTGATGGCAGATTGGAGCCAAAACTCCTTCTGGTTTGCCACCTCTTCAATGCCTTCTGGAAGTTTGCTGACTTCCGAGAAATCGCCAGCTTTGTCGGGAATGCACTTAGTAATAAGTAGCATCCCAGCAGTCTTGAGGTTGGTGACGATTTTCCCGAAAGCCCGGATTCAATCAATCTGGGTGAGAAAAGGATTCCCTTCAGTTGAAAAAACAAAGAAAGGTTAAAAAACACAGAAGGAGGGAAAGGAGGCATACCGCACAAAGTATAAGAAAAAACTTGGTAAAGAAACAAAAACTTACCGAGAATTTTGTCCATCTCAGCGCCTTCTTCAAGGAGTTGGTTGAGAGCATTCTCTAGGTCCCGGATGGTAGCCTTATCCTTCTTAGTTAGAGAAGAAGCTCGGGACTCGGCTAGACCAACGACCAGTTGGCTCGCCTCCAGGTCCTTTTGGAGCTTCACAGTCATGCTGTAAAGTTCTGAATTTTCCTTGCGGAGGGTTTCAGCGTTGCTAGCATCTTTAGCAATTTTTTTGGCTTAGCCCAAAGAAGATAAAATATATGAAAATTGAAGAGTTCAAAACTCGGAAAACGACTTAGAAAAATTCAGAAAACAACAGTGAGAAATAGAGAAAGACATTTACCTGTTGTATCCTTCAGCTGCTGCTGAACTATGGCCAATTTCGAGTCTTTATCGTTAAGAATACCAAGAAGAGATCTAACCTCTTGGTTCTTAATGGTAAGCTTGTTGAAAACTTCCACATTTATGTTCTCCGTGGTTTTCCGAGAAATAGACAAAGGAAAAGTTTCTTAGTCGAAAATAAGCAGGCGAAAGAGAAAAGCATTAAGGCAAAAACAGAAAGATTAGTTTTGTCTTAATACTTGGGAGCTAGAGTTAATTACCTGGCTCATCCTCTACAAACCAGCGAGATCCTCGAAGAACTCCTTGGCATATTCCGCAAAGGTAAATATCCATGTGGTGGATGCTGTCTTGTATAACCTGGCGAGGCGAGAACACGCAATTATTCCGTACAACTAGGCCGGATTGGGGCCAAGGACGAACCAAGGGAGCTCGGGCAAAGAGTTTTTTTCGCCCATGGATGAATATACCCGTGTTCGTCAAAACAATCTTCTTGCTTTACCTGGAACTTTTCGTCAAAGGTGGGGATGGGCTCTTCCTTGGAAGATTAGAAGGCCCAGCTTCATCAGGCGCCACCCTTTCCCTAGCATCCGTGTCGGGTGCAATGGTCTGGCTAGACTGCAGGGGATATTCATCCTCCCGTGCAGCCGAGTTTTCCTCCCCAGCCGCCATTGGAGTATCTGGAGCAGCGGATGGAGACGGCTTGGGACCATGGTGGGCAGCAGCCTTAAGCCTTTTCCCTGCCTTTTCCCTTAAGTGTGGTAGGGCAAGGATAGAAAAGAAAAAAGAAAGAAAATCCGAGATTGAGATTTTGAGAAATAAGAACATGCAGAAAAAAGCATGCAAATATAAAAACTCCGGGTTTTTACCTGGAAGTGGCGACGGCCACGCCGTCAAGACCAATGACTTTCTGGCTGGCGGATGCCTTCTTGCGCTTCCTCCCACCAGACTGAAAGTTGGCTCGAAGCGTAGCCAACTCTTCATCGGTGGCAAGCTCGCTTTTAGCAAGTTCGAGGAGCTGAAAAAGAAATAACCCAAAATCTGGATTAGAATAAACATCCGAGAAAAGATGAAACTCAAGAAATTCCCCAAATGATAAAAGCATACCTTGGGAGCCGCGTTCTTCGCGTGATACATTTCCTGGCTCTCCTCGTATTGGTCACGAGTAGATACGAGTTGATTCACGCACTTTTTGAACTCCTTCTTAGTCAAAGCACTCTTCGTTGCCCTCATCGCATCGTCCGGGTCCGTGTATTCACACATGAGCCGTTTTCTGCGATAAGTAAGGAGCTGAATCCGCCTGCCAAACCAGCATATGATTATGTCCATGCCGGTTAATAGAGGGGTGGAAGAGACGAGTTTTGCAATTCTCCTCTTGATTCTCATAAGGTCTGGAGGCGGAACCTGCACCGCGTCCAATGCCCAATTGTCTTGGGGCGTGGCCGTGGAATTGACGAAAGGCGGAATACCTGTTTCCTCTCCAGGAAACGGAACATCTGCGTGATAAAAGAACGAGCTCGTCTAGAATTTAACGGACTCGGAGGTTTTGATCTTGAGGAACCAATCCTCCCTATTCCTACGGAGATTGAATGATATGGTTCTGCAAGTCGGAAGTATGCCCTCAGAAGTATTGCATTTAACATTAACGCAATACCGGAAGAAAACTTGTCGTGGATGAGTAAAGACAGATGCCATGGGATGGCTTAAGGTTGGGGCCGATGGACGCTGTAGGTATTTGGGAGGGATCGCACTTCGAGTGGACGCGCTCAGGAAACACTGCAAACACCAAGAACTACCCAGGTTCGGGGCCCTCGTGTGGAGGTAACACCCCAACTCCTGCCTATCTCTCTATATGTATGGTATCCGAGTAGCCACAGTACAAAGTTGCCTCTCAGCCGAGTAGCCACCCTCTGCTCTCTCTACAGCTAACACTTGATCGTGCAATAAATGCTCTCTCGCGCAACGTCCCTCGCGCAGGAGGGGGTTGGGCACCTTATATACTGGTGCCCAGCCGGGTAAACAAAGAATAAAAGGTACAATGATGTGACATCTCCACAGTGGTGCAAAGCAAGCCTCCGGCTTCTCGCTGACGCGGGTGCGAGAAGTCGCTGCGCCGTCGGGCTGACAGGACCTGTCCACCTTGTCAGTCACACAGAGTAGGCCCCCCGACACGTCATGTCCCCTTTGTCAGTGACAGGACATGACGGGCGGCTACCTCACTGTAGCCACGCCGTAGCGCGGATAATCACGCGCTCCGTAAGTTGAACCGCACGCCTGTACGGCTGCGGGATACGAGGGATCTTGTCAGAACGGCTCCATTGACTTCTTGCCCGAGTAGGATTGTAGCCCATCTACTCGGACCACTTGATTGCTACCCGGACGATAACAATCTCTCTTCTTATCTTCTCTTGGCCTCCAATACCTATGACCGAATAGTGTCTACCGGATAGAAGATACCCGGGTACCCGCCTACTCGGCCAACAGTGCTTTTACCTCTGTTTTATCACCAGTCTTACCCCTACTCGGGGATAGCCCCCCGACATTAGTCTCCGAAGCTGGTAGAGTCCAGCGAACTTGTTCGTTGGGCCCTGCCAGCTTAAACCAAATTGTCTCCTTGAGGCCCTATGTCCGAGTTGCTCCTCAACCCGGACGCTCAGAATCCTTACTCGAACCACTCCAACCTATGGTTATTGGCAAAATCTTCTTGGAGCTGAGTAGAACACACCTTGCACAGTGTTGCCGAGTACTTATACTTAGCAAAATTTCCCGCTCGATCAGACCAAATCCAGCTTCTCGTGTCCTTGCGGGGCACGTGTCACGCCCACGTACCCCCGACGCCTCGGTGCCCTCGCTGCAGCAGGCCACACGCCTATCACTGCACCCAGGGCCCATAGCCTGTTAGGTCACCACGAGAAAGTACTCGAAAGCCCACGACCCACGTCGTGCGATCAAATGCGCCTGTTACGCGCGCGAAATGCGCTGTGTGTGTTTCTAACGGTCCATTAACCCACGCCGCACGATCCCCGGCCACGATCAATCTCAGTAGTAACCACAGCTCGCGGAGGTATAAATGCCCCCGCGCCGCCCAAACCGCACTTTCCCTTCGCATTTTCCCATCTCCGCTCCGTCTCTGTCCTCGCCTCCGCCTACGAGCACAGCGCCGCCGCCAACCGCAACGCGCCGCCGCTCCACGCACTGCGAGATAGAGATAGAGAGCACCACATCGTGAGCGCCTCCGTCTTCGTCGCCACCTTCCACTCCGACGAGCGTCGTAACTCCATGGATCTCGAGCACGCTGCCGTGAACGAGCACGAGCACGAGGAGGAGGAGGAGATGGCGCCGGCCCGAGCCGGCTGGGAGGGCTTGGACGTCACCGCCGTTGATTACCAGTGGCTGGTGAACACCCGCCGAGTGCCCCCCGGCGTAATCTGTTGCCCTCCGGCACCGAGCTCGTCCCGGCACCACAGGAAGGTGAATACGTTGTCTTCTTGTCACACTTCAAACGTGGCCTAGGCCTTCCCGTCTCCAAATGCTTCGCAGATTTCCTCCGCCATTTTGGCCTCCAACCACACCATATTCCTCCCAACGCCATGGTGATGCTTTCCACCCACGCCACCGTCTGCAAGGCTTTCTTGAGCGTCTACCCGACAGTCCAGACATGGGCCCGCTATTTCTTTCTCCGCCAGCAGAGTGTTCCCAATCCAGGCAACCCTCTCGTTCCCCGCGTGATGAACTAGACAGGTAGCGAGATGATGCTGCAACGCAAGACCGGGCACGATCCGCGGGTTCTCGGACTGGATACCGTGCGCAAGTGGCAACGCGGTTTCCTCTACGTGAAGAACATCGCTCCCGAGAAGGGAAAGCCTGCTGAAGACCGGATTGGGCTCCCCAAGTTTGTGAACGTGCTGCCCACTAGACAGAACTGGGGGTACCACCCTAAGAACACGGTCCCAGATGTTGTCCAGGTAGAGAAGCGCCTGACGCAGCTGGCGGAACAAGGGCTCTTGCAGGACGATCCAATCGCGTGCTGGATCTCTCGCCGAGTACTCCCACTCCAGGCCCGAGCGCACAAGATGTGCTATATGGGAGGCCCGCGGGACTGCACTCGGACTACGACCTTTGAGCTCAGCAAAGCAGAGGTGGCCATCTGGGCCAAGTCCATTATGAGTACAACGCTGACCAAGAACTGGGCATACGGCTTCATGCCGTATAGCCGCGCTAAGAAAATTACCCAGGTTAGTACTCTTCTCTGCACCCTCATTACTCGTGTTTGATACCGAATAGAACTCCTCTTAGCTTTATATGCTTTGTGTTTGCATGCTATGCCGAGTAGGAACCCTTAGCTTTGTATGCTTTATGTTTGCATGTTGTTCCGAGTAGGAACCCTTAGCTTGATATGCTTTATGTTTGCATGCTATTCCGAGTAGACTCACTTAGCTTAATATGCTTTGTGTTTGCACGCTATCCCGAGTAGAACCACTTATCCGAAACTCAACTCATTACGTTTTATGCTTGCACCAACAACACATCAATCGCCAGAAGGATGAGGACAAGCCCATCTTTGAGGCCAACTGGGAAGAGGACAGAACTGAGGATGACGCCACGGCGTATGACGTCCAAGCCACCCTCTGCGTCCCACGTTCCGGCCAGGAAGGTAAATCCCGTGTTGATACCTCTATTCGGGATTGGTCCGAAGATGAAGAAGGTGACCGTGTTCACCTCTCTGCTCGCTAGCAGTATGCTTTGATTCTTTTTCTTTGCCTGTTCTAAATCCTTCCTTCTTTTATCCACAGAGGAGCCCAAGCTGGATGAGGGGGAGGAACCCATGATTGTGGATCCGCTGTCCGTGGCTGCTCCTACTACCCGGAAGAGGTCTGGCAGCGATGCACAGGCACCGCCTGGCAAGAGGGCCAAGAAGAAGCCGGCAGTGAAAATCACCACCTCCAGCAAGAACCGCGCCCCCACCTCAGACGGGTAAGTACTTTCCGAGTAAACTCTGATTCTCTGTTGTGTTTCTCCCTTGTTCTTCTTTCTGCTTTCCTTCTGACTCTATTTCTTCTTCTAGTGATGCTCTTGACGCTGATGCCACTGCTGCACCACGTCCCAAGAGGAAAACAGCCCCGCCCCGAGAGCAGCTTGTAGAGCTCTCGGATGATGATGAAAACCAGAGCCGCAGGGTAGGACGCGTGCGTCCTCCCCTGTCGAAGAAGAGCAAGATCTCGGCGCCGAGAACGATGGCGCCGGGAATGATACCGACCGCGTCACCGAGCAGCTGCAGCCTGAAGCGCAGCAAGCCGCCCAAGACGCTTCCAACACCGAGAGACCTCCAACTCCCCCAGGCTGCATCAGCTGGGGAGGATACTGAACATGCTGCCGAGCAGCAGCAGGACACCACGGCCGTGGAGCGGCCAGACGCCACCGCCGAGCAGCAGATAGATACAAATGCTGCAGAGCAACCCAACCCCGCTGCCGAGTAGCGGGTAGAAGACGGCGCTGCCGTGCAGCACACCGAGGATCCCGCTGCCACGCAGCGCACAGAGGACCCCGTGGAGGAGCCCTCACGCGAGTACGCCGTGCAGCCGGACGCCGCTGCTGCCAACCAAGCAAAGGCGCCTTCAACTCGCCAAGTAACTTCACCTGTCAAACAGGTGCCACCTCCTTCTCAGCAAGCCTCTCCGCCCATTCGCCAACCAGTTGCACCTTCTCCGCGAGTGCCTCTGCCCACCACCAAGAAATCTTGCAAGACAGCTGCTGAGCCAACCCGACATCAGCCTAAGCGTGGCGTCGCACAGGCCGAGCAGGCGCAGCTGCCCTTCAAGCCGCAAGACAAGCAGGCCGCACAGCAGGCCCAGAACACCAAGAAGAAAACAACCAATCCAAACGTCAACTTAGCTCCAGTTGACGCCACCTTTGGCCCTGCAGAGAAGCTAGGTGCTGGACCTAGTGCCAGCGAGAAGCGCGACTTCCCGGCGTACTAGAAAGACTTGCAAGAGCGCCACCGGACTCTGAAAGAGCGAAAAGCCGCAAACCTTTCAGCATCAAAGGGGAAGAAGGCTTCCCTTCTTATCAAGGAAATCTCCTCTCGCCAGGAAGATGACGAGACGCTTCCTGAAGAAGGTGTTGCGGCTATCCTGGACCGGGTAGGCCATGTTGAGAAAACCTGGGATAGCAAGGTATTTGGCAACGCCGCCTGGGATGGTACCAAGTTAGGCAAGCTCGATCACTATCGGACAGACTGGAACAAGGCCGACATCGGCCCTGTTGGCATGGAAGTAGCCAGTCCCTGCAGCACCTTGGCCGGCAAGCTGTTCGTCTTGCGCAAGAACATCGAAGACATTGAGCAAAGCTATGTGGTAAGTGTTCTCTCTCTTTCTGAATTCTCCGAGTTGCTGGTTTCCTTCATTCGTCTTTTCTTCTCTTAGCCATTACCCCAGTCCCCGAGATTCGGGCCGAGTAGGTGAAAACTCAACCGAGTTGATATTTACTCGGGCCAAATCTTCAAAAACTCAAACTCTTTCCTTCTCCCTTGCAGGATAGAGTCCAGAAAAGGACCAAAGTGTTCCGCCAGCTTCTCTGGAACCACCGCCAAACCAGAGACCGTAACCGAGCTCTGGAGGCCGACAAGAGTGACAGGGATGCGTTGGAAAAGAACGCCCCGGACCGCACTCTCAAGCTCTCGGAAATTGAGGGTAAGATTTTAGCATCCCGGTTAGTGCGTTTTGTACTTATGCCCGTTTTTTGCTTTTTGCTCAAGTGCTTTCTTCTCTGTAGGCGAGCTCAAGGCCCTGGTGGAGAGACACCAGGATTGCGAGGTTTTCGCTGCCTCCACACAGAGTAAAATCTCTTCTCTGGAAGGTGAGTACTTATCTCCTCTCTGCATTTGCCTCTCTCTTTTGGCTACCCTGCTTAATGGTGTCGTTCTTCTCGCAAAAGAATATAAGAAGTTCTGGGAGCATCACCTGCAGTGCCTCGCTCCTGCTGAGGCACACCAGCAAGTGCAGGCCCGGGAGGTGGACATAGAGAAGGAGCGCAAGGCCGAGAGAGCGGATTTCGGGAAGCTCCAGGTTGATCTCTCAGATGCACTCCAGACTGCCATCAACCATGTCCGCGAGAAGCAAGAGATTGAGAAAACAGCTGCCGCCCAGAAGCGGGCGTTCGAGATGGAGATCCAAATGCTGAAGGAATGTAACCAGGCTCTCGAGGCTCAAATCACCGACTCGTGCCGTCTCCAGGATAAGCAACTCCAAGGTGCAGAAGACTGGAAGATCAAGCTGGGAGCCCTGGTGGTAGAGATGGAATGTGAGTTACTGCTACTCTATACTTTGCTTGCTTTTTCTTCTCTACCTTCTTCTACCCGTTTTTACTTCTTCTCGGTCACTGTTTCTGATCCAACTCAGTTCCTTATGTAGATATCTTCCCGGAACTCCGTTCCGCTGGTGAATCTGCTGTGGACAAGGCAAGGCAGCCAGGGCCGCATCTGGTCTGAGCGTTGACAGTACCTCCAGCATCAACGACCATCTCGTCAACCTCAAGACCCGAATCGCTCCTCAAGGGCCTGGGCACCTCCATGGTGTCTACTGGAATCAAACTGCACAAACTCTTCTGGCCCGAGAAGGACGTTCCTGAGACCTTTCGCGACATCGCCACCAACTTGGACCAGGTCAAGGTGGAGTTGAAGAAGTGGCGTGCTTCCGCAGCTCGGGCAGGCGCTGACGAGCTCCTTCACTTCATTCTATCCTGGTACGAGAACCTGGATCTCGACAGGATTGGCACTCGGCGCAATGGATCCAAGTGGACTAAGCGTCCCGAGTGCGTCTCCCTGCCGGAAGGAAGTGGCTTATGAGCCTGCCTCCTACGCTGACACCAGCTTATATATTGACGGCCCCACCGAGCCGGATACGGATGTTGAGGGTGATGAAGACGAGGGAGAGGCCGAGTTCGAGGATGATGGCGACGAAGACCAAGGCCAGGATGACGAGGAGATGGAGGAGGAAAGGTCCGAGCATGAGGCGGCTGAGCAAGAGCAGAGCGAGTAGCACGGCACTACGGAGGACTCCGGGATGGGAGCCAACCCGGAGGCTGAGCAGACGCAATCCGCCGCGCAGGAAGCGACCATCACCACCAAGATGGTGATTGATGACCTCGCTCCCGAGTTGGGCGCGACTGGGACTACGACTGCCGAGCTCTACCCTCCTCCCAACACCAGTGGCCACTCAAGCCTCCAACACTGCGTCAGAGCCCATCTCGACAACTGGAACTCCTTCTTCAGCTGAGCCAACCTCAACTACTGCTACCTCCGAGCCGGAAGCGCCTACCAATACCAACACTGATACTGCCTCCACTGCTGCTTAACTCCTGCATGTTTTATCTCTGAACAATCTCATCAGATCCCCGGGATGCCGGGTGCATATGTATCGAAAAACTTTAAGCTTTAAGTCGTTTGCTACTCAATTTTATTTTGTTAACACTTTAGCAACTCTGGCTCAATGCGGGTTGCGTTTCAATGCAAGTCCCCGAGTTGCATTTTTCATTCACTTGTTCTCTTTGTCTTTGCTCTTACCTGCCACTTGTGGCTTTTTGGTAGTCGAGTCACAAGATTTCAAAGTTCAAGTTTCAGATACTTAGCACTTAGAAAATTGCATGGTAACGCTGCCCACCACTTAACCGAAAAGAGACAACAGAATAGTAAAGAACACCCTACTCGGTTGCTACACTTCTCTTTTCCTTAGCAATTTTTCATGTGCTCATTGACCTTTGGCTTGTTCTCTTGCTTGCCATGAAGCCGGGTTGCGGACAGCAGCAGAGTCGAAGAGTTGGCCCGTGGGTTTAAACACACTACTAGATATGCACATGAAATTCCAAGTAGACCAACCGAGTAGACAAAGGAAACAAGGTAAACAACACAAGGCAAGGTTTTTGCACAGGCAGTCCCCGAGTTTGAATTCGGAGTGCCGACTAGAATTTTAACTCGGTTGAGGAGATACATACAACTTTTGCTCATGAATGAAAACGGCGGAGTAGAGCTACATTCCAGGGGCGTTTGGATTCCTCTCCAGCTTTATCCGGCCTGTTCTTCTCGGGTGCATGTGCGTCAACTAGATAGTAGGCATCATTGTGTAGAGCCTTGCTCACAATGAAGGGCCCTTCCCACGGAGGGGATAGCTTGTGCATCCCGGCCGTGCGCTGCACGAGCCTAAGGACCATATCTCCTTCTCGGAAACCCTTGGGTTTACTTTCCGACTGTGATAACGCCTCAAGTTTTGCTGATAAATGGCTGAACGTGACAGAGTTAGCTCTCTTGCTTCTTCTAGCAGGTCAACGTAATTTTCTCGAGCTTCTCTCGCCTCCGCCTCAGTGTAGAGGGTTACCCGGGGCGATTCATGCTCTAGGTCAGTGGGCAACACGGCCTCAGCTCCATATACCAGGAAGAATGGTGTGTATCCGGTTTATCGGTTAGGGGTAGTCTTTAGACTCCACAACACCGCCGGCAACTCGTCCAGCCAACACCCAGGGGTTCGCTGTAATGGCTCAATCAGCCTTGGCTTTATCCCGGATAGGACAATGCCATTTGCTCTTTCAACTTGTCCATTGGAGGCAGGATGCGCAACAGATGCAACATCAAGCCGGATCCGCTTCTCTCTGCAGAATCTTGCGAATGCACCCTCTGCAAAGTTTATGCCATTATCAGTGATGATGCTGTGCAGGTAGCCGTATCTCAGAATGACATCCTTCAGGAAACTCACAGCTGTGACTCCTTCACACTTCCGAATAGGCTTGACCTCAATCCACTTGGTGAATTTGTCCACCATGACCAAGATGTGAGTCATGTTGCCTCTAGCTGGCTTGAAGGGGCCTACCATGTCCAAACACCAAACAGCAAACGGCCAAGTACTGGGGATGGTTTTTAACTCGGAAGATGGCATATGGATCTTGCTTGGAAACCTCTGGCACCCGTTGCACTTCCTCACTATATCTTTAGCTTGCCTCAAAGCAGTGAGCCAAAAGAAGCCATGCCGAAAAGCCTTGTTGACCAGAGCCCGAGAAGAGGCGTGATGCCCGCATTCTCCTTGGTGTATCTCCACAAGAATTTCTTCTCCTTCCTCTGGCTCTACACAGCGTTGCAGCACGCCAGTAGGACTCCTTCTGTGTAGCACCTTGTTGATGATTTTGTAGCCCTTGGATCTTCACAGTATTTGCCTGGCTGTGACCTCATCACTCGGCAATGTGCCATCCGTTAGAAAGGATAATATGGGCAGAGCCCAACTCGGTGTCTCCCGGGTGGGAAACACTGGTTCGTCCACTTCCATTGGATCAGCTACCAAGACTTCTTCTGAGTTGGGGGCGAGTCCCCGAGTCCCCGAGTACTGAGAAATGATCCCCTCAATGAATGCGATAGTCCCCGAGTTGAATGGAGCAGTCCCCGGGTTGCAGGTGCCAGTCCCCGGGTTGGAGACGACAGTCCCCGGGTTCTCTTTTGCAGCCTCCCAATCAATCTCCATGGGCACAGCTTCCTCTCCTGGCAGGGATGGAACGAAGATAGACTCCGAGTTGGGGGATGGCTTGATGGATGGCTTTCTCAAATGCTCCAAGGCAATCCCAGCCGGGATAAACTGCCGAGAAGACCCCAACTTGGACAGCTCGTCAGCTGCATCGTTTTCAGCTGGGTGTATGTGATGGAACTCACACCCTTCAAAGAAGCCAGTCATGGTTTGCACCAGAAACCGATAGGACGCCATGTTGGTATCCAAAGCATCCCAGGTGCCGGATACTTGCTGAATCACCAAATCCGAGTCGCCATAGCAGACGATACGCTGCACCCCAATTTCCTTGGCTACCCTCAGGCCATGCACCAATGCCTCATACTCGGCCACATTTTTAGATGCTTTGAAATGAATCTGTAGCACGTACTTGAGTTGATCTCGCTTGGGTGACGTAAGCACTACGCCAGCACCAAGTCCTTCCTTCAATTTGGAGCCATCAAAATGCATTTTCCAGTAGTTGGTTTCCAGCAAGGGGGGGATCATACTGCATCTCGGCCCAATCCACCAAGAAATCCGCCAGAGTTTGTGACTTGATCGCTTCTCTTCTCGCGTACAGAGGAGTGTACGCGGCTAGCTCAATTGCCCACTTGGGTACCCGGCCGCTTGCTTCCTTGTTGACCATGATCTCCGAGATGGGAGAAGTACTCACCACTGTGATGGGATGCTCTTAGAAATAGTGCTTGAGCTTCTTGGCACCCAGGTACACGCCGTATGTCATCTTCTGATAGTGCGGGTAGTTTTGCTTAGAGCTGGATAGCACGTTGCTGACATAATACACTGGCCGCTGCACCTTCTTGCCTTCCTCTTCTCTTTCCACCACTATCACCACACTGACTACCCGGTTGGTCGCCGCAATGTACAGCAACATTGGCTCTTTCGGTAGCGGGCTAGCCAGGATGGGAGCGCTACCCAGCATGGTCTTGAGTTCTTTAAAGGCCACATCGGCTTGCGATGTCCAGACAAACTTATCACTCTTCTTCATGAGCTGGTAAAGAGGCAAGGCCTTCTCACCCATTCTCCCCAGGAAGCGGCTAAGAGAAGCCAAGCACCCGGTAAACTTTTGCACATCCTTCAGTGATCTCGGTAAAGACATGCTCTCTATAGCTTTTATCTTTGAAGGATTGGCTTCAATGCCCCGGCTGGATACCAAGAAACCGAGTAACTTTCCAGCCAGGACGCCAAAGGTGCATTTAGTCGGATTCAATTTCATCATGTACTTGCGCTGGTTAGCAAAAGTTTCCTCAATATCACTAAGCAGAGTATGTGTTTCTTTCGTTTTGATGACAATGTCATCTACGTAAATCTGCACATTCTTGCCAATTTGGTCATGCAAGCATTTCTGCATGCACCTCTGATAGGTAGCCCCAGCATTCCGCAACCCAAAGCACATAACACGATAGCAATAAGCCCCGTACGGGGTAATGAAAGAAGTCTTTATTTGATCAACCGGATTAAGAGGTATCTGGTGGAAACCAGAGTAGGCATCAACGAAAGACAAAAGTTCACACCCGGCAGTGGAATCGATCACCTGATCTATGCGGGGTAGCGGGAATGGGTCCTTGGGGCAGGCCTTGTTCAGGTTGGTGTAGTCCACGCACATGCGCCATGCAGTCTCGGCCTTGGGGTCTTCCTTCTTCTTCTCAACCATAACCGGGTTGGCCAGCCAATCCGGATGCAGCATCTCCATGATGAATCTTCTTATCAACAACTTGGTGATCTGATCACCTATAGCTTTCCTCCTCTCATCACCAAAGCGGCGCATTGCCTGCTTAACTGTCTTGGTGTCAGGACGCACATGTAGCGAGTGCTCAACCAACTCCCCCGGGACACCCGACAGATCCTCATTGGACCATGCAAAGACATCCCGATTCTCACGGAGGAAGTGGATGAGCTCGCTTTCCTATTTCTCGCCCAACCCGGCGCCAATGATGGCAACACAGTTTGGGAACTCAGGGTCCACCTGCACCTTCTTGGTTTCCTGGGAGGCCTGGAAAGCTGCTCCATACTGAGTACCCGGCATGCCAGGCATACCGACTTGCGCTGCTTGAGCCATATCAACTACCTCGTGTATGTTCTTCTTCTCAACAGCGATGACCATGGACTCCGCCAGCAGAGAACCAACAGACGCGCACTCCAAGGAACGCTTGTAATCACCCGAGATGGTGATGACACCATTGGGACCAGGTAGCTTCATCTTCAGGTAGGTTGCATGGGTTGAGGCCATGAACTTGGTGAGCGCAGGCCTACCGAGTAGATCATGGTAGAGGCTCTAAAGATCAACCACTTCAAACTGCAGGCACTCGGTGCGGCAGTTCTCCCTCTTACCGAATAGGACATCTACCCAGATGCGGCCGATTGGAGCGCAAGACACTCCCGACACAATGCCATGGAAAGTGGTCCTGCTGGGTAGCAGCATGTTCTCGGCGAGGCCAAGCTTCTCCAGGGTGTCTCGGTACATGATGTTGATGCTGCTGCCGTTATCAATCAGCACTTGTCTGAACCTGACATTCATCATGGTCCCCAGGTATGTGGGATCCACCACCAGTGCATATGTACCCGGATTGGGCATCACCTTGGGATGATCGGCTCTGGACCAGGTAATCTCTTGCTCGCACCAGAGCAGATAGTGAGGCACAGCTGGGATCACTGCATTCATGTCGCACCCGGACTTCTAGGGCATACTCACAGTCTGTTAAACAGTAGATAAATGGCTTACGGGGCATACCGGCACCCGCATCTCAATATGAGCAGGCCAACACGTAAACGTGTGACAACCATTATCTTACTATTCATCGTCTGCGCAAACCATCCCATAGGAATCCAGATACTTCCATTGACGTACTTCAAAACATACACACACGGTACGTAGACGGCATGGGAACAAGTGATATCACAACAGATCTCTACGACACAAAAGATGGAAATAAGTTGCAAATAGCTCTCACTAGAGCAGAGATAGCAAATACAATCATCCAGAGGACACATGTCCCAACATATCATCATTACAACACAGCGGAAGCATTCAACATGTCTGAGTACAGACAAGATCCAAATAGGCCTAAGAGGCCGGTAACGAAAAGACGGAGCCCATCCACGAAGTCTCGGATCCTGCCCGGGTCCGCTATCTACTCGTCACCAGCCTCGTCAAACTCCACGTAGTAGCCACCATGGGGATCCTCGGAAACGTAGTCTGCGGAAACCACAGCCCCAAAGGGGTCAGTACATAAACGTACTGGCAAGCAAGACTCACAATTCACCAAAGTGTAACCCGCCAACACCAAGCACAGATGCTTTGGGTTCAACGAAAGGAAGGGGATATAAAAGATGCTGCAACTGGCTGCTCTAACCAACTACAGAGTTACTACCACTTCCGACTAACAGAGAGAAGATAAGATAGCGTATCGTAACCAACTATAACTAACTCCAATCAAACCCATCCTGGATCTCGCCCCTTATCCAAAGAAGCAATCCGAGGATAACTCACACAGTTGCATTAGTGAGGGTTCAGATTGTGTGTCATTAAGCCTATTACTAGTCAGGTTGTTAATCATTAGGTTTAAGTTGTCCTGAGTACTTGTTAGCCAGTACTTTCACCAAGTAGTCCATAACCGCGGAAAACACGGCTTCTCGAGAAGATTTTCCCTGCAGGGGTGCACCAATTTGGCCGTACACGTAAGAATAACCCGCCAGATGGGAAGGCCTTTCCCACCAAGCGGGGCACTCAACACAACTCAACTCTTCTTCGCATCAAGCCCAAAGAACCCCGTGCAGTGAGCGCACGGCTAATCGAGCCCCACGAAGAAAAGGGGACCCTCATAGCACTCTAAGAACGTGTCTCCCTAAATGCCGACTACAAAATTTTCCACCCTGGCCTGGGCTCGCAAAAACATGCATGCGGCAAATGGAACACCCGAACTAAATGTGGCGATTTGGACGAGATGCGAATCGAATCAAATTGAGGGGGGCGCCCATACACGCTTCCCACATGCGGTTAGTGCGCTCATCATGGATCAGTAGACAAGACCCTTTTCCTATTAGGGTCGACACTAGCAGACCTCAAAACCACTCAGGGCCTCCTGCCGGTGCCTTATCAGCAAATTATTATTATCCACAATATTAACATGTTGATTGATTAAACCTCGAGCCCCAGAACATACTAGAATAAGATAACAGAAAGTAACTGACAGCAGACTCGAGCAAAACAACCCTAAGCAAGCTAGTAAGACACGGGCTCAAACAACGGGGTTATAGGAGTGGAGGTGAGGCAATATCAGGGTTAAAGGATAACATGTGATAGGTTTGTAACAGAAACAGCTATTCATAGGGCTAGCATAATAGATAACGGAAAGTATCGGTAACCAATGTTGAAAGGAACATGATGGTTCATGTGAGTGAATATTTTCCTGTAAACCCAGTAGCCTGGTACTGAGCTAACTCCTTAGAAGGGGTGTCGTAAGTATCGTCAGTCTCAACGTCGTCGTATATCCGAGAAGAAGCAAACAAACAACGTAGAGAGACAAACAATCAATAACATGGCATAGTGCACAAACATGGGATGATGCATGACCATTTAATTGATGCAACAAAATAAACTAGTTGACAAGATAACAACATGATTAAATGGACCCACATGCAATTTGGATTGCATATGGAAAGCCCATGAATTATGGTTGAATTAATTGTTTTACAACTAATCATCATATGAAACTGGATTAGCATGATGCATGGATGAGGAAAACAGAAAAATAACAACAATAGAACCAAATGGAAATAAGGTTTACCCATTTTGAAATTTTAGTTATTAAGTTAAGGAATTTTGGTTTCTTAAGGTGTCACACAAGCATTTGTTGTTTTCATCAAGTTAAATTGTTCAAAATAGGTAACAAAGTTCATATTTGAAAAGAACACAAAATTTTGGGTGGATTACATGTTTCACTTGTTGAAAAAGGATTTAGAATAATTTACTTATGAATTAAACAAGTTTAAACAAGAATTAAATGAAT
Source organism: Alopecurus myosuroides (assembly GCA_028641055.1). NCBI lineage: Eukaryota > Viridiplantae > Streptophyta > Magnoliopsida > Poales > Poaceae > Alopecurus > Alopecurus myosuroides. The sequence continues at coordinate 111,398,197 of CM054059.1, read as the reverse complement.
TTAATTCAAACATGAACTTATTTGAATTTTTATTTGTGCAAAACATTAAGTGAGATTCATATTTGAAAAGTTTATACTTTTATGGTTTGAAAACATATTTTATAGTTTCAAAAATAATTTAAGTTGAGCAAGTTATGAATTTAGCAATGTTAAATGATTTAAACGAGGTTTAAATCATTTAACCAATTTTAATTATTCAAAACATGAAACAATTTTTATATTTGAAAAGGTGGTTTAATTTTGCATGGAAAACATATTTCATTTGTTGAAATTGGATTTAAAATGAGCAAGTTATTATTTTGGCAATTTTAAATGCAATAAACAAGAAACAGTTGTTTTCATCAATTTAAAATTATTCAAAACAGCAAACAAAATTTATATTTGGAAATTACATGAAAAGTTGATTGGAAAACATATTTAGTTTGTGGAATTTGGAATTTTTATGCCCAAGTTATGATTTTTGCAAAATTAAGTGAATTAAACAAGTTTTCAAATATTTCACCAATTTAAATTATTCAAAACAGTAAACAAATTGCATTGAAAAGGTTGAAAACATGTAGCAAATGTTTCACTGAACATTTTGAGTTATTAAACATAATTTTTGGGTTATTATTGAATTTATTATGCAATTTTCCATAATCATTCTTATTCTGCAATTTTTGTAAACAGAGGGAAACATGCTCAAAATTAATTCAATTGTGACAAAATAAAATACCAATGTGTAGAGTTTGTTAAGAAAAATTTTTAGAGCCCAAGTTTGCTTAAATTGGATGAACCAAACTCAAGTTATGAAATTCCAAAGTTTCCAATTTTTATTGCATTTTCAGTAATTAATTATTTAGTGCAAAAAGTATTACAGAAACATGTTGCAATTTTGTTACTAATGGAAAGGGCACAAAATTTTGAATCCACAGGAATTTGAATCATTCAATTTGGAGCAAGATTCAATATTATATGGATTTTTGAGTTAATGGCTCAGATCTCTGTTTCTGAAATTCGGGCAGAAAAAGAAAACAGAAAAAAAAGGTGTGGCTTTGGGGGATCGAACCCTGGACCTGTGGCTTTGCGCGCAAGGGACAGAACCAGTGGGGTGAGTTGCTGTTGCTTGACAAGGTATAGCTTGCGGGGGGGTTAAGGTGGAGCAGCGAGTTAACTGAACCAAATCGAATAAAAGGAGCAGAAAAAGGGTGGGGGCTGGGACTCGATCCCGGGAGCTATGGTTGCGCGCGCTGGTTCAGTTACCACTGCGGTAGCTGCAGATTTGTGATAGGAAGGGGGCCTCGGGGGTGGATATTGTTCAGCAGCAAGATGACATGAACTGAAACTGCACGTACGTGTTCAGAACTAAACATCGACGGAAGGCCGGCGGACAGCGATCGCTGCTGCTGCGTGCGGTGCTTGACGGGGGGATGATAACCCGGTAGGACAAACTCCAAGGAGTAACCCGGCCCAAAGGACGGTGCGCAGGATCCGGCTAAGGATAAGGAAGCTTGTGGAGGCCCAAGTTTGTAGGCCCAGCAACCCGGATTGTGGGTTATTGTAAAGGAAAGCTAGGGTTTGTGCGCCGTGTCCGGGTAGGATCCAGGGTGCGCCTTGGGGAATAAGCCAGGGGGTACGGGTGCTTTATAAACCGACTCCCAGGTCTAGTTTTAGACAGAGATCTAAGAACCCTAGTTACATCGCTTGATATCGAGCGTCTAGTGTAATCCCAAAGTTGAGTTGTTATATCAAGATCGGAGACTCGGCGACTTCGATTGCCGGCTACCAGATCGAATTGCACCATGTTTTCCTCTGAGCTAAACCCTCTCCCAAATACCTGTGTCGTCTTGCCCGAAGATCAGTTACCCCCGGTAACATCTGCCGTGATTATCCCACGACAGTTGGCGCCCACCGTGGGGCCTGCGTCCAAAGGTGTTTACATCACGGGAGAAGCTCGGAAGGGCATGGAGAATCTTGTCATCGACGAAATCTACATCGACCACGAAGGAGAAAAGATGGTGGACGATTCCGGCTGGGGGCCGGAGTCGGATCACCTCGAATCCGGATCCGTCGTGACAATCGGCCGGATCAGCGTCTTCATTGGTATGGTATGTGCTTCCAATTCGATCCCTGACAACGTTGGATCTGATTCTATGCCAGGAAAAGCCACGTCTATCCGATCAGATGATGAAGAATCGATTGGAACGACACATCCGGCAGAAGAACCCATCGCGGAGTGGGAACAGCCGGAGGAGCCGGCATGGACCCCACGCGACCGGGCCGAAAGAGAAGATGATACCGGGTCTATCCTGGATCTACTGGAAAACCGGTATGAGGAGGAGAATGGTGAGGAAGAACAGCATGAATTTACATCGGATATCGTACGCCGAGTTGCAGTCTATGCGTCCCTCGCGGCCAATCTCAACCAAGGAAACGCAACCGCGGCATCAGTCGGGGCGGCTCAGGCAGTGGCCCAGCAACAGGGCGCGGCTAACGGAGACCCGGTCTTGGCCCGGGTTGATGGAGAGTCGGCATCAGTAACCAGCAGAGCAGCGGATGAAGAGTTGCATGCAAATACGTTCGGATTCTTAGAAAACCGGACACCAGGGGTGGGTCCTTCGAACCCGCGCCACCCGGCCTTATTCGATAACAATCTGATTCTAGACCCCACGGTTCTCGCAACGGTTATCACTCCGGAAAACGCAGCGGAACGCGTCAGGGATCTGGATGTGGCTCGTCGTGCGCTGGAACAGCAAAGAAGGCAGGTAGAGGCAGAAAGGCAAGGGATGGCCACGCGGCAGCGCGAGCTAGATGCGTTGGAAACTCGGCTCCGAGAGGAAACGTCTAGAATACATCAAAGGCACCACACCAGGTTACCAGCAATGGGCGGGGTTATTAATCCGGCTAATTTATTTGTTACACCTCAGGATCAGCCGATACCAGTGGTGAACCAGGGAACCGCACCTCAACAGGTGACAGCAGCGACACATCCGGCGAATGAGCGGACCGGGTTACCCCCACCACAAACTAGAGTCACAACCGGCAACGATCTACCACCACCGCCACCATCACGATTCCGCACACCAGCCGGCCACTACAATAACCCCATGGACAATGTATATGCAGCGACACTCGCGTTGAATCAAATCCCTGTGGGAGAGTCGCCCCATGCAGAGAAAACTCGGCAAGCCATCGATCTGCTGCACACTGCGGTGGCACAGCAAGCCAATTATCCGGATCACAGAAGCGGTATGCACGGGACGCCATACGTCAGTCAACAGCAAGGGAATATCCAAACAAGTTCAGCGCGGCGGAGGGAAGAGCAGCAGCAAATGCCGCCTCCTCCCCGCGCTCAGGCAACATCAGCAGCACAGGCCGTCGTGGACAGTTCTAGGGCTCGGAGGGCCGCGGCCGGGTCTGCAGCGCATGGACTTCCCGCAACATCGCGCCCAGCCGCGCCCCCCGCGGTATCACACGTTTCTAGAGCAAGGCCGGCCTCAACCGTTCTTGCGGGGCCTAAGTGTCTCTCGGACAGTATCAGAGCTGAACCTTACCCGGAAAAATTCAAAGAGCCAGGGAAAGTAGTGAATTATGAGCCAACTATGGATCCCGAAACATGGCTAAGCAGTTACGAGATGGCGATGTCAATTCGCAACGCGTCCGAGAACCTCCAAGCCAAGTTCATGTACCTGATGATGTCAGAAGGAGCAGCAAAGTTGTGGTTCACCAATTTGCCGGAAGGATCGATTAAGTCCTGGGAGGAATTGAAGACCGCGTTTGTCAAGCACTTTCATGGGACCTGCAGGAAATTATTCACTATTGATGACCTAGAGCGATGCGTCCAGAAGAAGGGAGAATCGGCGCGTAGTTGGGTGCGCCGGGTTATGGAGATACTTCACTCATCCACGGATATCCAGCCCAAGGATGCACTACAGGCCATGGCAAAAACATGCAAGTATATACCTTTAGTGCAAAAGTTAACTCGCATGAAGTCCAGTCGAAATACGTCGGAAGTTACAATGGGAGAATTGATGGATGCGTGCAACAAACACGCTGCGACAGATACTACAGAAGAGGAAGCTGATGACAAGAAGGTAAAAACAAACACAAGCAATAACGGAAGAACCGGCAATGGGTCAGCATCAGGTAATAACGGAAATAGCCAGAACAAGCGCCCGTTTGAAGGAGGCTCCGAGTTTGTCGCCAACACAGAAGCCGGATCTTCGAGGCCCAGAGCAGAAGGAAATTTCAACGGAGGTAACCACAATGGAGGAAACTACCAAGGTCCGCCAAGGCCGGGTAACAATTGGGACATATTCAGGATGGCATGCCCGAAGCACAGTAGGAATGGCAGGCCAGCTAACCACTCCCTAGAACAGTGCGCCGATTTACAAAGATGGAAAAATGAGGAAGTGCACAGAGCTATGCGAGGTGCAGGACGGGGAGGAGGACCGGGTCCAGGGGCAAACCCGGGCAACGGCCCACCCCCAGCTGGTAACCCGGCGGCTGGAAATCAAGGTAATAACCAAGGGGGGCAGGAGGTTTCCAGGCTAACCCCAAACAATTGGGTCAATATCATGTGCATATCACAGGAGGCTCTAACAAGGACAAAAAGATACTGAAGCAAGCGGTCAACTCAGTTTCGTTAGCTGTCCCGAGGTACTTGAGATGGTCAGAACAGGAGGTAACATGGAGCAGAAGGGATCACCCAGAAAGAGTGGAGCACCCAGGAGTCTTGGCACTAGTAGTCGCACCGCAAGTCAATGGGTACGAACTGAAAAAGGTTTTAATGGATGGTGGAAGCAGCATCAATATACTGTATTGGGAAACCTTCCTACGCATGGGTCTCAAGGAATCTCAGCTGCAAAAAAGCTCAACAGTTTTTCATGGGATAGTGCCGGGTCATTCAGCATGCCCCGAGGGAAAAATCGCATTGGAGGTAGCCTTTGGAGAGTCAAAGGATAACTATCGAATTGAGTGGCTTACCTTTGAGGTAGTCAAATTGCGCAGCCCTTATCACGCGTTATTTGGAAGGCCGGCTTACGCCAAATTCATGGCTAGGCCGTGTTATGTATATCTACAGCTAAAAATCCCGGGTCCCAAGAAGACCATTACCATACATGGAAATCGAGACATAGCAGCTGAATGCGACGAAGGAGATGCAGCAATGGCCGAGCAGGCCTGTAGAAAAGAAGAACTCAAGCAGTAACGGTCTCAAGCAGACCCGGAGGGTAGAGCCACATCAAAAAGGCCGAGTACTGAAGGCGAACGAGCAAAATCCAAGGTAACACAAGATGCTAAAATGGTGGCTTTTGTCAAGGATGACCCCTCCAAACAATCCGCCACAGAAGAAGAAGCTGCACGATCACTCACAACCGGCCATGTCATGGAAACACCTTACCCGGGTTGGCTAGCAAACCCGGTACTCGTCATGAAAAAGTCTAACATGTGGAGAATGTGCACCGGTCACGCCAGTTCGGGACCGGTGTCCATGAAGAACTAAACAATGTAACGGGCAGCAGGTTTCAGACGCGCTCTTTTCCTACCCAGGGTACCTAAGGGGACTGGAAGGTTTTTCATGAGGCGGCCTGCTGATCCAAACTTTCTCGCAGCAATAAAGAGATGGTTATCAAGTCCTATTTCGTTACAGCCTGATTACAAGTAAGTAGTATCCACGTGGCATCAGTATTTCCGTATCATTAAGAATGTTGAGTATATACAGGTCTCGGGGGCTGGCGGCTCAAGTAGCCCAGCTAGCAACCCAAAAGACCCGGCCTTGATGCCTATAAGTTATAAGGGCCGATTATTCGCAAACGAGTACGGCTGCAATCTTATAACTGGACAAAGGAGCCAAATTTTCTTGACTTTTCTTACTTAAGCTCGATGTGACTCGCACTAAAGTGGCATGATTCGTTCGCTTACGATTACAATCAGCCATGAAGCCCAATGGGACTTGCCTGACACTGTTCTCGTATGGATGTAACAACATGGTATCCACGCGAAAGCCGGCTTACAGTACAAGATAGTCAAAAGGGTCATCTAAACCACAAGTTTATGCAGAGTACAAGGCTAATAGCCGGAAACTCAACAACTATCAAGCATAACTTCAGTATTTACACGGAATGGCTTTAGGCTTGCGACTCGGTAAAAAATAATTTGTTCTCTGAGAAAGGCCACACCCCCATGACTCGGACTTTGGGTCCTGGGGACTGGGGACTTCGAAACAGAAACAAACTACTTGGCTATCGCAGTTCGAAAAACCTCACCATCCGAGTCTTGGGGACTTAAAGAAAAAGTCCACGTATCAAAGCCCCTGGTATTCGGAAAACCGAGTCTTACGAAGGGAGCCAAAATAGAGAGTCGGGTATCGAGAAAAAGTTCAAAGAATAGACAAGCAATACGGTTATCAAAAGGCCAGGAAAGCCGCAAAGTATATCACGGACTAAAAGTACGTTACAAGGTACGGCGTCAGTATCAGGGGTGCACAGGCGCACCATCAAAAGCATAATAGTGTGAATACAAAGCATTACGTAAACAAGGTATTATGATAGTACGGCCCTATTCGGCCTCCTGAGTACGGCCTTCCGGGTCTGAGTCCTGGGTTTGCTGCTTAGCCTTCCCGGCACCCTTACCCGGACTCATTGCATCAGGGCGGACTGGTGGAGGGACGGCTGGTGTAGAGGCAGACGGGCCTGATCCTAACTCGGCCTCTCTCTTCGCAGTCGCCTCCCTCTTCCTGGCCGAGCTAGAAACCCACTTCTCCAAGATATCAAAAGGCGGGGGCGCTTCCTCCGTAATAACTTTGCCATCAGCGTCGTATGCACTCATAATCGTATTTAGATCCAAGCTATCGGCCAAAGTGGTAGCTGAGGGGCGCACTGCGGCTTGTATGGCTTTGAAATCCTTGGGTGTAAATTTGGAACCGTCAGCCTTGAATTCGGGAAACCCGGATGTTACCTTTGCCGGGTCAAGCTTTGGAAAGAAAGCCTTAGCCAGAGTGAAAGCCCGGGTCATTCCAATCCGGCATGATGAGCGTTTCCAGATTTCAATCCAGCCAGGCACAGTGGAGCAGGCTTGAACGAGATTCTCTTCACCCGGATATACTTCCGTAGGCCACTTCACAGCATCCAATATAAATTTTGTGCCGGCAAAGAAAGTCCGGAGCACAGTCTTGAGGGTTCTAGCCTTGACAATGGCATTTTCCTCTGGGGCCGCAAGGTTGGCACCTGCAGTCGTAACAAAAGAAAGAGCGTATCAGTAATCCCGAGTCTGTTATAATAAAGCAAAGACATGAAGCCGATCGACAGCAAAAAACTTACTGAGCAAGATCTGATAAGTATCGGAGACCTGGTCCGATAGTTTCTTCAGTGCGGTCTGAGCGGCATTGCACTTCTTCTTGTATTTGGAAACATCCTTCTTCAAGGTTTTCATGTCATCCTCAAGGATTTCCCTTCGTTTTATCTCGGCAAGAAGAAGTTGTTCGGTCTTCAGTAAAGTTTCATCAGACCGGGTTATCTGTGCCTGTAAGTAGCAAGGAATGCAAGTATTAGTTGGATTGTATGGAAAGCTGAATATGGCGTAAAGTACCAAGCACCACTTTTGCAAGTCATACTTGGAACTTGGGGACTAGGTATGCAATATGAGATACAAAGTGTCCTTACCTGGTGCTCTGCAGCCATGCGCTCCAAGATCTGGCTCTCCGAAGTCTTCATAGTGAGGAGAGTGTTCATCAATTGATCGAAAGTATCTTTACTCGTATCAGAAGACCCGGGGCCTTGGAAATTCTGGGAAGGAACTTTCTTCTTAGTAGGAGGCGGAACCCGGGTCATTTGTGTGTCGGAATCCGACGCTCCTTCTTCTGCACCCAAGACGGTGGTTTTGTTCTTCTTGCTTGCATGGGAAGCAATTGGATACTCGGCTCCTTGCGTGTCCGGGTTTGGCGGCGACGCTTGTTTTTCGCCGCTGGACGCGGCTGTAGTCTTATCAGCCGGGCTCCCCTTACCCGGGCCCTCGGTCCCCATTTCCTCTTGATCGCTGATAACGACCGTGGCCCTATAAGATGTTGTCAGTGAGCAGCTAAATACACAGTCAAGAAAGGGTGATGAAATATGGTGGAACATCAGGAAGGGGATCTTACCCGGTGTTCACCGCAAAGTCACAAGGAAATCCATCGCTGGACTCGGGAGAGGCTGGAAATTATCAAGTTAGATGTCATATGGGAATGGTTTAAAGAGAATGTTTTGACCCAGAAAAGATAGGGTAATTACCAGCCCGCCGCGGGGGGGTCGATGAAATACCCGGATTAAGGGCATCATCACCCGGGTGATTTCGAGTTGACCTACGCTTGGTTACGGGCGACTCCTTCAAGAACGGCCAGTGGGATAACGTCAAGGTAGCTCAAGTATATCATTAAAGTAATGCGAGTTGAATGCGAGGAGGAGATATGAAACCTTGGAGGTGGCCTCTTGAGTTTTTCTTTTGGATCCGACCTTGACTGTCGGCTCCAGTTCCTCCTCGTCGCTGGCGGATTCTACTTTGCCATCGGAGTTTTCTTCCTCGTCATCTTCTTGTTCTGGATATCATCAAAGTTATGGTTCGAAATGAAGGGGTTATGGTGAGTTCAAGGGAACCAAATAAAATCCGGAGAGTACCTTCGTCCGAGTTAACAGTTTCTTGCTCCTCTGGACTTTCGGAGCTAGGGGAGGCGTTGGTTTTCCAAAAATCATCATCAGCCTGAAAAGTGTCAGTATAAGGGTTATTAACTGCATTGAGTGGAAAGAGCAAAGGTAAAGGCATCAAAGTCGGGTTTTCACCTTGGGGGCTGGGTTCTCAAGCGTGAAGGGCTCTAACCCGGATATGTTCCGGATTACCTCGAGCTTTTCGGTCAGAAAGCCCTTGATGGTTTTATGAGTATCGCCATCTGCGAAGATGTTGTCGGAGTACCGGAGCGGGTCTGTAGATTGCCCTGAATACTCGCACATTAACTTTGTGCGGATGGAATTGGGTTGAATCCGGAAATCTACCCAAGTCTTCACCAGGTTGAGCCCGATGAGGCCTTGGGCTGTGAGAGTGGTGATTTTGGCTAGAAGAGGTTGAATTGCCTCCCTGTCCGAGTCAGGGGCAAAGGCACTAAATTTATCAGAGATGTCAAGAATACCCTCTGAGTAACCCGGCAGCTTCCTTTGGCCGGGTGGGGAGGTGTCTTGGCAGTAAAAGTAGGAGAGCTGCCAGTGCTTGACATGGGAATTAAGGGTGAGGGGTGGCATCAAAGAATTCTTGCGGCGCTGGATGGAAACCCCGCCGCAAGCAAGAAGCGCCCTGTCACCGCTCTCGCGGCACGGTTTGCATTGAGAAAGCTCGATGAAAAGAGCTAGACTTGGCGAAGTGCACAAGTATGATTCGGAAAGGACTATGAAGTGGGAGATGTTTAGAACAGAATTAGGCCCGATATCAAAGACGCGAAGACCGTAATGATTCAAAACATCACGGAAAAAGGGTGACCCGGTGGGCGGAAGCCCCGGGTCACATGTTCCACAAAGAAAATTACCTCGCCTTTTGTCGGGGTGGGCCGGGTCTCCTTACCCGGCACTCTCCATTGGATGTCCTCTTGAGGAGGAAGGACTCCCAGCTCCACTAGCTCCTCCAACTTGGATTTGGTGACTGTAGACCGCGCCCAGTTGGCGGATATGGAGTTGGTGGCTTTAGCTTTGGTTGGAGTGTTCCCCTGCTTTTTGGGAGCCATGTGGTTGACCTGCAAAGTACAAAGTAAAAGGATAAGAGGACTAAGACCCGGAAGTTGTGAGCCGGCCAAGTATCGGTGGGGTAATATTGAGACATGAAAAATTGCGTGTAATCCGGGTGTTAGCTCACCGAGTAAAGTTTGAAATTGTCCGGGTATCAATTATTGTGACGAAAATTATGGGGATCTAAGTGTTGAAGGGGTTTTGGGGACGATGGATGGCCGCATAGGCACTTAACGCGAATAAAAGGAACTGAAAAGGGGAAGTCCGGCCGGGTGATTGAGGCCAAGGCGGAAATTTTGAGTGGATCGGGCCCAGATTGGGAATCTTATCTTCGGATTTGTGGCGAAATTAGTACTTGCAGGTAGTAGGAGAATGGATTGGAATCCATAACTTATCTATTATGCGAGCTGGAAAGAATGTTAGCAACTTAATTCGGCATGGCCGAGGAATCGTTGGCGGGTCGATTTGGATCTAATCTAAGGTGAAATCAAAAAGTGCAAGGGCGAATTAATGGACGCAAGTGGCTTACCGGAGGAGATCTGATTGAGGCTTTGCGGAGGAAGATGGCGCAAGCCTGGTGTCTCTTTGCGGTTCTTGACGGGCCGGATGGGGATTCGCCGGCGGATCTTGGCGGCGGCGCGGGGCGAGTCGTGGCGGAGCGCAGCCTCCGGCCGATGGGCTCCGGTGATGCGCGCGGGATTTCCGTGGTGGTGCTCAGTGAGAGTGAGCTTAGAAGGAGAAAGAAAGCGGAGTGGGGGGAAATGAGCCGTTAGGGTTCAGGTTACCCCCAAGGAGCTTATTTATAGTATGAGTGGGTAAGCCCGGTTCGGTGAGTGGGGGCCGGGAGTTGCGGAGGTAAACAACTATTTATTTAAGTTTCTGCGAGATATGCGCCAAATATTGAGCAAGGCATCTGGATAAAAGAGAGAAGGAAATCCATCCCGTGATATCAGGATCGATTATCGAGTATGGAATTTTGGCATTTTTATTAGGGTTTAGACCTGGAAAATTAAAGGTGTTTGGAGGAAAAACTCGGGTTACTACATGGCCGCCGTGGAGTAAGGCCTAGCTGAATATCAGAGCATCTTAACCCGGCCTCCATATGCCTGTATGTTTGATATCTTTGCAGGGAATAGCGAGCGCTTCAAGGAGGATCCATGAAGCCCAGGCTATTCTGGGGACTACTGACGGGGGGATGATAACCCGGTAGGACAAACTCCAAGGAGTAACCCGGCCCAAAGGACGGTGCGCAGGATCCGGCTAAGGATAAGGAAGCTTGTGGAGGCACAAGTTTGTAGGCCCAGCAACCCGGATTGTGGGTTATTGTAAAGGAAAGCTAGGGTTTGTGCGCCGTGTCCGGGTAGGATCCAGGGTGCGCCTTGGGGAATAAGCCAGGGGGTACGGGTGCTTTATAAACCGACTCCCAGGTCTAGTTTTAGACAGAGATCTAAGAACCCTAGTTACAGCGCTTGATATCGAGCGTCTAGTGTAATCCCAAAGTTGAGTTGTTATATCAAGATCGGAGACTCGGCGACTTCGATTGCCGGCTACCAGATCGAATTGCACCATGTTTTCCTCTGAGCTAAACCCTCTCCCAAATACCTGTGTCGTCTTGCCCCAAGATCAGTTACCCCCGGTAACATCTGCCGTGATTATCCCACGACAGTGCTCGTGGGGGCCGGGGTGCTGCGGCTCGTGGCGTGCGTGCGCGGAGGGGAAGAGACAGAGGGAGGGGAGAGGCGAGAGGAGAGGAGACTCACCTCGCGGACAGGAGGCGCAGGGGCAGAGGTGGCCGGTGCAGGGACGACCGACGGCGAAGGGCGGATGGCGGCGGAGCTGTGGGGCCTCCCGGCCGCTGCCGCGGGGTGGAGGAGGAAGAGGGTGGTGCGGGGATTCCATTCCCGCACCCGCCCTGGCCGGAAAGTGGCCGGATCCCCGGCGATCGCCGGTGGAAAAGAGTTGTTTTCGGGTGGAGTTACAGGTTCAGATACAGAGAGTTTCAGAACAGAGAGGAAGAGGGTGGGAGGAGAGGAAGAAGATGGCGGCGGGGGAGAGAGGAAGGAGGGAGAAGGAGAGGTGGAAGGGAAACCCTAGGGCTAGGGCATGGAGTTATAGTGAGGGGGGAGTGAGCTTGGCCGTTCGCTGCATCTCCCTGTATACGTGGGAGCTCGGATGTCGAGCCGTACAGGGAGGAAGAAGACAGGGTGAAGGGGTACCAGGCCTAGGGAAAGATGGGCTGGGCCTCATGCCCCTCTCTCTCTCTCTCTCTCTCTCTCTTTGTTTTTATGTTTTATTTCTATTTGTTTCTTTTTTGCTAAAAGGAAAAGAGAGAAAAGGGAGTGGGTTTGAGGGTTAGAAAATTAGGTAATATTTTTGTATAATTGGAATTTTGGTAACAGCAACATGGGCATGTTTTGGTTTTCAAAAAGTTCAAATATTTGGTTGTTTGTAAATTTAATTGAATTCGGTGGAAATTGCTATTAGATGAATAATTAAAAGGAACCACTTAAAATAGTTTGAACCCTCAGGTTTATTTGAAACAAATTGATTTGGAAAATGTTTTGTTTCATTAATTTTCAATGGGTTGCTGTTTGGAAAATGCAAATGAATTTGAATGCAATTTGAAGGAATTTGATTATTAAGTGAATACTGAAAACAAGATTTAAATAGTTGAACCTTAGAGTTTAATTGAAACAAAAAGGATTAGAATTTGGTTTGTAATTCTCATAAATTCAACATGGTTGCTGTTTGGAAGAAATTGTAATTGAATTTGAAAAGGGTTTGATATTAAGTGAATTTTTGATAGAAACAAAACAACAGTTTTGGAATCTCACTTTAATGGAAACAATTGATTGTTTTGATTTGAAATATCATTTTGGAAATTGTAACATCACAAGTATGAAACAAAAGGTTTAAAATTTGGTTTGAAATTCAAATAGAAAACAAAGGAAAACATATAAAAACAGTTGGAAAACAAAGCAAAACAGAGGAAAACAAATGGAAAACAAGCAAAACAAATGCAATCAACATGATTTCATGATGCAAAACATAAAATAACAGTGAGCAAACATTCTAATGGCTATTTTTTTCATACTTGGGATGTTACAAAACGCCCCCCTTGAAGGAATCGCGCCCCGAGATTCCTACTGAGAAAAGAAAAGGTCCGGATACTTTTTGCGAAGATCCTCTTGAGCTGTGACACGTGAAACACATCGTGCACCTTGGATAGTTTTTCTGGAAGTTCAAGATGATAGGCATTCCTGTCAACTCTTCTGGAAAGACGTCAGGCAATTCGCAAACCACCGAAACATTTTCAAGTAGAGGTAGAGGTTTTGTATTGAGGGTGTGTAGCTGAATAGAACTTTATTCATTTGGAGAATAGACTATCTGGCCAGAATGGTGGAACAGAGTTATTGATTAGATGCCGGTAGCAGAACTGAAATGGGAAGCAACAACAAGATTTCAACGGATGAAAAGGATGTTGAGAAGAACAGGATAACGAAGCAACATCGGGAAAACGAGATCAAAACACTCCTGAGGTACGACGGGAAACCCATCCGGGCTTCTAAAGGATCAATATCTACTGCTTAAGGAATAGAGGATCTGCTTCCGGGGCTTACACGCCTCCGTTCTCAATCGTGAGTAGGCAACATGATAAATCATGTCACAACCACCTCCATTCCTATGGTCTAGTAGATATAACTATCCCAGAGAAACCAGGATTCGTGAAATCCTAACTTGAAAGTTTAGATGAGAAGGAAAAACAACGTTGCACTTCCTTACCAGAAAAGGGAGGGTGGGTGGGGAAAGAAATAAAAGAACATAATTCCTACTCTCACGTTTCATTTTTTCTATATAGCTACAAAATAGTTTCTAGACTCAACTGCGACCAGTAAAAAGGGATCCTACAGGCAGACAGGCTCTGATACCATTTGTCGCACCCGGACTTCTAGGGGATACTCACAGTCCGTTAAACAGTAGATAAATGGCTTACGGGGCATACCGGCACCCGCATCTCAATATGAGCAGGCCAACACGTAAACGTGTGACAACCATTATCTTACTATTCATCGTCTGCGCAAACCATCCCATAGGAATCCAGATACTTCCATTGACGTACTTCAAAACATACACACACGATACGTCAATGGCATGGGAACAAGTGATATCACAACAGATCTCTATGGCACAAAAGATGGAAATAAGTTCTAAATAGCTCTCACTAGAGCAGAGATAGCAAATACAATCATCCAGAGGACACATGTCCCAACATATCATCATTACAACACAGCGGAAGCATTCAACATGTCTGAGTACAGACAAGATCCAAATAGGCCTAAGAGGCCGGTAACGAAAAGACGGAGCCCATCCACGAAGTCTCGGATCCTGCCCGGGTCCGCTATCTACTCGTCAGCAGCCTCGTCAAACTCCACGTAGTAGCCACCATGGGGATCCTCGGAAACGTAGTCTGCGGAAACCACAGCCCCAAAGGGGTCAGTACATAAACGTACTGGCAAGCAAGACTCACAATTCACCAAAGTGTAACCCGCCAACACCAAGCACAGATGCTTTGGGTTCAACGGAAGGAAGGGGATATAAAAGATGCTGCAACTGGCTGCTCTAACCAACTACAGAGTTACTACCACTTCCGGCTAACAGAGAGAAGATAAGATAGCGTATCGTAACCAACTATAACTAACTCCAATCAAACCCATCCTGGATCTCGCCCCTTATCCAAAGAAGCAATCCGAGGATAACTCACACAGTTGCATTAGTGAGGGTTCAGATTGTGTGTCATTAAGCCTATTACTAGTCAGGTTGTTAATCATTAGGTTTAAGTTGTCCTGAGTACTTGTTAGCCAGTACTTTCACCAAGTAGTCCATAACCGCGGAAAACACGGCTTCTCGAGAAGATTTTCCCTGCAGGGGTGCACCAATTTGGCCGTACACGTAAGAATAACCCGCCAGATGGGAAGGCCTTTCCCACCAAGCGGGGCACTCAACACAACTCAACTCTTCTTCGCATCAAGCCCAAAGAACCCCGTGCAGTGAGCGCACGGCTAATCGAGCCCCACGAAGAAAAGGGGACCCTCATAGCACTCTAAGAACGTGTCTCCCTAAATGCCGACTACAAAATTTTCCACCCTGGCCTAGGCTCGCAAAAACATGCATGCGGCAAATGGAACACCCGAACTAAATGAGGAGATTTGGACGAGATGCGAATCGAATCAAATTGAGGGGGGCGCCCATACACGCTTCCCACATGCGGTTAGTGCGCTCATCATGGATCAGTAGACAAGACCCTTTTCCTATTAGGGTCGACACTAGCAGGCCTCAAAACCACTCAGGGCCTCCTGCCGGTGCCTTATCAGCAAATTATTATTATCCACAATATTAACAGGTTGATTGATTAAACCTCAAGCCCCAGAACATACTAGAATAAGATAACAGAAAGTAACTGACAGCAGACTCGAGCAAAACAACCCTAAGCAAGCTAGTAAGACACGGGCTCAAACAACGGGGTTATAGGAGTGGAGGTGAGGCAATATCAGGGTTAAAGGATAACATGTGATAGGTTTGTAACAGAAACAGCTATTCATAGGGCTAGCAGAATAGACAACGGAAAGTATCGGTAACCAATGTTGAAAGGAACACGATGGTTCATGTGAGTGAATACTTGCCTGCAAACCCAGTAGCCTGGTACTTAGCTAACTCCTTAGAAGGGGTGTCGTAAGTATCGTCGGTCTCAACGTCGTCGTATATCCGAGAAGAAGCAAACAAACAACGCAGAGAGACAAACAATCAATAACATGGCATAGTGCACAAACATGGGATGATGCATGACCATTTAATTGATGCAACAAAATAAACTAGTTGACAAGATAACAACATGATTAAATGGACCCACATGCAATTTGGATTGCATATGGAAAGCCCATGAATTATGGTTGAATTAATTGTTTTACAACTAATCATCATATGAAAGTGGATTAGCATGATGCATGGATGAGGAAAACAGAAAAATAACAACAATAGAACCAAATGGAAATAAGGTTTACCCATTTTGAAATTTTAGTTATTAAGTTAAGGAATTTTGGTTTCTTAAGGTGTCACACAAGCATTTGTTGTTTTCATCAAGTTAAATTGTTCAAAATAGGTAACAAAGTTCATATTTGAAAAGAACGCAAAATTTTGGGTGGATTACATGTTTCACTTGTTGAAAAAGGATTTAGAATAATTTACTTATGAATTAAATAAGTTTAAACAAGAATTAAATGAATTTAATTCAAACATGAACTTATTTGAATTTTTATTTGTGCAAAACATTAAGTGAGATTCATATTTGAAAAGTTTATACTTTTATGGTTTGAAAACATATTTTATAGTTTCAAAAATAATTTAAGTTGAGCAAGTTATGAATTTAGCAATGTTAAATGATTTAAACAAGGTTTAAATCATTTAACCAATTTTAATTATTCAAAACATGAAACAAATTTTATATTTGAAAAGGTGGTTTAATTTTGCATGGAAAACATATTTCATTTGTTGAAATTGGATTTAAAATGAGCAAGTTATTATTTTGGCAATTTTAAATGCAATAAACAAGAAACAGTTGTTTTCAGCAATTTAAAATTATTCAAAACAGCAAACAAAATTTATATTTGGAAAGTACATGAAAATTTTATTGGAAAACATATTTAGTTTGTGGAAGTTGGAATTTTTATGCCCAAGTTATGATTTTTGCAAAATTAAGTGAATTAAACAAGTTTTCAAATATTTCACCAATTTAAATTATTCAAAACAGTAAACAAATTGCATTGAAAAGGTTGAAAACATGTAGCAAATGTTTCACTGAACATTTTGAGTTATTAAACATAATTTTTGGGTTATTATTGAATTTATTATGCAATTTTCCATAATCATTCTTATTCTGCCATTTTTAGTAAACAGAGGTAAACATGCTCAAAATTAATTCAATTGTGACCAAATAAAATACCAATGTGTAGAGTTTGTTAAGACAAATTTTTAGAGCCCAAGTTTGCTTAAATTTGATGAACCAAACTCAAGTTATGAAATTCCAAAGTTTCCAATTTTTATTGCATTTTCAGTAATTAATTATTTAGTGCAAAAAGTATTACAGAAACATGTTGCAATTTTGTTACTAATGGAAAGGGCACAAAATTTTGAATCCACAGGAATTTGAATCATTCAATTTGGAGCAAGATTCAATATTATATGGATTTTTGAGTTAATGGCTCAGATCTCTGTTTCTGAAATTCGGGCAGAAAAAGAAAACAGAAAAAAAAGGTGTGGCTTTGGGGGATCGAACCCTGGACCTGTGGCTTTGCGCGCAAGGGACAGAACCAGTGGGGTGAGTTGCTGTTGCTTGACAAGGTATAGCTCGCGGGGGGGTTAAGGTGGAGCAGCGAGTTAACTGAACCAAATCGAATAAAAGGAGCAGAAAAAGGGTGGGGGCTGGGACTCGATCCCGGGAGCTATGGTTGCGCGCGCTGGTTCAGTTACCACTGCGGTAGCTGCAGATTTGTGATAGGAAGGGGGCCTCCGGGGTGGATATTGTTCAGCAGCGAGATGACATGAACTGAAACTGCACGTACGTGTTCAGAACTGAACATCGACGGAAGGCCGGCGGACAGCGATCGCTGCTGCTGCGTGCGGTGCTCGTGGGGGCCGGGGTGCTGCGGCTCGTGGCGTGCGTGCGCGGAGGGGGAGAGACAGAGGGAGGGGAGAGGCGAGAGGAGAGGAGACTCACCTCGCGGACAGGAGGCGCAGGGGCAGAGGTGGCCGGTGCAGGGACGACCGGCGGCGAAGGGCGGATTGCAGCGGAGCTGTGGGGCCTCCCGGCCGCTTCCGCGGGGTGGAGGAGGAAGAGGGTGGTGCGGGGATTCCATTCCCGCACCCGCCCTGGCCGGAAAGTGGCCGGATCGCCGGCGATCGCCGGTGGAAAAGGGTAGTTTTCGGGTGGAGTTACAGGTTCAGATACAGAGAGTTTCAGAACAGAGAGGAAGAGGGTGGGAGGAGAGGAAGAAGATGGCGGCGGGGGAGAGAGGAAGGAGGGATAAGGAGAGGTGGAAGGGAAACCCTAGGGCTAGGGCATGGAGTTATAGGGAGGGGGGAGTGAGCTTGTCCGTTCGCTGCATCTCCCTGTATACGTGGGAGCTCGGATGTCGAGCCGTACAGGGAGGAAGAAGACAGGGTGAAGGGGTACCAGGCCTAGGGGGAAGATGGGCTGGGCCTCATGCCCCTCTCTCTCTCTCTTTGTTTTTATCTTTTATTTCTGTTTGTTTTTTTTTTGCTAAAAGGAAAAGAGAGAAAAGGGAGTGGGTTTGAGGGTTAGAAAATTAGGTAATATTTTTGTATAATTGGAATTTTGGTAACAGCAACATGTGCATGTTTTGGTTTTCAAAAAGTTCAAATATTTTGTTGTTTGTAAATTTAATTGAATTCGGTGGAAATTGCTATTAGATGAATAATTAAAAGGAACCACTTAAAATAGTTTGAACCCTCAGGTTTATTTGAAACAAATTGATTTGGAAAATGTTTTGTTTCATTAATTTTCAATGGGTTGCTGTTTGGAAAATGCAAATGAATTTGAATGCAATTTGAAGGAATTTGATTATTAAGTGAATACTGAAAACAAGATTTAAATAGTTGAACCTTAGAGTTTAATTGAAACAAAAAGGATTAGAATTTGGTTTGTAATTCTCATAAATTCAACATGGTTGCTGTTTGGAAGAAATTGTAATTGAATTTGAAAAGGGTTTGATATTAAGTGAATTTTTGATAGAAACAAAACAACAGTTTTGGAATCTCACTTTAATGGAAACAATTGATTGTTTTGATTTGAAATATCATTTTGGAAATTGTAACATCACAAGTATGAAACAAAAGGTTTAAAATTTGGTTTGAAATTCAAATAGAAAACAAAGGAAAACAAATGAAAACAGATGAAAACAGTTGGAAAACAAAGCAAAACAGAGGAAAACAAATGGAAAACAAGCAAAACAAA
Source organism: Alopecurus myosuroides (assembly GCA_028641055.1). Classification (NCBI taxonomy): domain Eukaryota; kingdom Viridiplantae; phylum Streptophyta; class Magnoliopsida; order Poales; family Poaceae; genus Alopecurus; species Alopecurus myosuroides. The sequence goes on along the minus strand of CM054059.1, from coordinate 111,379,447 downwards.
TGCAATCAACATGATGTCATGATGCAAAACATAAAATAACAGAGAGCAAACATTCTAATGGCTATTTTTTCATACTTGGGATGTTACAATTCACCTCCATCGCACGCCTGTGTAGCGACTGCTTGTCGTCCGGCTCGGTGGTGAACACCATGTAGCTCTCATGGTGTTCCTGGTACTGGTTACGGTCTCCACCACCATTGTTGTCGTTGTTGTTGTTGTTGTTGTTGTTGTTGTTGTTGTTGTTGTTGTTGTTGTTGTTGTTGTTGTTGTTGTTGTTGTTGTTGTTGTTGTTGTTGTTGTTGTTCCTGTTCATGTTGCGGGTGTAGTAGTTGCGGTTGCGGTCATTGCGGTTCTCGTAGTTGTAGTTGCGGTTGGCTCCCTGAGCCACTTGGTTCACGTTCTCCCTTCTCGGATTCACTGCTGGCCTGGGAGCAGCTGCCCGAATAGGCTGCACATTGGCATTCGCAGGCGGGAGAGGAGGAGGAGGGGGCAGCTGACCAAAACCTTCACTCTTGATGCGGTCCCACCAGCTGCACTGCCAGGTAGTGTAGTTGGCTGGCCTACTCGGATGCCGAGTATGGAAGCTGCATGGCCCGTCCTTCATGTTCTCAATGATAAATCTCTGAGCATCTCCTGCGTCCGGGCTGCCGCTACCTTGCTGTGGAGCATTGTATGGCTTCTTGATGCCTTGGCCCTGATTCTGGTTCTGCCCGTATTGGGCCCCAGCAGTTTTTTGCCTTTGGCTACTCCCAGCAGCCGCAGTGTCTTGATTCACATCATTCACTTGTTCAGACCCATACCGAGTATCGGGTCGGTCATCTCTGCGCTTGTTGCGGAAATCATGATGTTTCCTTCTTGGCTCTAAAGCATCGAGTAAAGGCTGAGTAGGGTCACCGAGGGCATACATATCAGCTATCTTGATCGTCTCGGTGAGCGTACTCGGCGTGTCTCTCTGCAGCTTTTGCCACAACCTGCTGCCATGCCTGCAGCCTTGAGCAAACCAGGCGATTGCTTGCGACTCGTTCACACCTTCACAGGTGTTCCTCAAAGTACTCCATCGAGTAATGTACTCTCGGTCAGTTTCCTCTTCCCGCTGCTTGCAAGCTGAAAGCTGTTGCGGCCTATTCGACCTCTTGTATGTGCTGGTAAAGTTGCTGATGAAGGCTTCCGAGAAGTCAAGCCAGCAGTTAATACTGTCGCTGGGCAAGTTGTTCAACCAGATCCGGGCAGGGCCCTCCAGCATCTGGGGAACTTATCTCACGACCCATCTCCGGTTGCCGCCTGTAATGTGCACAGCGGTAACGTAATCGCTTAGCCAGTCTTCCGGCTTGGTGCTGCCATCATAGCACTTGGTCCCTCTAGCCAGCTGGAACTTGTTCACGGAAGGTTCCCCCATGATTCGGTGACCAAAACAGGCTGGGCCGGGTGGCCCCTTCGTCTCCATCTGTGCTGACCGATTAATCCGGTCCAACTTGTATCTTGCGTCGTTGGGCTCCAGCATCCTGTCACCCAAACGATAAGTGACATCTCTTGGATCAGTGTACCCGGCCATCTCCATTGCCAAGTACCCATCGTCGTAACGGTCTTGCGGCACGGGACCAGGTTGAGCAACTGGGTTGGCCGCTGCCACAACTGCTTGCGGCTGCACAGCTGCTGGCTGCTGTACCCTCTGCTGGACCGGGTTGGCAGCATGATGTCGTGTTGTTCCCGCGCGGTTTCCTCCTTGCCCCTTGCTGTGAGATTTAGTGGCTTGATAGCCTGCTCCTGCAGAGTTGTGTTTCTGACCGGGCTGCCGCGCTACAGCGGGCTGTTTTCCGGCGACAGCCGGGTCGTACACCTGCATCTGTTTGTTCTTTCCGGAGTTCACACTCTGGTCCCTCTCATTGCCAGGAAGCGGCGATGAGGTCTGATCCATAGATCTGACCACATGCGAGTGGACAACCTGAGAAGCACCAGCTCCCGGATTGGCTTTCCGGAACTCCTCGTTCTGCCTGCCAGCTTCTAGCACTAGCTCATTCAGCCTATCCTGTTTCCTAGCGCGCGCGTCGCTAGTGAGATGCGGCAACTCAGCAGCAACTGCCTCTGCATCTCTAAGAGTTTTGGCAGGGGAGCTATATTTGGGCCTAGTAGTAGTGTTCAAACTAGCAGTTTGGCTAGCGGCCCTACCATCTCTAGCTAGCTCAGCGCCCAAGTTGCGACGGATAGTGCCTAGCTTGCTAGGTAGCCTAGAAATGGGAGTAAAGCCATGTGCTCTATTGTACTCGTTTTGATCTAGGTTAAGCTCAAGCCTAACCTTCTCCAACTTCTAGGCCTCCGCGCGGAGCGCTTGACGCTGCTGCTCGAGTTGCGCCTTCAACGCCATGAGCTCGGTGTTGGTGGGAGGCGGCATGCTCAGCTGCTCGGTGGCGCCACCGCGAGCAACCGGTATAGCTGCTGACGTGGAAGGAGCCACGTAACCAGGAATGTTCGGGGGCATGTCGTAGGGCTTGTGGACCCTTGTAGCAGCCGGCTCGTCGATGACTTCCGCGGCAACGGCCGCACTTTTCCCGGCATCGATAGCCGGGCCCTTCATCATCACCTCCACGCTGTCCGTAGAACAACCAGTAGGCTTCCCACGAGCAGCGAGTACAGCAGGAGGATCATCCGAATCGAGCACCTCCTCCGGGAACTCGCGGATGACGGTGGTGGCGACGTAGACTAGATGCGCGCCGAAGGAAAGCACCGAGCCGCCTGCAGGCACAGGCCTGCCGCCGAAATCGCCGGCGTTGTCGGTGACGAAGTCGAAGGATCCGAATATGTGGACAAGGCCACATACCACGCGCTCCCCCGAAGCAGAAACGGGTCCCGTCCGAATATGAACCCAAGCCAGCACCGCTGCTGGCCCCACGGTGGGCGCCAACTGTCGTGGATGAGTAAAGACAGATGCCATGGGATGGCTTAAGGTTGGGGCCGATGGACGCTGTAGGTATTCAGGGAGGGATCGCATGTCGAGTAGACGCGCTCAGGAAACACTGCAAACACCAAGAACTACCCAGGTTCGGGGCCCTCGTGTGGAGGTAACACCCCTACTCCTGCCTGTCTCTCCGTATGTATGGTATCCGAGTAGCCACAATACAAAGTTTCCTCTCAGCCGAGTAGCCACCCTCTGCTCTCTCTACAGCTAACACTTGCTCGTGCACTAAATGCTCTCTCGCGCAACGTCCCTCGCGCAGGAGGGGGTTGGGCACCTTATATACTGGTGCCCAGCCGGGTAAACAAAGAATAAAAGGTACAATAATGTGACATCTCCACAGTGGCGCAAAGCACGCCTCCGGCTTCTCGCTGACGCGGGTGCGAGAAGTCGCTGCGCCGTCGGGCTGACAGGACCTGTCCACCTTGTCAGTCACACAGAGTAGGCCCCCGACACGTCCTGTCCCCTTTGTTAGTGACAGGACATGACGGGCGGCTACCTCACTGTAGCCACGCCGTAGCGCGGATAATCAAGCGCTCCGTAAGTTGAACCGCACGCCTGTACGGCTGCGGGATACGCGGGATCTCGTCAGAACGGCTCCATTGACTTCTTGCCCGAGTAGGATTGTAGCCCATCTACTCGGACCACTTGATTGCTACCTGGACGATAACAATCTCTCTTCTTATTTTCTCTTGGCCTCCAATACCTATGACCGAATAGTGTCTACCGGATAGAAGATACCCGGGTACCCGCCTACTCGGCCAACAGTGCTTTTACCTCTGTTTTATCACCAGTCTTTTCCCTACTCGGGGGTAGCCCCCCGACAAAACTAGGCGGGTTTCTATCCCTAGATAACCCTCAAAGAGGGCCTGGAATCCGGCTAAATAAAGAATGGAGTTTGGCGGAAGATTGTGTGGTTGGATTTTGTAGTGGTCTAATATCTAGAAGAAAAATGCGGAAGGCGGAAAATCCCATACCTCTATTGATATGAGACGCCAGAAGCACGCGTTCGCCGGGTTGTAGAGACGGCTCGATGTCGTCCTCGCCCACCCGCCATTTGTCTTTCAGCATGAAGCCGTCCTTCTCCATTGCCGGGAGAAGGGATTGAACCACGTTGCAGTGGCTCCAATTGCTGGCATTCCCCTCTCCTTCTTCCTCGCCTCCGGCAGTGGCGGAAGCGGAGACGTCCTCGCCATTGTGAGAAGTGTTTTCCTCCTCCATGGTTTTAGGGAATCGAGGAGGAGGAGGAGTGGCCGATGGCGGTGGCATGGTTCCGGTAGCGGGAGGCAGATCCCTGCCCGCCGGCTCACTGATGGATCCTTCCAGCGCGGGGGAGAGTCGAAGACGGGGTCAAGGTCGTTGATGATGTCCTCGATCTCGACGACGGTGCTCGTGGAGTCGGAAGCACGGGGAGAATCTCCGGTGACCATTTTCAGGTGGCGCGGCCGAGAGTTCGCTCCTCTGATGATTTTTCCGGAGAGGAGCACGGGGGCTCGAGTCTCTGTGTTCTCTGAAACTTGGGCTTGGGGCATAATGGCGCTAGGTTCTCTGGGGCTCTGACTGCTCGAGGAGGAAGAAGAAGCGGAAGAGAAAACGGAAGCCCCGAGGTGGCTATTTATAGTCGAGGCGCGTGGAGATTAGCACCAACGACTCTTTTAGGTGTTGGATGCGCGACGCATGTGACGCCCGAAATTTCTGGGAAATGAAGAGATGGGGTGATTATTGCTATCTCCTCGTTTCCCTTGAGAGAATCTATCAGAGGATATGGTTTCAGGTTTTGACTGAACCCAAACGTCCGTGACATCAGCAGGATTTCATCCCTGACGTCACGAGGTTCCTTCTCCGCGAAGGCTCGTGGAAGAAAAGCCGAATTTTGGTAAAATTGAAGTTTTGGGTCAAGACATTTTTGGTAAAAGAAGAATCAAGACAAGGCGCCGACATTTCTAAAAAAGAGTACCAATACACGAAGAGCGACAGTATGAAGTCTTAATCCTTCTTGGGGGCTACTGTCGGATATATGCCAATTAGGGGTATGTCTGGCATTGTCCTAAAAGCCGGATTACCAGGGTGGCCCACATGCAATGGAACATAGTCCATTGGACGGCCCAGTAAGATGACGCGCAGGAAGCCGGATTCTAGAAGAACCCGGACCACGGCCCAAAGTGGTGCGGCTTGGAGGAGAAGACGGATTCCTTACTTTCCAAGTTAGATACTTTCCGTAGTCTTCTAGGTTTTCTTTCTGTAAGCCTTAGTCCAGCTATCTATATAAAGCCGGACGGGGATCAAGAACAGACAGACAATTTAGCTAGAAGCCAACTCGCCGAGAAGTTGATCCTCGCTGAGTTAGCAAAACCATACTCACATTGTACTTTGTATACTTTAGGCTTCAGCCCTGATTTAGTGAGATTGCAAGAGTAGGAATGACGCCTACTTGCGTCGTACTGTACCTAGGTAAAACTTAGTGTTCTCGTTTGTCGTCTTAGCCCGTCCCCCCGTGGTTCTTCCAGTAGTCTCATGGCACCCCCGTCTATGAACTCTACTATGATGTCTCGACACTTTATGTCATTTTTATCGATTTTCCGGACTAACGTATTGAAAAGATGCCACAGAGCCAGTTCCATGTTTTTTGTTGTTTTCAGTTTCATAAAAGTTGTTCTGGAAATATTATCGGAATTGGAAAATTCAAAGCCCAGAAGTCTTAGAATTCCCGAAGGTTCCACGGAGTCCCGAAGAGGCACAGAGGGGGCCACACCATAGGGCGGCGTGCCCCCTGGACGCGCCTGGAGGGTGGTGTGGGCCCCTCGGGCGTCCACCGCCATCGCCCTTTCACCTATATAATCCCCCCGATACGTGAACCCTAGGGATATACCACTTTTTTCCGAGAAACACCCGAAGCCTCCGTCAACGTCATCCCGAGATCGGGAGGGTTCTGGAGGTCTCCCCGGCACCCTGTCGGGAGGGGAATTTATCACCAGAGGGGTCTACACCACCATGCCCTCCTCCGAAGTGATGCGTGAGTAGTTCATCCCTGGACTACGGGTCCATAGCAGTAGCTAGATGGTTGTCTTCTCCACTTTGTACCTCATGTTTAGATCTCGTGAGCTGCCCTACATGATCGAGGTCATCGTTATGTAATGCTACATGTTGTGTTTGCTGGGATCTGATGAATGTTAAATGCTATGTCTTTTGATTATCAATCTATCATGTTATCTTCATGCATATGTTATTTATGATCTTGCATGTTCTCCATTATTAGTAGATGCTCTAGCCAAGTAGATGCTAGTAACTCCAAGACGGAGTATTTATGCTCGATAGTGGTTTCATGCCTCCTTTGCATCTGTGCTCGAGTGACAGAAACATGAAGGATGGAGGATGTGCTATTTCCATTAGGGAGAAAACAACGGTGTTTACTTAGTTTACATTGTTTACATTACACACTTTGCTTAGTGCGATAATCTGTTGCTTCCAACTTAATACCCAATGTTTGTTCAGATGATATTCGGAGGGTGGATTATTAGTCATAGATGCAGTTGGATGATGGTCTATGTATTTTGTTGTAATGCCCGCATGAATCACATAGTAATCTTTATGTCTTGCATATGCACTACGGTGCAGCCTTCATTTATGTCAATTGTCCAGCTATAATTTGTTCACCACACATGTTATTTATCTTTCACGGAGAGACACCACTAGTGAACTGTGGACCCCGGTCCATTTTCTCATTCTGATAATACACACACTACTTCCACTTCTTTAACACTGCTTTCATACTGCTGCTACTGCTTTCATACTATTCTCCTACTATTTTCCACACCATATGTTTAACCTCTTTGTGTTCAGCAAAATCGGTGAGATTGACAACCTCACTGCTTCGTTGGGGCAAAGTGAATTGTTTGTGTTGTGTAGGTTCCACGTTGCTGCTGAACCGGTAGCGCGCCCTGCCCCCTCAGCTGCATCAACCTTCTAAAGTTAATCCTTCCTCCTACTGGTCGATTAAACCTTGGTTTATTTCTGAGAGAAAACTATTGCTGTGCTCATCATACCTTCCTCTAGGGGTTTCCCAACGAGTGCAAGATCTGCACCATCATCCATTATACCACCTCTGAGTATGATCCATATGATGTGTTGTGAGTAGTTCGTTTAGTTCTTGAGGACATGGGAGAAGTCATGATGTTATGTTGAAGTAATATCTAATGGTTTTGTATTTAAGTTGTGGTGCTATTCTTCTAGTGGTGTCATGTGAATGTCGACTACATGATACTTCACCTTTATGGGCCTAGGATGATGCATTGTGTATTTGGCTGCTAATTGTGGGGTTGCCGGAGTCACAGAAACCTAAACCCCCGTTAGGAAACCAATGCACGAGGGAGTGTAGGATCCTAGAGTTTTAAGGTTGTGGTAAGATTTATCTTAATTACTTTCTTGTATTTGTGGATGCTTACGAGGGGTTTAATCACAAGTATGTATTAGTCCTAGTTGGGCGGTGCATTAGTATAGGTTCACCCACACAACACTTCACGAACCAATAAATACCAGTCAACCATATGAAGCGAAAGCACTTGAAGAAATTCCCATGTGTCCTAGAGAACGTTTGGTAATCATAGGTAAAACAACCGGCTTTTCCTTTGCTCTCAAAAGGATTGGGCCACTCGCTGCAATTATATTTAATGTATTTTATTTACTCGCACTTTATTTATCTGCTATATCAAAAACACCAAAAACCTGTTTGCTAGTGTTTACATTGAATCATCTATCCAACCTGCTTGTCAACACCTTCTTCTCCTCGTTGAGTTCAAAACCCTTATTTATCGAAAGTATTACGATACATCCCCTATACTTGTGGGTCATCAGATGGTATTCCGTTTTCCCTTGATTGTATATCAAAACATAAATTCCAGGGCACCTCCACAGCTTAAGTGGTGACTAAATATAATAATTTTAGGAGAAACAATATTGTAAACATGCCTTAAACAATAATATTTTTGGAAAATGCACATTATACTCAGAATGACAATCATGCTCTCCTAGCTGGTGCATAAAGTAAGAAGGTGAATACTCAACATAAAAGTAACAGAAAGGCCCTTCGCAGAGGGAAGCACGAATTAATAATGTGCTAGATCTTTTTATTTAATAAACAGAGGCATTGAAAATATAATTTTGAGAGAAGTGGGTGTCTATAACAACGAATGGTAATGAAAAACTTATCATAACCAATGGCAAGCAATTTTGTAGACCTTTGAGAGCGGTGTCCATTAGCACTTTTAATTTAAGGTTGACACTTCCCCCCACCTTTCCTTAACAAACCAACACTAGCCATATCCACGGGTTCCCACCAACATTAGTATCCATGGGAAAGTGCATATATATATATATAGGAAAAATGGTTTCTACTCCCGGGTGTAGCTACACCCACGTCTCATATACTTTCGTAGGGAGGTATGTGTCATACTTTTTGGTCCGAGTATGTTCATATACTATATCTAAGATACTCCAAAATAAGTTTCATGAAAATTATAAAATTGAGCATGTAGTTTGCACTATATATTCAAAATACTTGTATATATGTACATATAAAAAAGAGTATGTAGAAAAATTACATATACTACATAAAAAGTAGTATATATACTGCCGAAATAGTAATATATATTGCATACTACCTTTAGATACTCTCCGGTATGATAGATACTACATACATCATACAAAACACATATGGGTGTAGCTACACCCGGGAGTAGCCTGAATTTGTCCTATATATATATATATATATATATATATATATATATATTATTTGGCACCATCTCTTGGCAAATTTTGATGAGCACATATTCCATACTCATCGGGTGAAATAAGGGAGAAGAACCTTGGTTGACATAAACTATGATAAACTTTAAACTACTTCCTCATGAGCTAAAACGGGAACACAAAACAAGTTTAATAATTTTGAAAGTTTTAAAGGTAGCACACGAGAAATTTACTTGGAGTGGTGGTGAAATACCACTTATAGGTAGGTATTATGGACACATTGGATAACTTTGGTTTTTGGGAGTTGGATGCACGAGTAGAGCTCATACTCAGTACATGGTGAAGGTTATGAATAGACGGGGAGCGACCAACTAAGAGAGCAACAACGGTCATAATCATGCATTGCTAAAAAATAGCATTGAGTAAAGCATGAATTTAATATTGTAACCCTGAAAATAAAAGATCAACGAGGCTTAAATTGACTTTCTTTATAGTCTGACATGTCCGAACATGTGCCAAGTCGATCCAAATAAGTTCTTTAGAAGGGAATACTGATGACCCACAAGTATATGGGGTATATCGTAGTACTTTCGAACCCAACGAGGAGCAGAAGGTGTTGACAAGCAGGTTGGATAGAGATTTCACTGTAAACACTAGCAAACAAGTTTTTGGTGGTTTTTGATATAGCAGATAAATAAAGTGCGAGTAAATAGAAGACAGTAAATATAATTTCAGCAAGTGGCCCAATCCTTTTGAAAGCAAAGGACAAGCCGGTTGTTATACTTATGATTACCAAACGTTCTCGAGGACACATGGGAACTTCGTCAAATGCTTTCGTTTCATACAGTTGATTAATATTTATTGTTTCGATAGGTGTTGTGTGGGTGAACCTATGCTAATGCACTGCCCAACTAGGACTTATACATACTTGTGATTAAACCCCTTGCAAGCGTACGGACATGGAGGAAAGTAATTAAGATAAATCTAACCACAACCTTAGACTCTGGGATCCTAAACTCTCTCGTGCATCGGTTTCCTAACGGGGGTTTAGGTTTCTGTCACTTCGACAACCCCACAATTAGTAGCCAAATACACAATGCATCCTCCTATGCCCATAAAGGTGAAGTGTCCTGTAGTCGACGTTCACATGACACCACTAGAAGAATAATACAACAACTTAAATATCAAACCACTAGATATTACTTCAACATAATTCCACTACTAACATCTTGACTTCTCTGATCTCCTCAAGAACTAAACGAACTACTCACAAGACATCATATGGATCATAATCAGAGGTGATATAATGGATAATAACAATCTGGTCATAAAGTGTAAACACCGATAAATCTCACAAGCATCAAGTACTAACAACTAATCCACACCGAGAGAGAGATCTAATGTAGACAAACGATAGAGACCCCTAATTGTTACAGCGGGATGAAGGTGGATGAAGAGGATTTTAGGTGGCGATGATGATGACGATGACGATCTTGATGATGCCCGGAGCAATGACGATGACGATGGTGATGATTCCCCCTCTCCGAAGAGGAATTTCCCTGGCAGATTTCTCCCTGCCGGAGAGCTTTCCTCTCTCTGTTGTTTTCCGCCCTGAGGCGACGGCGGAATATTTCTTCGATGATGTTCTCGGGCTTAGGGTTCCCTCGGGGTCAAATACGCAAAAGGGGACGCCCCGAAGTGGGTCAGGGGGGCAGACCACCCCCAGGCGCTGCCAAGGGGAGCGCGCCGCCTGGTGATGTGGGCCCCAGGTGACCCTCTCCGGATGCCCTTCTGGCTAGCTTCCTCCTTGGGACTTCTAAGACACCTCCGGTATTCCCCCTCTTCTTCTGATCTTCAGAAATAGGGTATCTTGACGGTGCTTTTTCCATCAGATTTCTGGTCCCGGTGTTTCTTCTCCAAAAATTATGAAACATGCAAAATAAGATAAAATAACATAAGTAATGCATCATAACATGAAATATATCGATGAATAATAGAAAATAAAAATATAAGTTAGTGATGCAAAATGGACGTATCACCTCCCTCAAGCTTATACCTCGCTTGTCCCCAAGTGAAATTGAACTCAGTAAACATGACCACAGGTTTATGGAGTGGGGTGTCAATAAATAAAATACGGACAAGAAGCATCACATCTAACAAGAACAAGTCATTTTAGATAGCAACTTCCTCTCATATAATCAAAGTTGAAACAAGTAGAGGAAATCTCAATAAAGGTGCAAAAGGAAATCATAATTGGTAAAGGAAAACTTTGTTCTTGGTCAGAGAACAATTAACAGTGTACTTATCTTTCAATCAGAGTCTTTATACTAGAGCTTATATTGCAGAGTTTATCATGCTCAATTATAACAGTCTCTTTGCAGTCATTGGTAACTTTCAAAGTGGTATTCAAACAGATGAAAGAATTTGTACTAAACAAGGAAGAATAAAGGACATGATTGAGTAAATCAACATATAGATGGATGGATCACAACAACTTAAATGCTTGCTTAAAACAGAAAGGAGTAGGTTTACTGACTCAACATAAAGGTAAAAGATAGGCCCTTCGTAGAGGGAAGCAGGGATTAGCTCATGTGTTAGAGCTTTTTATTTGATAAAGAGAGTATTGAGAACAATTTTGAGAGTGGTGTATGTTTATGTCAACGAATGGCAAACAGAAAATACAGTACGTCACACGCCAACTAGACTTCACAAGAGCGGATCCCATTGAAGGACGCAACTGGTATAGAAGGTCATCCCTCTTTCTCTTTTGTTTACACAATTATGCTTTGACTGATAAATCAGGGGCAAAAATAGTGAAGAGAATTTGTATTATTATGTTTGGGGCTGGGAACCCCGCTACTAGCTCTTCTAGCATTTGGATAAGAAGATGAAGCCACTAATCAAGGTGTGTAAAGTCCAATCAACAAGTGAGATAAATATTCTCTATTTGCATCCTCATGAGCTAAATAGGGGCACAAAACAGGTGTAATTTTGAAGGTTTTAAAGGTAGCACACAAGCAATTTACTTGGAGTGGCGGTGAGATGCCACATATAGGTAGGTATGGTGGACACAAATGCCAAGGTTTTGGGGCTCAAGGTTTGGATGCACAAGAAGCATTCCCTCTCAGTACAAGGTTTTGGCTAGCAAGGCTTACAATCTTGGAGATCATCTTCCTACGGCTCCTTGCCGTTGTTGTTGTTGGCGGAGGCCATGGTGCTTCTAAAACTAAAAACAGATCCTGGTAGAAACATGTCGAAACAGAAACACGACAAGAAAACGATATACGAACCTCTGGGGGTCCGGGGGGTTAAATATCAGAAACATACATGACGAAAGGAAAGTGCAGGTCAAAAAGGAATCGGAGAGGGGCTCCGGGGCGCCCACACCATAGGGTGGCGCAGCCAGGGGTGGGCCCGCACACCAGGTGGTGTGGTGCCCTCGGGCACCATCTCCTACCCTTTTTCGGCTGGATATTTTTCATATTTTCCAAAAACCAATAATTTATAACTTGGAAAGTAATCCACGAACTTTTTCTTAACAAGACTTTTACCTATTTGAAAACAGAATCCGCAGATTCTGGAATATTCCCTCTAATGAACTTCTCCGGAGTCATTACTTGAATAACATCAACATCTACATCATAAGAATCCCCGGAAATATAATGTTTGAGTCTTTGCCCATTTACCACTTTTGTAGTGTTTTCTTCGAGGGAAGCAATTTTGATTTCACCCGAATGATACACCTCTTCAATAACATAAGGGCCTTCCCATACGAGAGTAATTTTCCTGCAAAAAATCTGAGACGAGACCTATACAATAGAACTTTCTCACCAACATGAAACTCTCTTTTAAGAATTATCCTATCATGCCATTGTTTAACGTTATCTTTAAAGAGTCTAGCATTTTTATAAACTTCACATCTCCATTCATCTAGATGATTCAAATCAAGCATTCTTTTCTTACCAGCAAGTTTAAAAATCTTTATGAAGTTCTTTCACTCCCCAATAAGCTTTGTGTTCTAATTCTAAAGACAAGTGACAAGCTTTTCCATAAACCATTTTATAAGGATACATACCCATAGGATTTTTATAAGAGGTTCTATAAGCCCATAAAGAATTATTCAACTTATCGGACCAATTCTTCCTAGATTTATTAACATTCTTTTGCAAGATAGATTTAATTTCTTTATTTGATAATTCTACTTGCCTACTAGTTTGAGGATGATAAGCCGAGGAAATTCTATGATTAACATCATATTTAGCAATGGTTTTTCTAAAACCACCATGAATAAAGTGAGAACCTCCATCAGTCATAAGTTATCTAGGCACACCAAACCTAGGGAAAATAACATCTTTAAGCATTTTTAAAGAGGTCTCACCATCAGCGCTTTTTGTACGTATAGCTTCTACCCACTTAGTAACATAACCAACAGCAACAAGAATATGAGTGTAGCCATTCAAAGGAGGAAAAGGACCCATAAAGTCAAATCCCCAACAATCAAAAGGTTCAATAACAAGAGAATAACTTATAGGCATTTCATTACGTCTAGAAATATTACCAACTCTTTGACATTCATCACGAGATAAAAATAATTACGTGCGTCTTTAAAGAGAGTATGCCAATAGAAACCTAATTGTAGAACCTTATGTGCGGTTCATGATCTGGAACACATCTTGTCATAATTCCATCTACTCCTTCTTTATATATGTGTGGGTCATTCCAAAAATAATGCCTCAAATCGTAAAAGAATTTTCTTCTTTGTTGAGCTGTAAATGTTGGAGGCAAATACTTTGAAACAATAAAGTTAGCATAATCAGCATACCATGGACTATGTTGGGATTTTACCTTTATTGCAGCCAACTCTTCATTAGGAAAACTATCATTAACAGGAATAGGCTCATAAGAAATGTTTTCCAATCTAGACAAGTGTCGCACCCGGACTTCTAGGGGATACTTACAGTACGTTAAACAGTAGATAAATGGCTTACGGGGCATACCGGCACCCGCATCTCAATATGAGCAGGCCAACACGTAAACGTGTGACAACCATTCTCTCACTATTCATCGTCTGCGCAAACCATCCCGTAGAAATCCAGATACTTCCGTTGACGTACTTCAAAACATACACACATTGTACGTCAACGGCGTTTGAACAAGTGATATCACAATAGATCTCTACGACACAAAAGATTGAAATAAGTTGCAAATAGCTCTCATTAGAGCAGAGATAGCAAATACAATCATCCAGAGGACACATGTCCCAACATATCATCATTACATCACAGCGGAAGCATCCAACATGTCTGAGTACAGACAAGAACCAAATAGGCCTAAGAGGCCGGAAACGAACAGACGGAGCCCATCCACGAAGTCTCGGATCCTGCCCGGGTCCGCTATCTACTCGTCAGCAGTCTCGTCATACTCCACGTAGTAGCCACCATGTAGATCCTCGGAAACGTAGGTCTGCGGAAACCACAGCCCCAAAGGGGTCAGTACATAAACGTACTGGCAAGCAAGACTCACAGTTCACCAAAGTGTAACCCGTCAACACCAAGCACAGATGCTTTGGGTTCAACGGAAGGAAGGGGATATAAAAGATGCTGCAACTGGCTGCTCTAAACAACTACAGAGTTTCTACCACTTCCGGCTGCCAGAGAGGAGATAAGATCGTGTATCGTAACCAACCTATCAACTAACTCCAAACAAACCCATCCTGGATCTCGCCCCTTATCCAAAGAAGCAATCCGAGGATAACTCACACAGTTGAATTAATGATGGTTCAGATTATTGTGTCAATAAGCCTATTACTAGTCAAATTGTTAATCATTGGGTGTAAGGTTGTTAATCATTAGGTTTAAGTTGTCCTGAGTACTTGTTAGCCAGTACTTTCACCAAGTAATCCATAACCGCGAAAAACACGGCTTCTCGAGAAGATTATCCCTGCAGGGTTGCACCAATTTGGCCGTACACGCATGAATAACCCGCCAGATGGGATGCCTCCCACCAAGCGGGGCACTCAACACAACTCAACTCTTCTTCGCATCAAGCCCAAAGCACCTTGGGCGCACGGCTAATCGAGCCCAGAAGAAAATGGACCCTCATAGCACTCTAAGAACGTGTCCCCCTATATGCCGACTACGAAAGTTCCACCCGGGTACCAAGGGCTCGCAAGATCATGCATGCAGCAAATGGAAAACCTGAACTAAATGAGGCGATTTGGACGAGATGCGAATTGAGTCAAATTGAGGGGGGCGCCCATACTCGCTTCCCACATGCGGGTAGTGCGCTCATCATGGATCAGTAGACAAGACCCTTTTCCTATTAGGGTCGACACTAGCAGGCCTCAAAACCACAAAGGGCCTCCTGCCGGTGCCTTATCATCAAATTTATTATTGATAATAACATTAGCATGATTGATTGATTAAACATCGAGCCCCCAGAACATAATGGAATATAGTAACAGAAAGTAACGGGTAACAGACTCGAGCAAAACAACCTAAGCATGCTAGTAAGACACTGGCTCAATCAATGGGGTTGTAGGAGTGGTGGTGAGGCAATATCAGGGTTAAGGGATTCATATGGTAGGTTCGTAGCAGAAACAACTACTACTAAGGCTAGCAGAAATAGACAACGGAAAGTATCGGTATCCAATGTTGAAAGGAACACAATGGTTCATGTGAGTGATAACTTGCCTGCAAACCCAGTAGCCTGGTACTGAGCTAACTCCTTAGAAGGGGTGTCGTAAGTATCGTAGGTCTCAACGTCGTCGTTTATCCGAGAAGAAGCAAACAAACAACGCAGATAACAGACAATCAATAACATGGCATACACAAATATGGGATGATGCATGATGGTTTAATTGATGCATCAAAATAAACTAGTTGACAAGATATCAACATGATTAAATGGACCCATATGCAATTGGATTGCATATGGAAAGCCCATGAATTATGGTTGAATTAATTGTTTTACAACTAATCATTATATGAAAGTGGATTAGCATGATGCATGGATGAGGAAAACAACAAAATAACAACAATATAAGCAATTGGAAATAAGGTTTACCAAGTTTAGAAATTCATTTATCAGGTTATGGAATTTTGGTTACTTAAAGGTGTCACACAAGCATTTGTTGTTTTCATCAAGTTAAATTGTTCAAAACAGATAACAAAGTTTATATTTGAAGAGAACACCAAATTTTAGGTGGATTACATGTTTCACTTATTGAAAAAGGATTTCAAATAAATTATTTAGGAATTAAACAAGTTTAAGCAAGAAGTAAAGGAATTTAATTCAAACATGAACTTATTTGAATTTTTTATTTGTGCAAAACATTGAGTGAAGTTCATATTTGAAAATGTTATGCTTTTATGGTTTGAAAACATATTTTATATGTCCCAAAAGAATTTGTTTTGATCAAGTTATAATTTTAGCATTATTAAATGATTTAAACAAGGTTTAAATCATTTAACCAATTTTAATTATTCAAAACATGAAAAACAAATTATATTAGGAAAGAGGGTTTAATTTTGCATGGAAAACATATTTCATTTGTGGAAATTGGATTTAAAATGAGCAAGTTATTATTTTGGCAATTTTAAATGCAATAATTAGGAAACAGTTGTTTTCAGCAATTTAAATTATTCAAAACAGCAAACAAAATTTATATTTGGAAAGTACATGAAAAGTTGATTGGAAAACATATTTAGTTTGTGGAATTTGGAATTTTTATGCCCAAGTTATGAATTTTGCAAGTTTAAGTGAATTTGACAAGTTTTCAAATATTGCACCAATTTAAAATATTCAAAACAGTAAACAAATTTTATATTTGGATAGAGCATTTAATTTGGTACAGAAAACATATTAAAAATGTTGAATTTGGAGTTAAAATGATTTTCTTATGCAATTTACAAGATTTGGGGTAAATCTGCCATTTTTTAACTTATTAGGGACTTGGAAAATATCTTCCAGGGGCTAGAATTAACTGGCAAGGGCCTATTTGTGATTTCCTGGAAGTTTTAAGTATCAAAACAATGCAAAAAAATGTTTTGGGTTTACTGTGGGAGGGGGGAATCGAACCCCCCACCTCCTGGGCGCGCAAAGGGGACATAACCAGTGGGGTGTTGCTAAACTTGTGATAGGAGGGGGGCACTCGGGGGAATAATGTGTGGTGCGGCTGTAACTGAATTTTTTTTCACGTAACTGAACCAACAGGGGGGTGGTCGACAGGGACATGGCTGCGATGGCTGCTGCTCTCGCCGGAGAGGAGGGCCGTGGGGGCGTGCTGCGGCGTGGGGGCGTGGGGTGCTGTGAGGGGAGCGGTTCAAGACGGAGAGGAGGGGAGCGAGCGGAAAGAGGTGGGCGCTCACCTTTCGAGCGGACAGGGAGGCAGTCGAGGCGGACAACAGGCGGAGGAGGCAGTGCAGCGGCCGGCGAGACCACGGACGGCGGCGGAGCTCCGGGGCTCCTCGGCCCAAGCCGAGGGGTGGAGGAGGGACATGGAGCCCTAGGGGTTCCATTCCCACGTCTAAAACGGCCGGAGGGTGGCCGGATCTCCGGCGATCAATGGAGGAGGAGGAGGTATTTCGGGTGGGTTTCAGAGATTACAGAGCAGAGGAGATTGCAGGGAGATGGAGAAGATGAGGGAGGAAGAGGATGGCGGCGCTAGGCTAGGGTTAGGGGCTTAGGTGAGGCAGAGGGGGCGTTTTATGGTGGGAGGAGCATTGGTACGGCTAGCCATCAGAGAGGGGAGGGAGAGATCGTGTGGAGGAGGTGGGTTCGTACAGATGGAGGAGGAAGACGACAAGGGGGAGAAGGGGTATCGGGCTGGAAGTGGAAAGTGGGCTTGGGGGAAAAAGGAA
Organism: Alopecurus myosuroides; assembly: GCA_028641055.1. Classification (NCBI taxonomy): domain Eukaryota; kingdom Viridiplantae; phylum Streptophyta; class Magnoliopsida; order Poales; family Poaceae; genus Alopecurus; species Alopecurus myosuroides. The sequence continues at coordinate 111,361,894 of CM054059.1, read as the reverse complement.
AAAGGGGTGGGCTGCCTCTCTTCTCTCCCTTTTAATTATTTGTTCCAATTTTTTTTTGTAGCAATTAGAAAATGGAAGCAAAAGATAGGTTTTTGATTTGATAAAAATTTGGAAAAAATCATGTGGGTTTGTTATTCCAACATCTACCACTTGGCCACTTAAGTTTTTGAAATTCAAATTTATTTGCTGTTTTTGCACATTGGTTTGAATTGGAATAATTTGCAAATTAATTGATTAATATTTGAAAACAACAAGTTTAATAGGGTGAACCCTATTATTAATTGGATTAAAATATTAGAATGGTTTGGTAGTTTTCATGACTTGGAATTTGGTGCTGTTTGAACTTGCAGGGTATTTGATTGAATTTTATGATTAATTGGTTAATGAGACAATATTTTAAAATAGGGTGATCAAATGAGTTTATTTGGAAACAAATGAGCACATTTGTTTTGGTGTTTTTCACAATCTGAAAATGGTGCTGTTTGTACTTTAAATCAAATTTGGATGAATTTTTATTATTAAGTGCATTATAGAAAACAAGATTTTAACTAGGGTGCACATTAGTGTTTAAATGGAACAAAAAGATTGGAATTGTTTGAATGCAAATTATATTAAGTGGATTATCAAATAACAAATAAGAGTTGAGCTTTTTATTATTTCATGGAAATAAATGGGAGTTTTATTTGAACCTTATGGTTTGATGGAAACAATGGAGTGATTTGTTTTGCAATTTTCATAACTTTCAAAAGGGTTGTTGTTTGGAAGAAAATCATAATTGAATTTGAAAAGTGTTTGATATTAAATGAATTTTTTGATAGAAACAAAATAATAGTTTGGAATCATAACTTTAATGGAAACAAACAATTGTTTTATTTGAAATATCATTTTGGAAATTGTAACATCACAAGGATGAAACAAAAGGTTTGAATTTTGGTTTGAAATTCAAATAGAAAACAAAGGAAAACAAATGAAACCAGTTGGAAAACAAATGGAAAACAAGCAAAACAATTGCAATCAACATGATGCCATGATGCAAAACATAAAATAACAGAGAGCAAAACATTCTAAAGGCTATTTTTCAGACTTGGGATGTTACAAAACGCCTCCCTTGAAGGAATCGCGCCCCGAGATTCCTACTGAGAAAAGAAAAGGTCCGGAAACTTCTTGGGAAGATCCTCTTGAGCTGTGATACGTGAAACACATCGTGCACCTTGGATAGACGTCAGGGAATTTGCAAACCACCGGAACATTTTCAAGTAAAGGAAGAGGTTTTGTATGGAGGGTGTATAGCTGAATAGAACTTGATTCATTTGGGAAATAGACTATCTGGAATGTGGTGATTCAGGAATGCTTCCTCGAAACAACCCCAGGTGATAGGAATGCCAGCTCTCATAGCCTGGTAGTTTTCGAAACAACAACAACCTTTCTGGCCAGATAGACTTGTTATTTGGGAAGTTTTGATTAGACGCCGGTAGAAGAACTGAAATGGAAAACAACAACAATATTTCAACGGACAAAAGGATGTTGAGAAGAACAGGATATCAATATCGGGGAAAACGAGAACAAAACTCCTGAGGTACTACGGATAACCCATCCGGGCTTCTAAAGGATCAATATCTACTGCTTAAGGAATAGAGGATCTGCTTCCGGGGCTTACACGCCTCCATTCTCAATCGTGAGTAGGCAACATGATTAATCATGTCACAACCACCTCCATTCCTTTGGTCTAGTAGATATAACCATCCTAGAGAAACCAGGATACGTGAAATCCTAACTTGAAAGTTTAGATGAGAAGGGAAAACAACGTTGCACTTCCTTACCAGAAAAGGGAAGGTGGGTGGGGAAAGAAGAAAAGGAACAGAATTCCTACTCTCACGTTTCATTTTTCCTATATAGCTACAAAATAGTTTCTAGACTCAACTGCGACCAGTAAAAAGGGATCCTACAGGCAGACAGGCTCTGATACCATTTGTCGCACCCGGACTTCTAGGGGATACTCACAGTACGTTAAACAGTAGATAAATGTCTTACGGGGCATACCGGCACCCGCATCTCAATATGAGCAGGCCAACACGTAAACGTGTGACAACCATTCTCTCACTATTCATCGTCTGCGCAAACCATCCCGTAGAAATCCAGATACTTCCGTTGACGTACTTCAAAACATACACACATTGTACGTCAACGGCGTTTGAACAAGTGATATCACAACAGATCTCTACGACACAAAAGATTGAAATAAGTTGCAAATAGCTCTCATTAGAGCAGAGATAGCAAATACAATCATCCAGAGGACACATGTCCCAACATATCATCATTACATCACAGCGGAAGCATCCAACATGTCTGAGTATAGACAAGAACCAAATAGGCCTAAGAGGCCGGAAACGAACAGACGGAGCCCATCCACGAAGTCTCGGATCCTGCCCGGGTCCGCTATCTACTCGTCAGCAGTCTCGTCATACTCCACGTAGTAGCCACCATGTAGATCCTCGGAAACGTAGGTCTGCGGAAACCACAGCCCCAAAGGGGTCAGTACATAAACGTACCGGCAAGCAAGACTCACAGTTCACCAAAGTGTAACCCGTCAACACCAAGCACAAATGCTTTGGGTTCAACGAAAGAAAGGGGATATAAAAGATGCTGCAACTGGCTGCTCTAAACAACTACAGAGTTTCTACCACTTCCGGCTACCAGAAAGGAGATAAGATCGTGTATCGTAACCAACCTATCAACTAACTCCAAACAAACCCATCCTGGATCTCGCCCCTTATCCAAAGAAGCAATCCGAGGATAACTCACACAGTTGAATTAATGATGGTTCAGATTATTGTGTCAATAAGCCTATTACTAGTCAAATTGTTAATCATTGGGTGTAAGGTTGTTAATCATTAGGTTTAAGTTGTCCTGAGTACTTGTTAGCCAGTACTTTCACCAAGTAATCCATAACCGCGGAAAACACGGCTTCTCGAGAAGATTATCCCTACAGGGTTGCACCAATTTGGCCGTACACGCATGAGTAACCCGCCAGATGGGATGCCTCCCACCAAGCGGGGCACTCAACACAACTCAACTCTTCTTCGCATCAAGCCCAAAGCACCTTGGGCGCACGGCTAATCGAGCCCAGAAGAAAATGGACCCTCATAGCACTCTAAGAACGTGTCCCCCTATATGCCGACTATGAAAGTTCCACCCGGGTACCAAGGGCTTGCAAGATCATGCATGCAGCAAATGGAAAACCCGAACTAAATGAGGCGATTTGGACGAGATGCGAATCGAGTCAAATTGAGGGGGGCGCCCATACTCGCTTCCCACATGCGGGTAGTGCGCTCATCATGGATCAGTAGACAAGACCCTTTTCCTATTAGGGTCGACACTAGCAGGGCTCAAAACCACAAAGGGCCTCCTGCCGGTGCCGTATCATCAAATTTATTATTGATAATAACATTAGCATGATTGATTGATTAAACATCGAGCCCCCAGAACATAATGGAATATAGTAACAGAAAGTAACGGGTAACAGACTCGAGCAAAACAACCTAAGCATGCTAGTAAGACACTGGCTCAATCAATGGGGTTGTAGGAGTGGTGGTGAGGCAATATCAGGGTTAAGGGATTCATATGGTAGGTTCGTAGCAGAAACAACAACTACTAAGGCTAGCAGAAATAGACAACGGAAAGTATCGGTATCCAATGTTGAAAGGAACACAATGGTTCATGTGAGTGATAACTTGCCTGCAAACCCAGTAGCCTGGTACTGAGCTAACTCCTTAGAAGGGGTGTCGTAAGTATCGTAGGTCTCAACGTCGTCGTTTATCCGAGAAGAAGCAAACAAACAACGCAGATAACAAACAATCAATAACATGGCATAGTGCACAAACATGGGATGATGCATGATGGTTTAATTGATGCATCAAAATAAACTAGTTGACAAGATAGCAACATGATTAAATGGACCCATATGCAATTGGATTGCATATGGAAAGCCCATGAATTATGGTTGAATTAATTGTTTTACAACTAATCATTATATGAAAGTGGATTAGCATGATGCATGGATGAGGAAAACAACAAAATAACAACAATAGAAGCAATTGGAAATAAGGTTTACCAAGTTTAGAAATTCATTTATCAGGTTATGGAATTTTGGTTACTTAAAGGTGTCACACAAGCATTTGTTGTTTTCATCAAGTTAAATTGTTCAAAACAGATAACAAAGTTTATATTTGAAGAGAACATCAAATTTTAGGTGGATTACATGTTTCACTTATTGAAAAAGGATTTCAAATAAATTATTTAGGAATTAAACAAGTTTAAGCAAGAAGTAAAGGAATTTAATTCAAACATGAACTTATTTGAATTTTTTATTTGTGCAAAACATTGAGTGAAGTTCATATTTGAAAATGTTATGCTTTTATGGTTTGAAAACATATTTTATATGTCCCAAAAGAATTTGTTTTGATCAAGTTATAATTTTACCATTATTAAATGATTTAAACAAGGTTTAAATCATTTAACCAATTTTAATTATTCAAAACATGAAACAAATTTTATATTTGGAAAGAGGGTTTAATTTTGCATGGAAAACATATTTCATTTGTGGAAATTGGATTTAAAATGAGCAAGTTATTATTTTGGCAATTTTAAATGCAATAATTAGGAAACAGTTGTTTTCAGCAATTTAAATTATTCAGAACAGCAAACAAAATTTATATTTGGAAAGTACATGAAAAGTTGATTGGAAAACATATTTAGTTTGTGGAATTTGGAATTTTTATGCCCAAGTTATGAATTTTGCAAGTTTAAGTGAATTTGACAAGTTTTCAAATATTGCACCAATTTAAAATATTCAAAACAGTAAACAAATTTTATATTTGGATAGAGCATTTAATTTGGTACAGAAAACATATTAAAAATGTTGAATTTGGAGTTAAAACGATTTTCTTATGCAATTTACAAGATTTGGGGTAAATCTGCCATTTTTTAACTTATTAGGGACTTGGAAAATATCTTCCAGGGGCTAGAATTAACTGGCAAGGGCCTATTTGTGATTTCCTGGAAGTTTTAAGTATCAAAACGATGCAAAAAAATGTTTTGGGTTTACTGTGGGAGGGGGGAATCGAACCCCCCACCTCCTGGGCGCGCAAAGGGGACATAACCAGTGGGGTGTTGCTAAACTTGTGATAGGAGGGGGGCACTCGGGGGAATAATGTGTGGTGCGGCTGTAACTGAATTTTTTTTCACGTAACTGAACCAACAGGGGGGTGGTCGACAGGGACATGGCTGCGATGGCTGCTGCTCTCGCCGGAGAGGAGGGCCGTGGGGGCGTGCTGCGGCGTGGGGGCGTGGGGTGCTGTGAGGGGAGCGGTTCAAGACGGAGAGGAGGGGAGCGAGCAGGAAGAGGTGGGCGCTCACCTTTCGAGCGGACAGGGAGGCGGTCGAGGCGGACAGCAGGCGGAGGAGGCAGTGCAGCGGCCGGCGAGACCACGGACGGCGGCGGAGCTCCGGGGCTCCTTGGCCCAAGCCGAGGGGTGGAGGAGGGACATGGAGCCCTAGGGGTTCCATTCCCACGTCTAAAACGGCCGGAGGGTGGCCGGATCTCCGGCGATCAACGGAGGAGGAGGAGGTATTTCGGGTGGGTTTCAGAGATTACAGAGCAGAGGAGATTGCAGGGAGATGGAGGAGATGAGGGAGGAAGAGGATGGCGGCGCTAGGCTAGGGTTAGGGGCTTAGGTGAGGCAGAGGGGGAGTTTTATGGTGGGAGGAGCATTGGTACGGCTAGCCATCAGAGAGGGGAGGGAGAGATCGTGTGGAGGAGGTGGGTTCGTACAGATGGAGGAGGAAGACGACAAGGGGGAGAAGGGGTATCGGGCTGGAAGTGGAAAGTGGGCTTGGGGGAAAAAGGAAAAAGGGGTGGGCTGCCACTCTTCTCTCCCTTTTAATTATTTGTTCCAAATTTTTTTTGTAGCAATTAGAAAATGGAAGCAAAAGATAGGTTTTTGATTTGATAAAAATTTGGAAAAAATCATGTGGGTTTGTTATTCCAACATCTACCACTTGGCCACTTAAGTTTTTGAAATTCAAATTTATTTGCTGTTTTTGCACATTGGTTTGAATTGGAATAATTTGCAAATTAATTGATTAATATTTGAAAACAACAAGTTTAATAGGGTGAACCCTATTATTAATTGGATTAAAATATTAGAATGGTTTGGTAGTTTTCATGACTTGGAATTTGGTGCTGTTTGAACTTGCAGGGTATTTGATTGAATTCTATACCTAATAATAAAGGCGTTAAGGCTTCCTTGGTTTGGTTTGGTAGGTCATTGAAATTGCCCCTAAAGTTAGACACAAATTACCCACCCTGCCACCGATAATCTATCTAACCTCTACGTGCATCCACCGATTTCTTAGGTGACTCGGTTTGCGCGAGGTTTAATTCCCTGACCCGTCTGGCACAAGTTCAAGATACTCGCAAGGTTAGGGTTCGAAAGCTTTTTGTGTCCGCGCGCTAGAAGGAGCTGCTGAGGAGCGCCCTCTTCCGGTTCTCCCACGGCCACCTCTATGGCCTGGCAGGGTCCAACGGCAGAAGAAAATCCATCCCGCTGAAGCTTCTCCCCTGGCTGCACCTGCACGTCCCGGTGGCCAAGAACGGTGCACACCACCTCCAGGCTCGCGCGTATGGGTCTAGTGTTCGATCCGACGGACACGCCAATGCCAATGCAGCCGGACGGGACAGAAACGACCCGGGTGGCCGGGCGGTACGCGTCGCTGCTGCCGCACATGACGGCCAACGTGCCCGACGTTGCGACCACACAACCTCATCGGGACGTAGCTGGCGAGTTCAGCACTTTAGCTCCACATACCTGTGCGCGGGCAAGGAGAACAGCGGCGAGTTCACGGGCATGTCCATCCTCAAGCTCAAGCTGTTGTGCCACGAGGACTAAGACCGGTGAGAGCGCCCCAGCATCGTACGCATCTGCGTTGCCTCAAGCCGGAGAACTTCATGTTTGCTTTAATTGCTCTATATCCCAGTTCACATTATAAAGGTTCACGTTATAAACATGGCTTACCCGTCAAACAGCATGGGCAATGACGGCTTCCGGGCCTGGTTTGGGATTAGGTGATGCCAATGCCACGGGATGAGCACCCAACTAGGATTTTTGGTGGTACTAGAGTCAGAAGTAACATCGTCAGGTTTATTGAACGTACACGCACCCGAACTGAGTAACTGACAAAGTAGCACTGATAGGCGATGTCCTTTTATTTTTCTTGCAGCCACCAACGATAATATTATTTTGTTTAGACGAATTGGCTGATTATGCAAATTCATCAGGGGCCTGGCAGGAGTCTCACGACTAACAGTTCAATTTTGGTTGTATTTAAGAGAGGATGTTATTGTTCAGGGCTTAAGTTATCACCTGAAGGTGGTTTTATTTTACAAGGCATTTTTTGCCACATTTTAGGAGACTGAACTGTTTCGCCCAGCGCGAGGTCGAATTGCGAGGCAAATTTATGTGTGTTGATCTCATTTTTTGCACCCTCACTCTTGTCTTGTTTACTACTACTACTAATACGTACTCCCTCCGTCCTCAAATAAGTGTACATTTTCCTTTTATGGAAGTCAATTGTTTTAAACTTTGACCAACTTTATAGGGAAACAAACGTATATATTTCGTTGCATTGTTATTCATGATCTTTTATTTCTGTTACTTCTCATGATGCAAGGTGATTTCTATGCTTTATTATTAAAATTATATTTATCATGCTTGTGTTGAAATTCTATGATCTCAACTTAATTATGCTTTTACATTATTGATGATCAAGTTTATGTTGGTAGCATGTCACCTCAGAAATTATGTGTTTTTATCGTTTACCTACTCGAGGACGAGTAGGAACTAAGCTTTGGGATGTTGATACGTCATAAACGTATCCTTAATTTCTGATGTTCCATGTTGTTTTCATGTTGTTTCCCACATGTTTGCTATACACTTTATGTCATTTTTATCGATTTCCCGGGATTAACCTATTGACAAGATGCCACAGAGCCAGTTCCTGTTTTCTGCTGTTTTTAGTTTAAGAAAAGTTGTTCTGGAAATATTCTCGGGATTGGACGATTCAAAAGCCAGAAGTCTTAGAAGTCCCGGAGGGTCCACGGAGTCCCGAAGAGACCCGAAAGGGTACCCGGGAACCACCACACCATAGGAGGGCACGATTCCTCCTCTGGCCGTGCCAAGGGGTGGTGTGGCCCCCCGGCCACCGCCGGCATCGCCCTTTCGCCTATTTTTTCCCTTTGAGGAATAAACCCTAGATCAATCGGCCTTTTCCACCAAGTTTCGGGGGATAGAAATCTCTGTTCCGGCACCTGCCGGGACGGGGAAGTGCCCCCGGAGCCATCTCCATCGACTCCACCGCCATCTTCATCGCTGTTGTTGTCTCCTATGATGAGGAGGGAGTAGTTCTCCCCCGGGGATGAGGGCTCTACCGATAGCTATGTGTCTCATCTCTCTCTTCCACGGTGTGATCTTTATGTGATCATGAGCTTTGTAATCTAGTTGAATTAGTAGATGTTACTGTCGAATCTGCATCTCAACAAGTCCCTCGGGTGAACATATAGGGTTACGAATAGGAGAACCTGTGGACACTGGTGGCGATCGTCGGCTAGACAGGAGACACGATTTACCCAGGTTCGGGGCCCTCGTAGAGGTAAAACCCTTACTCCTGCCTCTGTCGATCTGTATTATCGAATAAATCGGTTAGAATGGGGGATTGCTCAAGTCGAGAGTACGATCTCGAGCTCAAGGCTTGATGGTGCGATATTGCTTGGCCCTCTCCCGGTGGCTCTCCTGGCCTTATATAGGTGGCCAGGTCCCAAACCGTACCCGGGGAGGACTCGAACTCTAAACTATGTCGGTTACAAGTTTCCTATCTTATCCCGCAAGGCATTGCGGGTGGGCTTCAACTGGGCCTTCTAGAGTAGTCCAAAGCTTCCCGTATTGGGCCTCAGTCTTGGGCCTAGGACCAGGTATCCTTATTCGCCGGGTCCAAGGTTCATCCCTTTGTCAGTAGCCCCCGAGCGTTTGCTCGATTGGGACTTTTCCAGTCGGGTAGACGCTCAGATCTTTCTTTCCTTCGGATGACTATTATAGTCGTTTTCCATTTGGAGGGTGTATACCCTGTGTGATAAGTTTAATACTCGAGTATCGAGTGGTGAAAGTGCCCGTGTTTTTGGCTATTTTTTGCAGAAGAATGTGGCGCAGTAGCTTGGCTCTCCCGAAAGACCAGGGCCAATTAATTGCAACTAGGGCAAAAACAGTTCTGGCCTACACAGATTCGAGACCTCCGACTCGAACCCGATGAGGTGATCATTGCGACTAGGACGTAGAGGTCTTACCGAGTCGAACTTAACCTATAGGGGTACCCGGCGCATCCGCTAGGATTTTTCTTCGTGTTGTTGACACGGATTTTACCGGAGGACGCAGCTTGAGTGCGATTCCAGGCCCTCAAGAGAGATCTTTTGGGTCTTACCTTCATATTCGAGAAAATATGGCATCCGGATGTGCCTAGTCGGCTGAACATCCAGGTTTGTGATGTGTAGACATCGTGTGATGGAGTGGCAGGATCTACGCACCCGCGACGTTTTAGGTGTGTGATTTCTCGAGTGAGAAAATCAAGCTATTTTGTCCATACGAAAGGATTTTCGTGTCTGGATTCTTCACGCCCATACGAAAGAGTTTTCGTGTCTAGGGTCTTGTTTTACATGAAAGAAGTTTCACGCCATAATTTGTCCATACGAAGTTATTTCGTGTTTGGAGCTTTTGCGAATGAGTTTCCGCGTCCTGATCTGCCCGTACGAAGTTTATTTCGCGCTTTGGGTCTTTTATTCGAATAAATTTTCAGTTTGATGATGCGCGCCATGACGTCACGGCGCACTTTATCCTCCCGATGGGACGTGACAGAGAGATAGCAGAGGCGCTGGCCCACCTTGTCAGCTTTTTGACCGGAAACGAGACGTCGTTTCCGGTTTTTACGCGGACTGCGCGCAGTAATTGCGCACGATCCACTATTGAGATCGTGGCATGAAACAGCTTCCGCCGCCCTTTCGTTTCATTTCCACACGCGTCAGCTGTGATGGATGCCACGTGGCTCGACGAACGGTTAGGATCGGGCGGCGCTGTGTATAAAGGTGGCCCTTGGGTAAACGGTGAAAATCTCTCGTCATTCTCTCCAGCCTTCGTCTTCCTCATCCTCAGTCCTTTCTCTGCAAGCTCGCACCAGCGTCCATGGCAGGAGGCAAGAAGCGCAGTGCCGCCGTTTCTTCGTCGAGGGTGACGGAGGAAGTTCCCGTGCCGCTTGCTCCGCGTTCAGGCGACTGGCGCTCGCCCAACACCACGGTCAAGAGCATCAAGGGGATGCAGCAAGAAGGGTTGCTGCCTCCCGAAGCTGAGAAGCGGGTGCGCCTCGGAAAAAAAGAGGAGGTACCCAATCCCCACGCGAACGAACGCGTGATCTTCGCGGATCACGTTTCGCGCGGGCTTTCCTTCCTCCTCCATCCTTTCCTCGTGGCTCTGCTGTATGTCTATGGCATACAGCTCCACGATTTTCCTCCAAACGCAGTGCAGCACATATCGTGCTTCATTTTCCTTTGCGAGTGCTTCCTGGGCATTCGCCCTCATTGGGGCCTTTGGAAAGCCCTCTTCAAGGTGCGCGTCTTCCGCGAGAGATCGCGGGTAGACACTGAGCTCGGGGAGCCGTTGCGCACCGGCGGCTTCGGGATCCAGGCGAAGTCGGATAGCGGCTACTTCTTGATGCACTTCATCGACTCTGCCCAAGGATGGAGGAAGAAATGATTCTAAGTCATCGACAACAGCGCGGATGGAGTCCACGAGTTCCACCCGTTTGCTGTCCTGAAGAGGAGGAAGTCTTGGTCGCACAAACTTTCGGTTGAAGAAAACCAAGTTGTTACCCCGTTACTCGCCAAGGTGGCCGCTCTTCGCGATCAAACCGCATGAGTTGCGCTGAACGGCCTGCACCTGGCGAGTGTATTCCTCAAACGCAGGATTCAGCCCCTGCAGGAGAGGCCCTCCACGATGTGGGAGTATCAGGTCGCCAAAGAGCCCAGCCGCGTGAGCCGGGAAGAACTCTCGAATGCTGAATTCGAGAAGAAGATTGCGGCTATCACCAGCTTGAAAGAGCGCGAGGCCTTCCCCGACTGCCCAGTCGCGGCTTTTGAGGCATCAAGGCCTCCACCACCTGAAGTAAGTTCGAATTTTTCTTTGTCTTCTATTTCTTTCTAGCTCGAAAGTTTTTGGTTGACTGAAATTCTTCTTTCCTTTCTTCTTCTGTTTTCCTTTTTTGTAGAGTTTGGCGGTGGCCAATTGCTACCCGCCAATCTCCGGAGAGGAGGTCTCGGACTTGTTGGCGAGCAATCTGGACGCCCCAGTCGACACCAGTGTTGCCGAAGCCGATTCGAGCTCCGAGCACGATTCCTCGGATGACGCGGAGGAATCAGGTAGCGACCCTCCGCATCCGCAAACGCCGCCGATCGGAGAATGATGAAGCCACCTCTAAGGATAACTCCTTGGGTAAGGAGTCGCCTGAAAAGGAGCCTCTCATCGTGACCCCGCTAAGTGCACGCGCCCCTTCTCCTTCTTTGCCAAAGATCCATACATCCTGGAACGCGGATATGTTGGATGATGACGACGATGAGTAAGTTCTTGCTTCCTTGTTTCAGTTGAACATTTTCCTTTGTTTCTTCTAACAATTGTTTATCTTCATGACAGTCTCCAATCTATCAGCCCTAGTCGGTTCGTCTCTTCCCTTCCTCTTGAAAAGAGGAAAAGAGCTGTTGTTGCGGTGAGACCCCGACTACTGGCACCGTTCAGAATTCACTGAGTGCAGCTCCCACAACGGTGGCAACGGTAGAGAAAAAATATTAGAATTGTTCTTGGGCATGGTTGCAGCACCGATAACAGCCACCAGCCGTGGAACTGATAATGTGTATGAGCGCCGCCACCATGATAGTTAGCTCGTACTTCGCATAGCTACTCTTTGCTCCACCATACGGGACTCTCTTCCCTCGACTTTTCTCTAAAGCTGGAGGAGGTAGTTTGACTAATTCCACGTGAAAAGTGGTGGTGCTAGGCGGCTTCAGTGTTGATAGGCTGTGGCGTCACTACCAGAAATTCACTCTCCGCCGGGTGGTCTCGGCTTCGCCGAGTGCAAAATATCGGGGCCACCCGGCGAAGACAGCCTACGCCGAGACGACCGCCAAAGCGCTCGACAACGTCGACCACACTCGGCAAAGATCCTCTTCGCCGAGTAAACACCACAAGACAGCTCGGCGAACATTGCTCCATCGGCAAAGACGCGGAAAAGAGCTCGGTGAACCCATGATGCGGTCACATGGCGGCTGGCAGTGGGACCCATGATGCGGGCTCTTCGCCGAGTGCCTCGCTCGGCAAAGATTAGAAATAGAATTTTCTTATTTCGTTCGCCAAGTGCCCCTCTCGCCGAAGACTTCAAATTAAAAAAAAAAATCTTATTTCGTTCGCCGAGTGCCCCTCTCGGCAAAGAGTTCAAATAAAAAAAAATAGAATTTTCTTATTTTTTCGCTGAGTGCCCCTCTCGAAAAAGAGTTCAAATAATAAAAAATATATATATAATTTTCTTATTTCTTCGCCGAGTGCCCTGCCCGGCTAAGATTTCAAATTAGAATAATAGTATTTCCAGATTTTCTTAGCCCAGTTCCCCTCTCGGAAAAGAGGCCTATGACGAGCACGACACTCGGCAAACTGTATTCCTAGGTGCCCATCTGGGCTGCCTTTGTCGTCCCAGGTCAGCACTCGGCGAACCTGCCCCCACACGGTGAAGATAGCCTGGCACTGGCGAACAAACCACCTCGGTGAACTTCCCAGGCACTCGGCGAACATCTCCGGCACTCGGCGAAATACCTAGGAACTCGGCGAACGTGCTGGTACTCGTCGAAGAGCACCCTCGGTGAACAGCGCGAGCACTCGGCGAAACTCGGCCTCGGTGAAGAGCTGACACGCGCTCTGACACTCGCTGACAAAGGGACTGCCGTTTTCTCTTTTCATCGCCGAGTCCACCTGAAAAAGAGCTCGGCGAAGGCGTTTCGCCGAGGGCGCGACAAAAAGAACTCGGCGAAGACTCTTCGCCGGCCCGTTTTTCGCCGAGTTGGATTGGCCCCTTCGCCGGGTAGAGCCAAAATCTAGTAGTGCATATTAAAACTCTAATTGCGCATGCTAACTCCGGAAGGAGTGAAACCGAACAAATCACTAAATTTTCTATATCAGGTGCTTTTCTTCTAGGCGGGGCCAAGATTTTCATGTTAGATGGTTAATATATTAATATTATAATGTTATTATATATCCATGAAATTTCCAATAATTCTCGAACTCAACTTTGGGTAAAATGATTTTTTTTCTCATCCACGCATTTGGTTATCTTGGAAAAGAACTTATTATTTCCTCCTAGGACCTCTATCAAATAGCTAATATGCACGTAATGGAATCCACATCCACGTTATGCTAAAAGCCTGGTCTCAAAGCAAATATTAGCTCTCCCGAAACACCTGGCTGCACGCACATAGCTAGAAACCAGGGACAGGATAAGAAAAACAGAGTAGCACGAGAGCACACAGCCACATGCTTTTCTCCCTGTCTAGTCTCTCTTTCCTCTGAATTTCTTGCATACACTCACTGGTCCATCGGCGGCACACTCCCCTCGATCTCCTTCGTCCCCTCACCCCATGCCTCCCCTTCTGCTACCTTCCCTCTCGTGTTGTCCGTCACCATCTCCTCGAATCGCTGTCGCTCCCAACTACCTGTCCTTGCTGTCTCTCGGCGCGCAGCGCGCGGTCTGGAGTTGTCGTGCTTTGTGGCGAGCTCTCTTCGCCTCTCTGCTGGCCGCTCTCTCCTTATTCCCAAGTGCACGACCACGGCGGCATGTCCCAACAATTCATCATTACATCACAGCGGAAACATTCAACAGGCCTGAGTACAGACAAAATCCAAATAGGCTTAAGAAGCCGGAAACGAAAAGACGGAGCCCATCCACGAAGTCTCGGATCCTGCCCGGGTCCGCTATCTACTCGTCAACAGCCTCGTCGTACTCCACGTAGTAGCCACCATGGTGATCCTCGGAAACGTATAGGAATAAATAATAAAAGGAGAACCATTCGAGTTTTATGCTCTCAACCAAAAAGCTAATGCATACAATTAATACGGAGGTTTGCCATAAAAAACAAAACCAGCCTTAAGTTTATTTTAAAATAGGGTGATCAAATGAGTTTATTTGGAAACAAATGAGCACATTTGTTTTGGTGTTTTTCACAATCTGAAAATGGTGTTGTTTGTACTTTAAATCAAATTTGGATGGATTTTTATTATTAAGTGCATTATAGAAAACAAGATTTTAACTAGGGTGCACATTAGTGTTTAAATGGAACAAAAAGATTGGAATTGTTTGAATGCAAATTATATTAAGTGGATTATCAAATAACAAATAAGAGTTGAGCTTTTTATTATTTCATGGAAATAAATGGGAGTTTTATTTGAACCTTATGGTTTGATGGAAACAATGGAGTGATTTGTTTTGCAATTTTCATAACTTTCAAAAGGGTTGTTGTTTGGAAGAAAATCATAATTGAATTTGAAAAGTGTTTGATATTAAATGAATTTTTTGATAGAAACAAAACAATAGTTTGGAATCACAACTTTAATGGAAACAAACAATTGTTTTATTTGAAATATCATTTTGGAAATTGTAACATCACAAGGATGAAACAAAAGGTTTGAATTTTGGTTTGAAATTCAAATAGAAAACAAAGAAAAACAAATGAAAACAGTTGGAAAACAAATGGAAAACAAGCAAAACAATTGCAATCAACATGATGCCATGATGCAAAACATAAAATAACAGAGAGCAAAACATTCTAAAGGCTATTTTTCAGACTTGGGATGTTACAACAAGTTATTAGCAACAGAATTTTCAGCACCCTTCCTATCCGCAATATGAAAATCAAACTCTTGTAAAAGCAACACCCATCTAATAAGCCTAGGCTTAGCATCTTTCTTTTCCATACGGTATCTAATTGCAGCATGATCAGTATGAATAGTAACCTTCGAATCAACAATATAGGGTCTAAACTTATCACATGCAAAGACTACAGCTAACAACTCTTTTTCAGTCGTAGCATAATTCTTTTGAGCAGCATCAAGAGTCTTACTAGCATAATGTATAACATTCAATTTCTTATCTACTCGCTGTCCAAGAATAGCACCTACATCAAAATCACTAGCATCACACATAATTTCAAAAGGTAAATCCCAATTAGGTGGTTGAACAATAGGAGTAGTAGTTAAAGCCTTCTTTAAAGTTTCAAAAGCTTCCTTACAATCATCATAAAAAACAAAAGGTACATCTTTTTGAAAAATATCAGTAAGAGGATTTCATATTTTTAGAGAAATCTTTAAAAAACCTCCTATGAAAACCAGCATGACCAAGAACACTACGAATACCTTTAACATCCCTGGGACACGGCATTTTCTATATGGCTTCCACTTTAGCTCTATCAACTTCAATAACTCTTTCAGAAACTTTATGTCCAAGAACAATCCCTTCATTCACCATAAATTGGCATTTCTCCCAATTAAGAACAAGATTAGTTCCCTCACATCTCTGCAAAACTTTATCAAGGTTGTTGTCGGGGGGCTACCCCCGAGTAGGGGCAAGGTTGGTATGAAACGGTATCAGAGGAGTGGATATAGATATACTGTTTCCTGAGATGTTGTCATCCGAGATCCATATGGGTACCGAGTTGAAGGGTACCGATATGGATCTATCTCGGTAAGGAGAGCAAGGAGCAATAATGAAGAAATGAGTGTCTTCCCGGGTTATCCGAGATATGCTTGGAGAATTCGGGTAGACAAAGATCTATCCATCCCGGAAGCAGTTGAGATCCCGAAGATCAAAGGAGAGTACGCGCGTGCGGTTCAACTTACTAGGTGTGATGATGTATACACGCACAACGGAGCAGTGCTGGGCATCAGCGAGGCCACGTACTGTGTCTGACCAGGGGGACAGGACAACAGCTTCAGCGGAGACAACTTTCCGCGTATGTCAGCAAGCGTGCGCTAAGGCACAGTGTATTTCTCCTAACCATGTATGTTCGGTTGGTGGCCACTGGTATATAAGGTGGCCACACCCCTCCTGCGCGAGGGACGGTGCTAGAGAGATCTAGAGAGTGCAATCAGTAGACATTTTCCTTAGAGAAAGGAGAGAGATTCTTCTTCCTCCAGCTCCGTGAGCTGGAGGAACGACATTCGTACTCGGTTACATACGGATATTGACAGACAGGCAGGAGTAGGGGTGTTACCTCCACACGAGGGCCCCGAACCTGGGTAGATCTTGGTGTTTGCAGTGTAGTGAGTGCGCCGTCTAGATTTCATTAGCACACCTATTGCTCCACCTACTCCTACTGCTGAATTTTATGAGATAAAACCTACCCTGTTAAACCTTGTTATGAGTGAGCAATTTTCTGGTGTTAGTACTGATGATGCTGTTGCCCATCTTAATAATTTTGTTGAACTATGTGAGATGCAAAAATATAAAGATGTAGATGGAGACATTATTAAACTGAAATTGTTTCCTTTGTCTTTGAGAGGAAGAGCTAAAGAATGGTTGATGTCTTTGCCTAGAAATAGTATTGAATCTTGGACTAAGTGTAAAGATGCTTTGATTGGAAAATATTATCCTCCTGCTAAGATTATATGTTTAAGAAGTAACATTATGAATTTTAAGCAACTTGAAAATGAGCATGTTGCTAAATCTTGGGAAAGAATTAAATCTTTAGTAAAGAATTCTCCCACTCATGGACTGACTACTTGGATGATCATCCAAACCTTTTATGCATGTCTGAATTTTTCTTTAAGAAACCTTATGGATTCAGCTGCTGGAGGAACCTTTATGTCCATGACCTTGGGGGCAGCAACAAAGCTTCTTGATGATATGATGGTAAATTATTATGAGTGGCACACTGACAGAGCTACAACTGGTAACAAGGTAAATTCTATTGAAGAAACCTCCTCTTTGAATGAAAGACTTGATGCTATTATGTCTATGCTTGTGAATGGCCATGCTCCTATTGATCCAAATAATGTTCCTTTAGCCTCTTTGGTTGCTCAAGAAGAGCATGTTTATGTGAACTTCATTAAAAATAATAATTTCAACACCAATGCTTATAGGAATAATTTTGGTAGCAACAGTTATAGGCCTTATCCTTTTATTAGTAGTAATAATGATAGAATTGGAAAGTCTAATGAAAGAATTTCAGAAGTTGAAAGATCCGCTAAAGACTTTATGCAAAAAAAATATGAGCAAAATAAACTATTTACTAAAACCATGTAGGAACAATCTGCTATGCTAAGAAATATCAGCTATCAACTTGATAGTTTAAATAGAGAAATATCTAGGTTGCAAGTTATAATTGCTCATGCCGAAACGTCAATTTCTTCCATGTCTGAAGCTCAATCTTCTTCGATTAATAGAATGACTTCTAAAACTGAAACCATACATGAGAATCCTTTTGCTGCTACAAATGCTATCCAAATTTGAATTGATGATAATGTTAGAATGTTAGCTGAACTGCATGCTACATGGGAAAGAGAAGATGAAATAGCTACAAAGAATAATATAGCTAATGTTTGCACCATTACCACCACTAGTAAAACTGAAGCTTCTCATGCTAGAAAACCTTCTACTATCAATGGTAAAGTAATTGGTGTTGGAAACACTCCCATTTCTACTAGCAAAAATGCAAAACTGTTAAAAATGCTCGTGATAAAAGTGCTGAAATTTTTGGAAACATGGGGGATAATGGTCCCATTATCTTTGATAAAAATGATCTTGACTTTCATGATTGCAACTTAACTGAAGTGATTAAGTTCTTACAAAAGCTTTCTAGTTGTCCTAATGCTAGTGCTATGAATATGGCTTTCACGAAACATATTACAAATGCTCTCATGCAAATTAGAGAAGATTAAATAAGATGTGAAGCCTCTATCCCTAGGAAGCTAGATGATGGTTGGGAACATATTATTAAAATGAAAGTGAATCATTTTTATTGCAATGCTCTATGTGATCTTGGTGCTAGTATCTCTGTTATGCCCAAGAAACTCTATGATATTCTTGATTTACCACCATTGAAACCTTGTTATTTGGATATTCGTCGTATTGATAATGTTAGAAAGAACCCTTTGGGGAGAGTTGCTGATGTTCTTATCATGGTTAATAATACTTTTGTCCCTGTTGATTTTGTTGTCTTGAATATTTAATGCAATGCTTCTTGTCCAATTGTTTTGGGAAGACCTTTTCTTAGAACTGTTGGTTCTGTTATTGATATGAAAGAAGGGAATATTAAATTATAGTTCCCACTCAAGAAAGGTATGGAACACTTTCCTAGAAATATAATGAAGTTGCCTTTTGATTCCATTATTCGAACAAGTTACAATTTGGATGCTTCTTCACTTGAAAATACTTGATTCCATTTTTTTGGGCCTAGCTAAAAAGCGTTAAAAAAGCACTTCTTGGGAGATAACCCATGTTTTTATTTTTGCTTTGTTTTTCTCTGTTTTCTTTGAGTCAAGGGGTTTTATACTTCTGTAGCAACCCCTGTGTACCTTTCTTTTCATTTATTAGTAGTGCCAAGTAAGGTTTTTGACGAGAGTTGGAGTTGGTTTTCGGATTTCTACGCAGTAAACAGATATCTCTTATCCAACGTAAAAAAATCGTGTAAAATCCATGAAGATCAGAATGATCTGAAATTTTTCGTTCTTATTCCTCGGCTAATTCCTCAACTTTTTTCTTCTTTAAGTTTTTCGATCTGAGCAACGTAAGTGCCTCAAAAAATTCGTATTTACAGACTATTCTAGTTTTGACACATTCTGCCATTTTTTTCCATTTGCTCTTTTGCGATCTCAAGTGGATATCTTTGCTTTTCACGAAAAATCAGTGGCTGTAGCTAATGTTTACAAGTATCAATAGCACTTGTGCCATACAAAACCAATGGATTTTTAGTTGTTGCACTTACCCTCTAATGCGAATTACTGTTTGAGTGTGGTGTGAAGGAAGGTTTCAAGGGTCAAGAGAAGAGGTGATATATGTCAGCAAGAAGAGTGCAAAGTCAAAGCTTGGGGATGCCCCCGTGGTTCATCCAATTATATTTTTAGAATACTTAAACATCTAATCTTGGGGATGCCCAAGGCATCCCCTTCGTCATCAACTTTCTATCAGGTCACTTCTCGTGAAACTATATTTTTATTCAGTCACATCATATGAAGTTTACTTGGAGCGTCTGTTTTTTTTTCCTTGCTGAAATAACATAGTTGGATCCTAGCATTATTTGTTTGGGAGAGAGACACGCTCCTCTTTTTTGTTTGAATACTTTCTATGCTACTATTCTTAGTTTTTCTTCTAATTGCTGAAAAAATTCATGTTTAGCTCTCGTTTTCATTGCATCTCTTATTTAGAGTAGTTAGTTTTAGTAGTATTATGTGAGTCTTCTCATTTTTGCTTTCTGTAGCATTTAGAGAGTTTTTGTTAAAGCATGTTTTGTATGGTGCTTGTTGGGAAAAGAAACTGTTGCTCGAGGTAGAATTTTAACGGTGCAAGTAGAAGCTTGTATAGACTGTGGCTAGAATTTTTCATATCATGCTAGATGTTATTTTAGTTTTAAAGCCTTGTGGTTATTTAGTAGCATGATTAGCCTCAAATAGCTGAGAGTGTTTAATGTGCCATTGAAAGAATCATGAGTTGTTCTTGTCATACTGAAGCATAAATTTGTGGTGTCCTCCTTTGAATGTTTTATTTGGTTGACTTGGCGCATGCTCACACCATGTTTATGACTATGAACCAGTCATGAATAGAATCCATGATAATTTAGTTTTTGAACTTGTGGTACCACTTATGCTTTGATTAATGATGTTTATGTCGCTATGCATGATTATGGCTCTTATGCTCTCTTGATTTGTCGCTCCCAGTCTTTTGCTAGCCTCCACCTGTACTGAGTATGAGCTCTACTCGTGCATCCAACTCCCCAAAACCAAAGTTTTCCCATTGTGTCCACCATACCTACGTACATGTGGTAATTAACCGCCGCTCCAAAGTAAATTTCTCACGTGCTACCTTTAAAACTGTCAAAATTACTCCTGTTTTAGCTCATGAGGACGTAAATAGAGAATCTTTATCTCACTTGTTGATTGGACTTTCACACCCCGGACTAGTGGCTTCATCCGCTTATCCAATGATAGAAGAGCTGGCAGCAGGGTGCCTAGCCCCAAATTAATAAATACAAATTCTCTTCACTATTTTTGCCCCTGATTTATCAGTCAAAGCATAATTGTGTAAACAAAACAGAAAGAGGGATGACCTTCTAGCCAGATGCGTCCTTCTATGGGAGCCGCTCTTTTGAGTCTAGTTGGCTTGTGACGTACTGTATTTTCTGTTTACCATTCGTTTACATAAGCATACACCTCTCTTAAAATATAGACACTCCTCCACGGTTTGTGATTGTTGGCAGGCACCCGAGGATTCAGTTAGCCATGTTTTGTGAAAGATGGTTGGGAGGAGTGTCAAGTTTTATACCTCTGTTTAATAAAATAAAAGCTCTAGCACATGAGTGATCCATGATTCCCTCTGCGAAGGGCCTTTCTTTTACTTTTATGTTGAGTCTCCATCTTCTAACTTTATGCATAGTTGAGAGAGCATTTTTGCCATTCTGAGTTTTATGTGCATTTGTCCCAGAAACATTATTAATTGATTCATAATGTGTTATTGTTTGTTCTCTAATTATTTGTTCTAGTCTTGCTCATGAATTTTGAAGGTGTCCTGGCTTTTATGTTTTGCCCCACTCTTAAGGACTAGCTAAATATGACTATGACATGCTTTCTTTATACTTGAAACAAACGTATATCTTTCGTTGCATTGTTATTCATGATCTTTTATTTGAGTTACTTCTCATGATGCAAGGTGATTGCTATGCTTTATTATTAAAGTTCTATTATCACTTTATGTTTAAGTTCTATGATCTCAGCTTACTTATGCTTTTACATTATTGATGATCAAGTTTATGTTGGTAGCATGTCACCTCAGAAATTATTGTGTTTTTATCGTTTACCTACTCGAGGACGAGTAGGAACTAAGCTTGGGGATGTTGATACGTCATAAACGTATACTCAATTTCTAATGTTCCATGTTGTTTTATTATTGTTTCCCACGTGTTTGCTATACACTTTATGTCATTTTTATCAATTTTCCGGACTAACCTATTGACAAGATGCCATAGAGCCAGTTCCCTGTTTTCTGCTGATTTTAGTTTCAGAAAAGTTGTTCTATAAATATTCTCGGAATTGGAAAATTCGAAGCCCGGAAGTCTTAGAATTCCCAAAGGTTCCACGGAGTCCCAAAGAGACCCGGAGGGGGGGCCCTCAGGGGGCCCACACCATAGGGCGGCGCCCCCCCTGGCCGCACCGGGGGGTGGTGTCGGGCCCCCAGGCCTCCACCGCCTTTGCCCTTTCGCCTATTTAATCCCCCCGAGATGTAAACCCTAAATATTTCCCACTTTTCCCGAGAAACACCCGAGGCCGCCATCATCGTCATCCCGAGATCGGGAGGGTTCTGGAGCTCTCTCCGGCACCCTGCCGGAGGGGGAAATCATCACCAGAGGGGTCTACACCACCATACCCTCCTCTAAAGTGATGCGTGAGTAGTTCATCCCTAGACTACGGGTCCATACTAGGAGAAATATGGTTGTTCTCTCCACTTTGTACCTCATGTTTAGATTTTGTGAGCTGCCTATCATGATCAAGATCATATTTATGTAATGCTACATGGTGTGTTTGCTAGGATCTGATGAATGTTGAATGCTATGTCTTCTGATTATCAATCTATCATGTTATCTTCATACTTATGTTATTTATGATCTTGCATGCTCTCCGTTATTAGTAGATGCTCTGGCCAAGTAGATGCTAGTAACTCCAAGAGGGAGTATTTAAGCTCGATAGTGGGTTCATTCCTCCTTTTCATCTGTGCTCGAGTGACCGAAACGTGACGAATGGAGGATGTGTTGTTGCCATTAGGGAGAAAACAACAATGCTTTGTCTAAGGATGATGTTATTGTTTACATTACACACTTTGCTTACTGCAATTATCTGTTGCATGCAACTTAATACCCAACGTTTGTTAGGATGATATTCGAAGGGTGGATTTTTAGTCATAGATGCAGTTGGATAACAGTCTATGTATTTTGTTGTAATGCCCGCATGAATCACATAGTAATCTTTATGTCTTGCATATGCACTACAGGGTAGCCTTCATTTCTGTCAATTGCCCAACTGTAATTTGTTCACCACACATGTTATTTATCCTTCATGAAGAGACACCTAGTGAATTGTGGACCCCGGTCCTTTTTCCTCATACTGATAAAACACCTACTGCTTTCCTACTGCTTTCATAGTGCTGGTATTGCTTTCATAATATTTCCTACTGTTTTCCACACCATACATTTAACCTCTTTGTGTTCAGCAAACCGGTGAGATTGACAACCTCACTGCATCGTTGGGGCAAAGTGATTTTATTGTGTTGTGCAGGTTCCGCGTTGCTTCTGAATCGGTAGTGCGCCCTGCCATCTCAGCTGCTTCAACCTTCTCAAGTTCCTCCTTCCTCCTACTGGTCGATTAAACCTTGGTTTCTTACTAAGGGAAAACTGCTGCTGTGCTCATCATACGTTCCTCTTGGGGCCTCCCAACGAGTGCAAGATCTGCACCATCAGTGTGGTGTATGTGTGGACTACACCGACCTAAAAAAGGCATGTCCGAAAGATCCATTCCCGTTGCCACGGATAGATCAAGTGATCGATTGCACGGCCGGGTGTGAGTTGTTTTCCTTCATAGATGCTTATTCTGGTTTTCACCAGATCCCTCTAAACCCAGCTGATCAAATAATGATTGCCTTTATTAACCCGTACGGGGATTAATGCTACCGTGTCATGTGTTTCGGTTTGAGAAATGCTGGAGCTACATACCAGAGATGCATGCAAAAATGTTTGCATGAGCAAACTGGTAAAAATGTGCAGGTGTATGTGGATGATATAGTCATCAAGACCAAGGAGAAACACACGCTCCTAGAAGATATCCGGGAAAAATTCGCGAATCTATGAAAGTACCGGATGAAGCCGAACCCGACCAAGTGCACCTTTGGTGTCCCAGCAGGAAAGTTACTCAGTTTCCTCGTATCCAGCCGAGGTATCGAGGCCAACCCCTCCAAGATAAAGGAAATTGAGAACATGTCTCTGCCGAGATTGTTGAAGGATGTGCAAAAATTTACGGGTTGCTTGGCTTCCCTTAGTCGGTTCATTGGGAGAATGGGTGAGAAGGATTTACCTATGTACCAGCTTATGAAGAAGATTGACAAGTTTATCTGGACCCCGCAAGCCGATGCGGCTTTCCGAGATCTCAAGACCATGCTGGGTACTGGTCCAGTACTAGCGTCTCCTCTGCCTAAGGAGCCCATGTTGCTCTATATTGCAGCTACCAACCGAGTTGTTAGTGTGATGATAGTAGTGGAGCGAGAAGAGGAAGTAAAATCTGTGTAGAGGCCAGTGTAATATCTTAGTGAGGTGATCTCCAACTTGAAGCAAAATTACCCTCACTATCAGAAGATGACATATGGAGTCTATATGGCTGCCAAGAACCTCAAGCACTATTTCCAAGAGCATCCAATCACAGTGGTGAGTCCTGCCCCCATCTTAGAGATCATGGGCAACAAAGATGCAAGTGGCCGAGTAGCCAAATGACCCATTGAGCTAGCTGCTTACACCCCAATGTAGGCCAGAAGAGATACCATCAGGTCTTAGGCGCTGGCGGATTTCTTTGTTGATTGGGCCGAGATACAATATGAGCCTCCGCTGCCGGAAGCAAATTACTGGTGGGTGCATTTCGATGGCTCCAAGGTGAAGGAAGGTCTCGGTGCTGGTGTTGTGCTCACCTCGCCCAAGAGCGATCAACTCAAGTATGTCCTGCAGATCCATTTTGCAGCATTCAACAATGTGGCCGAGTATGAGGCCTTAGTCCACAGACTGAAAGTAGCCAAGGATATTGGTATTCGCCGAATAACTTGTTATGGTGATTCAGACTTGGTGGTTCAGCAAGCCTCTGGTACTTGGGACGCGTTGGATGCCACCATGGCGTCACATCGGTTCTTCGTATAGAACATCTCGGGATTATTTGGTGGATGTGAGTTCTAGCATATCAACCAAGCTGAAAATGAGGCTCCTGATGCTCTGTCCAAGTTGGGTTCGTCTCGGCAGGCCATCCCGGCAGGAATTTCTTTGGAGCATCTCAGGAAGCCGTCCATCAAACCATCGCCTCAGTTGAATTCAATCTTTGTCCCGGCTAATCCAGAACCAGAAATTGTTCCAATAGAGGTAGATGTGGGGTTGATACGTCATAAACGTATAACTAATTTCTGATATTCCATCTTGATATTATGCCAATTGCTACATGTTTTCGTATGTTTTCCTACGTTTTCTTATGTTTTCTGGGACTAACCTATTAACAAGATGCCACAAAGCTAGTTCCCTATTTTCTGCTGTTTTTAGTTTCAGAAAAGTTGTTCTGGAAATATTCTCGGAATTGGTAAATTCGAAAGTTAGAAGTCCTAAAAGTTCCGGAAGCTTCCAGAAGTCCCGAAGAGCCCCGGAGGGGGGCCACAGGGTGGCCACACCATGGGGTGGCGCGGGTCCCCCTGGCCGCGCCACCTAGGGGTGTGGCCCCCCTGGCCACCTCCCGGCATCGCCCTTTTGCCCATATATACTCCTCGATGCATAAACCCTAGGGGAACTGACCTTTTCCGCAAAATACAACCGTAGCTCCGCCGCCGCCACCGACAAGTTTCGGGGGACAGATCTCTGTTCTGGCACCCTGCCAGGACGGGGAAGTGCCCCCGAAAGCCATCTCCATCGACTCCACCGCCATCTCCATAGCCGTTGATGTCTCCTATGATGAGGAGGGAGTAGTTCTCCCCCGAGGCTAAGGGCTCTACCGGTAGCTATGTGGTTCATCTCTCTCTCCCATGGTGTGATCTTTATGTGATCATGAGCTTTGTAATCTAGTTGAATATGTAGATTTATATTCATCTATTATGCTACTCAAGTGGTTTTTTTATCTCCGTAAACACTTTGATCATAGGGCAAAGGTGACAGTGTGTGCTCCGTGTGGTTTAGCATTATATTTATATCTTGTGTTGGAAGGTGAACCTATGAAATTGTGGCGTTTGTTTACTAATTTATGGCGCTCGTAGTGACATTGGGGTGCCCTAGAGAGGGAATATAGACTTGAGGAGTGTTGTTAAAGCCCTACGCAATGATTATTGTTCGTTATTCGACCGGAGAGTGGTTCAGAGTAGCATAGTGAAGAAATGATATTTATGCATTCAATTATGTGATCATTGTTGAGAATGTCCTCTAGTTAAAGTAGGAGCCCTAAGCCTTGTTTCCAAGCATTGAAACACCGTTTTCCGCATGTTCTTCTACATGTTTGCTTGCTGCCATTTTTATTTCAGATTGCTGTTATCACTTATTATCATCCATATTACTTGCATTTTACTATCTCTTCGCTGAACTAGTGCACATATATACCTGACAAGTATATTGGGTGTGTTGGGGACACAAGAGACCTCTTGTATATTGATTGCAGGGTTGCTTGAGAGGGATATCTTTGACCTCTACCTCCCTGAGTTCGATAAACCTAGGGTGATCAACTTAAGGGAAATTAGATGTTGTTCTACAAACCTCTCCACTTGGAGGCGCAACACTGTCTACAAGAATAGAAGTGTGCGTAGACATTAAGCTCTTTTCTGGCGCCGTTCCTGGGGAGGTAAGATAAAAGGCTCTCACATCCTCGGGTGTGAGTGCTCTAAGTTATTTCCTTTAGATTCGGCAATTATATATTTTTGTTTCTTGTTTTCACTAGCTAGGATTATTTTTACTTATTCCTTGTTTTTCTATTTACTAGTTAGACTTAATGGAAAACAACAAAAATATGAGAGAGCTTTATAATATTTATCTTGAGTTAGGACATGAAGTGTTTGAAGAGAAAATTAAAAAACCTATGGAATTTTATTTGCATGCTAGTGGCAATGTTATTAGTATGAACTCTTTAAACACCATTATTGCCAATGCTATGGAAAAGTCTAAGCTTGGGGAAGCTAGTTTTGATGAATATGATATTTTTAGTCCCCCAAGTTTTGAGGAGTAAATTTTCTTTGATGATACTTTGCCTCCAATATATGATGATTATAATGATTGTGGTATTCTAGTTCCACCTACTATGAATGATAAATTTTATTGTGCTCATGATATGCCTTCTATATATGATGTTTACAATGATGAATATGATATTTTCAGTCCACCTACTATTGAGGAAAAAATTAATTATGACTACAATATGCCTCCTATATTTAATGATTATGGTGATGAGAATGATAATGATAGCTATTTTGTTGAATTTTCTCCCACTACTATTAATAAGAATGACTATGCTTATGTGGAGAGTAATAATTCATTTATGCATGTGGGTCATGATAAGAATGTTATATCTGATAGTTATATTGTTAATTTTATTCATGATGCTACTGAAAGTTATTATGAGAGAGAGGAAAACATGGTTTTATGCATCTCAACAATATGAAGTTTCCCCTCTTTATGTTGAAATATTTGAAGTTGCACTTATTTTGTCTTCCTATGCTAGTAACTTTGTGCTTCGTTGACTTGTTTCTCTACAAGATTCTTTTTCGTAGGAAGTGGGTTAGACTTAGATGTGCTTTATATTTTCTTCTTGATGCTCTCTTATTGTGCTTCAACTCTTATTCTCATGTGAGCATCTTCTCAAATTATCATGCCTAGCTGAAAAGGCTTTAAAGAAAAGCGCTACCGGGAGACAACCCGTTTTATTTCGCTGTTTTCAACCCGTTTTCCTTCGTTTTCTTTGGTGTTCTTTGCACCTGGGTGTTGTCTACTTCCTTAGAAACCCCTATGTATCTTTTATTTTGAGTTTTTGTTGAGCCAAGTAAAGCCTCTAGTGGAAAGTTGAGGCTATATTTCGGATTTCTACGCAGGAAACAGATTTCTTTTGTCCACTGTTAATTCCGTTAAAAATCACAGAAAATTCAAAATGACCTGAGACTTTTTGTGCTTAATCCTGAGTTATATACGCAACTTTTCTTAGAAGACCCCTTTTTTATTTTAGCAACATAAGAGTTTTGAAAAAATTGATCTTTACCTGCATTTGCATCTTAATCTCTTTCTTTTGTTGTTCTTTTGAGAAAAAGAGTGTTCAAATAATTTGTGAAGGTAGCTAATGTGTTTTTGAGTGTTAGACTTGTGTTGAAACTGAACCATGCGAATTTATTATTTCAATTGCACTAACGTTGCTAATGAAGATTGTGAGAATTTTGATCTGAAGGAAGTTTTCAAGGGTCAAGAGAAGAGGATGATATGATGTGATCAAGAAGAGTGAAAAACCTAAGCTTGGGGATGCCCCGGTGGTACATCCAAGTTAATTCCAAGAATACTCAAGCGTCTAAGCTTGTGGATGCCCAAGGCATCCCCTTCTTCATACACAAATTATCAGGTCACTTCTAGCTATATTTTTATTCGGTCGCATCTTATGTGTTTTACTTGGAGCGTATTTTATTTTTTGTTTTCAGTTTGTTTAGTTTTCTTTGCTGCAATAAATGGTTGGATATTTTCATAATTGTGTGGGAGAGAGACACACTCCATTTTCATTGTTTAGAACACTCTAGTTTTCATTCCTATTGTTCTGGAGTGTTCACTTTTTGCTAGTACTGCGTTTAGCCTTTGTTTTCATGCATCTCTTGTACACAGCTGTTAGTTTTTGTAGTTAGGTGGTTCTCATATGTGTGCTTGGTTGGGAATAGAAATGCTTATGTGGTAGTTGGTATAGTGGAAAAATTTGCATGGTCTTGTAGATCACTAAACTGCTTCACTTGAATCACTACTGTTGTTTTGAGATATTAATTTGCTTAATGGATAAACGGGAAGGAATAGTATGTAGAAACTTTTAATGGTTGGTCTAAGAAACTTGAAACTGTGCCACACTTAAATTACCAGCTGATAGAAACAATGGTATATGATTGCTACGAGTTATACATTTCTTACCGGCCTTTTGTTACGTGCTACGGTCGGGGTAGCTAACAGTGACTTGTCACTGCCATGGACCCTCTTGGAGTTATTTGCATTGTGCCTTATAATATGATTTTCTTGCTGTAATCTTTTAACTCGTGAGTACTATGTTGTGGTTCCTGGCACTTCCACCATCCATATTTGCTAGCCTCTTCGGTACTGTGCGTTGACCTTTCTCACATTGAGAGTTGGTGCAAACTTCTCTGGTGCATCCAAATCCCGTGGGAGGACTTTGTTCTCCTACACATAAGCCCATATATTCTTCCTCAAAACAACCACCATACCTACCTATCATGGCATTTCCATATCCATTCCTAGATATATTGTTGCACAACATCCACCTCCATTATGTTACTTGATGATGAGCTTCATGGTTATTTATGCATAATGCTACACTGGCAGGAGCATGCAGTTAGAGACATCAGAGATATTCCATTATGAGTTATGAGTACTAAAAGTGTGATGATTCATTGTAATATAGGATGTTGCCCCTACCGGTGAGGATATATAAAAAAAATATGAAAAATCCCAAAAAAAAAGGGAGAACTATGTGGCGAACTTTACATTATAGAACTTGGCGTGTATATTCCAATGATGAGCCTCCTCAAATGAGCTCTAGGTCTTCGTGAGCAAGCAAGTTGGATGCACCCCACTAGTTCCATTGGAGAGCTTTCATACACTTATAGCTCTATGTGCATCCGTTGTGTGGCAATCTCTACTCCTTGCAGAGCTTCGGTTGTAAGACTTTCTCTTGTCTAATGACCACTTTCAGCTTTGTAAGACTTTCTTCCATTGACCTTCCAAACACCCCATAATGTTCGCTTAGCCATAACATCCAGGTGTCAGGGACCAACGCAGAACACTTGCTTGTTTTTAGTGCGCAAATAATTTAAGATTCAAGCATTGCATCGTGTGGAAAGCTTGACTTGATCCTAACAGGCATGTAAAGATAGTTTGACGTACATGTTATTGTTGTTCTTGAAAGCTTAAATCATCTCTAATAAACTTTGCATGGTTGATAGTCTTTTAGTATTGATTCATTAAAAGTTTTACTTCTTTCTTCTTATTTGTTTATGCATTACTTGTTGATATCAAATATAGATCACAACTTTAGTTCATTTGATCCTAGTTTACATGCTCTACTTTACATATTATGATCAAGATTGGGTGGTAGCATGTCACTTCAGAAATTATTTTGTTTTATCGTTTACCTACTTGAGGACGAGTAGGAACTAAGCTTGGGGATGCTTGATACGTCATAAAATGTATCCCTAATTTCTGATGTTCCATGTTGATATTATGCCAATTTCTACATCTTTTCCGTTTGTTTTCCTATGTTTTCTTATGTTTTCCGGGACTAACCTATTAACAAGATGCCACAGAGCCAGTTCCCTGTTTTTAGTTTCAGAAAAGTTGTACTGGAAATATTTTCGGAATTGGAAAATTTGAAAGCCAGAAGTCCTAAAAGCCCCGGAAGCTTCCAGAAGTCCCGAAGATCCTCGAAGGGTGTCATGGGATAATCACGGCAGATGTTACCAGGGGTAACTGATCTTGGGGCAAGTCGACACAGGCGTTCGGGAGAGGGTTTAGCTCAAAGGAAGACATGATGCACCTTGACCTGACAGCCGGCAATCGAAGTCGCCGGGTCTCTATTCTCGATACAGTAACTCGATTAGGGTTTACACTGGATACTCGATACCACACGATATTGCTAGGATTCCTAGATCTCTGTGTCAATCTATACCCGAGGGTCGGTTTATATAGTACCCGTACCCCCCTAACTTACTTTACAAGGCACACCCGGGTCCTACCCAGACACGGCGTGCTAACCCTAACTTTCCTTTACAACACCCATAATCCGGGTCACTAGGCCCACGAGCTTGGGCCTCCACAAACATCTTTATCCCTAGCTGTATCCTGCTCACTGTCCCTGGGCCGGGTTATTCCTCGGATCTTGGCATACCGGGTTAGCATCCCCCCATCAGTAGTCCCCAGAATAGCCTGGGCTTCACGGATCTCCTTGAAGCGCTTGCTATTCCTGAAAAGATATCAATCACACGGGCACATGGAAACCGGGTTAAGATGTTTCAACATCCAGCTAGGCCTTGCTCCTTGGTGGCCATGCGATAATTCAGGTTTTTCCCTCCAAACACCTTGGTTCAAACTTCTGGATCCAAATCATAGTAGCAACGCCAAGATCCTATGCTTGACAGCTAATCCCATCATCACGGGACGAATCCCCTTCTTTCTTTATCCGGATGCTTTACTCAATACTGGGCGCATATCTCGCAGGAACTTTAAATAAATAGCCGTTTTATCCCCACAATTCCCGGCCTCCACTCACCGAGCCGGGCTTATCCAGTCGCACTATAAAAAAGCTCCTTAGGAATGACTCGAACCCTAACGGCTCATTTCCCCCGCTCCATTCCTTTCTCCTCTTGAGCTCTCTTTCTTCCTGAGCGCCACCACGGACCTTCCACGCACGTCACCGGAACCAATTGCCCGAAGGCTACGCTCCGCCACCGGTCGCTCCGCGCCGCCGCCAAGATCCGCCGGCGAGCTCTCATCCGGCCCACCAAGAACCGCAAAAGGACATCAGGCCTGCGCCATCTGCCTCCGCAAGGCCTCCCTCGGATCTCCTCCGGTAAGCCTTTGGCGTTCATCAACTTCCCCTCGCAACCTCTGATTTTTTTTCCTCAGATTAGATCCAGATCCGTCCGCCTCAGATTTCTTGGCTAGACCGGATTAGGCTACCCATAGTCTCTTTTAGTTCGCACAAAAGATAAAGCGCATACTCCAACCAACTCGCCTACTGCCCACAATCATTACCTTCGCCACGAATTTGAAAATAAAACTTCCAATCTAGGCTCGTACTGCCCAAGATTTCCGCCCCTGCATCAGTCACTCGGCTGGACTGCTCCTTTTTAATCCCCTTTATTCACATTTGGCGCTTAAGCCACTGCCCATCGTTTTCAAAAAGCTTCTTTACCATTTAGACCCCATAAATTTCTCCATAATACGCAATACCCGGAACTTCCGAGCTTGATTCTACGGGCTAACACCCGGATCTCCTGCCATACCTCAATACCATCCGGCTGATACCTGACTGTTTCATAACTTCCATGTCTTAATCTTCTTCTTATTTGATGCCTTGCAGGTCAACCACATGGCTCCCAAGAAACAGATGAAAACCCCAACCAAGGCTAAAGCCCCCAACACCATTTCCGCCAACTGGGGGCGGTCGATGGTCACGAAGGCCAAGTTGGAGGAGCTAGTGGAGCTGGGAGTTCTCCCTCCTCAGGAGGATATCCAATGGAGGGTGCCGGGTAAGGAGACCCGGCCCACCCCTACAAAAGACGAGGTAATCTGCTTCGTGGAACATGTGACCCGGGGTTTTCGCCCACCCGGTCATCCTTTTTTCCGTGACATTCTTAGTCACTATGGCCTTCGCGTCTTCGACATCGGGCCCAATTCCGTGCTGAATATTACCCACTTTATTGTCCTTTCTGAATCCTATTTATGCACTCCACCAAACCTAGCTCTTTTTATCGAGCTTTATCAATGCAAACCATGCCGCGAAAGCGGTGATGGGGCGCTTCTCACTTGCGGCGGGGTTTCGATCCAGCGCCGCAAGAACTCCCCGATGCCATCCCTCACCCTTAATTCTCATGTCAAACACTGGCAGCTTTCTTATTTCTACTGCCAGGACACTTCCCCATCCGGCCAAAAGAAACTGCCGGGTTATTCTGATGGCCTTCTTGATATCTCTGATAAATTTAGTGCCTTTGCCCCTGACTCAGATAGGGAGGCAATCCAACCTTTGCTATACAAACTCGCCACTCTTAGAGCCCAGGGCCTCATTGGGCTCAACCTAGTGAAGACCTGGGTCGACTTCAGAATTCAACCCAACTCCATCCGCACAAAGCTGATGTGCGAGTATTCTGGGGAGCCTTCTGATCCACTACGATACTCTGACAACATCTTCGCAGTCGGCGACACTCTCAAGACCATCAAGGGTTTTCTTACGGAGAAGCTCGAGGTAATCCGGAACATATCCGGGTTAGAGCCCTTCACACTTGAAAACCCGGCCCCCCAGGTAAAAACCCGACTCTGACGCCTTTACTTTCGCTCTTTCCACTTGATGCAACTGATAACTCGTACTTTAACGCCTTTCAGGATGATGACGACTTTTGGAACACCAATACCCCCCTAGCTCCGAAGGTCCAGAGGAGCAAGAAGCTGTTCACTCAGACGAAGGTACTCTCTGAGTTTTACTCGACTCGTTTGAACTCACCGTAACCCCTTTATTTCAAACCGTAATCTTGATGACATTCAGAACAAGAAGATGACGAGGAAGAAGATTCGGACGGCAAGGTAGAATCTGCCAGCGATGAGGAAGAACCGGAGCCGGCAACCAAAGCCGGATCTAAAAGAAAAGCTCAAGGAGCCACCTCCAAGGTTTCATCCCCCTTCACACATTCACTTTATATTACCGTAATGATATTCTTGGACCTTTCTTGACGCTATTCCACTGGTCGATCTTGAAGGGGTCGCCCACGCCTAAGCGCAGGTCGACTCGAAATCACCCGGGTAACGACGCCCTTAACCCGGGTTCTTCACCGCTCCCCACTCGGCAAGCTGGTACTTGCTCTATCTTTTCTTGGTTAGCACGGTTTCCTCGAAGCATTCTCGTATAATATTTAACTTGACATTTTCCAGCCTCCCCCGGGTCTGACGATGGATTTCCTTGTGACTTTGCGGTGAATGCCGGGTAAAATCCCCTTCCAGATACTTTCCGATACTTCGTCATCTTTTCCTGACTGCATATTTAGCTGCTTTGTGATAACATCTACAGGGCCACGGTCGCTATCAGCGATCAAGAGGATTCGGAAGATAAGGGCCCGGGTAAGGGGAACCCAGCTGATAAAACTGCAACCGCGTCTGGCGATGAAGAACAAACATCGCCGACTAAACCGGACCAGCAGGAAGCCGAATATCCAATTGCTTCTCATGCCAGCAAGAGAAAGACCACCGCCTTAGGTGCAGAAGGAGTGTCGGATTCCAACGTGCAAATGACCCGGGTTCCACCTCCTTCTAAGAAGAAAACCTCTTCTAGGAAATTCCAAGGGCCCGGGTCGTCTGACACGAATAAAGATACTTTCGAACAATTGATGGACAAGCTTCTCACCATGAAGGCTTCGGAGAGCGAGACTTTAGAGCGCATGGCTGCAGAGCACCAGGTAAGAGCGCTTGTTATCCTATATTCCCTACCTAGTCCCCAAGTTCCGAGTATAACTTGCAAAAGTTATGCTTGGTACTTCTCACCATATTTTTCTTGCCATAACACTCATCTGGTTCTTGCACCCTTTTACACTTACAGGCACATGTAACTCGGTCTGATGAAACCTTGCTGAAGACTGAACGGCTCCTTCTTGCCGAGATAAAACGCCGAGAAATCCTTGAGGATAATATGAAAACTTTGAAGAAGGATGTCTCCAAATACAAGGAGAAGTGCCTCGCCGCTCAGGCCGATTTGAAGAAGTTATCGGATCAAGTCTCCGATACTTATCAGATTTTACTTAGTAAGTGTTTGCCTGCCGGCTAAGTTTTTGCCTGCCGACTAATTTTTGCCTGCCGACTAATTTCATACCCGGCTGCTACTGATACGTTCTTGCTTCTGTTTCCACTATAGGCGCGAACCTTGCAGCTCCAGAGGAAGATGCTATTGTCAAGGTTAGGACCCTGAAGAGTGTGCTCCGGACTTTCTTTGCCGGCACCAAATTTATATTGAATGCCATTAATTGGCCCACGGAAGCCTATCCGGGTGAAGAGAACCTTGTCCAAGCCTGCTCCACTGTACCCGGATGGATTGAACTCTGGAAGCGTTCGTCCTGCCGTACTGGTATAGTGCGGGCTTTGACCTTGGCCAAAGCTTACTTTCCGAAGCTTGACCCGGCGAAGATAATCTCCGGGTTTCCTGAGTTCAAGGCGGATGGCGCCAAATTTACACCTAAGGATTTCAAGGCCATTCAGTCGGCAGTGCGCCCTTCTGCCACCACTCTAGCCGATAGCTTGAACCTTAATACACTAATGGCTGCGTATGACGCTGATGACAAGATTATCACAGAGGAAGCACCCCCGCCCCTTGACCTCTTGGAGAAATGGGCTGATTACTCAGCTAAGAAGAAGGAGGCAACCTCGAAGAGGGAGGCCGACTTAAAATCAGGGCCGTCCGCCTCTACACCGTCCGTCCTTCCTCCTATCCGCCCTGGCGCGGTGAGTCCGGGTGGCTCTGCCAAAAAAGCTAAGAAGCAGGTCCAGGAGCAAGACCCGGAAGATCGCGCTCAGGAGGCCGAGTAGAGTAAGGATGTCATAATATCTTAGTCACATGGAACCTTTTTGTTTGAGTTACTTTATTCTGTTAATGGTGCGCCTGTGCACTTCTGATACCGATGCAAAAGCTTGTAATATACTTCTATTTGGTGACATATTTTCGCGGCTTTCCCAGCCTTTTGATAATCGTACTTTTTGCTGTTCTTCTGAACTTGTTCTTGATACCCATCTCTTTTTTTTAGCTCCCTTCATAAGACTCGTTTTCTTTTCGAGACCAGGGGCTTTGATAAGTGAAATTCTCTTGAAGTTCCCAAGACTCGGATGATAGGGCCGTTTTGAACCTTGGTATCAAAGTGGTTTGTTTCTGTTACGAAGTCCCCAGTCCCCATGACCCAAAGGACGAGTCATGAGGGTGTGGCCTTTCTCAGAGGACAAATCATTCCCTACCAAGGCAAAACCCTAAAACCATCTCATGCAAATACTGAAGTTATGCTTGATAATCACTGAGTTTCCGGCTTATCAGCCTTGTACTCTGCATAAACTTGTGGTTTAGATGACCCTTTTGACTATCTTATACTATAAGCCGGCTTTCGCGTGGATACCATGTTGTTACATCCATACGAGAACAGTGTCAGGCAAGTCCCATTGGGCTCCATGGCTGATTGTAATCGTAAGCGAACGAATCATGCCACTTTAGTGCGAGTCACATCAAGCTTAAGTAAGATAAGTCAAGAAAAATTGGCTTCTTTGCCCAGTCATAAGATTGCAGCCGTGCTCGTTTGCGAGGAATCGGCCCTTATAACTTATAGCTATCTATGCCGGGTCATTCGGGTTAGTGGTTGGTTACCTGAGCAACCAACCCCCAAGACCTACATGCAATCGATGCTTTTGATGATACTGAATTATCGATGTCGTATGGATACTACTTACTTGTGATAAAGGCGAAAAGACATAGGACTTGATAACCATCTCTTTATTGATACCAGAAATTTTGGGTCAGCAGGCCGCCTCATTAAAAACCTTCCAGTCCCCTTAGGTACCCTGGGTAGGAAAAGAGCGCGTCTGAAACCTGCCGCCCGTTACATTACTCAGTTCTTTGTAAGCACTGGTCCTGATCCGTCTTGACCAATGCACATCCTCCATAAGTTGGACTTTTTTCTGATGAGTACCGAGTTTGCCAGCCAACCCGGGTGGGGCGTTCCAATGACCTGGCTGGTCGTAAGCGGCCGTGTGGCTTCTTTCCTTACAGCAAGCCGCTTGGGGGAATCATCCTCGATTAAGGCCACCATTTTAGAATCTTGCGTTGCCTTGAATTTTGTCCTTTCGCCTTCAGTACTCGGCCTTTTTGATGTGGCTATATCCTCCGGGTCTGCTTGAGATCGGTAGTGCTTGAGCTCTTCTTTTCTACAGGCCTGCTCGGCCATTGCTGCGTCTCCTTCGTCACATTCAGCTGCTATATCTCGATTTCCATGTATGGTAATGGTCTTCTTGGGACCCGGGATTTTTAGCTGTAGATATACATAACACGGCCTAGCCATGAATTTGGCATAAGCCGGCCTTCCAAACAGCGCGTGATAGGGGCTGCGTAATTTCACTACCTCAAAGGTGAGCCACTCAATTCGATAGTTATCCTTTGATTCTCCGAAAGCTACCTCCAATGCGATTTTTCCCTCGGGGCATGCTGAATGACCCGGCACTATTCCATGAAAAACTGTTGAGCTTTTTTGCAGTTGAGATTCCTTGAGACCCATGCGTAGGAAGGTTTCCCAATATAGTATATTGATGCTGCTTCCACCATCCATTAAAACCTTCTTTAGTTCGTACCCGTTAACTTGCGGTGCGACTACTAGTGCCAAGACTCCTGGATGCTCCACTCTTTCTGGGTGATCCCTTCTGCTCCATGTTACCTCCTGTTCTGACCATCTCAAGTATCTCGGAACGGCTAACGAAACTGAGTTGACTGCTTGCTTCAGTATCTTTTTGTCCTTGTTAGATCCTCCTGTGGTATGCACATGATATTGACCCAATTGTTTGGGGTTAGCCTGGAAGCCTCCTGCCCCCCCTTGGTTATTACCTTGATTTCCAGCCGCCGGGTTACCAGCTGGGGGTGGGCCGTTGCCCGGGTTTGCCCCTGGACCCGGTCCTCCTCCCCGCCCTGCGCCTCGCATAGCTCTGTGCACTTCCTCATTTTTCCATCTTTGCAAATCGGCGCACTGCTCCAAGGAGTGGTTAGCCGGCCTGCCATTCCTGCTGTGTTTTGGGCACGCCATCCTGAAGATGTCCCAACTATTACTCGGCCGGGGCGGCCCTTGGTAGTTTCCTCCGTTGTGATTTCCAGTATTGAAGTTTCCTTCTGCTCTTGGCCTTGAAGACCCGGCTTCGGTGTTAGCGACAAACTCGGAGCCTCCTTCGAAGGGACGCTTGTTCTGACTATTTCCGTTGTTTCCTGACGCTGTTCCGTTGCCGGTTCTTCCATTACCGCTTGTGTTTGCTTTTGTCTTCTTGTCATCAGCTTCTTCTTCTGTGGTATCTGTCGCAGCGTGTTTGTTGCACGCATCCATCAATTCTCCCATTGTGACTTCTGACGCATTTCGACTGGACTTCATGCGAGTTAACTTTTGCACTAAAGGTATATACTTGCATGTTTTTGCCATGGCTTGCAGCGCATCCTTGGGCTGGATGTCTGTGGATGAGTGAAGTATCTCCATAACCCGGCGCACCCAACTGCGCGCCGATTCTCCCTTCTTTTGGACGCATCGCTCTAGATCATCGATGGTGAATAATTTCCTGCAGGTCCCGTGAAAGTGCTTGATAAACGCGGTCTTCAGTTCTTCCCACGACTTGATCGATCCCTCTGGTAGATTGGTGAACCACAATTTTGCTGCTCCTTCAGACATCATCAGATACATGAATTTGGCTTGAAGATTCTCGGACGCGTTGCGGATTGACATTGCCATCTCGTAACTGCTTAGCCATGTTTCGGGATCCATGGTTGGCTCATAATTCACTACTTTCCCTGGCTCTTTGAACTTTTCCGGGTAAGGTTCAGCTCTAATATTGTCCGAGAGACACTTGGGCCCCGCAAGAATGATTGAAGCCGGCCTTGCCCTGGAAACGTGTGACGCCGCGGGGGGCGCGTCTGGGCGCTGTGCTGCGGGAGGTCCATGCGCTGCAGACCCGGCCGCGGCCCTCCGAGCCCTAGAACTGTCCACGACGGCCTGTGCTGCTGATACTGCCTGAGCGCGGGGAGGAGGCGGCATTTGCTGCTGCTCTTCCCTCCGCCACGCCGAACTTGTTTGTAAATTCCCTTGCTGCTGGCTGACATATGGCGTCCCGTGCATTCCGCTTCTGTGATCCGGGTAATTGGCTTGCTGTGCCACCGCAGTGTGCAACAGCTCGATGGCTTGCCGGGTCTTCTCTGCATGGGGCGACTCTCCCACAGGTATTTGATTCAATGCGAGTGTCGCCGCATATACGTTGTCCATAGGATTGTTGTAGTGGCCGGCTGGCGTGCGGAATCGTGATGGTGGCGGCGGCAGTAAATCGTTGCCGGTTGTGACTCTAGTTTGCGGTGGGGGTAACCCGGTCCGCTCATTCGCCGGATGTGTCGCTGCTGTTGTCTGTTGGGGTGCGGTTCCCTGGTTCACCACTGGTATCGGTTGGTCCTGAGGCGTGATGAACAAATTAGCCGGATTAATAACCCCGCCCGTCGCTGGCAACCTGGTGTGGTGCCTTTGATGTATCCTGGACGTTTCCTCTCGAAGCCGGGTTTCCAACGCGTCGAGCTCGCGCCGTCGGGTGGCCATCCCCTGTCTATCTGCTTCCACTTGCCTTCTTTGCTGTTCCAATGCACGACGAGCCACGTCCAGATCTCTAACACGCTCTGCCGCGTTTTCTGGGGTGATAATAGTGGCGAGGACTGTAGGATCCAAAATCAAATTATTATCGAACAGGGCCGGGTGACGCGGATTAGAGGGACCCGCCCCTGGTGTCCGATTGGCTTGAAACCCGAACATGTTGGCGTGTTGCTCCTCATCTGCTGCGCGACTGGTGACCGATGCTGACTCTCCATCGACCCGGGTCAAGACCGGGTCTCCGTTAACCGCGCCCTGTTGCTGGGCCACTGCCTGAGCCGCCCCGACTGGTGCCGCGGCTGTGTTTCCTTGGTTAGCTGCGGGGGCTGCATAGACTGCAACTCGGCGCGCGATATCCGGTGTAAATTCAGGCTGTTCCTCTTCACCGTTCTCCTCATACCGGTTTTCCAGTAGATCCAGGATAGACCCGGTGTCATCTTCTCCTTGGACCCGGTCGCGTGGGGTCCACGCCGGCTCCTCCGGCTGTTCCCACTCCGCGATGGGTTCTTCTGCTGGATATGTCGTTCCCGTTGATTCTTCATCATCTGATCGGATAGACGTGGCTTTTCCTGGCATAGAATCAGATCCAACGTTGTCAGGGACCGAATTGGAAGCACATACCATACCGATGAAGACGTTGATCCGGCCGATTGTTATGACGGATCCGGTTTCGAGGTGGTCCGACTCCGGCCCCCAGCCGGAATCGTCCACCACCTTTTCCCCTTCGTGGTCGATGTAGATCTCGCCGATGACAAGATTCTCCATGCCCTTCCGAGCTTCTCCCGTGATGTAGACACCTTTGGACGCAGGCCCCACGGTGGGCGCCAACTGTCGTGGGATAATCACGGCAGATGTTACCAGGGGTAACTGATCTTGGGGCAAGTCGACACAGGCGTTCGGGAGAGGGTTTAGCTCAAAGGAAGACATGATGCAACTTGATCTGACAGCCGGCAATCGAAGTCGCCGGGTCTCTATTCTCGATACAGTAACTCGATTAGGGTTTACACTGGATACTCGATACCACACGATATTGCTAGGATTCCTAGATCTCTGTGTCAATCTATACCCGAGGGTCGGTTTATATAGTACCCGTACCCCCCTAACTTACTTTACAAGGCACACCCGGGTCCTACCCAGACACGGCGTGCTAACCCTAACTTTCCTTTACAACACCCATAATCCGGGTCACTAGGCCCACGAGCTTGGGCCTCCACAAACATCTTTATCCCTAGCTGTATCCTGCTCACTGTCCCTGGGCCGGGTTATTCCTCGGATCTTGGCATACCGGGTTAGCATCCCCCCATCAAAAGGGGGGCCACAGGGTGGCCACACCATGGAGTGGCGCGGGTCCCCCTGGCCGCGCCACCTAGGGGTGTGGGCCCCCTGGACACCTCCCGGCATCTCCCTTTCGCCCATATATATCCCCGATGTATAAAATCTAGGGGAATCGACCTTTTCTGCAAAATACATTCGTAGCTCCGCCGCCGCCACCGACAAGTTTGGGGGGACATATCTCTGTTCTGGCACCCTGCCGGGATGGGGAAGTGCCCCTGGAAGCCATCTCCATCGACTCCATCGCCATCTCCATCTTCGTTGTTGTCTCCTATGATGAGGAGGGAGTAGTTCTCCCCCGAGGTTGAGGGCTCTACCGGTAGCTATGTGGTTCATCTTTCTCTCCCATGGTGTGATCTTTATGTGATCATGAGCTTTGTAATCTAGTTGAATATGTAGATTGATCTTCATCAGTTATGATACTCAAGTGGTTTTGTTATCTCCGTAAACACTTTGATCATGAGGCAAAGGTGACAGTGTGTGCTCCGTGTGGTTTAGCATGATATTTATATCTTGTGTTAGAAGGTGAACCTATGAAATTGTGGCGTTTTATTACTAATTTATGGCGCTCGTAGTGACATTGGGGTGCCCTAGAGAGGGAATATAGACTTGAGGAGTGTTGTTGAAGCCCTACACAATGATTAGTGTTCGTTATTCGACCGGAGAGTGGTTCGGAGTAGCATAGTGAAGAAATGATATTTATGCAGTCAATTATGTGATCATTTTTAAGAGTGCCCTCTAGTGAAAGTAGGATCCCTAGGCCTTGTTTCCAAGCATTGAAACACCGTTTTCCGCCTGTTCTGCTACATGTTTGCTTGCTGCCATTTTTATTTCAGATTGTGTTATCACTTATTATCATCCATATTACTTGCATTTTACTATCTCTTCGCCGAACTAATGCACCTATATACCTGACAAGTATATTGGGTGTGTTGGGACACAAGAGACTTCTTGTATCTTGATTGCAGGGTTGCTTGATAGGGATATCTTTACCTCTACCTCCCTGAGTTAGATAAACCTTGGGTAATCCACTTAAGGGAAACTTGACGTTGTTCTATCAACCTCTGCACTTGGAGGCCCAACACCGTATACAAGAATAGAAGCGTGCGTAGACATCAGGGGTGTATCATGGAGAACTCTAGGACTCCTTCTATCCCGGAGTCTGTCATGTCGGCTGAGCCCATGGAGATTGATGAGCCAATTTTTCCATTCGACCGATAACGAATTGGGCCCAGCCCGTAATGTCTTACCTGGCGGATGGTACTTTGCCGAGTGATGCGGTCTCGGCCATGCAAATATAGAGAAGATCTAAGGTCTACACCATCATGAACAAATATTTGCACAAGAGAAGTACTACAGGCGTGCTCCACCGCTGAGTTGAACCAGAAGAGGGAGAAGAGATTCTCAGAGAGATACATCAAGGGGAATATGGGCACCACGCCTCATCTCGGGCCCTAGTGAAGAATGCATTTCGGCATGGTTTCTTCTGGCTCACTTCCCTACAGCAAGCAGAAGATCTAGTAAGGAAATGTAATGGGTGCCAGAGATATTCTAGCAAGATCCATGTGCCAGCTTCCGAGCTCAAGACCATTCCTATCACTTGGCCATTTGCAGTATGGTTTTTGGACATGGTGGGTCCCTTCAAGCCAACTCGGGGCAACATGACTCACATCTTGGTCATGGTTGACAAATTTACCAAGTGGATTGAGGTGAAGCCAATCCGGAAGTGTGATGGGCACACAGTTGTGACTTTTCTGAAGGATATTATCCTGAGATATGGCTACCCGCATGGGATCATCTCAGATAATGGAACAAACTTCGCTGAGGGAGCTTTTGCTCGGTTCTGCAAGGAGAAAAGGATCCGACTCGACATTGCGTCAGTCATGCGTCCGGAATCAGATGAAAAGATGAAAGAGCCAAAGGAATGGTTCTATCTGGTATAAAACCTTGGTTGATGGAGCCATTATAGCGAACCCCGGGTAGTTGGCTAGATGAGCTACCAGCGGTGTTGTGGAGTCTGAGGGCTACCCTAACCTATCTACCAGATACACACCATTCTTCCTGGTATATGGAGCAGAGGCCGTGTTGCCCATCGACATAGAGCATGACTCACCAAGAGTAACCCTCTGTATAGAGGCAGAGGCAAGAGAAGCCCGAGAAGATGATGTCGATTTTCTAGAAGAAGCAAGAGAATTAACTCTATCAAGATTAGTTGTATATCAATAGAATCTGAAACGCTAGCATAGCCGAAAAATAAGCCCACAGGTGTTCCGAGAAGGAGATCTAGTTCTTAGAGTGGTGCAACGCACAGCCGGGATGCACAAACTTTCCCCTCCGTGGGAAGGGCCGTTCATTGTGAGCAAGGCTCTACACAATGATGCATACTATCTCATTGATGCACAGGAACCAGAGCAGAACAAGATGGACAAGTCCGGAGAAGAAACTAAGCGTCCCTGGAATGTAGCTCTACTTCGCCGTTTTCATTCCTGAAAATGCATTGTATGTATCTCCTTACCGAGTTGAATCTATGTCGTCACCATGAGAAGTAACTCGGGGACTGCCTGTGCGTGTTTGTGCCGGTTAATCATCTCGGAATTTCGTGTGTATGTTTTGTAGTGTGCTTAAACCTAAGGGCCAACTCTTCGACTTTGCTGTTGTCCGAAACCCGTCTACATGGCAAGCGAGAGAACAAGCTAAGGGTCAATGATCACTTGAAAAACTACTAAGGAAAGAAAGAGCTAATCAACCGATAGAAGTTGTTATTTCTTCTGTTTTTGGCTAAGTGTTGGGCAGTTTTAATTCTTATCTTAGAGTTCTAATTATTATAAACTTGGTTTTTGAAATCTTGTGACTCGACTGTCAAAAATCCACAAGTTGTACGCAAGAGCAGAGAAGAAAAAAGGCGAGTGGATAAGAAAACAGACTCGGGGACTCGAATTAAAGCAATCCGGCATTCAGCCAGTCTTGCGCAAACTTAATTGTTTTGATTACAACTTCTATCCATCTAATAAGTTTTGAGATTGTTTGATGAGAATTAGGCCATAGCCGGAAGAGTAGAAGCCGTGTCGGTTCCCACCGGGATAGCAGACTCAGTGGAAGCCTCGGTGGTCACCGTCTCGGTGGCAACAGTCTCCGCGGCTTGAGTGGCAGTCGTCTCGATGATTTTGGCCGGGTCGATCTCGGCCTCGATCACCTCGTCGACCTCCTCGGAGCCATCATCCGCCCCGGTTTCTTCTTCGGCATCGCCACCTTCCTCGTCCTCGTCCTCAGATTCCTCGTCCTCCTCGTCCTCGGTCTCGCGCTCGGGAGGACCATCAACGAACTCCTTGGTATCGGCATTGGAGGCGAGCCGGTGCGCGGCCTCCTGGCGAGCCCAAACATGGTCTTCATCCGTGAACCATTTGGACTTGTCCCACATGGTCTTGAACGCGTTGATGTTGATGGACTCGTACCAGGACAGAACAAATTGCCGACTCACATCTGCACCAGCCCACGCGCAGAAGCGCGCCACGCTTTGAGGCGATCCTTGGTCTTGTCCAGACACTTGGACAGCTTGTCAATTGACTTAGGGGCCTCTTTACCCAGCCAGAAGTTTCGGTAAACCCGGAGTGCACTAGAAAGGAGGTTGGCTCCGATAGACCTGAGGGGCAAAACTCGGGCCTTGATGGCCTCGACGAGATTCTCGATGCCAACCATCTCCGTGACAACATCCCCAGCCTCAACTCTTCTCTTCTTGGATTTCATGATGGCCTATAGGGTGCTACCTTCCAGCTCGGGGAATGCTCCTGTGAGATAAGTTGTCCGAGTTAAGTCAACATTAGTACGGCAGATCAAATCAAGAATTAGAAGGAACAGAGAAAAGAAGAAGCTTACTTTTAAGCTCCAAGTTGAGTACGGAGAGCTTGGTCTGACACCTATTGACGTCCGAGTTTTTCTTGTCTAGCTGGGTTTGCGCTGAGTTTGCCCTGGACTCGATCTCGGTGTTCAGGTCCTTGAGATTCTTGATTTCTAGCTCTTGGCGGGCCTTCTCGATAGCAACATCCTTCTCTAGCTCGGCCTTGGCCTTATCGGCCTCGACCTTCTGCCTCTGAGTCTCGGCCAGTTCCAGCTTCAACCGAGTCACCTCGGCCTTCTCGGTCCGGTGCTTGTCCTTGAACTTGGCCTTGCAATCAGTAAGTTGCATCTGTGTCTCAGCCAGAGTGAGACAGTTTTGGTGCTTTTCAGCAAAGAGTTTGTGTTCAGCTGTGCAATAACAGTTCGGTTAGCGGGAAATCGGGAACATATAAACATAATAAGGAGGAGGAAAAGAAGCTTCCTCTCAAGGGCCGAGGTCTTGCTCTGTGCAGACTCAGCAAGTGTAGTGCAGTCCTGATGCTTCTCCACAAAGATCTTATGCTCATCTGCATCAGACAACAGAGTTAGCCAGCAAGAAAAAAAGGCATAACAGAAAACACGAGATAGAGAAGGAAGCACTTACTTTCCAGAGAAGAGATCTTGGTGATGGATGATGGTGTGTGTTGGCATACCCCAAGAGGAGGTTGTGATGAGAACCAAGGTTATCAATCCAGTAGGAGAAAGAGGACCTTCGGAAGGTTGATGCCACTGACGGTGGTGATGGCTCACCGGTGTTAGCAACAACGTGGAACCTACACACAACACAACCAAAATACTTTGTACCAACGATACAGTGAGGTTGTCAATCTCACCGGTCTTGCTGAAAACAAAGATTAGATGTATAGTGTGGAAAATAATGTATGCTTCAGTAAGTAAAGAAAGCAGGAAGTTGTGGTGGTTTGTTTTAACAGTATAGGAAAATGGAACGGGGTTCATAGGTTCAGTAGTGGTGTCTCTCC
The DNA here is from genome assembly GCA_028641055.1 of Alopecurus myosuroides. NCBI lineage: Eukaryota > Viridiplantae > Streptophyta > Magnoliopsida > Poales > Poaceae > Alopecurus > Alopecurus myosuroides. The sequence goes on along the minus strand of CM054059.1, from coordinate 111,317,243 downwards.
ATATAAGATAGCATGCTGGGTGAACAAATTACAGCTGGGAAATTGACAAATAAAGGTTGCACCGTAGTGCACATTCATGACATGATGACTACTAGGATATTTAGTGCGGGATTACAACAATATACATAGACCGTAATCCAACTGCATCTATGACTAATAATCCACCCTCAGGTTATCATCCGAACCCCCTTAGGTATTAAGTTGCTAGCAACAGATAACTGCATTAAACAAAATGTGTAATGTAAGCAATGATTGTACACGCGGGCACTCTCACCACTGTTTTCTCCCTAATGGCAATAACACATCCTCCCCCTTCACGTTTCTGTCACTCGAGCAAGGCGAAAAGGAGGCATGAACCCACTATCAAGCATAAATACTCCCTCTTGGAGTCACTAGCAACTACTTGGCCAGAGCAACCACTAGCAACGGAAAGCATGCAAGATCACAAATAACATATGCAATAAAGACTATAATCAAATTGGCATAAGTTCAATATTCATCGGATCCAGCAAACACAGCACATAGACTTACATAAGATCAATCTCGATCATGTTAGGCACCTCACGAGATCTAAACATGGAGGCATAAGAGGAGGAAACAACCATCTAGCTACTGCTATGGACCCGTAGTCCAAGGATGAACTACTCACGCATCACTCGGAGGCAGCCATGGTGATGTAGAGGCCTCCGGTGATGATTTCCTCTCCGACAGGGTGCTGGAGACAGCTTCAGAACCCCCCTGATCTAGGGTTGACGGTGACGGCGGCTGCGAAAGTTTTCGGGGATATTTGATCAGGGGTTTAGGGTTTTCCATCCGGGGGGGAATAAATAGGCGAAAGGGCAGACGCGGTGGAGCCCTGGAGGCCCCACACCACCCCCTGGCGTGGCCAAGGGGGGGCGCCACCCCATGGTGTGGGCCCCCTGTTGCCCCTCTTCGTCTCCTCTTCGGTCTTCTGGATGCTTCTGGGGAAAATACGCACTTCGGGCTTTGTGGGGTCCAATTCCGAGAATATTTCCAGAACAACTTTTTTGAAACCAAAATCAGCAGAAAATAGCACTTGGCATCTTGTTAATAGGTTAGTCCCGGAAAACATGTAAAAATGGCATAAACAAGGGAGAAAACATGTAGCAATTGGCATAATATTATAATGGAGCATCAGAAATTATAGATACGTTGGAGACGTATCAAGCATCCCCAATCTTAGTTCCTACTCGTCCTCGAGTAGGTAAACGATAAAACAATAATTTCTTAGGTGACATGCTACTAACATAATCTTGATCATAAAAATATAAAGGCATATGCAAGCTGAGATCATAGAACTTCAAACACAAACATGATAAATAGAACTTCAATAATAAAGCAAAGCAATAACTTTTCATCATGAAGAGTATCTCAAATAAAGGATCATGAGAAACAATGCAAAGAAACATAAACGTCTGTTTCAGGTATAGAGAAAGCATGGCAAAGTGATATTTCGCTAGTCCTTAAGAGTTGGGCAAAACATAAATGCCATGACACCTTCAAAGTTCATGAGGAAGACTAGGGAAAATAATTTAAGAACAAATGATATCACATCATGAAGTAATTATTGATGTTTATGGGACAGTGCATATAGAAGTAAGAATGGCAAAAATTCTCTCTCAACTGTGCATAAAGTTAGAAGATGGAGACTCAACATAAAAGTAAAAGAAAGGCCCTTCGCGGAGGGAAGATGGGATCACTCATGTGCTAGAGCTTTTTATTTTATTAAACAGAAGTATTAAAAGTTTGACACTCCTCGCATCCATCTTTCACAAACCATGGCTAACCGAATCCTCGGGTGCCTGCCAACAATCACATACCGTGGAGGAGTGTCTATATTTTGGGAGATGTATGCTAATGTCAACGAATGGTAAACAGAAAATACAGTACGTCACAAGCCAACTGGATTCACAAGAGAGGCTCCCATGTGAAGGACACATCTGGGTAGAAGGTCATCCCTCTTTCTCTTTTGTTTACACAATTATGCTTTGTCTGATAAATCAGGGGCAAAAATAGTGAAGAGAATTTGTTGTCATTAATTTGGGGCTGGGAACCCCGCTGCCAGCTCTTCTATCATTTGGATAAGCGTATGAAGCCACTAGTCCAGGGTGTGAAATCAAATGAACAAGTGAGATAAAGATTCTCTATTGATGTCCTCATGAGCAAAAATAGGAACATAAAGCATGCGTAATTTTGAAAGTTTTAAAGGTAACACATGAGCAATTCACTTTGGAGCGGCGGTTAAATACCACATGTAGGTAGGTATGGTGGACACAATGGGAAAAAATTTGGTTTAAGGGAGTTGGATGCACGAGTAGAGCTCATACTCAGTACAGGTGGAGGCTAGCAAAAGACTGGAAGCGACAAATCAAGAGAGCATAAGAGCCATAATCATGCATAGCGACATAAACATCATTGATTAAAGCATAAGCAGTATCATAGTTCAAAAACTAAGTTGTCATGGAGGCTATTCGTGACTGGTTCATAGTCATAAACATGGTGTGAGCATGCTCCAAGTCAACCAATTAAAACATTCGAAAGAGAATACCAAAAGTTTATGCTTCTTTATGACAAGAACAACTCATGAATCTTTCAATGACATATTAAACACTCTCAGCTATTTGAGGCTATTCATGCTACTCAACATCACAAGGATTTAGAACTAAAATAACATTTAGCATGGCATGGAAATGTTCTAGCAACAGTCTAAACAAGCTTCTACTTGCACCAATATAAATTCTACTTTAAACAACAATTTCTTTCTCCTAACAAGCACTATACAAGATATGTTTTAACAAAAACTCTCTAAATGCTACAGAAAGAAAACATGAGAGTACTCACATAATACTACTAAAACTAACAGCTCTAATAAGAGATGCATGCAAAACAGGAGCTAAATAAATGCATCATCCAGACAAAGATTAAGAATACAAGGTATTCCCATGAAAAAGCGGAGCGTGTCACTCTCCAATAAAAGAATTCTGGGGTCCAACCAAGTTTATTGAAAAAGTAAAAACAAACTGAAAGCAAAAAACAAAACAAACTGAAAACAAAAATAAAAGACGCTCCAAGTAAAGCACATAAGATGTCACCGAATAACAATACAGTTTCACTAGAAGTGACCTGATAATTTGTTGATGAAGAAGGGGATGCCTTGGGCATCCCCAATCTTAGACGCTTGAGTCTTCTTGAAATTTTCTTGAATGTACCACCGGGGCATCCCCAAGCTTAGGATTTTCACTCTTCTTGATAACATCATATCATCCTCTTCTCTTGACCCTTGAAAACTTCCTTCACACCAAACTTCTAACAATCTTCATTAGCAACGTTAGTGCAATCGAAATAATAAATTCACATGGTTCAGTTTCAACACATGTCTAACACTCAAAAACGCATTAGCTACTGTGACAACTTATTTAACTCTTTTTCTCAAAAGAACACCAAAAGAAAGCGATTAAGATGCAAATGCAATTATTGGCAGAAATCTGTCGAAACAGGACAGCAGGTAAAGATGATTATTTTTCGAAAATCTTCTGTTTCTCAAATCAAAAAGTGGTCAACTAAGAAAATTTTCATATACATCTCAGGATTACTCACAAAAACCTCAGGTCATTTTGAATTTTCTGTGATTTTATACGGAATAAACAGTGGACAATAGAAATCTCTTTCCTGCGGAGAAATCCGAAATATAGCCTCAACTTTCCCCTAGAGGCTTTACTTGGCTCAACAAAAACTCAAAAGAAAATATACAGCAGGGTTGCTAAGGAAATACAAAACACCAGGTGCAAAGCACACCAAAGAAAACAAAGGAAAACATGTTGAAAACAACAAAATAAAATGGGTTGTCTCACGGTAGCGCTTTTCTTTAAAGCCTTTTCAGCTAGGCAAGATAATTTGAGAAGACGCTCACATGAGATCACATGAGAATATGAGTTGAAGCACAATAAGAGAGCATCAAGAAGCAAATATAAAGCACATTTAAGTCTAACCCACTCCCTATGAGAAAGAATATTGTAGAAAAACAAGTCAACAAAGCACAAAGTGACTAGCATAGGAAGACAAAAATAAGTGCAACTTCAAAAATGGAAAACAACAAAAATATTTGAGAGATTTATAATATTTATCTTGAGTTAGGACATGAAGTGTTTGAAGAAAAAATTAAAAAACCTATGGAACTTTATTTGCATGCTAGTGGAAATGTTATTAGTATGAACTGTTTAAACACCATTATTGCTAATGCTATGAAAAAGTCTAAGCTTGAGGAAGCTAGTTTTGATGAATATGATATTTTTAGTCCCCCAAGTTTTGAGGAGGAAATTTTCTTTGATGATACTTTGCCTCCAATATATGATGATTATAATGATTGTGGTATTCTAGTTCCACCTACTATGAATGATAAATTTTATTGTGCTCATGATATGCCTTCTATATATGATGTTTACAATGATGAATATGATATTTTCAGTCCACCTACTATTGAAGAAAAAAATTATGGCTACAATATGCCTCCTATATTTAATGATTATGGTGATGAGAATAATAATGATATCTATTTTGTTGAATTTTCTCCCACTACTATTAATGAGAATGACTATGCTTATGTGGAGAGTAATAATTCATTTATGCATGTGGGTCATGATAAGAATGTTATATCTAATAGTTATATTGTTAATTTTATTCATGATGCTACTGAAAGTTATTATGAGATAGGAAAACATGGTTTTATGCATCTCAACAATATTAAGTTTCCCCTCTTTATGTTGAAATTTTTGAAGTTTCACTTATTTTTGTCTTCCTATGCTAGTCACTTTGTGCTTCGTTGACTTGTTTTTCTATAATATTATTTTTTCATAGGAAGTGGGTTAGACTTAAATTGCTTTATATTTTCTTCTTGATGCTCTCTTATTGTGCTTCAACTCTTATTCTCTTGTGAGCATCTTCTCAAATTATCTTGCCTAGCTGAAAAGGCTTTAAAGAAAAGCGCTACCGTGAGACAACCCGTTTTATTTTGCTGTTTTCAACCCGTTTTCCTTCGTTTTCTTTGGTGTGATTTGCACCTGGGTGTTTTATATTTCCTTAGCAACCCATCTGTATCTTTCATTTTAATTTTTTGTTGAGCCAAGTAAAGCCTCTAGTGGAAAGTTGAGGCTATATTTCGGATTTCTGCTGTCCACTGTTAATTCCGTTAAAAATCACAGAAAACTAAAAATGACCTGAGCTTTTTGGTGCTTAATCCTGAGTTATATACGCAACTTTTCTTAGAAGACCACTTTTTGATTTGATTAATAGAATGTTTTTCAAAAAATCGATCTTTACCTGCTGTTCTGTTTTGATAGATTTCTGCCATTTATCGCATTTGCAACTTAATCTCTTTCTTTTGGTCTTCTTCTGAGAAAAAGATTTTTTAAATAAGTTGTGACAGTAGCTAAAGTGTTTTTGAGTGTTAGACTTTTGTTTAAACTGAACCATGTGAATTTATTATTTAAATTGCACTAACGTTGCTAATGAAGATTCTGAGAATTTTGATGTGAAGGAAGTTTTCAAGGGTCAAGAGAAGAGGATGATATGATGTGATAAAGAAGAGTGAAAAGTATAAACTTGGAATGCCCCTGTGGTACATCCAAGCGAATTCCAAGAAGACTCAAGCGTCTAAGCTTGGGAATGCCCAAGGCATCCCCTTCTTCATCAACAAATTATCAGGTCACTTCTAGTGAAACTATATTTTTATTCGGTCGCATCTTATGTGTTTTACTTGGAGCGTCTTTTATTTTTTGTTTTCAGTTTGTTTAGTTTTCTTTGCTGTAATAAATGGTTGGATCTTTTCATACTTGTGTGGGAGAGAGACACGCTCCGTTTTCATTGTTTAGAACACTCTAGTTTTCATTCCTATTGTTCTCGAGTGTTCACTTTTTGCCAGTACTGCGGTTAGACTTTGTTTTCATGCATCTCTTGTTCAGAGCTGTTAGTTTTTGTAGTTTTGTGGTTCTCATATGTGTTCTTGGTTGGGAATAGAAATGCTTATGTGCTAGTTGGTATAGTGGAAAAATTCGCATGGTCTTGTAGATCACTAAACTGCTTCACTTGAATCACTACTGTTGTTTTGAGATATTAATTTTCTTAATGGATAAACGGGAAGGACTAGTAAGTAGAAACTATAATGGTTGGTCTAAGAAACTTGAAACTGTGCCACACTTAAATTACCAGCTGATAGAAACAATGGTATATGATTGCTACGAGTGATACATTTCTGATCGGCCTTTTGTTACGCGCTACGGTCGGGGTAGCTAACAATGACTTGTCACTACGACGGAACCTCTTGGAGTTATTTGCATTGTGCCTTGTAATATGATTTCCTTTCTGTAATCTTTTAACTCGTGTTACTATGTTGCGTTTCCTGGCACTTCCACCATCCATATTTTCTAGCCTCTTCGGTACTGTGCATTGCCCTTTCTCACATTGAGAGTTGGTGCAAACTTCTCTAGTGCATCCAAATCCCGTGGGAGGACTTTGTTCTCCTACACATAAGCCCATATATTCTTCCTCAAAACAGCCACCATACCTACCTATCATGTAATTTCCATAGCCATTCCGAGATATATTGCTGCACAACATCCATGTGGTGACTCGGCATACCACTGCATGTTGTAGTACGCCAGTCGTTGATATAACACTCACAAAACACCGTTCCGCAAATATTACATCCCTCAGGGTGGTACAACAGAAACATTGCGGGCCAGATTGTCATAGAAGAAATATATTACAAAACAAAATGTACTGACAAGAGGATGAGCTCACATCGAGGTCATCCATTATTGAAGTTAGAACACCAACTTAAAATTAAACAGGTGCAACACGGGAACTCAACAGCCAACAAGAGATCATGGCTGCTCGATTCGACCGTGATAAGTATTTGTTTAGACAAGGCTAAACCTTGTCAGACTCATACCCCTCGGGGTCAACTCCGTACTGGATGATGTAGACGACTCCTTCCACTCCACCGGAGAGGTCCGGTTCTTCGTAGAAGATATCTTCCTGGCCTCCGAGGATATTGAAGGATGCTTCTTCTAAGTTCTCATAGCCTTAGCAGGGGTCAAACGGGACTGAATGAGTAACGAGCGTTACTCAGAAAGTTCTTTTAAGTACAGAGGTAATGGATGCACTAACTACGGTCCTCGACTCTAAGGAGTCTAGACAGATGCAAGTTTTGTCAAAACTTTCTTCAAGAGATTTCTTTTAATACTGAAAACTATGCCCGCCAGACCATCACAGGACTAGAACTTCATGGAGTTGCCTTTCCTGTAGCGTTCGCAGTTCCATCCCAGAACAAGGGGTAACATGCCACATCAATTTTACACTCTGCAGAGGTGCGTTACTTTACCCATGGGCGACCAAGACCATGTTGCACAACCAGGCGCGCGATCCTGTCCACTCCCACTCAGGTGTGGGGCCCGGTTGTTGGTCCAAGCCAAACCGCGCTTCTCCGCACAATGCATGCCCACCCGTTTCTGCCAGCAGGTTATACGCCTGATTCCACCCCTCACGATGGATATCTACGCGCCCCTGGCAGACCATCATAGACCCGCAGAGTCCGTGGGAATTAAGGGATCCCACCCATGTGCATGTAGTTCCGCAGAACCTATAGCATACGTCTCTGGCAGCCCGTTGACATGCGAACGAGAAAAGATCACGGCTGACTTACTCCCCCCATAGAAGACCCATGGTCAACGCGATATCTATGGCGCACCGAGTTCTGACGGCATTGGTTGTTAACTCCTAGGCAATACTTTCCCGTGCAGATGGAACCTTCCTTAGACCTATTCATCTTTCCACTAGACCTATTTATAATACTTCTTTTGTTTGATCACACAACTCTTCATGATTAATGATTATTGGTGTTATTATTATTATTTTATTTTATTTTTATTCATTTAATTAATTGGTTGGATACTTATTGTTTTCTCAGGGACATGAGTTATGAAATGTTTTGAAATGACTAAATATAGAATTTTGAAAGGATATAATCTTAGTTGATTTAATTATTCTAAAACGAGTTTTTATTATAAATTAACTATTTCAAAATAATCAATTTTAAGACTATAAATATTATTGTGTTATCATACTTAATAGTTTTTATATACAAAAACTTGTACTGATTTGATAAGTATTTAAGTTCTAATTAATTGGAATTTGTATAATTTTATGTATTATTCTTATACTATTTTTATAACTCTTTTATTAGAAATTTAGGGCAATTACCCATCTGCCCCTAGAGCTGACAGGTGGTCCCTGGGTTAGGGTTGAACCTAACCCGCTGGTCTGGTCGAGCCGGACCAGACCACACGCACACACGCTCGATTACTCCCCTCTCCTCCTCCTCCTTCCGCGCGGGCGACGCAGAGGCGATCCCCATCGCCTTCCTCTCCGGCGATTTCCCCTGCCCCTCTCCGGCCAACCCTGCCGCCGTGACCTAGCGCCATCAATGCTCCTCCTCGCCCTCTAATACTCCCTCCTCTTCGATCTTGATTTCCTCCTCTGTGTTCCCCGTGGACAACCCCTAACCCTAACCCTAGGGTTCGGGTACCCGGGTGCTCCACCACCTCTCCGGTGACCTTGGCTCCTCGAGGTGATTCCTGGATGCTCCTAGAGGCTGAGGAGCTGCTGCTGCTTGAGTGACTAGGGTTGCGGAGTCGTCGCCGCCGGGACGGCCTCCTGGAGGCAACCGCGGCTCACCGCTGTGCATCGCTACACCAACTAGCTGTGGTCACCTCGAAGGTGACCACATGTAAGTGTTCCTCACCTCTACCTCTGCCCCATCATCTCTCTCTCTCTCTCTCTGACTCCTTCTTCCCCCCTTGCTCTGGAGCCTAGCCATCGTGCTAGCTCATACCATGCCTCCCTGTGATTCTCTCAGTGAAGTGGTGATTGATTGGGTTAGCTTTGGAATTTACCACATGATTTATTTGATATGGGAGATATGGAGATCATGCTATGCTCTGTGAGGAACAAGGAATTTTTATTGTGCACCTAAGTTATCTCTGTTGCTAGGTACTGTGAGAAATTGCTGGTTATTGGCCTTGTGCTGGTAGTGGGAATTTATTTGGATTTACTCCCAATGCTAATTCTATGAGATGACACCCTTTAGGTTGGTCCCTGTGATAAACTCTTCTTGTTGGCTATCTGATAACAAATCCTAATAACATGTAAAGGATTTCCAATGTTCTATGGGTGTGCTGGCTTGTTGAGAGGTGTTACTCTGAATATTATTCAGAGAATATGCCCTCAACCATTGTTTCCAATTTACTGTTTTTATGTCATGATTCAATGGTTCTGAGGTATCAGATCCTTGGATCTGGTGCCCAGCAACCCTGTGTGTTTGTGACATGATACAGTGAACCTTGGCTATTGATTTGACTCAAGATCCCTTTGCTAAAACCCTGGTATCTTGTGGATCTGATGCTTCTTTGCATCAATAATAAGAACAGAGCACTACACATGATATCTTTTCCTTCTTTGAGGATTTTAAATTAAGAACAGATACTTGCACTTGTTTTCTTTGCCCTCAAGCCAACGATGCATAGCATGAGGCCTTTACTAAATAAGAACAGATACTGGACTTGATAAATATATCCCAATGATGAGTTAAGCATAGCATCACTATGCCTCTCTGAGGGTAATAGCACCCCAACCCATCTTGTGTGCAACTAGCCAGAGAATAGCTTAGAGGGTACCAAGAATATTCACCTTATGTGTTGATCAGAATGGTTGGTGGATTTTGGTGCTTGTGGATTGCTTGCTTTTCTCCTTTTGCTCCCTAGTACCTTGGCCTTGAATGCTTGATTGCAGGTTTGCAATCACTTGCTCCAGTATCCAGTGGAGTGATTGATTTGGTGGTGTTCTTCCATGTGCTTGTGTGCTTGAGCAGGGGAAAATGAGGTGTGCTTCCCCTTCTTACGGTTGTTGGGGTTTTTATACCCCATGTGGTGTTTTGACAGCACAAAAGATGGTGCTTGAGTGTGCTGTGTGCTTATGTGTGACTGTGCTGCGTGCCTGTTTGCCGCATGAAAGATCTTTTCCCAGGCACTCGGTTGGTCTTATCCCATCTGGTATTTATCTTATGATGCCAGTTGTATTTCCTGACCCTAGCCCATGATGTTGATCTGAGGCTACTTAACAGCACAGATACTACCTATTTGGCTTAAGCTCTCTGATGATTAATCAGTGCACTTCACTGACCACCTGAGGGTACTAACCCCCCCCCCCACTAACCAATCTGTTTTGGTTTAGTGTTTTTGATTTGCAGGTGTTTTGAAGAATTTGGATGCAATGGAGTAGATAGGTTTAGTTCTTTGTATTTGTATAACTGTTGTAATCTATCTATATTTTGTTCCCCATTGTAAGAAACATTGTATCATTTGTATTATCATCAATAAAGTGTAATTGTTGTTTCTATAATTGTACTTGTTAATATTTAGGAATATTTCCATATTTGCTATATCAATTGTGGTCAAATTATTTATACTTAATATATAATCTTGTCTTATTCAGTTTGATTTCAAATTCAATTACAATTCAAACTCAAATTCTAATTTTCCTAAATTCAAATAATTCAAACTCTTGTATCTCAAATTCAAATATAACCCGGAGGTCATGTCGAAATTCCACTAACTACCAGTAACAACTTCTATCCAAAGCATCAATTACTGGGTGGAACCTTATTCACTCCGGAGTTTTAACTTTGCGAAAAATTTATTCAGGTTTTGCAAACACATGCATGCAGATGCACAAATTAATATTCTACCCCCCGTGAGTTCCTAAACGCTGGGACATTACAGTCTTCCCTCCTTAACGAGAACTTCGTCCCGAAGTTGTAACAATAATACCTGAATAGCTCGGGGTAGTTCTGTCGTAATTCCTCTTCCTTCTCCCAGGTAGCTTCCCGTTCAGGATGGTGTTTCCACTGTACTTTACAGTACTTTATTGCTCGGTTTCGAAGTCTCTTCCAATCTTCAGCTAGAATCTTTTCTGGTTCCTCCACATATGTGAGGTCTGATTCCAATTCTAACTCCTCCTGATTAACAGAATCTTCCAGCTCCTTCAAACACTTTCGGAGTTGGGATACGTGGAAAACATTATGAACTTGTTTTAATCTTTTCGGGTAGCTGTAGAGTATAAGCTACATTCCTATTCTGAGCCAGAATCTTATAAGGTCCTATATACCGAGGACTTAATTTTCCCTTAACTCCGAACCTCATAAGCCCTTTCATTGGACTAACTCGGAGATAGACCATATCCCCGACTTCTGGTTCTCATGTTCTTCTCTTCTGATCTGCATAACTTTTTTGACGACTTTGAGCTATTTTCAAACGATCTCTGACAATATCAACAATACGTTGTTGATCTTTGATGTAATCTGGTTCAAACTCAGACTTGCCTCCGGTCTCGAACCAACAAATAGGTGATCTACACTTCTGTCCATATAGAACTTCAAAGGGTGCTGCTTTAAGACTACTTTGATAACTATTATTGTAGGAGAATTCTGCTAATGGTAAATGTTCATCCCATGATCCTCCAAAATCAAGGACACATGCCCGAAGCATGTCTTCTAGAATCTGATTAGTTCTTTCAGTTTGCCCTCCGGCCTGAGGATGATAAGCAGTACTGAAATCTAGTTGAGATCCCAAAGCTTTATGTATCTTCTTCGAAAATTCTGAAGTAAACACAGATCCTCGATCTGAAACTATTCTCTTTGGAACACCATATTTACTGACTATCTCTTTGACATAAACATTCACCAGCTTCTCAGCGTTATCCTTCTGGTTGACTGCTAGAAAATGTGCACTTTTGGTCAACCTCTCCACAATGACCCAGATCATGTCCTTTTGGGTTTTAGTGATTGGTAATCCTGTAATGAAAACCATGCCAATTTCTTCCCACTTCCATTCTGGAACCTCTAAGGGTTGTAATGGTCCTGCTGGACTTTGATGTTCAGCCTTTACTCTTTGGCAGGTGTGACATTCAGAAACATACTTGGCAATCTCTCTCTTCATATTGTTCCACCAAAATATATCTCTGAGATCCATGTACATTTTGGTACTTCCAGGGTGAATAGAGTACGGTGTCTCATGTGCCTCCCAAAGTATCAACTTCTTGATCTCCGGAATATCAGGTACACAAAGCCTCTTGTTGAACCATAACGAACTATGTTCTCCTACGTGGAATTCGGAAGGTCTTCCTTCCCCAATTCTTTGGAGTTCTTCTTTTATGAATGGATCTTCGTCTTGCTGCCGAATTATCTCATTCCTAAGATCACTTGTTCTATCCTCCATGACCTGCATGGTATACAAGCCCCCCAAAGATTGTACCTCCAGTATCTCAATCTCTGCTTGTTCTATTTCTCTCTGTAGCTCTTTTGGCAATTCATATTAAATTGGTTGACTTTCAGTACTCTTCCGGCTTAAAGCATCAGCTACCACATTAGCTTTTCCCGGTGTACAATTGATGGTAAGATCATAATCCTTGATCAATTCTAACCATCTCCTCTGCCTCATATTTAATTCTTTTTGAGTGAAGAAATATTTGAGACTCTTATGATCTGTGTAGAGCTCACACTTCGATCCATAAAGGAACGACCTCCATTTCTTCAAAGCAAACACTACAACTGCCAATTCTAAATCATGAGTTGGGTAGTTAACCTCATGTGGTTTGAGTTGTCTCGAACCATAAGCTATCACCTTACGATCTTGCATGAGTACACAACCCAATCCACTCTTGGATGCATCACAATATACGGTGTAATCCTTTCATGGTTCACGTACTGCTAAGATTGGAGCTGTTGTTAAACGTTTCTTCAACTCTTGAAAACTGGCTTCACACTTATCTGACCATACGAAAGGAGTATTCTTCCTTAGCAAATTGTTCATTGGTCCGGCTATTTTCAAAAATCCTTCAATGAATCTTCCATAATACCCGGCCATTCCAAGGAATCCTCGAACTTCCTTGACATTGGTTGGTGCCTTCCAATCCAGAACTGATTGTACTTTGTCAGGATTTACTTCAATACCTTCCTTGCTGATAACATGTCCAAAAAATTCTACTTGGTCTAACCAGAACTCACACTTACCGAATTTGGCATATAGCTGATGTTCCCTTAGAACTTGTAGTGCTATCCTTAAGTGCTTGGCATGATCTTATTTGTTCTTCGAATATATCAGAATATCATCGATGAACACAATCACGAACTTATCCAAATATGGCATGAAGATCTTTTTCATCAAATTCATGAAAATGGCAGGTGCATTGGTCAGTCCAAAAGGAACAACCAAATATTCATGATGTCCATACCTTGAAACAAAAGCTGTTTTGGGTACATCTTCTGGTTTAATCTTGATCTGATGGTACCCTGATCTGAGATCAATCTTGGAGAACACTCCGGCTCCATAAACTTGGTCAAACAAATCTTGTATTCTTGGTAATGGATAGTTGTTCTTGATGGTGACATTGTTCAGTTTCTGAAATCACCACACATTCTTCTTCCTCCATCTCTCTTATCCACAAATATCACTGGTGATCCCCATGGTGATACACTTTCCCTGATGAATCCCTTGCTTTCTAGTTCATCCAACTGTTCTTTAAGTTCCTTTAACTCCTTAGGACCCATCTTGTATGGTGCCTGAGCAATAGGTGATGTACCTGGTATCAAGTCAATGGTAAACTCGATCTCCCTATCTGGTGGCATTCCTGGTAATTCTGCGGGAAAAACATCCGGAAACTCATTGACTACTGGTATATCTTCTAACTTAGCTTCATTGAGTGAGTTGAGTTGGAGTTCTGCCTCCACATGAGTATGCTTATCTGCTTGGTAAGTAATTCTTCCTCCTCCAGGTCTCCTAAGAGAAATTGTTTTCTCCTCACAATCAATCAAAGCTCCATTCTCCGTCATCCAGTCCATTCCAAGGACAGCATCAATGTTCTTCAAAGGAATAACGAATAGGTCCGCGTAATAAGTGCAACCACAGATCATGATGACTTGATCTGGCCTTGCACGCGTAACTAAGAGCGTACCTCCCGCCATCATAACGGTAAGAGGACATTCCAAACGCGAACACCTTACCCCATACTTATCCACAAAATAACTAGAGATGAATGAGGTTGTAGCACCGGTATCAAATAAAACCTTGCCATATTGTGTAAGAAGACTGAGTGTACCTAGTACGGTGGTGTCCGAATTGTCAGCCTCCTCGAGAGATGTGCAATTCAATTTCCCGAAGGGCCTTGCGCGTTTGCCGTTAGTGTTCTTCCCACAGCTGCCACTTCCGGTAGAGAATCCGCTGGCTCCTCCGGGCCTTGCTCGACCCTTGTTGAACCCTGCATACGCCCGACAATGTATTTGATATGCGGGCACTCGGGAGCCACAGTCGAGCTGTATGCAGAAGAAACCGTGTGTTTTGTTCTATATATCTACAAATCCTCCCGTTCGTCGACCGTATACAAAGCATTCAGATTCCCCTGCATACGCCCGACAGTGCATTCGATATGCGGGCACTCAGGAGCCACAGTCAGGTTGTATGCTGGAGAAACCGTGTGTTTTGTTCTATATATCTACAAATCCTCCAGTTTGTCGATCGTATACAAAGCATTCAGATTCCCCTGCATACGGCTGATGGTGCATTTTATATGTGAGCACTCAGGAGTCACAGTCGGGCTGTATGCAGGATAAACTGTGTGTTTTGTTCTATATATCTACAAATCCTCCAGTTCATCGACCGTATACAAAGCATGAAGGTTTGATACATTATTACACGGTAGTCTACCAATATTACATGAACCATGAAGGTTTAATACGTTATCCCAACTAGTGCCACCATTGTTTACTTTTCTATCGTAGCCATGCAGCATCTTCATTATTTAACGCGATGCTTGGGTCAGCTTTCACTCTAAAGGGCGGGATTTGTTCAAAGTTATTATAATCTTCTGACATGTCTGTCTTGTCCTCCACTCCCACAATGTTTCTTTTCCCTAAAAAAACTATGTGGCGCTTCGTCTCACCGCATGATGTACTAGAATTCTTATCTTTTCTTTTCCTCGGTTGGTTAGACATGTCCTTCACATAGAAAACTTGAGCACATCTTTGGCTAGGACGAATGGTTCGTTTCCGTACCCAAGATTGTTGCGATCCATTGTTGTCATTCTGTACTTATGGTCTACCTTTACTCCTGTCATCTTGACCCATTGGCACCAAAACAGAGAGACCTTAAAATTAGGTCCATAGTCAAGTTCCCATATCTCCTCTATGTAACCATAATATGTCTCCTTTTTCCCATTGTATCCGGTTGCGTCGAAACAGACACCATTGTTTGGTTGGTGCTCTTTTTATCTTGTGCCATCGTGTAAAATGTATTCCCATTTATCTCGTACCCTTGGAAAGTCAGTATAGTCGAACATGGTGACCTGGCCAACAAGTACAACTGATCTCCAATAATGTTGTTATTCATGAGTTCTGTCTGCAACCATGCGCTGAAACTCTCCATGTGTTCATCATTAATCAAGGATTCAGACAACCCCGGATTTTTGGACCATATAATATTCTTGTGTTCCTCGATATACGGAGCCACCAAGGTGGACATTTGTAGAACTGTGTAGTGTGCTTTAGTGAAAGAATGTTCGTCCATCAATATCTTTGGTTTCCGTCCTAGCATGCCTTTTCCACTCATTCTCTCCTCATGCCGCGATAGGGGAACACCAACCGACTTAAGGTCTAGGATGAAGTCAACACGAAACTCAATGACCTCCTCTGTTCCATAACCCTTGGAGATGCTTCCTTCTGGCCTAGCGTGGTTGTGAACATATTTCTTTAAGACTCCCATGAACCTCTCAAAGAGGAACAAATTGTGTAGAAACACAAGATCGAGAATGGTAATCTCTTTGACTAGGTGAACTAGGAGGTGCATCATAATATTGAAGAAGGATGGTGGGTACACCAACTCGAACTTGACAAGACATTGGACCACATCTGTCTGTAATGCTGATAGACTTTCTGGATTGATTACGTTATGAGAAATTGCATTGAGGAATGCACATAGCTTCACAATGGGTAGTTGAACATTTTTTGGGTAGAATCCCCCTTAACGCAATCGGAAGCAATTGTGTCATCAGCACGTGGCAGTCATGAGACTTCAGGTTTTCGAATTTTTTCTTCGCCAAATTTATTATTCCCTTTATATTCGACGAGAAGCCAGACGGGAACCTGATACTACTTAGTGCTTCAAAAAAGATTTCCTTCTCTTCTTTGGTAAGAGCGTAGCTGGCAGGATCACCTTGAAACCGCTCAGGATTCTTGCCGTCTCGTCCTTTCGTGTGTTGCTGGTCCTACCGTGCTTCAAATGTATCTTTTGACTTCCCATACAAGCCAAAGAAGCCTAGCAAATTCACGCAGAGATTCTTCGTCAGGTGCATCACGTCGATCGCAGAGCGGACTTCTAGGATTTTCCAATAGGGTAGATCCCAAAATATATATTTCTTCTTCCACATGGGTGCGTGTCCATCAGCGTCATTTGGAACAGGTTGTCTGGCAGGACCCTTTACAAAGATAACTTTCAAATCCTTCACCATATCAAATACATCATCACCAGGTCGGAGCATAGGCGTCTCCCGGGTATCTGCCTCACCATTGAAATGCTTGCTCGATTTTCTTAAGGGATTCTTGCGCGGAAAAAAACGACGATACCCGAGGTACACAACCTTCTTACATTTATCCAGATATATACTTTCCGTGTCATGTAAACAGTGTGTGCATGCATTGTATCCCTTGTTTGTATGTCCAGAAATGTTACTAAGAGCAGGCCAATCGTTGATGGTTACGAACAACATCGCTCGTAGGTTAAATTGTTTTGTTCGTGCTCGTTCCACACAGGTACACCTTCTTCACGCCACAACTGTAAAAGTTCATCAACTAATGGCCTTAGGTACATATCAATGTTTGCCCGGTTGCCTCGGGCCTTGGATCAGCACTGGCATCATAATGAACTTCCTCTTCATGCACAACAAAGGAGGAAGGTTATAGATACATAGAGTCACAGGCCAGGTGATGTGACTGCAGCTCTGCTCCCGAAATGATTCATGCCATCTGTACTTAGACCAAACCATAAGTTCCTTGCGTCATCTGCAAAGCGTGGGAACTTTCTCTCGATTTTTCTCCACTGCGACCCATCAGCGCGGTGTCTCAACATCTCGTCTTTCTTACGGTCGTCCATGTGCCATCGCAAAAGTTTGGCATTCTCTTTGTTTCTGGACAAACGTTTCAAATGTGGTATTATAGGAGCATACCACATCACCTTTGCAGAAACCCTCTTCCTAGGGCGCTCACCCTCAACATCGTCAGTGTCGTCTGGTCTGATCTTATACCTTAATGCAGTGCATACCGGGCATTGTTCCAAATTCTCGTACTTCTCACCGCGGTAGAGGATGCAGTCATTATTGCAGGCATGTATCTTCTCCACGTCTAATCCTATGGGGGCAGACAAGCTTCTTTGCTTGGTATGTACTATCGGGCAATTCACTGTTTCTAGGAAGCTGCTTCTTCACTATTTGCAGCAACTTTGTAAATCCGCTGTCAGTCACACCGTTCTCAGCCCTCCATTGCAGCAATTCGAGTGTGCTACCCATCTTTTTTTGCCCATCATCGCAATTTGGATACAACAATTGCTTGTGATCCTTTAAAATCTGATCGAACTTCACCCTCACGTTTTCAATCTCGCATTCTATCTTTGCATCTGTAATGGCCTGGCCAAGATCATCGATGGGCTCATCTGGTGCCTGGTCTTCTGCTTCTACTTCATCGTTATCTTCCATTCCAGTACCGGCACCGTATTCAGGGAACATATCATGATAGTTGTCATCATTCTCTTCTTCTTTGTTTTCTTCCATCATAACCCCTCTTTCTCCGTGCTTGGTCCAACAATTATAGCTGGGCATTAAACCGGACTGAAACAAATGGAAGTAGATGACTCTGTGCGAAGAGTGTTCCTTCTGATTCCGACATACAACACATGGACAACACATAAAATTATTCCGCTTGTTTGCCTGGGCCACCTCGAGAAAGTAACCCACGCCTTTCATGAACGCGGGAAAGGGTCGGTCAGCGTACATCCATTTCCGGTTCATCTGCATTATATCATTATTAATTAAGAACCGTTACAGAACACCGTGAATAGAGAAATGACCAATGTTACATCGACAGATGAAACATTAAAGTTTGTAGCTCGACCGAGTAGGAAAGAAGGAGGGCAAAGCTTATTTAATTAAATGTGGCTCAGACAGATTAAATCATGTTTGTTTTCTGCGAGCTGAGATGGCGTTATGCTCCTGGGCATTTTATCGAACACCACTTGTACATAGGAGGGAAAAACAAATGAACACACACCCCACAGCTAAAATATGTCCTCCAAAATGAGTGGCATAAGGAGAGGAGAGGGCTGGCAGGGTTTATATAGTGGGGGGAGGGGGTCTTTTGCCCCGGTTGGAGCCACCAACCGGGGTAAAAGGTGTTGCAGGCCTTTTACCCCGGCGGAGCCACCAACCGGGGCAAAAGCCCCCCCTCCCCCCCCCCCCCCGCCACGAGGCGCTCTGCTCGCCCCAGCCCTAGCTCTGCACCCTTTTACACCGGGTCGTAGCCGAGCCGGGGCGAAAAGGGTGTTTTCCATCGAGCAAAAGCATCATTCTCCACTAGTGACCTTTTGTCCCGAGTTGTGTTACAAACCGGGACTAAATGTCCCGCGGCCCGAGCACTGCGGCACGTCCACGTGGAGGGCTTTTAGTCCCGGCCCGTGGCCTATCGGGACTAAAACGGGGGGGGGGGAGGGTGGGAGGGGCTTTAGTCCCAATTGGGCAACCCCGGTTGAAAAACCGGGACTAGAGGCCCTTACCAACTTTTTTTTTTGATAAAACCCGACTTCTATTAATTAAACACAATGTTTATAGGTACAGATGAATTGTGAGGAATTCCTAACCACAAATGTCTACCAATTCCCAGCGAAAGACCAAATTTGGCAAGATTATGAGCTTCAACATTTAAAATCCTTCTCTCATGCCTCACATCACAGAGATTCATAGAGCTCATCCTCCTTTGCACTTCCCTGATAATGGAGCCATTGACACCATTGCCAGTACTCCTGATGGCTTCAACAACGTTTTTGCAATCCGATGCTAGCAAAATTCGATCTAGATTAAGATCATTAGCCAGAGATAACCCCTCTCGGCATGCCAGTGCTTCAAAAATCTCTGGATCACGCACTCCTTCCACCACTAACAGAGAGGAGCCCAAATAAACACCATTGTCGTTTCTACAGATTGCAGCAGCAGAACAATATCCTCCCTCTCTACAAACAGCCCCATCAACATTAATTTTAGCCAAACCACTATGAGGAGGAACCCATCTGGTGCCATTTAGATTTTGAGAAGTGGTTATAGGCAGAGAAACCGAGTTTGCCTCCTCATACTCTTTGATGTATCTTCCAACAAAACAATGTATTGAAAAGGGACTTTGAAATATATCCTCATGGATCACCTTCCTCCTTGCAGACCAAATAGCCCACAGCTTCACTACCACCCGAGTAAATTCATTCTGCAACAGAGAATCATTAAGAATAAAAAGCCACTTCCTTGCATTAGGTTCACCGCAGTTTTGGATCTTCTCGAGTAAGTCATCCTCCTCTAAAGCCCATACACTTCTTGACATGGGACAGTCAATAAGAGAATGCCTCCAAGAATCAATATCACCACAAAGTGAACAATTATTATTAGCTGCCATTTTTCTATGATGCAATACATCTGCAGAAGGTAAAGATTGTTGCGCCAATCTCCAGACAAAAACCTTAATTTTCGAAGGCACTCTTAGCTTCCAAAGAGAATCCCAAGATTTCCTCTCAATACAAGTATTAGAAGGACCACCAATGTGATTCTGTAGGTTTAATTTCTCAGTAATGAGGAGCCTATAAGCAGAACGAACTGAGAACACACCATTATTTTCATGCATCCAACCCCAGAAATCCTCCATAGCGCAAGTACAAATGGGTATTGATTTAATCACCGTAGAATCCATGGGAAGAAATACCTGATTAATCAATTCATTATTCCATCTTGCTTCTGTTTGATCAATAAGCTCACCGACCCAAACAGGTGGGTTTGGTTTCAATGACAGTAGTGGTTTCGGCATAGAAACCCTGGGTAACCAATTATCATCCCAGATTTTTGTTGAAACGCCATTGCCAATCCTTCTTATGAGACCTTTCTTGAGTACACAAAGGCCCTCAATCACCGCACGCCATATCTGTGATGGATGTGCACCCAACGATGCCTCAAGGAAGTCAGAATTAGGAAAATAAACTGCCTTTAACATCCTAGCAC
Organism: Alopecurus myosuroides; assembly: GCA_028641055.1. Lineage (NCBI taxonomy): Eukaryota > Viridiplantae > Streptophyta > Magnoliopsida > Poales > Poaceae > Alopecurus > Alopecurus myosuroides. The sequence continues at coordinate 111,296,822 of CM054059.1, read as the reverse complement.
TCAGAGAATCAGGGTCAGTAAGAATTCTCCAAGCCTGGCGAGCTAGAAGAGACAGATTAAAGAGCTCCATATCACGAAATCCGAGCCCCCCTTGATATTTCGGCCTAGTCATTGCTTCCCAAGAAACCCAGTGCACTTTCCTCTTTCCTCTAGTGCTCCCCCACCAGAATTGTCTCACAGTAGAGTTTAGGTGCTCACAGAAACCTTTGGGCAATTTAAAGCATGACATAATAAAGACTGGCAGAGCTTGAGCAATTGATTTGATAAGAACTTCCTTCCCCCCTGCAGACAATAATTTTTCCATCCAACCCTTCACTTTATTCCACAGCCTATCCTTCAAAAATTTAAAAGTACCATTACGAGATTGTCCCACCTCAGTTGGCATACCAAGATACCTCTCCGAAAGAGATTCATTATGAACATTGAGCACTGTTTTAATCCCTGTCTTCAAGTGTTCCGGGCATTTGCTACTGAAGTGAATAGAGGATTTTTCCTTATTAATTCTCTGTCCCGAGGCCACACAATAAGTCTCCAACAGATTAGATAGTTCTTCCGCCCCTTGAACGCTTGACTTAAAAAACAGCAGGCTGTCATCTGCAAATAGGAGGTGATTCACCGACGGAGCCGATGGAGCAACCTTGATCCCATCCAGAAGAGATGACTGTAATCGAAATTTTAAGAGGCACGAAAGGCCCTCTGCTGCTAATAAGAAAAGGTAGGGTGAAATAGGATCCCCCTGCCGAATACCCCTTGATGGTTTAAACTCCTCCAATTTCTTCCCATTAAAAGAGACCGAGAACGAAACCGAGCTCACCATACCCATGATTGTGGCTACCCAATTGTGATCAAAACCCAGTTTCTTCATCATAGCTTCCAGGTAACACCACTCAACTCTATCATAAGCTTTCATCATATCTAGTTTAAGGGCACACATGCTATTTACCTTGGCTTTACTTCTCTTCATGAAATGTAGACATTCATAAGCCGAGATAATATTGTCAGTTATTAATCTTCCCGGAACAAAAGCTGATTGCTCCTCAGAAATAATCTCCGGAAGGATTTGTTTTAATCTGTTCGAGATGACCTTCGACGCAATCTTATAAAGAACATTGCATAGGCTAATCGGACGAAACTGAGTGAGAGAAATTGGACCATGTACCTTGGGGATAAGGACCAAAACCGTGTGATTAATCGCTTCCGCACTCTCTTCTCCCTTTATTATCTTCAACACAGTTCTTGTCACATCTGGACCACAAATATCCCAATGGCGTTGGAAAAAGTGTGCAGGGAATCCATCGGGGCCCGGGGCTTTGGTGGGAAACATTTGAAATAAGGCCTCCTTGATCTCTATGTCCTTATACGGAGCAGTCAACAAATCATTCATCTCCTGGGTCACTTTACGAGGGACATGCGATAATACTCCCTCCATCTCAACTACCCCCTCCGAGGTGAAAAGATTGCTGTAAAAAGTAGAGGCCAATTCCTCCATCTCCACTATATTATCAGTCATCATACCATCCTCTTTTTGCAAGGATTTAACAGTGTTCTTCCTTCTACGCATAGATGCCCTTAAGTGAAAGAATTTGGTATTTTTATCACCTGATTTCAGCCAATCAACTCGTGACCGCTGCCTCCACATAATCTCTTCCCTCTTATATAGCTCAAGAAGCTTCTCATTAACCTTGAGCTCCACATGGTTCGGACCCACTCTACCAGGAGAATTCCGAAGCATGGCTAGCTGAGATTTCAGCTTTTTGATCTCTCGTTTCACATCGCCAAAGGTGCTTCTGTTCCACACCATCAAATCCTCAGCGAGCCCTGTCAGCTTCCGATTGATGTCCTCCACCGAAGAACTCGGGTCCCCAGCCCAAGCATTGGAGATTGTGGGTTTCAAGTCGCAATGTTCCTCCCACATTAGTTCATACCGGAAGGGTCTCCGCTGCAATGCCCTGCACGGTGTCCCCTCAAACTTCACCAAAATCGGACAATGATCAGAAGAAGCAGCAGTGATATGAGATACAGTAGACATAGGATATCGAGCATTCCAATCCGCAGTACCCATAGCTCTGTCCAGTCTCACACGAGTAAAAGAACCGCCTACAACTCGCTTCTCAAAAGTCCAGAAAGGTCCAGTAAAACCCAAATCCATCAGCCCACATATATCCACAGCATCTCTAAAACCTTGTATCTGAGTATTAGAGCGATGCCCGATCCCCTCGTACTCTGAATGGCTCAGGACCTCATTGAAATCACCAACGCAAAGCCACGGCAGATTACACGTGGTGCTAATATTTTTCAACACATCCCAAGTCTTGTGACGCTCATTGGTTTGGGCCTCGCCATACACACACGTCAGCCTCCAAGGCAAAGAATCTGCCTCATTAATTCTCATGTCAATATGGTAGCAGGAGTAGCCAATAACATCCACTTTTATTCCATCATTCCAGAAAATACCAATACCTCCACTTCTACCATTACTATCAATAGCAAAACTGAAATCATAACCAAATCTCCTCGCAAGACTCTCTGTTCTAACTTTACTAATTTGAGTTTCTAAAACACAAAAAAACTTTGGGGCAAAACTACTAGCGAGATCCCGGATCTCATTAACTGTCGTGTCGTTGCCCGCTCCACGACAGTTAAAACTGATGAGACTCATTGCTCCCGGCGGTACCCCCCTTGGAGGTCCGCCGATCTCTTCTCACTTGTTTCATTATCACCTTCGTTCTCTCCCATTCTCACCCTCTTCGGATCTCTCTTGGGAGGGGGGCTAGGGGGCACAGGACCCTTGTTGGAAACTTCGAACAGAGATAGAACATTGCCAACTTGGCTTGCTGCGGGTGACCCAAGAGGGAGTGCCACCCTCTTCCGGTTTCCTTCATCATCAACCTCCTCCTCTCGAGGAACCATGTCTTGATCACCACCTTCCTCTCCTTCAACATCAGCAGGATTCCTTCTCCCCCCAAAACCTCCACGGCCACGGCCTCTTCCTCCTTGGTTCCCTCTCGGCCCCGATGCTCTACCTGTATCTCTAATACTCCAAGAGGCTCGGAGATCTTTGAACACCAACGCAGCCGGTGGGTGGAGGCCATCACCATGCTCCTTGAACACGTGCCCCATCATACCACACACAGCACACCAATCAGGAAGTTTCTCATACTTAACCATAAAAATTTCACGTTTCCCCGCCCTACTGATCGAGACGTGATTGCGGAGAGGTTTGCGAACGTCCAGCTTAACCTTGACCCGAACAAAATTGCCCGCAAAATCCATAGAGGAGGGTTCTGTGGCTATGAAATCTCCAACCTTGGACGCAAGTGCCTTTACCATCGGCAGATACCCATCCGGTAGATCATGGATTTGAACCCATATGTTGATAGAGTTTAGTTCGATCTTCGATGGCTTCGTGAAACCGTCGTAAGGAGCCAAAACAACCGGGTTTCCCCTAAAATTCCACGGACCTCCATCCATAACCTTCTCCCAATCTCCCAAGCATTTAAACTGAATTGTATACAGGTTTCCCTCCAGGGTACGGATACGAGCTTGCTGCGCCAAGTCCCAAGCCGTGATCATGTTTTTTTTGAACCAGAACTCGCTGTAAGCCTTCTCTGTATGAACCCTAGCAATAGCCAGCCACCTGACTGCTTCATCGGGTCTGTCAACAACCTCCTCGAAGACGACGTCGTCAAGGTCTGCCTCTTTGATCCCCAACTGTTCCATCATCACATCTAAGTCGCTGTCTCCTCCGGATCGAGACGATCCCGCCGCCATGACCTCAGATTGCTTCCGAAAAACGAACCCTAGGCCTGACCGAAGAACTACCAGCGAGAGATCCCAAGGCCGGGAAGCGAGGCTCGCTCGCCCCTTAATCAGCCCGAAGAACCTCGCTGCGTTCTAGTCAGAATCGGGGAAGAAATCTCAAGAGCGGATTCGATTCGGCCTCGAATCGCCCTGAGCATGGGAAACCCTAACGAGAGGGAAAAAATTTTGGGGGAAGTGGGTTTGCTGAGGCCCTTACCAACTGGGACTAGATCCCTGTTCTGCACTAGTGCAACCGGGGAAATAGGACTGTTTTCTACTAGTGGAAGCGGAGTTGAGAGGGATCGGGGGTTTGGACGGCGAGGGAAATGGGAGTTAACCCGAACGTCACGTCTCCCGCGCTTTCCAACGCGTGTCACATGGGACTCTTCCGTTCCCAGCAGGCGAACATTTTGCCAGATTTAAAATTCGTGGGATGCATAACCGCAGGCTGGCCCAAAACAACTACACACGCAAAAAAAATCAGCCGACGTGATTGGGCAACCAAACGCACCCATAACTGGCCCGAGTCCTGACCTGCTGATTTTGTGTTTGTTTGGAAGTACTAGAAATGTACGTAATCGCGAGGGTCTAAGGGAGTTGGCGAGCGGGATTAATAGTCGTTTTTTAGGAAGTGATGCAATGCGTTTTCTTACAGTTTTCTGATGTTCTTCTCTTGCCCACGTGATGAAATCGCAGATAAGACGTGAAAAGAAAGGAACTTCCTATAACTGGAAAAAGGATGCTTCAGAACGGCTGCAAGTGAACGGCAAGGACGAGCTGGCCATTCAGTGTACGTAGCAGCTCATCGTGAGTGCTGCCTCGATCCGTCCATCATCGGGCGTACACGTAATTTCTCATTCAAGTACGAGTTATATATCGACCCAAGCTCAATCTCATCACGCACTTGCACTTGCGTCTGGATAAACTTAATTACTATGAACACGTAGCCACAAAGGAGAACCGATCCAATACGGAGGCAAACACATTTAACAAGTGGTTACTCATTTCGTTCGTGTTAAATAAAGGAGCTTGCCATCTGTCCTGACGGCAAATTATTATATTATAGAGATGTACTACATATAGAAATTGTAATCCTTTCGCAAAAAGAAATTTGTAATCCATTGATATGTCGGAAATAATGGACCAACCTAATCGGTGACGCTGATACGGAAATTTATATACGTACAGAGATTGTTATTATCATCGGCGTGTTGTCGAGTACTCCTCCGTTCCTAAACGTAATTAAGATGTTTTACCTATTTTCTACATTCACACATGTATCTAGACAACTTTACTGTATATGTTCATTCATATTAGTATGTAAATAGACAATATGAGCAATCGCTACAACATCTTATATTTAGGAACGGAGGGAGTTGTTTGCGAACGGTCATCGGTGAGTCTGCGCGATAGAAAACGCTTTGGTCTGTACTTAACATATGATGATCCGACGGACTGACACCGACAAACAAATGAAGCTCATGATTCTATCAATGCTAGTAGATTTTTTTTTTGCAAGGGACATATATATGTTTATAATTGTGGCCATGTGATTGAGAAAGATATATATGTGCGGGCATCGTTATTATAACTTGTTGCATCATAAGAGTCGCTATTCGTCATTCGTGCTACCGCTACGGATCCTCATACACAACAAACAGAAGAAAAGAAAAAGCACTCAAATGAAGCAGGAAATCAATAAAACAAAAAAGTTGCTTCAAAACTGAACAGCTACTCCTAGTCCGCCTCCATTATTTTTAGAAGAACAAACTACTCCCAGGACACCTATTTTCTCCGTGAAGGACAAGGTTATTGGGGATATTGCAAACTCCAAATTAACCAAAGTCTTCACAATAAGATAGAATTGAAACAACGGTATGTCATGTATCATCATTCTGTTATCCTACGCCTCTCGTGAGTTATATGGTATTGTCACAAAAAGATAGTACTCCCTGTTGATTGAAATTGATCTTACTCATAACACGAGACGTGTCATCTTACTTATTCGACGGATTCTAAGGAAGAAGAGGTGAATACAACTCGATTGATCCCTATCTCACCGAAGCTGTGAAATCCACCGCGGATCTATATATACATGCACGCTCCGACTTCACGTGCCCATCCACCGCGCGCACATTTGTTGTGACCGTGGCAACTGCGCTGAGGGCGTCCCCAAGGTACAAAGGTCTACCAATACTAACTAAGAAGATGACCCATGGCGGAGCGGCGCTGCACAATCCTAGCGGCGACTCGCCGCCGGACCTCCATCAGCCCCTCCTCCACGCCCACGGAGGACTGCTGGCGGGAAAAGACCCCGCGGTCACGCACGACCAGGAGGCGCAGTGCTCGCCCGAGGACGGCGGCGCGACGTCCCTGAGAACCGGCTTCAATGGCCTCAACGTCCTTTCAGGTGAGTCCATCAACTAGAATCTTCGAAGCCTACCTCCAATCTGTCTGTCGGCCGGCCAACTCGATCGATCTTGGGTTTTCAGGTGTCGGGTTGCTGTCCATGCCGTACGCGCTGGCGGAAGGCGGGTGGCTCAGCCTGGTGCTCCTGCTCTTCGTCGCCACGGTCGGCTGCTACACTGCCCAGCTCCTGCAGCGGTGCATGAGCGCCTCGCCGACCATGCGGGGTTACCAGGACATCGGCGCGGGGGCCTTCGGTGGCAAAGGCCGGCTCGCCGTGACGTTCATCATGTTTGCCGAGCTCTACCTCGTCGCCACCGGGTTCCTCATACTGGAAGGGGACAACCTGGACAAGCTGTTCCCGGGCACCAGCCTCAGCCTCGCTCCCGGGATCGTCTTCTCCGGCAAGAACCTCTTCATCGTGCTCGCGTCCATTGTCATCTTGCCGACCACGTGGCTCAGGAACCTCAGCGTGCTAGCCTACGTGTCGGCCAGCGGCGTGATCGCGTCGGCGGTGCTGGTTTTCTGCGTCCTCTGGGCCGCGGTGGTCGACGGCGTCGGGTTCCAGGGGAAGGGGAGCATGCTCAATGTCACCGGCCTACCCACTGCTCTTGGACTCTACATCTTCTGCTACTCTGGGCATCCTATATTCCCAGCACTGTGCAGTTCCATGAAAGAAAAGGATAAGTTCTCTAAGGTAAAGTACAGACTGATGAGTAGCCTGACATTGATGCCAACCAAAACATGCATAAGAGCTTGTTTGGTTAAAAAAAAACGGAGCAAAAATAATAGGTGAACAAGAAAATTTCCCGACCGTTCATCAGTTTAGTTCAAAAATGTAACCGAGTAAGGAAACACGCACAAAGTTTTCCTTTGATCTCGGCTTCAAAGAAAAAACGCAGAAATTTTTCTTTTGACCTTAGCTTTAATTAAAAAATCGCAGAAACTTTACAACCTAGCTACAAGGAACTCTTTCAAAAACAATTCAATGTATAAAGAACGAGAACACGAGGACTCTCCCATTATAATAACATGCTAGTTATACTTTTAAAAATGGTTTGACTTTTGTTTGACCATGTTTATTACAGTATTTGTTTTTCCTATTCATGTGAACTAAACCACGAAGCTTCAGAATTTCATGTTTTTCAATCCTCTGTTTTACTTTTTTTTTCTATGTATTTAGAATCCTACAAACCAAACAAACCATATACTCATGGACTAGTACTATATATCTTTACATTTATAATAGTGGATTTGCAAAACAACAATCCACTGTGTTTTGGTTAAGTCGCGGTCCTGCTTCCATTTTTGTTTGGCATATTTTTATTTAAAAATCATTTGTACTTTTTCGTCCCACGCGAGTTGGACTTTTTTTCAAAAATATATGTGAGGTGTGTGTTTTTCACCTATGTATCACACAGTGAGGTTTTCATGTATCTTTTTCTTGTTTTATTTTGCGGTGAGTTGTGTGGAGAGGCGAAAATATGCAAGGGGGGGGGGAGGAATTTTAGCAATTTCAAGATGTACCTTTTCTTTAAATGTGAAATACCAACCATCTTAATTACAATTTTCATTTTTATTAGGTAATATGGTTTCCACACATGTTGCATTTTTCTCAAAAAAAAATGTGCAACTCCAACCGGTATACTTTGCGAGTGAAGGGGAACGTAGCATAGAAAACAAAAATTTTCCTACGCGAGAGACACCCGAAAGGCCAAGATCTAATCTAGGAGACGAAGTGCAACGGGCAACGAGAGGGTTAAGGAGAACACATACCCTCGAAGACTCAAAGTGGTACGAGATCAAATCTCGTTGTTGGCGTAGTCGTACTCACACCGATCCCGATAGCGAGAAGATGGCACCGCAATCCGGCGGTGCATCCGTGATCGGTCACACGTACGGTTGATGACGACCTCCGTTCCCTCGTTCCAGCGGGGCGCGGAAGTAGAGGATCCCTCGGAACTCCAGCAGCACGACGACGTGGTGGTGGTGAAGAATCCCACGGTCAGGGCTTCGCCAAGCCGGAGACCATGAAATGGAGCAGCGGGTGGAGGGAAATGGAAGTGGCCAAGTGTGTGGAGGAGGGAGAGCTCTCACCCTCCTTTTATAGGAGAGGGGGGAGGCAGCCCAAGGGGGGTGCGGCCAGCCCCATGGTGTGCCCCCACCTCTTCCCTCATGATGTGAGTGGACACTCCACTCACACCCACTCATTTTCCTTTAAACCCCACTTAGAAAATCCAAGAGTTTTTCTTTAATAAATCAATAAAACATTTTTATTTCTTTATTTCAGCATTTGTTAATTCTATTAACAAACATTTGCATAAAGCACCTCGAATCATTTGTTAATTCTATTAACAACCATTCGACGAAAAACCCCTTGAACTATTTCAATTTTCCCCGAAACAATTTCGGTGCTGTCCAAAATATTCTTCGATATTCCGTATCCTCTCAAATGCGTCATCGAACCTTAAGTGTGTCACCCTACGGTTCGCGAATAAGATAGACATGATCGAGACTCCTCTCCGATCAATAATCAACAGCGGGATCTGGAGATCCGTGATGACTCCTATATATTCAACGATGACTCTCGTGATCGTGTGAACCAACAACGCCGTGAACTATTCCCTTTGTCTCGCGATATTTTACTTGTCCGAGATTCGATCATTGGTATCAACCATACCTTGTTCAATCTCGTTACCGACAAGTACTCTTTTCTCGTTCCCGTGATATAACATCCTTTGTGATCATATCACGTGCTTGCAAGCGGTTTCGATGTGATATCACCGAGAGGGCCCAGAGTATATCTCTCCGTCATTTGGATGGACAAATCCCACTCTTGATCCATGATCCTCAACTAATACTTTCCGAATACTTAACGACACCTTTATAGTCACCCTGTTACGGTGTGACGTTTGATGCCATCAAAGCACTCTTCCAGTATCAGTGATTGACATGATCTCAAGGTCTAAGGAATAAGTTACTTCGTATGTTTGATATAACAATGTAAACTAAATGACTTGATCGCATTGCTATATTCTCTTTGGGTATATGTTCATCACATCATTCTTCTAATGACATGATCCCGTTATTAACAACATCCAATGTTCATGATGAGGAAACCTTGATCATCTATTAATCAACGAGCTAGTTAAAAGAGAGGCTTTACTAGGAACCATTGTTTGTTTATTAAGCACACATGTATCAACGTTTCCGGTTAATACAATTCTAGCATGAGAAATAAACATTCATCATAAACAAGGAATAAGATAATAACCATTTTATTATTGCCTCTCGGGCATATTCCCTTCAGTCTCCCACTTGCACTAGAGTCAATAATCTAGTCTGTAAGCACTTAACACATATGGCGTTCCAGTGTTATTACCATGCTTCGTATGTGGTAAACTTTATCAAAAAGATCTGAACTTTTCAGGTCCTATTGTATTTGCATGTTCTTTGCGTCTACACGCATCACTCATTCTCTAATGAGATGGCTTTGTATATATATGGTCAATCGGTGAAAACTTAATTCCTCAGCTTAAACTGATGTCACTAACATTGTGAAAATGTAGCTTCATAGTGTTAGCATTCTTGGAAATTCACCAAGTTCCGGTGATACCTTAATTCCTCAGCTTAAACTGATGTTACTAACATTGTGAAAATGTAGCTTCATAGTTTCAGCATTCTTGGAAATTCACCAAGTTCAATAAAGAACTCCTTGACACAAAATACGCTTATTATCAGTTGTCAACACAACGATATACTTTAGCCTTTGTTGTAGTATCTGTCACAATATTTTAATTTTGAAACTCTTTCAAATCCAGAATGGAACTTTCTTCCATCTTATTGTGCTACCTTCATCACATATTTTAATTGAGATAAAATTACTTGATTAAATGACAAGATTATTAGTGTAACATATTACAACTAATATTTTGTCATTACTATATAGGAAAACATATCCTTAGCATTTCTAAAATGACACGAGGATCTCTCCCACTGTTGTCTAATCATCATATGAATTATCCTACTATAACATTTTATAGCATAGGACTCATCTGGTTGTGTACATAGCATGGAAACATGATTTAGAAATCTCAATTTCAATGATGCTCATCATGTGTCAAAACACATGAATCTTGCTCAATTATTTTCCATGTGACAAGAACTCCTTCTTATCAATCTTATATTGATTTACTTCAATATTTCATCTATGTAATTTGGCTTCAATCATATCAGGCGCTTGAATCCATCTTTTATAGATATCGATGCCCAATATCTTCCAAGCCTTTCATCAATATGAAAATCTTAACCGTGTTAATTTAAAATTCATATTTTCCAATCAACCATATGTCATCTACATAAAGTATTGGAAATATGTCATAGCGCTCCCACTTAATTTCTTGTAACTCTACAAGCATATTTATCATTCATGATGGAATCAAACTCTTTTGATAACTTCATTAAGCTAAAGATTTCAACTTCGCTATGCTTACTTCAACCATTGAAGTGTGCATACCTTTCTAGCAACCTTTTGAATTTTACAAAACTCTCAGACTGTGTCAAGTACACATCCTTGATCAAACTTCCTCAAGAGGAGAGTTGGTTTTGTTATTCAACTGCCATATCATAATATGTAACCTTTTGCTAAAACTATCCGCAAAGACTAAAGCATCACTACGGAAGATCGAAATCTTGTAGTAGTCAACTCTTTGAACTTCATCGAAAACAACTTTTCGATAAGTATCCATGTCTTTGTCGCTATATAGACCCTTTTGCTATCGTTAGGCATCATGCCTATCGAAAGGACTACCAAGTCACATACTTGATATTCATACAAGGATACTATGGCGGATATAATGACTCATAGTCAATTTTACGAAGTCAGGGCCCATCATTTGCTTCCTTTATAAGGTCCAGGTCCTTTTGTTGTCAAAACAACACTTTACACTTAAACCACAAGTTGTTCTAAGTACAAAGTTTTTGGACTTTTCTGGTACAGTTCGCAAACTCATTTGAAGTATCTACAACATTTGTAGTGTCTTCTACTTAGTCAAAATAGTAAACCCCGGAACAACTTCCAGTGCTGCGCTACTCTTGACATGATAACAAAGATTCTCTAACCTTGTTGAGTTTGTACTGTGCTCCCACTCACTTGTTTCGCAAGAACTACTTTCTCGAGAAATCAACCCTTTCTGACAAACAACATTTGTCTTTTGGTTCGGTGATAGGAGAAATACCCAATGTTTTATTTGGGATAACCTTATAAACATATATTTATCCTATTTTGGTTGTAAACATTTTACACATGCTATGCATACCAAAACTTAAGAAAGTGACAATTCGGGTCACTACCCAAACCATATCTTATATGTTGTCAATTTCAGCGGATCATGATGGTGCTCTTTTCAGTGGAAAAACGGTTGTCACTAATGTATAAACTACAAAATTATAATGGCAATTTTATTAATCTTACCATGTCAAACAAGGTTTGATTTTTGTCTCTTGAATACTCCAATCTAATGTGGGGTATTCGAGAAGTATAAGTTGTAGAACAATTCTGCAACTTCTCAGATGTTTTGCTAAACTTGTAACTCAAACTTTATCCTTTATGATCCAATCATAAATACTTGATTATCTTGTTACATTGATTTTAACTTCATATTAACAACCTTTTGAACCAATTCAAAATGTCAAACTCTGTTCCCTTTAAATAGATATACTCACATATCTACTTAAATCATCGACAGAATTTTATGAAGGAAAAATTAATCCACCATACATGACTACACATAATGGACTATATACATCAATATGTATAATCTCCACTAAATTAGTCGTCCATTCTACTTTGGCCTAAGAACGGAATTCTAGTCATCTTTTGGAAGAGGTCTCACAAGCGTCAATAAAATGACTCCGGAAGTCCATCAATATGGAGTTACTTCATGTTTTCCTTTCCGATATGAACTAAAATGGTGGTGTCACAATTTAAGTGAAACTCTTCAACGTCTTGCAACGTTTAGCATTTAGTCTTATAGATGTTTACTTTACCAACATGATTTATATTAACATATCCATCAATTATGGAATATGATCATAGTTTGAACAATCTCATTTGTTCTCACAAAAGACTAGAACAAAATAACAAATTATTAAGTTCTTCAAATAAATCTCGACTGGTTGGTTCGATACGACAATGAACACAATAACACTTTATTTATGTTCTTGTCATAATCGATTCCACATCTATTACTAGTTCCTTTTAGGCCCTTGTATTTCTTTCATTGTGTTGCTTTGTATGACAACTCATACCAACCAATGTGGTATCAAAATACCAAAAATACTTTGTTAACTAGTAATACATCTATATCTTGTATATCAAGTATATACTCCTGAGCTGGACTTTTCCAGTTATCTTCTTTTCTGCCATATATCTATTTGTAATTCTATTTTCAATATTCCCTTTCCTTTATAGAAGAATCATTCAACATCAAACAATGCTAGTCTTACTAGCTCATTTTCTTTGGCGTGTTAGTCATATACTGTCACCCATTGAGTCATACTTTGAGTTTGATTGTTCTACTAATATCACCATATTAATAGCATTCTTCTAGATTCCACTCTTAGCAATTTCCAAGTAAGGTAAACTACTTTACCCATACTTCTAATCCATCCCATCATAACAATTTTATGATTAAGCTACTATAGCTCGAAGGAAGGAATTTAGAGGATAATTTTTAGCATCCAATTTCTTGGAATATTCAAATGCCTAGCGTCTACAATCATTGCATATATTCAGATAATATAAGCAAACATTGTCACGCTAAATTATACTCAATCATGTTGCAACAAATAAGTTTCTAGATATCAATATATCTTTCACTTGATTGTTTCTGAAAACAACTCTTTTCAGTCCCTAAATCACCTTGATCAACAAAACATTCTTTTGAAGATAAAGTAATACGGAAGCAACCATGACTCCGGATTCTAAGTAGGAATTATTTGCTCTCTAGATTAATCAATCATTAACCACATGGAGCTAGGTAGGAAATACCAAAAATCTACAATAGGACTCAATTTTAAATTTCACTAATACGGTACCAATCTTAAATGGTATTTACCAGATCATAACAGTTATATCTCAATTAACAATCTAAGTGTAAGCTAGTTATGAGGATGCCAATGACTACTACAAGTTGTGCAAATTCACTTTGATTTGTTGTTCATGATAAATAAGTTCAAGTTAATTCAAATTAAGCCATGAACTCCCACTCAAAAACAACATCCCTCTTAGTCGTCTTTAGTGATTACACGAACCAAATTCACTACACCAAAACCGATCATCACGTGAGATGATGTAGCTTCAAAGGCGAACATCGACATGTTCATCATATCATCCATATGACTCATGCTTTACCTTTCGGTTACGTGTTCCGAGGCCATGTCTGTACATGCTAGGCTCGCCAAGTAGAACCGTAGTATTGCGTGTGTTTCAAGGCCATGTCTGTACATGCTAGGCTTGAAAACACCCGTTGTATGCGAACGTTGAGTCTGTCACACCCGATCATCACGTGGTGTCTCGAAACGACGAACTTTCTTAACGGTGCATACTTAAGGAAGAACACATTATTATCTTGATATTAAGTGAGAGGGATCATCTTATAATGCTACCGTCGCTATCTAAGCAAAACAAGATGCATAAAAGTATTAACATCACATACATCACATGTAAGGATAACGTGATATGATATGGTCCTCCTTGCACTTGATCTCCATCATGTGCATTATGGTATGATCTCAATCATTCCACCGGCGTGGTACCAAGTACCACGGTACCCCAAACTTGATTGTCCATCAATAAGAAGACAACCATATGGATACCTTCCGGTATATCAATAATTTACAAAATAGATCATCTCATAATCAAATTTGTAATATTGACCATATCACATCGCATGCCCAGCAAAAACTAGTTAGACGCCTCTAATTTATTTTTGCATATTTTACGTGGCTTAGGGCTTTCGAGGATAGAACCGTTCATACCTACGAACATCAACCACAACGTTGATAAACACATTTTTAACAACCCTTCATAGATTAGATCTTAACTATAGTAGGAGAAACAGACACCCGCAAGCCACTTATGCAATACAAGTTGCATGTCAGTTGTGGAACAAGTCTCATGTACGTGGACATGTAAGGTTAGTCCGGGCCGCTTCATCCCACTATGCCACTAAGATCATAAAATAATCAAGGAGGTAATAACATGATCATCAACGCCCACATACACCTATGTGTTCTACCCGTACAAAACATCTACGCATAGATCCGGCTCTGATACCACTGAAGGGGAACGTAGCATAGAAAACAAAAATTTTCCTACGCGAGAGACACCCGAAAGGCCAAGATCTAATCTAGGAGACGAAGTGCAACGGGCAACGAGAGGGTTAAGGAGAACACATACCCTCGAAGACTCAAAGTGGTACGAGATCAAATCTCGTTGTTGGCGTAGTCGTACTCACACCGATCCCGATAGCGAGAAGATGGCACCGCAATCCGGCGGTGCATCCGTGATCGGTCACACGTACGGTTGATGACGACCTCCGTTCCCTCGTTCCAGCGGGGCGCGGAAGTAGAGGATCCCTCGGAACTCCAGCAGCACGACGACGTGGTGGTGGTGAAGAATCCCACGGTCAGGGCTTCGCCAAGCCGGAGACCATGAAATGGAGCAGCGGGTGGAGGGAAATGGAAGTGGCCAAGTGTGTGGAGGAGGGAGAGCTCTCACCCTCCTTTTATAGGAGAGGGGGGAGGCAGCCCAAGGGGGGTGCGGCCAGCCCCATGGTGTGCCCCCACCTCTTCCCTCATGATGTGAGTGGACACTCCACTCACACCCACTCATTTTCCTTTAAACCCCACTTAGAAAATCCAAGAGTTTTTCTTTAATAAATCAATAAAACATTTTTATTTCTTTATTTCAGCATTTGTTAATTCTATTAACAAACATTTGCATAAAGCACCTCGAATCATTTGTTAATTCTATTAACAACCATTCGACGAAAAACCCCTTGAACTATTTCAATTTTCCCCGAAACAATTTCGGTGCTGTCCAAAATATTCTTCGATATTCCGTATCCTCTCAAATGCGTCATCGAACCTTAAGTGTGTCACCCTACGGTTCGCGAATAAGATAGACATGATCGAGACTCCTCTCCGATCAATAATCAACAGCGGGATCTGGAGATCCGTGATGACTCCTATATATTCAACGATGACTCTCGTGATCGTGTGAACCAACAACGCCGTGAACTATTCCCTTTGTCTCGCGATATTTTACTTGTCCGAGATTCGATCATTGGTATCAACCATACCTTGTTCAATCTCGTTACCGACAAGTACTCTTTTCTCGTTCCCGTGATATAACATCCTTTGTGATCATATCACGTGCTTGCAAGCGGTTTCGATGTGATATCACCGAGAGGGCCCAGAGTATATCTCTCCGTCATTTGGATGGACAAATCCCACTCTTGATCCATGATCCTCAACTAATACTTTCCGAATACTTAACGACACCTTTATAGTCACCCTGTTACGGTGTGACGTTTGATGCCATCAAAGCACTCTTCCAGTATCAGTGATTGACATGATCTCAAGGTCTAAGGAATAAGTTACTTCGTATGTTTGATATAACAATGTAAACTAAATGACTTGATCGCATTGCTATATTCTCTTTGGGTATATGTTCATCACATCATTCTTCTAATGACATGATCCCGTTATTAACAACATCCAATGTTCATGATGAGGAAACCTTGATCATCTATTAATCAACGAGCTAGTTAAAAGAGAGCCTTTACTAGGAACCATTGTTTGTTTATTAAGCACACATGTATCAACGTTTCCGGTTAATACAATTCTAGCATGAGAAATAAACATTCATCATAAACAAGGAATAAGATAATAACCATTTTATTATTGCCTCTCGGGCATATTCCCTTCAGCGAGATGCACATCATTCGCAAAATATGAAATTAGCAGCCTCGTTACACTTTTCTCCAAGAAAATGTGAAATTATTAACCGGGTTCAGGTAAGTTCTATTTCTAGTAAATATGCAACAGCAACCGGTTAGCATAGGGTTGCATTTTTCTCAACAAAATTATAATTAGCAAGTTGTTCCAAATAAGTTACACATTTCTTAAGAAAAATGCAAAAATTCTTTAAAAAAAATGCACGTAGCAACCATAGTCCAACACGAGTTGCATTTCTTGATACAACTGATTTTTTATATGAGTTCCACTTTTTTTTATCACGAGTTGTGCAACTCCGACCGCATTTCATTACAATTTGCAGTTTTCTCCCAGTAAATGTGGAATTCCAACGGGTATTCATTACGAGTTGTAGATTTCCAACACATATGCAATCGGTAACCAAGTTGCAATTTTCTTAAGAAACATGAAAATAGAAACCGGTTTTGATATGAATAGCATTTTTATTTATACTAGCCATAGTGTGGGAGTAACATTGTTAGTCATATAACATATTATGTAACATCACATAAAGCTTGCGAAGATAAATGAGTCTAGAAGTTAATAAGTGAATCCATCTATAAAGTTACAGCTATGCTTTTTTTGCATTATGAAGTTAGTAACATAGATTTGTTTACATGGCAATAGTTTAATTTACATATCACTATGACTGGTCTAAGAAATATGCAATTCCAACAGATTTCCCGTACAAACATCACTTTTCTCAAGAAATGTCTTATTAGCTAGAAGATTTCAAAATGAGTTGCACTTTTCACAAGAAACGTGCAAGTATCGATCGGAATCCAAAACAAGTTGCGTTTATGTCAAGAAACATGCAAATAACAACCAATTTTTTATTCAAAATGCAATGTTTATCGATAAATACTCTTGTTGTCGAAATGAGCTGCATTTTTTGTCAAGAAATCTGCAACTCCAATTGGTTTTATATATGGGTTACATTTTTCTCAGAAAATGTGCAATTTTAGATGATTTTTATATGGTTTTCACTTATTACAACACCATAATTGCACATTTCAAAAAAAAGTGCAACTATCTTATCGAGAAAAGGTGCAACCATTGTTTTATTTCTATGTTATACCGTCTTTTGTCTTCATATTTATATTGGTTGCTTTTTTTCGCCACACCACGGTTGCCTATTTTTAGAGAAACAACATAATGATAAAAGTGCAACCACGGTTTCAATATGTGTTTTTTATTGGTTACTTAGATACTGCAATTTTGCTCACACTGTACCTATGATTTTATAATGTGCAGCTAACTCGTAGAGAAAAATATTCCCGTCGATCAAAAAATAAGTGTCAAAGTTTTAAATTACGGATAGCTCAAACTTGTGACACGTGTTATGGATTGGAGCTACCTTTGATCTATATATAGTGTTCTATTTTTTTATCTCATTATCTATAGCTTGCACTTTTTACCACACTATAATTGCGCTTTGTTAGGAAAATGCAACTACCACACCCGAGAAAATGCAACTGCTTTGTATAAAATCTTTAAAATATATTTTTGTATTTATCTAGCATCTAAGTATATATAAGTTTCATTAGTGCCAACGAATGTGCAAAAAAATGATGGTGAACATCTCCTTGGTTTGCATGCATTGAATTCTTTAGCCGGATAGTATATATGTGAGAAAAAAATTCTAGTTTACTGCCGTTAGGTAGGTAATCATTACAAAGAATAATATTTTGAAGGATTTTTTTTTTTTTGCCTCTAATTGCGAGATATGGAGCATGGCATGTTTGAAAAGTATTATACTGTGGTAGAAATATGCTGAGGTTTCTTCTCGTACATGTGGATGAGAGGAGGTTGTACATGTTTTTATTTTTTAGATTGGAATTTTAAAATTAAATGTATTTAAAACCATTCATCTGAATTACGAATACTTTTCATTCCTGTGTTTCTCACGTTGATATCATCAAATTTAAATCTCATACTGATAAGTTTCGATAAAAAAAATTCTTATAAAATTACTAGTTATGCAGCATGGAAAATCCTTACAATATGCATAAGCTCCGAGACTCGCGGACTACGTCGAAAATCATCGACCGAGACCTATCAGCTTATTAGTCGATTATTGTCTCGACAAACCATTACAATATTCATCAATTTTGATACTAAAAAATTTAAAGAATTTAATAATGATAAGTAGAAGCAAAAAAAAATGTGTGAACTGATCCAACAATGTTTTATACCGAACAATGTCTTGCTTCTCTTGACCGGTGATTTTTGTTTGTCTGCTGCTACATGGATAGGTACTAATCATATGCTTCGTTGGATGCACCATCAACAACGCATCCATGGCCATACTCGGCTATCTCATGTACGGAGACAACGTGGAGTCTCAGGTGACCCTGAACCTCCCAGAAGGCAAACTAAGCTCGAAGCTTGCAATCTACACGACGGTGATCATACCGTTCTCAAAGTACGCTCTGATGCTGACCCCTATCGCGACAACAATTGAAGAGAAGCTTCTAGTCAGGAATAGGAGGTCCATCAACATGTTGATCAGGACCCTGATCGTCATCAGCATGGTCATCATCGCCCTAACGGTCCCCTTCTTTGGCTACCTCATGGCCCTCGTCGGCTCGCTCCTTGGCGTCATCCTATCCATGTTGCTCCCGTGCATCTGCTACCTCAAAATCTTCGGCACGGCGAGGTGTGGCAGGAAAGAGGTTTGGATCAACGTTATGATTATCATCCTTGGTTCCTTGGTTGCTGCAAGTGGGACATATTCTTCTCTACAGAACATTATTCATGAGTTCTAAACCAAGCGCTGGAAATTGGAGTAGTTTTGTCCAGGTTGGCGATTGGTGTTATGTGGCGATGCAAATGCAAAGCTAAGAAACAGAAGAGTAGTGTTGTCTGATCATGATAGGTTGTAGATGAGCCAGGGTACTACATACCAGAGTATTTTAAACTCATACTACCTACATTCTAATAAATAAGCCCTACATATACATTTATTTCGAAATTCAAACATTACTAAGTTTGACCAAATAGAAGAAAATACCAACATCCACTTATATTTACAAGCCTTCTGCAGAAGTCGTGGTCAACATGAATTGGTTTCAAACTAATGGGTTTCAAGTCTAGCCTGCCCTAACTTATTTGAGACTGAAATGCTTTGGTGCTGTGGTATGTTGTTCATTGATGTGCCACACTTCCACCAACGGATCAGACAAACTTGAAGTTTACTAGCACCTATATATACATAGTCGCTAAGTCACATGCACAACCGCACACGGCTTGTCGCCATGCCCTAGTACTTATAGGGCATGGTCTCCGGTATTTGGACGGTTTGAATTTTGAGGGAGAAGAGACATGGCGTGAGTCCCGAAGCTTCGGCGCTCGTGGCCACCAAGGCGGCGCATCGGAGTGGCGCTCGTGGCCACCCAAGGCGGCGTGACGGAGCGACGGACCAGCGGCTGAGATTGAGGTGGCGGAGGGCGACCGGTCCCGGTCGAGCACGGACCGCGGACGTCGGCGAGGTTAAGGCGGCGCGATGGGTGGGACATGACGACGCTGCGGGAATGGCGACGGGAGCTGTGAGGGGAAGGAGAGAGAGATGCTCGGGTGGGGGCAAAATAGGCTAAGTTTCTCACGGGGCGGGCAGCGCCACCAGTGGCGGAGCAAGCTGGCCATTGAAGCCTGGGCAGAGCTCGTGTACACTTCCGGTGCTAGCTCGCAGTTGGAGTTTGTGAGACGCTAATCTTCTTTAATTCTCAATGGGCGTGCACGAGTGTAGCCCGGGCAGCCGCCCGGGCATGCCGGGCCTTGGCTCCGCCCCTGAGCGCCACGGCCCGGTGGGTCCCACGCGCGGGATGGTTTCGGGATGAACCGGGCAGGGGTGAGGAGAGAAGCTCGTTTCTTCTAGCTTCTCTCATGGGCAGGGCTATGAGCTGTTTTCGGGGTGAGGTGGGCAGGGCTGAGGAGGGCAAACCGGGCTAACAAACAACTGAAATTGGGGTGAGGAGAGATTTTCTCAGCCCATCCGGGCTACCAAACACTCTCTTAATAATCGCAAGTCTTCGACATAATGCAAGTTAGTATATCCTTGTCACCTGTCGTACCGTCGGGGCGTCAGACACGTCACTATCTGAAGTTTTTTTTTGACATGGTCACTATCTAAAGCCGAGCTATCGTCAGAAAAATAAAATCTGAAGCTAGGCCACACGGACGCCTTAAACCACTCACAGCTCGTTCAGTTGTCCAAATACAAGCTCGTCCACATACCACCACCAAACGATGGAGCCTACGTTCCGAACGCCTGTGTTGCTTCCGCTCTGGGCCTTCCTCTGCTCATCGTTGCTCCTCGACGCGCTCCTCGTGGCGCACCACTTCCTCTCAGCCTCGCCCCCGCCACCAGAGCTGCTCGGTGGGTCCACCAACGGCGGCGGCTCGCTGAGCTGGGCGCTGCAGGTGACCAGGGAGGCCGAGTCCGTGGCCGCGACGCGATGCTCCGGCCACGGCCGGGTGTTCCTGGATGGCATCGTCGGCGAGGATGGGCGACCCGGGTGCGATTGCAACACCTGCTTCCAGGGGCCGGATTGCGCCGTCTGGTCGCCCGACTGCACCGCTGACGCCGACAGGTGACCAACTTCGCCATATGCCTCGATCTCTCTCTCAGCTTGCCTTCTTGTCGTGCATCGGTGCGTGGTGGGGTGCGAGCGCGATCGCGATCGCTGCCAACTCTCAAGTTGTCGATGATATGATTTGGAAGGATGCCGTTAGGTCCACAGTAACTACCTCCCGCAACTCTCCTTGTTGTCGTCGTCCCATTGGCATCTTGTGTCTCTAGGTACACCGTACTGCGACACAAAGCCTCTTCTATTTTTTATTTTATTTTTTACATTTCAAAGCTTAGGATTGGACATGGACACACGATGGCATGTCGCACAAGCTATGACGTTTATTTTATTTTTTCCTTTGAAGAAAGGGACATCTTAGATCTAATAATTATCAAGAAAAATAATACTACTAGCCAGTTTAATGGGAAGACTTTCCAATAACGGTACAATAGAAAGATAGTTGGACTTGAAAAATAAATTACATTGAAAATCACGTTGTCCTTCTTCTCCCTCTGGTTGCACGGCGTTCACTGGAGATTGAAACTTGCACTGAACCAATAGTAAATAAATGATACACCTACGAACATCTTTAGAGCAAGGGGGTTGCGTTATGTTACGGTATCTACCTATGATACCATCATCATCTCTCTCATCATTAATTACACTGCCACGTCAGATTTTTGCCAACATGGTATACAAGATACTACCTATGATACTCCCATTGTGACTAGTCTTATACTAGGATTTAAAGAACATATATATAGCGCGTTTGATAGCCTGCAGCCCATCTGGTTGCCTCGCATGCACACTGAAAATAAGGGAATTTTTCACTTTTTGACCCCATTTGCACCGACCAAACAAAGTGTGCCTCATGTTGTGGTCCAACCGATTCCCAAAGCATTCCCTATACAGGATTTTAGGAATGACCGAATCGGTCGTTTCTATCGGGCCAGGCTGCACGCCGAAAAGGTGAGGAGAAATATGTCCTCGTTTTCAGTGTAGCTTGCAGAGCAAGGACAATAGTATAGCCGACTGTTGGCTATAAGACAATGCCATGTCACTACTTATAGCCGATATGTATAACAATTAGCTATAAGGATGTACTACTTTATCAATACATGGCCCACCTGCCACTCTCATATAGTGCATAGGAGCACGTGCTGCAGTTGTCTCTTGCATGAAAGTCCGCTTCCATTCTCTCTCATATTCTCTCTCCTCCAACTAAGAACAAATATATTATTTAAATGCTTATAGCCTGCTGACTGTATCTTGTTGTACTTGCTCTTACAGCACATGCATGAAGCCGCCAAACCAAACAATGTGTCATGCATGTGTGCAAGGCTACCAACCATCATGTCGTCTACCAAATGAAGCGTTAGACCCGGATATTAATTTGACTCACTAGGGTCAGACTCGCTGGTACCTGGTCCGTTCTGGTCGCGGAGTCCGGCCCTAGGACTGCAGTCTACCAAACGCGCCCATATAGTAGCCACTCCTTGCTTGACATAAATTCAGAAATCGTGAAAGAAACGTCGGTTGGAAATCATCCCACGTAATGATAGCTTCCAATCCATCACCACTAGTCTAGAGAGTTGAAAAAACAAACCATTCACATGACAACTTTCTATCTACTGGATCATGGTTTCGTAAGAAGTATTATATATATTTCGTTATTTTTTGCAACATAACCACATGACTGGATAAATAGGCCGAACTTGCAACTTTAGAAATATATCTATATGTAACATGTGGTGTATTATGCAATAAAGAAGCTAAACATAGGAGAAAATAATGTCTACAAAAGAAAAAAAATAAGAGTGAATTTCACATTTTACCCCATAGTTATGAATGCGTGACACTAATAATTACCCTATTTAGTGAAACAAATTCAGAAATATACCATATAAAAAAGATAATGTCCCCCATTTTGGCGTTCTGCATGATTCCTTAGAATAGACCGTCAAGGTCGGAGTGTGTTCTTGACGATGGGATGGTTCTTAGACCCTGCGGATAAGGACACCCCGTCTCAGGCCCAACGTTAAGGCCCACGAAGGGAATGTGACGCCCCGAGATTGGGCACTATGCAAATTTCAGCATTTCCGCCAAAATCCACATAATAACCGATTCCAGGTTGCCACTTGTGATAACATTACAACAGTTCACGAATATTCCGCAACAACAACAGAAAAGATATATACAAGACGACTCAAACGAGTCAAGGATACAACTGATACAATACAAAGATCCGAATAACAGCGGAAGAAACAACAAAGCGTCCGACTACGGACAAGATACAAATCGGACTAAGATTCCTGAAGATAACCGATGGCGTCCAATCCCTGCCCAGGCCAAACCGGAGGGATTCCCAAGCTAACGTCGTCAGACTTCAAACCTGTTGACTGCAATGTGGAATATGCAGCCACGAAAGGGATTCGTGGGTCAGTACGGCTAAGTACTGGCAAGTGGATAAACCATACTCACAAGATACCAGCGTAACCAATCATCACAAGATACAAATACTTTGGGTACAACGGAAAGGAAGAGATTATTGCAACGAAGCGACAGCGGGCTGCACTAACTAACTACAGAGACTCGCTACAACATCCGGCTAAAAGAAAGGGATAAGATAGCGTATCAGAACCAACTACAACTACTCACCAAACAATACCCATCCAATGTTACCCCCTACTAAGGAAGCAACCCAAGGAAACTCACGCGGTTGATTAAGGTGACATTCATTTTTATGGTGGAGGTAATCTATATTACTAGTCAAGTTATCATCGTTAAGTGTAAGTTGTCTGAATACTTGTTAGCCAGCACTTTCACCAAGTCATCCATAACCGCGGACAACACGGCTTCTCGAGAAGATTTAACCCTGCAGGGATGCACCAATTTGGCCGTACACGTAAGAATAACCCGCCAGACGGGGGATCAACCCACCAAGCGAGGTACTCAACACAACCCAACTCTTCTTCGCATCAAGCCCAAAGAACCACGTGTTGTGCGTGCGCGGCTAATGGAGCCCCCACGAAGAAAAGGGGGACCCTCATAGCACTGGAAGACCACGCCGCCCTAAATGCCGACTACAAAAGTTCCACCCTGGCGCCAAGGGCTCGCACCTGCATATGCATGCATCAAATGGAAAGCCCGAACTAAGTGTGGCGATTTGGACGAGATGCGAATCGAATCAGAATTGCGGGGGGCGCCCATACTCGCTTCCCACATGCGGTTAGTGCGCTCATCATGGATCAATGGACAAGACCCTTTTCCTAATTAGGTTCGACACTAGCAGGCCTCAAAACCACGCCGGGCCTCCTGCCGGTGCCTTATCATCAAATTATTATTACCCAAAACATTAACATGTTGTTGATTGAATTGAAACCCAACTATCAACAAAACAGGTGATAAGACAGACAACAAGACTTGAGCGCAAACAACACTAAGCATGCAACTATGACACAAGGGCCAACAGGGTAAACAAACAACAGGTAATAGGAAGTGGAAGGGAAGGCTATATCATGGCTGCAAGGTAAACATATGATAGGATCGAGACACAAGCATCGAATCAAAAGGCTAGAATAAGAACAACGGAAAGAATCGGTAACAAGTGATGAAAGGCAGCCATTTGGCAGCAAGTGAGTATACTTGCCTGGAATCCAGCAAGTAGAGGTACATCCGCAGAACTTGACGTTGCTCACAACATCTCAACGTCCTATCCGGGAAGAAGCAACGAACTAGAACAAACACCGGATGCAACAATTACTTCTACGGCAAAAGATCCAGCATGATCAAGATATGGATGCATGATAAGTTTAAGGATGCATCAAAGATAAACTAGTTGACATGGTAAACATATTTAAATGGGCCCATATGCAATTTGGATTGCATATGGAAAAGCCCATGAATTAATGTTGAATTAAATGATCTACAAATAACCATCATGTGAAAGTTGATTAGAATCATGCATGGATGAGGAAAACAATGAGAAAACAACAATAGCTTCAATTTGAAAAGGTGTTTACCAAGTTTGGAAATTTTATTTATTAAGTTATGAAATTTGGCTTCTTAAATGAGTTACACAAACATTCATTGTTTTCACCCATTTTAATTGTTCAAAACAGATAACAAAATTCATATTTGGAAAGAACACAAAATTTTAGATGGAACACATATTTCATTTGTTGAATTTGGATTTTAGATGAGCAAGTTATTAATTTGACAATTTTAAATGCATTAATTAAGAAACAGTTGTTTTCAGCAATTTAAATTATTCAAAACAGAAAACAAAGTTGATATTTGGAAAGCTTATTCAATTTTGCATGGAAAACATATTTTACATGTTGGAATTGGATTTGAATTGCCCAAGTTATGAATTTTGCAATTTAAAAGGTTTAATTAAAGCATTGAATTATTGCACCACTTTTAATTAGGAAAAACAGTAAACAAATTGTATTGAAAAGGTTGAAAACATGTAGCAAATGTTTCACTGAATATTTTGAGCTATTAAACATAATTTTTGGGTTATTACTGAATTTATAATGCAATTTTTCATAAGCATTCTTATTCTGCCCTTTTTAGTAAACAGAAGGAAACATGCTCAAAATTAATTCAATTGTGACCAAATAAAATACCAATGTGTAGATTTTGTTAAGACAAATTTTTAGATCCCAAGTTTGCTCAATTTGGGTGAACCAAACTCAAGTTATGAAATTCCAAAGTTTCAACTTTTAATTGCATTTTCAGTAATTAATTATTTAGTGCCAAAAATTATTACAGAAACATGTTGCAAACTTGACATTAACAAAAAGAGCACAAGATTTTGAATCCACAGAAACTTGAATCATTGAATTTAGAGCAAAATTCAATTTGTTATTGATTTTAGAAGTAAGGATTCAGATCTGTTTTCTGGAATTCTGGAAATAAAAGGAAAAGGAGGGAAAAAAGGGGGTGGCTTGCTGCGGAAGGGGGGATCGAACTCGGGCTGCTGGCTTGCGCGCACGGGGTGTTACCAACTGGGCTGCTGAACTTCTTGTGATGGTATACAGATCCATGCGAATATGGGGTGACATCGTGCGGTTAACTGAATTTCACATCTGAAAGCTCAGACTCCAGGCTGAACAACGACGGTGACGACAGGGGAAACACGAGCACGGCGATCGGGACAGTGTGCCGCTCGTATGCTTCTATGCGGGGCGGGGTAGGTGTTCGGGAGGAGCTCCAGGGTGCATCGGATGGGGCATGTGTGGAGGACAAGATGGGAGATGGGACGCAGGCGAGACATACAGTACGTTTGCGTGATCGACATGACGACGGCGACCACGGCTCGCTCGACGGCGAGACCACACAGAGCAAGAGGGGGAAGAGGAAGCTGTTCCGAAGGTGAGGCTCACCTCGAGGGGGCCGAAGGCGAGGTCGGAGGGGTCGGAGGCGCGCGGAACCTGGCCGTCGATCTCTGACGGCCATGAAAACGGCGGCGACAAACGGCGACGGCGTGGCCTCCCTGGTGCCTCCCCGGGCCGGCCAAGGAGACGAAGACGAAGAGGGAGATGCCCCGTTTCCATTCCCGTAGGAAACGGGAGCCGAAGACGATCGCAGCACCGACGCCATGGCCTCCAACTCTCGGCCATGGAGAAGCTCGGGTTCAGAAGAAAAAAAAATCAGAAAAAAGGTTGGGAACAGAGGAGGAAGAGGAAGGCGGCGGCGCAAGGAGGAAGAGGGAGGAGGAGGATTATGGTTTGGGGAGGAGGAGAGGGGCTTTAATGAGGAGGGGAAAGGTGAGAGGGAGGGGACCATGGAGGTGGACAGGGATAGGTGGGGGGGAATCACGTTCTCCTCTGCTCCCTGTCGTACGGAGAAGAAAGCCCTACGTGGGCTGGATGTTGGGCCAGTTAGGTGGGTTGGGTGGTTGGGCTAGGCTTGCTGGGCTGCCAACACACAAAATGTTTTTATTTTATTCATTTCATTTATTTTGTAAAGCCTTTTCACAAAACAAAAATCAGCACAAGATAAAAGATAGGATAAAAAAGAATTGGAAAGCATGTTGTAAAAACCATATTGAGTTTAGAAATTAATTTTGTGTGTCAAAATAATATACGATGGATGCATGATGCAATGATGATGCAACAAGAAAAAAACAAATCTAATTGGGAAAACCCCCGGGTGTTACAGGGAAGCCCTTGGAGTGTTCCAGAAGGCCTACATGAAGCCCACTCGCAATACCTTGCAGGCTAAGTTAGGAAACTTGTAACCGACATAGGGTTAGAGTTCGAGTCCTCCCCGGGTAGGGTTTGAGACCTGGCCACCTATATAAGGCCAGGAGAACCACCGGGAGAGAACCAAGCAATACCGCACCACCAACGCCTTAAGCTCGAGATTGTACTCTCGACTTGAGCGATCACCTTTGTAACCGATCTATTCAATAATACAGATCGACAGAGGCAGGAGTAAGGGTTTTACCTCTACGAGGGCCCCGAACCTGGGTAAATTGTGCCCCCTGTCTAGCCGATGATTGCCACCAGCGCTCATGGGTTCTCCTATTCGAAACCCTATAGGTTCACCTGAGGGATTTGCCGAGCAGCAGATTCGACAATTGGCACCGTCTGTGGGAACGGCGGGCGCTGGATCTCCGGCATCTTCGGCTTCATCGACAACCAACTCACGTTGGAAACCCTCGACTACGGCCCCGACCAATCCGATCCGGATCGGGTCTGTCGTGGTCACCCCTCACTCGCCGGAATTACGCCCGGTATTCAGCGATTTGGAAAGGAGCGTCACCTTGACGTTCGGAAGCCTGAAGTTCGTAACCAACAGGGACGGGATCCTCCACTTCCCTGAGGAATCAAGATCTGAGTCAGAAGCCGTCGACTCGCGCCCTTACCTGGAGAAAAGCGGCGAGTCCGTCCGTTTCAACACCAACGACTACCACACCCTCTCGACAGAGGAACCTTCCCGAGTCCGAAAAGCTTTCCATACTACGCCTAGGACGCACGAGCCACGACTGGCTCAAGTCTGCATGGCAGGATCGGAACTACCCCCGGAAACAGAACACAGTGCGGCGGAAAGCGCCGAGATTGGCGTTTCGCGGGAAGCCTGGGATCGAGCCAAGGAAGCTATGCGAACTAGCAAACCACCCGCAGCTGAAGCGCCACACGAGGACATGATCGCCTACCACTATCATCTGGTGAGAGCGGCCGCAACCATCAAAGAAGCTCGGATAGATCTGGCCCGTCGAAAAAGAGCGGCGGATGAATCGAGTCAACGACGAGCTGAGCTGTCCCTAACACCCTCGGTCGGAACCCGACCTGCGAGGAGGGGATACGCGTCAACATCCAGGGACGTCGAGTCCTTAGGCGGAGCCAGCAGATCGATCGCACCTTCTCTGATGCGGGTCGATGAAGATGGAAACGTCTACCCGCAAACTCCTCCTGCCGCAGTCCTAGCCGCAGCAACCTACATGCAGATGAACCAACCGACGGAAAGCGATCCTCGAGCAGAACAGTACAAGCAGGTGCGCAAGGGACTAGGTTTGGCAGCCGCGAGGCTCGCCCCCTATGATCACCGAAAGGCCGCCGAACAGCTAGAAAAGGAGAAGGAAAAAGAAAAAGAGGCATCACGGAAGCATAGGAGCACTTAGCCTAGAAGAGACAAATCACCTCGCCGCGGTCGGGGAAAAGAAGCTCGGAGACGCGGCGATAGTCGAAGCAGCAGTGAAGGTAGCCCGAGAAATAAAAGCTCGCGGCGTCATAGCAGCCGCTCGCGGAATCGCAGCAAGGAGCCAAGGAAAGAAACTGATCGCGACCAGCCAGGATATAACGCGCAGTCAGATATTGCACAAAACAAGGTGGACAAGGCAAGAGCTGCAAGGAACCGCACGCGCTCCTCGTCCAGTTCCTCGGATGACGAGACCTGTGGCGCGCTGTGTTTCGCTCGCAGCATCCGCGAGGCACCCCTACCCAAGAGATTCAAGCTCAGCACGGAAGTCACAAAATACGATGGTTCACTCGAGCCTTCGACGTGGCTAAACGACTACCTCACGGCAGTAAAATGCCAACGTGGGAATAAAAACACGGCTATGCAGTATCTCAACCTGCACTTGGTCGGCGCGGCGCGCAGCTCGCTGGAAGCAAGGCCAAGATCTTGTTACGCATCATGGGATGACCTACACCACGATTTCTGCAAAAACTTCCAGTCTACCTACAAAAGGCCAGCAACCATTGAAGAACTACGAGCCTGCAAACAGAAGAGTGGAGAGTCCACCCGCGAGTATATTCGGCGATGGACCACGCTCAAGAACACCGCAGGAAACATCTCGGAAGAAGTAGCGGTTGAAGCCTTCGCAAAAGGCGCCCGACGAACTGCTTTCAGAGAAGAATTAGGCCGAGCAGCACCGAAAACTATCGGGGAGTTGATGATCATAGCCGACAAATGGGCTAATGGAGAAGACGCAGTGCGCAACGAGAGAGCGTCATCACCGGCGCCCAAAGAAGATCGCCATGGCCGAAGGAAAAGGAGGAAATACTACGATCACGAGGATCGAGAAGAGATGGTAGCAGCGGAATTCACGCGAAGTCGCGATACTGGACGCCGCGGAAATCGTGAGTGGAGACCAAAGGCTGAGGACAAAACTCCCGAGGAGGACCTCGATGCGTACTGCTCGCTACATCTATTCACAGATAAGCGCACGGGAAAAACTAAGGCAACACACCTTCTCAAGGACTGCCGAAAGTTTATCGAAATCAGTGAGGCCTTCTCGAAGAAAAGTAGATCAGCAGCCAATCAAAATTACCCGCCACTTCCGGGAGCAGGACACCAAGGATTCCAGCCGCCACAACCCCTACCTCCACCAGCAAATCCAAACATGGCGCTAGCCGCACTACCTGCACAAAATACCGGAGCCAACGCGTACCCGAACCCAGCAGGACAACTAGGAATGATCCAGAAGGTTTGCCCATCCCGTAGAGCTCAGAAGACAAACACAAGGCAGCTATGCATGGCTGTGCAGACCACGCCAACAAAGCCCGAATACCTGAAGATGGCGGACCAACCGATCACATTTTCAATGGAAGACCACCCACCACGAGTCTATCGACCAGGACACGCCGCCCTCGTAATCCAAGCTCAGATTGGTAACTACGAACTGGCCCGCGTATTTATGGATGGAGGCAGTGGCATCAACATTATCGACGCGGATACGCTCCGCCGGATGAACAGGAATCTGGACGGCCTTGCGGAATCAGAAACATCCTTCCACGGGATAGTTCCGGGAAAGGCGATCCGTCCACTCGGAACAATTAACCTAGAGGTTGTGTTGGGCAATCGACGAAACTACAGAAGAGAATTCCTCGACTTCGAAGTGGTTGACTGGCCCTCATAGTACCATGCCATTCTTGGTCGAAAAGCGTTCGCCAGATTCATGCCAGTACCGCACTACGCGTACCTGAAGCTTAAGCTACCCGGAGAATATGGTGTAATCACCATCGACGGAGATTTCCAGAAGTCCAACAAATGCGACATCGAGTTCAACAAAATTGCAAAATCCTTCGGGATGCAAGAAGAACAGCAGGAGCTGGCAAAGACCACGGATCACTCTGTGATGCCCCTCACAAAGAAAAACGCGCCGGAATTGGAGTTCAGCACAAACAGCGACACCCGAAAGCATCAGGTGCACCCGACAGATTCTGTGATGACAGCGATGGTCTCAACTACCCTCTCGCCAGCATAGGAAAGCGCGCTCGTCGAACTCCTCCGTGAGTATTGGGAAATTTTCGCTTGGCAGCCCTCAAATATGCCAGGAATACCCAGGGAGTTCGCCGAGCACTCACTCGAAGTCTTTAAAGACGCAAAACCCATGAAGCAGACCACTCGACGGTTTTCAGAACCCAAGCAGAAAGCGCTTGGAGAAGAAGTAAACAGATTGTTAGCAGCAAAATTCATCAGAGAGATCAAGATATCCACCTGGTTAGCAAACCCGGTGCTGGTTCCAAAGAAGAACACTGACATCCTTCGAGTATGCATTGACTACACGTCATTAAATAAGTACTGCCCCAAGGATAATTTTCCCCTCCCGCGAATCGACCAGATCGTGGATTCTACTGTGGGTTGTCAACGCCTCTCTTTCCTGGATGCCTACCCGGGGATATAATCAGATCTGGATGAAGCAGGAAGACGAGGAAAAGAAAACATTCATCACGCCACACGGTGTGTACTGCTACACGACAATGCCTTTCGGGCTCAAAAACGCAGGTGCGACATATCAGCGCTGCATGCAAAAATGCCTCGCCAAGCTCATTGGCAAGAACGTACAAGTGTACGTTGACGACATCGTCATCAAGACTCGAGTAGAGGATACACTCCTCGAGGACATTAGATAAACATTTGACGCTCTCAACGCATATAGGATCAAGCTCAATCCAACAAAATGCGTCTTTGGCGTCCCAGCAGGAAAACTACTTGGGTACCTGGTATCCGCCAGAGGCATCGAAGCCAACCCGGAGAAAATACAAGCAATCTTGACAATGAAGGAGCCAACCAATCTACGCGGAGTCCAGCAGCTCGCAGGGCGACTAGCCGCCTTAAGCAGGTTTATCGCGTGATTGGGCGAGCAAGCATTACCCTTCTACAAGCTGCTGAAGAAGACAGACAAGTTCGAGTGGACACCAGAAGCTAAGCAGGCATTCGCGGACCTGAAGCGATCATTGCAAAGCAAGCGCATCTTTGCAACACCGCAAGAGAGGGAGCCATTATACCTATACCTAGACGCAACAAACCAGGTCATCAACACAGCAATTGTAGTCGAACGACCTAAGGAGGGCAAGGCATACGGGGTCCAACGACCAATCTACTACATCAGTGAAGTGCTCTCGCCATGCAAGCAACGATACCCTCACTATCAGAAACTCGCTTATGGAGTTGTTCTCACGGCTCGAAAGCTCAAGCACTACTTCCAGGAACACACCATAACAGTGGTTAACGATGCGTCACTCGGTACAATCATGAACAACCCAATGGCATCTGGACGGATAGCAAAATGGAGCATCGAGGTGGGCGCTTGGGACATCATCTATGCAGGGCGCAATTCAGTGAAATCCCAGGTACTCGTGGAGTTCCTGAGCGAGTGGACAGAGCTACAAACGCCCGGCCCGCCAGAATATACGAGTAATTGGATCATGTACTTCGATGGGTCGAAGAGAAACGAAGGAGCAGGAGCTGGAATCGTACTAATATCACCTAGAGGGGATAAACTGCAGTACGTCCTCCGATTGGATTTTCCACCGGATGATCCAGCATCAAACAACGACGCAGAATATGAAGCTTTGTTGCATGGGATGAAGATGGCGGTTGCGTGTGGAGCCACCCGACTAATTATCTACGGCCACTCCAACCTCATCGTGCAACAGACAATGAAGGAATGCGACGCCATCGCTGAAAACATGGTCGCTTATCGTGACATGTACAACCTACTCGAAGGAAGTTTCAAGGGATGCGAGCTGAAGCATATTGCAAGATCCAGCAACGAAGAAGCAGACAGGCTGGCAAACATGGGTTCCACAAATACGCCCATACCGCCAGGGATATATTTTGAGCGGATGACTAGACGATCAGTCAAAATCAAGAAAACTGCAGACGTACCCACAGCATCGGAGACAAAGGTCAGCCAGCAAGTTGCTATTATCGAGTTCATTCATCACATTTCGCGACAAGTTTTTCTGGTCGAGCCAGTCTGGACGCAGAAATACCTCGACTACTTGTCCGCAAAACAGCTCCCAGCAGATCCACGAGAAGCTCGACAGATAGTCCGGCGAAGCAAATCCTTTCGGGTGATCAACAGAGAGCTATACAAGCAAAGCATCTCAGGAATATTGCAACGATGCATAGCACCCGAGGACGGCAAAGAATTATTGCAAGATATCCATCAAGGAGATTGTGGACATCATGCTAGCTGGAAAGCAATCATGGGGAAATCCTTCCGAGCAGAATTCTACTGGCTTACAGCCGCCAGAGACGCAAAGGAGCTGGTCGACAGGTGCAACGCCTGCCAGCGATTCGCACCAAAACCACACGCACCCGCTACGGAATTACATATGATACCCATCGCCTGGCCCTTTGCACAATGGGGGCTAGACATGGTAGGACCACTACGCAAGTCCACACCAGGTGGATACACACACTTGCTGGTCGCAGTTGACAAATTTACCAAATGGATTGAAGCCATGCCGGTAACATCGGCTAGCGCCCAATGCGCCGTCAAATTCCTCGACTCCATCGTATGCAGGTTTGCAGTACCACACGACATCATTACAGACAATGGTACTAACTTCACGGCAAAAGAAACACAGCAGTTCTGTGAAGAAAAGGGCATCAACTTCAAATTTGCCTCAGTTGCCCATCCGCAAACCAACGGCCAAGTCGAAAGATCCAACGGATTAGTTTCGGCTGGCATCAAGAAGCGTCTACTCGATCGTCTACACCCAGCAGCAGGACATTGGGCAGAAGAGCTCCCCTCCGTGCTATGGAGCCTCCGCATAACTCCAAACCGATCCACAAACTACACACCATTTTTCATGGTCTACGGGGCCGAAGCAGTCCTTCCCGAGGACGTTAGGTTCAGCGCCCCAAGGGTTGTTGCTTATAGCGAAGAAACCTCCAACAGGGCACTCGCGGATGACATGGACGCACTCGACGAAATACGCGATATTGCACTCGCAAGATCAGCAGTATACCAACAGTCATTGCGCAACTATCACAGTCGCCGCATACGCCACAGGGCCTTCGCAGTAGGATATCTGGTGCTACGGCTCAAGCAGAAGGAAGGACACAAGCTCGAGCCACATGGGAAGGACCCTTCATCATACACGAAGTTATCCCAGGTGGCGCCTATCGACTGAAGAACCCGGCGACTGGAGGCGTCTATTCCAATCCTTGGAATGTCGCACAACTCCGCAAATTCTATCCTTAGATTTATTTTACTTCGCAATAGTAAGGCTATACTAGCCATCTTGTAGCTCGAAAGAAAAACACATGATTTCTCAGTCATTGCAATAAAATATATGGTTTCTCAACCATAGATACTCGAAGATTCTTCATCCTTACGTGCTAAAAAGTAACAGCACAACGGGATACATACATCCTACATTTACACATGGCGATGAGCATTTTCAGCCGCCAAAACCCGATCAACCTCATCTGAGGTCAATCAAATGATTTCCTCTGCTGCAGGTCGAACAGCCCTATAATGAGGAGACATATTGACGACTGGACCATCAGGAAGTCTAGCTATGGAGTTGAAATTCACCTCAGGATGCCACAACCGGACGAAAGAGAGAGCCACCACCGAGCCGCAAGTCATCTGATTGCGAACACACTCGCGAATCTCTCCTTCTCGACCAAACACCCTGAGAAGATGGCTCCAATCTTCAGGACCCCTTTGCAGTGGATAGAAAGCGGCGTTCATTGCAATCAAAACCTCGTGAAAGGAACTCACGAGTATCTTCGCCTGGATGACTCGGAACTTCAAGGTGGCAAGCACAAAACCTCGACTACGATCGGATCAAAAATTATTCGCATGAGGCCTCGAGCTGCCAGCTTCTTGAAAGATGTGGTTCTCCACCCACTGTTTCTCATTCCTGTCATCCGGCCGAAGAACTGAAAAACAAAGATACATGATCAAAAAAGAGCACACGATAAGAAAGACTTGGGGGCTGAACTA
This sequence comes from Alopecurus myosuroides, assembly GCA_028641055.1. Lineage (NCBI taxonomy): Eukaryota > Viridiplantae > Streptophyta > Magnoliopsida > Poales > Poaceae > Alopecurus > Alopecurus myosuroides. Next base: position 111,262,298 of record CM054059.1, on the reverse strand, counting down.
CTTACAGAGCAAATCATTGGCAACAGACGCCAATTCATCCATTACAAACTGCTCCCGTTCAGTCGCCAGCTTTTGTTTGGACTTAGCCACATCGGCTACCCCACGCAACGCTTTTAGCTTGCGTTCACCATCAGCTACACGATCACGGAGACCAGCCAAGGTCCCAACAGCGGCAACAAGAGGATTTGCTGAAGTAGCAAGTCCACCTGAAGGCTCCGCAGTGTCGAGACATCGTAGTAGTTTTCATAGACTGGGGTGCCATGAGACTACGGTAGAGACGTGGGGTAACGGGATAGCGTAGTAACACAGAACACGGGATATTACCCAGGTTCGGTACGTCGCGACAGTACGGCGTACCTACTCCTGCACTTCTCACTAATCGGGACTAAAGCCCGTATAACAGGGTTACAATGTGAGGGAATAGATCTAGCTACTCGACGAGGATGAACTTCCCGGCGAGTTGCGTAAAGCTTGAGCCTGAACCTAGAACCTTGGAACTAAAAGAACTTATGTAATCTATCTCCCGTCCGGCTTTATATAATAGCCGGATTAGGGCTTACAGAACAAGAAACCTAGAAGACTACGTTTAACTTGTAACTTGGAAAGTAAGGAATCCGTCTTCTCCTCCAAGCCAGATCACGTGGGCCGTGATCCGGGTTCTTCTAGAATCCGGCTTCTGCGCGTCGGACTACTGGGCCGCCCAATGGACCTAAGCCCATTACCATGTAGGCCACCCTGGTAGTCCGGCTCTTTTGTCTACCATCTTCTATACCCCTATTCAGTATATATCCGACAGTAGCCCCCAGGAAGGATCAAAACTCTGAAACTCCGCCTTTCGTCAAATACATTTTGTCCGGGAAAACTTGATTCAGCAGTCTTGATTCTTTCTTCTTTCCTTTTGAAGGAGATGGTAACATAAAACTCGGAACTATGAAAATCCGGCTTTTCTTCTCGCGATCCTTCGCGGAAAAGGAACTTATGACATCAGCGCCTTAATCATGCTGACGCAAGCGCCGCTTGGTTTCACGCGGGAAACCCTGCAACGTATCTCTGACAGATTCTCACGAGAAACGAGGAGATAGCCATCATTCCTCTGTCGTTCCGTTTCCCGGATTTTCCGGCGAGCGACACGCGTCGAACATCCAACGGTCAAAAGAGCCGTTGGCGCGTATCTAGAGGTTTTCAGGCTATAAATAGCCGTCCTCGTCGTCATCGGAAATCTTTCCTCACTCCATCACTGCCCACGCCATTGACGCAACCGTGAGCTCCAGAGCAAGACCCTGCCCCGACGAACTTTTCGCACGCCGGAGCGCTCATTCGCCACCAAAGAAGATGGCCTCTCCGTCGTCCTCACCGGCTCGCGCCTCCATCGACGAGCTTTTGGGCGACCTAGATCCACAACTAGGGTCGCCCAAGCATGCCGGCGGCGAGCCGGAAAAGGCCACTGCATCCGCGGCGGGCGGAGGAAACGCTTCCGCCGCCGCGGACGTAGCGGGCCCAAGCGCCACGACAACTCCGCCGTTTGCACCTGAAACGGCGGAGGAAAAAATCGAGCTCCTCGGCGACAAACTCGCCGCCGCGAAGGCCGCCGCCGCCGCCGCCGCTGGAGCAGACGAGGAAGAGGAAACTGCAGGCAACTGGAATGCCTGCAGTATTCCCCCGGCTCTCCTTCCAAACTTGGAGAAGGAGGGTTTGGTGCTCAAAAAGAAATGGCGGCTCCCGGAAGAGGAGACCGAACCCATGCCACGAGAGGGCGAAAGGGTACTTCTTACCTCCCACCTTCTACGAGGTATGGGGCTCCCACCTTCCTCTTTCTTCCTCCAGGTTCTGTCACATTACAGCATCCAACCTCACAACCTTCCTCCTAATTCCATTCTGTACATGGCCGGCTTCCAGGCCTTGTTCGAAGGTTACCTAGGAATAGAGCCTAGGTTAGATTTTTGGCTGTATTGCTTTGGGGTCAAGCGTAACTCTTCGGAGGGCGCACTCCCAAATTGCGGGACCATTTCCTTTACTCTTCGGAGATTCCGAGAGGATTGGTTCCCCAAAATCAAAACTTCAGAATCCGTCAAATTTTGGACGGGTTCTTTTTTCTATCATCCCGACGTGTCTTTTCCTAAAAAGGCCGTCGGGGTTCCACCTTTTGTGAACTCCGCCGCCGTTCCCCAGGATAACTGGGTAACAGAGGCCGTCCAAGTTCTGCCTCCAGATCTGCTAAGGATCAAGAGGCGCATCGCCAAGCTCACTTCCTCCAAACCTCCTTTGACCGGTATGGACACGGTCTTTTGCTGGCTGGATAGGCGGATTCAGCCATTAGCAAACCACGGAGGCCGTCTCCTGTGTGAATACACGGGAGCCAAGGATCCAATGCGGACAACCGACAAGGATTGGCCCGCAAAGGAACTTAGGCGGCGCATCAATCAGTTGGTCGCATCGCGCGATCAATACACGGAGAGTCGGCCAATGTACACGGCCGACAACCCAGCTCCTAAGGTAAATTTTCCGTCATTTGGGTATAACCTCACTTCCTGGATAATCTACCTTTTGACTCTGATTGGTTTTTCCGACAGCTTGTGGATCTTCCAGACTCGGAGTTAGCCTCCGAGGCCGAGCTGGATGCGCTGCGCACCGCCGCTACGGGTGGGCGCAAGCGCAAGAAGATAATTTCTTCGGATGAGATTATCGACCTTGACGGAATCCCCGTCGCCACTTCCAGGTTATTTTCTTCTGGGTTTCTCTTTTATGGGATCTTTTTCGTCCAGCTTCGGTGTTTTAACCTTTTCCGGGTTTTTGGTTTTTAGCCTACCCCCCTCCAACCTGAAGCCGAGAAAGCTGAAGAAACTCAGGGTTCCTTCCAGCCGAGGCAGCCAACCATCTCCCGCCGTCGCCCCGGACACGCCGCAGACAATGGCGGAAGATCCTACTGCAGCCCCCACCACCAAGCCCCCAGAGCCCAGCCAGCCCGTTGTATCCGAGTCGGATACGAGGGAAAGGGCGGCCCCAGAGGTGGGGAAATCTTCTCGGACTTTCGACGAGGAAATCCCCACCTTTGACAAGGATTTTAAGGCTATCAATGACGGCTTGGACGCAGCCGGAAATCACTTCGCGGAATACGCGAAAGAATTCCAAGAAAACTTAGCAGGTTTGCAGCGCATGAGCCAGGTATGTAACTCTAGCCCCCAAGCATTAAACAAAATGCATGCTTTTTTGCTTTGATGTTTTTTGTTAACCATACTTTTCCTTGCTGTGTTTCAGCAAACCTCCGAGGCCATAAACCTGGAAGTTTTCAGGAAGCTCACCATCAAGAATAAAGAAGTTCGAAGTCTTCTTTCTATTCTTGAGGAGAAGGAGGCGGAGCTGGAATCATCTCAGCTCGCTTTGACGGAAACGAAAGGTAAGCTTTTTCGTTTTGAAATTTCCGATTTAAGACTTTGTCTAAGTTTTTTCCCGAGGAAATTGATCAACTCGGATTTTCCCTTGCTTTTCAGCTGCCTTAGCTGAGGCTAAGCAAGCAGCGGAAGATTCTGGCAACGCCGAAATTCTCCGCAATGAGAACATTGAGCTTCACAAGAATCTTGTGAAAGCTCAACAAGACCTGGAAGCCAGCAACCTGGCTCTTGGAATGGCTAATTCCAAGGCTTCCGAACAGGCGGAGAAAGACAAATCCACCATTCAGGATTTGACCGAAGCTCTGAACCTTCGCCTGGAGGAAGTTTACGAGATCGACAAGCTCATCGGTAAATCTCTTACCCTTTTCCTCATCTTTCCATGTCTTGCTTTCTCCGTTTGTCTGCTTAACCCTTTTGTATGTTTTATTGGATCAAACAGGAGACACCCCAGATGGCACTCGGGCTGCAGGCATCCGAGCTTTCGGGGAGACATGGAATTTGATGAAGGCTGCTGCAACGCAGCTAGTAGACAAGTTTCTTCCCGATAAATCTGGGGAATGCTCGGAGGTTGAAAAACTTCCGGGTATCATCATGGAGGTGGCGGAGTCCAAGGAGTCTCTTCTCCGCTCCGCTGCACGGGGTGGTGCGCGCATGGCCTTAGGCCTTATGCGCATGCACTACCCTAGTGCCAAATCCTGGCGTGTGGCCACCGGTGTCCCTCAGGGATACACGGATGCGCAACGATCCACCATCTTTGGTGAAGTTAAGGGCCACGCCACCCAGATTGCCGCCATGGTAAATGTCGCCGTCAACTATCCAGAAGAGGAAGCTCCTCCAATCCCCGACGAAGAAAGCAGCGAGGAGGAGTCGGATTCTTGAAAGGTTACCTGGAACCTGGATAGAAAAAGTAGACAATAGGAGCATTACTGTTCTTTTATTTGTAATCCAAAATGTAATGCTTCTTTTATATTAATGAGAATTCCGCCTTTTGCAGTTTAAACTATGAAATTACTTTGCAAGTTGTTTGGATTTTACCATTCCTTTATCTTCTAAGTTCTCTGGTGTATATGCTTTAACTGTCCTTAGTGTTTGAAATGGCTCAAATAGCATTATGAATCGTTATGCCGAGTAACTGGGGACGAACCAAGCAGTTTTGAAACTCGAAAACATGAATCATGCTAAAGGCATTTTTACTAACTAGTTCCAGTAACCCAGCATACGCACGATCAGATAAGACTTAGAGAAACAAGGAAAGTTTTAAGTGAAACTTGGGCACGCAGGCAATTCAAGTTTCCTTTAGCCGTTAAAAGGCTGAAAAATCATTCAGTTATGTAACGCCGAGTACGCAAGCACAATTCGGGTTAACGTTGAGAAATTTGTAAGATCATTGGGAAATAGATGAGGCGGAAACACTTTGCACTTTATAAGAAACATGGATGACAGTATTCCGACAACTTTATTTCATGATCTCAAAAGATGTTTACATAGATTTGAACTAAGTACAGAAGGGGACATAACTTGCTAGGTGTTCCCAGGCTTCCGCAATCCACTTGACCTTGTCGGACTTCTCCAGCAGTTTGTGAAATGGTAAGGTTTTAGCCCCCAGCCAACTAAGAAATCTTTTTATGGCTGTGGCGGAACCCGGCAATTCTGGGACATCTTTTTCACACGTAAGTTCTGAGATGTTCGAGATTGCCTTAATCTTTTCTGGGTTAACTTCTATTCCTCTATGAGAAACGATGAAACCCAGAAGTTCACTTGAGGGAACCCCGAATACGCACTTAGATGGATTCAACTTCATCTTGTAAGTGCGCAAGTTTTCGAAGGTTTCTCGCAAATCCTCAAGGAGTGTATCTTTTTCCTTGGTTACGACAGCAATATCGTCCACGTAAACATGGACATTTTTTCCAATCTGACTATGCAAACAACGTTGCATGCAACGCTGGTAGGTTGCACCTGCGTTCTTCAGGCCAAAAGGCATGGTTACGTAGTAATACGTCCCGTACGGGGTTATAAAAGAAGTCTTGATTTGATCTTCCTTTTTCATGCGTATTTGGTGGTACCCGGAGTATGCATCCAAAAAGCATAAAAGCTCAGAGCCTGCAGTGGCGTCTATTATTTGATCGATTCGCGGCAGTGCGAACCTATCTTTCGGACATAACTTGTTCAATCCTGTGTAATCTATACACATTCTGAGGGCAGTTGTGTCTTTCTTCGGTAATAATACCGGATTTGCGGACCAGTCAGTATGTATTACCTCCTTGATGAAATCCGCTGCTAAAAGCCGGATAATTTCCTTGCCAATAGCCTTCCGTCTTCTTCCGTCAAATCGACGGAGACCTTGTTTGACGGGTTTTGATCCGGGAATAACCTTGAGTTGGTGCTCAGCAAGTTCCCTGGGTACGCCTGGCATGTCAGCTGGACACCAGGCAAAAATATCCCAGTTCTCACGGAGGAACTTGATGAGCTCGCCTTCCTATTTGTCGGTCATCCCAGTCCCTACAACGACAAATTTTGTCGGATCTTTGGGATCTAGGATTACCTGTCTTGTATTCTCGGACGCCTTGAAGCTATCTGTTGGCTTCCGAGTTTCTTTTCCTGCCGGCATTTCTTTCGGCGATACCTCCTTGGCTAACTCCTTCAGTTCTTCCTGAGCTATAACTCTTTGAGCGCAAAGGGCGTTTTGCTTCTCCAACTCGTTTGCCAGCTTGAAATCACCGGCAATGGTGATTACTCCTCCTTTGGGTCTTGGCATCTTCAGCTTGTTGTAGATATAGCAAGATCTTGCCATAAATTTGGCGAAAGCCGGACGTCCGAGTATTGCGTGATACACGCTCTCGAACGGCACAACTTCGAAGGATACTTTTTCCTGCCGGAAGTGATCTTTATCTCCGAAGGTGACATCTAGGGAAATTTCTCCTAGGGATCGTGCTTGCCTGCCAGGAACAATGCCATGGAAGCGTATATTGCTGTAGTTGAGCTGGGACTCGGATATCTTCAAGTGCTTCAGTGTATCCAGGTACATTATATTGATGCTGGATCCTCCGTCCATCGGCACTCTTCTTAGCCTAGTGTTTTGAACAATAGGGCTTACAACAAGAGCTTGTGTGCCGGGTTCAGGGATATTTCCGGGATGATCTGACTGATCCCAGATTATCGGTGTGTTAGAGTACTTCAAGAATTTTGGGGTCGCAGGAACAACCGCGTTTATTTCTCGAAGTGTTCTTTTGGCCACCTTTGCTGACGGGGTTGCTAAGAAAGTTAACATTGCTTCTCCGTCAACTCTCGGAAATTTAGGTTCGCCTTTTCGTTGCTGTTCCTGGATTTTGTCATCAGTGTCCGATTCACTGTCTTCTTTTTCAGCTTCTGGCTTTTGTTTGGCAGGTTTCCTCTTGGAACCCTTCCCTTTATTTCCGGATCCTGCATTGCCTTTCATATGCTTGTTTAGCCGGCATTGCGCGTTTGTGTGGGTTGGTTTCCCAAACTGAGAGTGGTGGACGCAGGGTTCCGACTTAATTCTCTCCCATTCTTCGGGAGTGTAATTGATTGGATCCGGACTGTGGCCTTTCCACTTGTTCCCCTTTTCTCCTCCAAAGGCTATGTTAACCTCCTTGGGTTTTGTTGTTGACTCCGGAGTTCCTTTTTTATCAGAACGAGGTGTTTTCTTGGCCAGTATCAGTGACTCAATATTGCCTCCTCTTGCTCTGATATCGTCTTCGGCTGCAGCGTGCTCATTAGCGGTTGTAAGCATAGATCCGAGATCTTTGTGCTTTTTAGAACCAACCATGAACGGTACAAGTCCGGGTTTTAGGCCATTGACGAAAGCATGCATTGCTTGTACGTCAGTTACTCCAGAGCAACTATTCTTCATTGCAGTCCATCTGGAGATGAAATCCACGTATGGTTCGTCTTCAAATTGGGTGCAACGGTTCAGCTGGTTGATGCTATTTGGGCGTTTGTATGTTCCCCGAAAATGCTGAGTAAATACTCTCGCCATATCATCCCAACTGTCGACAGTTCTTGATGGTAAACCATTGATCCAATCTCTGGCTCCGTCTAGCAACATTAGGGGAAGAAACTTGACAGCTTCCAGGTCTGTCCCGTTGTTTATTTGGACGGCTGTGTAATAGTCTGAAAGCCAGGTATCCGGGTTTGTACTGCCGGTATATTTTTGGTAGGTTGGACCAACTTTGGCAAAGCCAGAATGCAGGGTTATCCTTCGGATCCTGTCAGTAAAACACTTAGGACCAAAGTATAGATCATCCTTTTCTGCTCTGTCAATATGTGCAGAATATCTCCCGGCTGAATGGACAGAAGGGGATCTGCTCCTTTCTTTTCCATTGTTGCGCGGACACGTTTTTCCGAGGTTATCTCTATCTCTTCCGTTGTCACGCCCTCTGGGATTAGGTGGAGTCCTGCTCCTGTACCTTTCCTTATCTTTAGGCGGTGTCCGAGATCTTTCACGTCTGTGAGGTGTATCGTATCTTCCAGCTTTTTCAGCTGGGTTTCTCGGAGGTGGCATTATTTTGCCGTCATTCCGGTTTTTGTCTTCCCGATCGTGTGGTTTATATCCATCTTTCGGGAGATGAGGTCCGGTTCTAGACGCTGCGTCCCGGTTGTCGGGGTTTTTCTTGTCTTTTCTCGGATCCTCTTTTTTATCCGAATCTCCGGGTTCTTCCGGTCCAGGTGCTCCAGCAGCGCAAGTAACCGTTTTGCAGAGGGCGGAATTATCATGCAGCCTCCCTGATCGCTCTTGGCCTCGCTGTTGCTGCTGTAATGCTTTTCCTAGGAAATCATACACCCCTTGGAGTTTTTCCCCGTTGGAGTACAGATCATTGTTCAGGATGGCGAACGCTGCTTCCGCGTTTTCAGCTGCGGTTTTGTATATTGGTTCGCCCTTGGCATCTTTGCCGTTTAACTGCTTTTGCCAAGATGGGTTATAGAACCTTTCTTTTGGCGGCAGTTCTTCCGGTTTTGCAATTCCGGGTAACCTAGTAGGTTTTAAGGCAGATCTATGCTTTCTCTCGTACTCCTCTATTTCTTCCTTCATGATTTTGATGTCATTATGGGTTTGTTGGAGATGTTGCCGAGATCTAAGCAGATGTTGCTGTTGCCGTTGGAAAGCTTGTCTCCTGGCTTCCAGCATCTCAGGGGGTTCATTGGGTCCCACTGGAGTTTGTAAGAGTTCTTGCTCTTCCAGTTCTGTCATTGGCGGAGCAGTGATTTCCTTAGATTTCTTTTCCGTAGGCTTTGTGCCACTAATACCTCCGACTTCCAGGTTTTCATCAGCGAGATCAGCTGACTTTTTCTTCCGGAGTTTGTACTGGAGTTTTTTAGAAGCACGGTGCTTTTTCTTGGAAGACGGAGGTTTTTTGACAGGTTCATCCTCTGTCATCTCCTTGACATTAGGGAATATCGGAGAAGTTTCTCCGTCTTCCCTCTCTTCCACTGGCGGAGGGGTTTTAGGGCTTTCCTGGCTGTCGGCACCCGTTGTATCGGCTGGTTTTGCCATTAGCACTTCATGGAATCCCTCTTGAAAGGACTTAACTTTTCTTACGAAGGCATCATCGTCTTCGTCTTCGGAGTCGAAGTTATCCGATCCGGTTTCCGACTCCAATCTCGCCTCTATGGCGGCAAGTACGGACTCTGTTTCCGAGTTCATCGTCTGGTTGACGGATGTCGGATCTTCCGTCTCTGTGACGGGTGTTGGTTCTTCCGTCTCTGTGACGGGTGTATTGTTGTCTGCCTCTTGCACGGGATTTCCGTCATCCGTGTTTTCAGCGATCTCGGATTGCACCATGCCGATAAAGTGCGTATCACTGTTTTGTCGGCGATCTGAGCAAAATCCGGCATCATAGTCGTCTTCGACTGGGTATAGGGCGGGTGGGAAATAATTGCTTTCACCGCAAAACCCCATTGCTTCCGCGGTTAATCCGATAAAGATGTTAGCAGATCCAATCGGTAAAACGCAGGCACTTACCAGGTGGTTTTGCTCCGGTATGTAGGATCCGTTGTCGAGGAAGCGCCCGACGTCGTCGTCGAATTCCAGGCTTCCGACAGTGATCGATCTTCCAATTCCGCCGAGTATCCCAGATCGGAATTTCACGCCTGACGTCGTTTGCCCCACGGTGGGCGCCAACTGTCGAGACATCGTAGTAGTTTTCATAGACTGGGGTGCCATGAGACTACGGTAGAGACGTGGGGTAACGGGATAGCGTAGTAACACAGAACACGGGATTTTACCCAGGTTCGGTACGTCGCGACAGTACGGCGTACCTACTCCTGCACTTCTCACTAATTGGGACTAAAGCCCGTATAACAGGGTTACAATGTGAGGGAATAGATCTAGCTACTCGACGAGGATGAACTTCCCGGCGAGTTGCGTAAAGCTTGAGCCTGAACCTAGAACCTTGGAACTAAAAGAACTTATGTAATCTATCTCCCGTCCGGCTTTATATAATAGCCGGATTAGGGCTTACAGAACAAGAAACCTAGAAGACTACGTTTAACTTGTAACTTGGAAAGTAAGGAATCCGTCTTCTCCTCCAAGCCAGATCACGTGGGCCGTGATCCGGGTTCTTCTAGAATCCGGCTTCTGCGCGTCGGACTACTGGGCCGCCCAATGGACCTAAGCCCATTACCATGTAGGCCACCCTGGTAGTCCGGCTCTTTTGTCTACCATCTTCTATACCCCTATTCAGTATATATCCGACACGCAGCCACCCCGGATACCTGAAAAATACAAAGAAGTTAAAGGAATAAGATGCCCTATTCGAGATATATTAACCACCTATTCGACAGGTGCTCGGGGGATACTCCCATCGGGAGTAAACACACAATTGCGGGAAGCATTTCAGCAGAACATCTCGATTAAAATATTGAAAATACGGGAGCACATCCCAAGGTTCATTACAATCGAAACAGCGAAGTACAAACGAAATAAACTAAGGAGCTACAGTTGTGCTACCGCTCGCGGCGGTGGTCCCTCCCCAAGCACGGGCAAACAACTCGGATAACTTCCGAGCAAGGACTCCGGCTGCATCGCCAAAACGACGAAGCCCTACCTTTTTTCCCGTAGCAGGATCGACGGGAAGATCCGAGTAGGCCTCCTCCAAGCCAGTAACTCCGTGCGCCAGTGAAAACTGGATGGCGGTCTTCGCCCCAGATTCTGACTGAGCAACCGCGTAAGCTTCAAGGAGATTTCTCTCCGAGAAAATCTTCAGCAGATCGCCCAGCGCGGGTGGAGACACGGCGTTGACGAGAAGGCGGCCGTGCAGTTGCGTCAACACCCGAATGGCATCGCCAATCAAAGTGCAGACCCCTTCGGCGTGCCTCCTGAGCTGGGCGCAAGAATCCATCCGGGCATCCACCCGATGGACCCCAGGAAGCTCCAGTGGGACACCAAGAAGACCTACAAAGGAAAAGTGTTAAGATCCAAAGGACTCAAGACGACAGAAGACAAATCATAGGACAAAGGTAACCTACCCGCAAAGCGCTCGGCAGGGGGGCGAAGGAAGTCGACAAGGTCGGTATCCGCCTTGGTGCCAGCTTCCTCCAACTTCTTCAGAGCCTCCTGAGCAGCCGCAAGCTTTCCTTCAAGGTCAGCCGACGACATGCGGGAGGACTCGAGATCCCGTCGAACAGCCGCCAACTCAGCCTCTTGAGCGGTTGCCCGAGTGGAGGCATTCGCCTTCTCGGTCTTCATAAACTCAATTTGAGCTAAATAGCAGTAATTGTTAGAATCGAAGCATTGGTGGAAAAATAAAGACAAAAGAAGATGGTGAACTTACTTCGAAGAAGCTCGTTCTTCGAGGCGAGTCGGTCACGGTCCGATCGAAGGATCCCGCATTCCGACTCAGCGAGAACAACACGGCGACCAATCACCGCAAGGGAGTCGATAAGCGACTGCAAGGAACATGAAGATAGAAGAATCAGAAAAGTGAAATTTGAGCCTATACTCGATTGTAAACATTCGAGTATAGCCTCGGGGGCTACTCCCATCGGGAGCACTGCCGTGCACCCGATAAAAAGAAGAAGAAGGAAAAGACTATCTCTGAGCCTGTAGCCGATCGCATGAGATCGACTACAGCCTCCGGGGCTACTCCCATCGGGAGCACTGACGTGCACCCGATAACAAATCCAAGGACGATAAAGCATTAAAAAGCATGTAGCGGAGTTTACCTGGCCTTGAGCGAGGGAGAGGGGATCCGTCGAGCTGCCCGACACCTCCTTCGGAGCCGAAGCCCCAGCAGCAAAACTAGGAATTCTGTATTCCGTAGTCGCCGCGTTGGGGGCTACACTCGGTGAATTTTGGACGGTGTCGGCGGTAGGAGTCTCACCCGCAGCTCCCGCTTTGTTCCTCCTTTCGGGAGGAAGGGAAGAGGCGTACCTGCGAGGGCTGATAGCTTGCAGGCTGCAATGAAGACAATGCATCAACAAGATGCGAAAGGAAATGTTCGACTAAGAGCGAGAAGAGAAACTTACTCGTCATCATCCTCCTCCTCGTCCAGCATATCCGCATTCCAGGCGGTTTGGATTGCTGGGAATGAAGGGGAAGGGGCGAGCGAGTGCAGCGGAGTTACGATGAGGGGCCCCTTCCCGGGCGATTCCTCCAAGGAATTGTCCTTGGAAGTAGGCTCGTCACCCTCTACCCGACGGCGTTTTCGCCGGAGGAGACCGTCACCCAAATCCTCCACGCTATCCGAGGAATCACTCTCGGAGCTCGAGGAGGCGTCAGCAACACTGGTGTCGGCTGGGCCTTCCAAGTTGCTTGCCAGCAAGTCCGAGGCATCCTCCCCGGATATTGGCGGGTAGCAGGTAGTCACGGCTAAGCTCTATTGAAAAAGACAGAAGAAAAACGAGAGAAAATTTCAGTCGACACGATCTCAGAACGAGGAAAAGAAATTAAGACAGGGAAATTCAAAACTTACTTCAGCTGGCAGCGGCTTCGATGCCTCAAAAGCGCTTACCGGGCAGTCGGGGAAGGTATCACCTTCCTTCAAACTGGTGACAGCCGCGATCTTCTTCTCGAATTCAGCACTCGAGAGTTCTACACGGCTCACGCGAATAGGATCCCCAGCGCCCTGGTACTCCCACATCGCGGATGGCCTATCTTGCAGGGGCTGAACCCTGCACTTGAGGAAGACACTCGCCAAGTGCAGGCCGTTCAGCGCAGTTCCTGCGGCTTGATCACGAAGAGCAGCCACCTTGGCGAGTAGGGGATCGACGACTCGGTTTCTTCAGCCGAAAGTTTGTGCGCCCAAGACTTCCGTTTCTTCAAAACAGCGAACGGATGGAATTCGTCGACTCCACCCGCGCTGTTGTCGGTTACATAAAACCATTTCTTCCTCCATCCCTGGGCGGAGTCGATGAAGTGCATGGTGAAGTAGTCGTTCTCGGACTTCGCCTGGATCCCGAAGCCGCCGGTGCGCAACGGTTCCCCAAGCTCCGTCTCCACCCGTGATCTCTCGCGGAAGACACGCACCTTGAAGAGGGGCTTCCAGAGACCCCAGTGGGGGCGAATGCCCAGAAAACACTCGCAAAGAACAATGAAGCACGAGATGTGCTGCATTGCGTTTGGAGGCAGATCATGGAGCTGTATGCCGTAGACATACATCAGAGCCATGAGGAAAGGATGGAGAGGGAGAGAAAGACCGCGCGACACGTGATCCGCGAAGATCACGCGTTCATTCGCGCGGGGATTGGGTACCTCCTCTTTCTTGCCGAGGCATACCCGTTTCTCCGCTTCCGGAGGCAGCAGTCCATCTCGCTACATTCCCTTGATACTCTTGGCCGTGGTGTTGGGCGAACGCCAATCACCTGAGCGCGGCGCGGATGGCGGAGAAGCGTCCCCTGAGGCCCTCGACGACGAGGCGACAACACGTTTCTTGCCGCCCGCCATTGCTGCTAGCACGAGCTTGGAGAGCGAGGGAAGGTGGAGCGCGAGGAGGAAGATGAGCAAAGAAGATGAAGGCTGGGAAGTTTTCACCGTTCCACCAAGTCCTGTATTTATACACAGGACCGCTCAATCCTGGCCACTCAATACGCCACGTGGCGTCCATCGCGGCCTCCGCGTGCGAAGGCGAAACGAGAGGGCGGCGGATGCTGTTTCGTGCCACGATCCTAACGGAGGATCGTGGGCATTTACTGCGCAGTTCGCGTAAAAACCGGGAACGAGGTCTCGTTTCCGGTCAAAAAGCTGACAAAGTGGGCCAGCCCTTCTGCTCTCACTCCGTCACGTCCCATCGGGAGGATAAAAGTGCGCCATGACGTCATAGCGTGCATCATCAAGCTGAAGAATCTTTCGGATGGAAAACCCAAACACGAAAATAACTTCGTATGGACAAATTCCTCCGAATAGAAAATTCAAACACGAAAATAACTTCGTATGGACAAATTATGACGTGAAATCTCTTTCACAGGAAAAATACCCTACACGCGAAAAACTCTTTCGTATGGGCACAATACCCTGAAAACATGAAAACTCTTTCATATGGGCATAAAAACTCCTAAACACGAAAACTCTTTCGTATGAAGAAGGAACTACAAACCAAAAACTACACGAGTAGGCAGATCCTGTCGCTCATCCACACGATGTTTGCACATCATAAACCTGGATAGTACAGCCGACTAGGTACATCCGGATGCCATATTCTTTCGAATATGAAGGTAAGACCCAAAAGATCTCTATTAAGGGCCTGGAATCGCACTCAAGCTGCGTCCTCCGGTATAATTCCGTGTCAACAACATGAAGAAAAATCCTAGCGGACGCGCCAGGTACCCCTATAGGTTAAGTTCGACTCGGTAAGACCACTACGGCCCAGTCGCAACAATCACCTCATCGGGTTCGAGTCGGAGGTCTCGAATCTGTGTAGGCCAGAATTGTTTTTGCCCTAGTCGCAATTATTGGCCCCGATCTCTCGGGAGAGCCAAGCTACTGCGCCGTATCCTTATGCGAAAGCAGCCATAAAAACAGGCACTTTCATTACTCGATACTCGAGTACAAAAGCTCATCACACAGGGCACACACCCTCTAAAACAGGAAACAACCATACTGGTTATCCGAAGGAAAGTTGAACAATCTGACCGTCTACTCGACTGGAAAAATCCCAATCGAGCAAACGCTCGGGGGCTACTGACGAAGGGATGGTTCTTAGACCCTGCGGATAAGGACACCCCGTCTCAGGCCCAACGTTAAGGCCCACGAAGGGAAGCCCTTGGAGTGTTCCAGAAGGCCTACGTGAAGCCCACTCGCAATACCTTGCAGGCTAAGTTAGGAAACTTGTAACCGACATAGGGTTAGAGTTCGAGTCCTCCCCGGGTAGGGTTTGAGACCTGGCCACCTATATAAGGCCAGGAGAACCACCGGAAGAGAACCAAGCAATACCGCACCACCAACGCCTTAAGCTCGAGATTGTACTCTCGACTTGAGCGATCACCTTTGTAACCGATCTATTCAATAACACAGATCGACAGAAGCAGGAGTAAGGGTTTTACCTCTACGAGGGCCCCAAACCTGGGTAAATTGTGCCCCCTGTCTAGCCGACGATTGCCACCAGCGCTCATGGGTTCTCCTATTCGAAACCCTACAGGTTCACCTGAGGGATTTGCCGAGCAACGGATTCGACAGTTCTTGACGATAATGTCTATCTTCCTCTTCACTATAAGTTTAATTCCTTGTTGTTATGCTGATATATTTTTTTAGTGTCGATCATCACGTCACGTCTTGCCCAATGGAAATGCATAAAAAAAGAGGGTCAATTTTCTTAAATGGGCAATTTATACAATTTTTCTCCAGATGAGGTACATAGTTAGTGTCACGAATGCACAACTAGAGGGTAAAAACTGGAATCAACTCTATATTATTAAATCTCGTATGGGGGGGTCGGGGAGATGTCACTCTGATGTATGGCTGGCACCAAAATTCTATCCAACATTACTTATGCTCTAAATCTGAATCATATCATAACTTATTATTTTTCCAGCCAGTTTGTTCTGAGTTATTGTTCAGAGGAACATAATGTGTGATTGCCTATATTTCTTAGAAGGTACGGCCAGACTCTATTAACAGTGTTTATCAAGACAAGGAGTACCAGCTCCGTAGCTCTTGCAAATGTAAGGACAGAGCATCTCTAGCAGAGCCCGTAAAAGGGGCCAAATCTGTAAAACTCCGGCGACTCTACGGTTTTGGGTTAAATTTTGTCCATAGCAGAAACTGTAAAAATTTACCGACCTGTAAATGGTTTACAGCCCGCCAAAAATGCGATTGGAGGGTAGTATACGGGTCACGAACTAGCCGGAACTGGTCGGAATTCTCCCCACGCCGCCGTGCGTGGACAAACCTCTAGACGTCGATTTCTCATGTCTCCGACAAAATGTTAAAATTTCGTTCGAAAATTGGCACTCGTCGCACTCAGGCCGTGGACGTTCGTGCCGGTGTAGCTGTCCGTTTCGTCCCTGTCCAGAGCGCTCCGTCCGCCGCTGGTGGCATCCATATTTCCGCATGCACGAGGGGCTTCGTCACACGCGAACGCGGGGGGCTTCGTCCTGAGCATGCCGCGTGGGGCTTCATAACCGTTCACGGGAGCCGTGTCGGGTGGCTTCGTGTGCGTGCAGCCGTCCACGAGAGCCACACAGGGGGCTTTGCTGTCAGCGTGCGGAGCGTCCCGACGGGGGGGGGGGGGGAGGAGGGGTCTTCGTCCACGCTCCCCAACGGCACGGGGGTCTCTTATACGTCTCCAATGTATCTATAATTTCTGATGTTCCATGTTGATATTATGCGAATTGTTACATGTTTTCCTACGTTTTCTTACGTTTTTCGAGACTAACCTATTAACAAGATGCCAAGTGTCAGTTCCCTATTTTCTGCTGTTTTTTTATTTTAGAAAAGTTGTTCTGGAAATATACTCGGAATTGAACCCCACGAATACCGAAGTTCCTATTTTCCCCAGAAGCATCCAGAAGTCCCGGAGGGGGCCACAGGGTGGCCACACCATAGGGTGGCGTGGGTCCCCCCTGGCCGCGCCACCTGGTGGTATGGGCCCCCTGGCCACCCCCCGGCATCGCCCTTTCGCCTATATATACTCCCCCGAGGGAAAACCCTAAAAGAATCGACCTTTTACACAAAATACATCTGTAGCTCCGCCGCCGCCGCCGACAAGTTTCGGGGGACAACTCTCTGTTCTGGCACCATGTCGGGACGGAGAAGTGCCCCGGAACTCATCTCCATCGAATCCACCGCCATCTCCATCGCCGTTGCTGTCTCCTATGATGAGGAGGGAGTAGTTCTCCCCCGAGGCTGAGGGTTCTACTGTAGCTATGTGGTTCATCTTTCTCTCCCATGGTGTGATCTATATGTGATCGTGAGCTTTGTAATCTAGTTGAATAAGTAGATGTTACTCTTTATCTTGTGCTACTCAAGTGTTTTATTAATATGAACTTTGGAGTCACCTTGTCTCGCGGTGTGAAGGTGACAGTGTGCACACCGTGTGTGTCTCCTCTATGAATTGTGGTGTTTGTCTAGTACCTTCTAGTGCGCTCATAGTGATAGCATGGGGTTAACTAGACATGGGAATGCTTACTTTAAGGAATGTTTTTTGCAGCCCTACGCAATGATTAGTGTTCGTTATCCAACCGGAGAGGGTTAAGAGTAGCATAGTGAAGAGATGATATTTAGTTATTCAATTATGTGATCATTGTTGAGAGTGGCCACTAGTGAAAGTAGGATCCCTAGGTCTTGTTTCCAAGCATTGAAACACCGTTTTCCGCCTGTTCTGCTACATGTTTGCTTGCTGCCATATTTATTTCAGATTGCTATTATTACTTATAACCATCCATATTACTCGCATTTCACTATCTCTTCGCCGAACTAGTGCAGCTATATACCTGACAAGTATATTGGGTGTGTTGGGGACACAAGAGACTTCTTGTATCTTAATTGCAGGGTTGCTTGAGAGGGATATCTTTGACCTCTACCTCCCTGAGTTCGAAAAACCTTGGGCGATCCACTTAAGGAAAACTTGCTGCTATTCTACAAACCTCTGCACTTGGAGGCCCAACACTGTCTACAAGAATAGAAGCGTGCGTAGACATCAAGCTCTTTTCTGGCGCCGTTGCCGGGGAGGTAAGGTAAAAGGTACTCACATCCTCGGGTGTGAGTACTTAGAGTTATTTCCTTTAGATTCTGCAATTTTGTCTTTTTGTTTCTTGTTTTCACTAGTTAGGCTTATTTTTACTCGCTTCTTGTTTTTATTTTTTACTAGTAGTCTTAATGGAAAAAAATGAGAGAGCTTTATAATATTTATCTTGAGTTAGGACATGAAATGTTTGAAGAGAAAATTAAAAAACATATGGAGTTTTATTTGCATGCTAATAGCAATGTTATTAGTATGAATTCTTTGAACACCATTATTGCCAATGCTATGGAAAATTCTAAGCTTGGGGAAGCTAGTTTTGATGAATATGGTATTTTTAGTCTCCCAAGTTTTGAGGAGGAATTTTTCTTTGATGATACTTTGCCTCCAATATATGATGATTATAATGATTGTGGTATTCTAGTTCCACCTACTATGAATGATAAATTTTATTGTGATCAGTATATGCCTTCTATATATGATGTTTACAATGATGAACATGCTATTTTCAGTCCACCTACTATTGAGGAGAAAATAATTATGATTACAATATGCCTCCTAAATTTGCTGATTATGGTGATGAGAATAATAATGATAGCTATTTTTTTGAATTTTCTCCCACTACTATTAAAAAGAATGACTATGCTTCTGTGGAGAGTATTAATTCTTTTATGCATGTGGCTCGTGATAAGAATATTTTATGTGATAGCTATATTGTTAATTTTATTCATGATGCTACTTAAAGTTATTATGAGAGAGGTAAACATGGTTTTATGCATCTCAAAAATATTAAGTTTCCCCTCTTTATGTTGAAATTTTTGAAGTTGCACTTATTTTGTCTTCCTATGCTAGTCACTTTGTGCTTCGTTGACTTGTTTTTCTACAAGATTCGTTTTCATAGGAAGTGGGTTAGACTTAAATTTGTTTTACATTTTCTTCTTCATGCTCCCTTTTGCTTCAATTCATATTTCTCATGT
Organism: Alopecurus myosuroides; assembly: GCA_028641055.1. Classification (NCBI taxonomy): domain Eukaryota; kingdom Viridiplantae; phylum Streptophyta; class Magnoliopsida; order Poales; family Poaceae; genus Alopecurus; species Alopecurus myosuroides. Next base: position 111,243,800 of record CM054059.1, on the reverse strand, counting down.
GAGCATCTTCTCAAATTATCATGCCTAGCTAAAAGGCTTTAATAAAGAAAAGCACTTCTTGGGGGATAACCCATGTTTTTATTTTTGCATTGTTTTTCTCTGTTTTCTTTGAGTCAAGGGGTTGTATACTTATGTAGCAACTCCTTTGTATCTTTATTTTCATGTATTGGTTGAGCCAAGTAAAGTCTCTAGTGGAAAGTTGAGACTATATTTTGGATTTCTACGCAGGAAACAGATTTCTGTTGTCCACTGTTAAATTCGTATCAAATCACAGAAAATACAAAATGACCTGAGGTTTTTTGTGCATAATCCTGAGCTATATACTCAACTTTTCTTAGTCTACCACTTTTTGGTTTGATCAAGAGAAGAGTTTCGAAAAAAATCATCTTTACCTGTTGTTCTGTTTTGACAGATTTCTGCTTATAATTGCATTTGCCTCTTAATCTCTTTCTTTTGGTGTTCTTTTGAGAAAAATAGTTTTAAAAGAAGTTGTGAAAGTAGCTAATATGTTTATGAGTGATAGGCTTGTTTTGAAAATGAACCATGTGAATTTATTATTTCGATTGCACTAACGTTGCTAATGAAGATTGTGAGAAGTTTTCAAGGGTCAAGAGAAGAGGATGATATGACATGATCAAGAAGAGTGAAGAGCCTAAGCTTGGGGATGCCCCGGAGGTACATCCCAGCAAATTCCAAGAAGTATCAAGCGTCTAAGAATGGGGATTCCCAAGGCATCCCCTTCTTCATCGATAAATTATCAGGTCACTTCTAGTGAAACTATATTTTTATTCGGTCACATCTTATGTGCTTTACTTGGAGCGTCTTTTATTTTTGCTTTCAGTTTGTTTAGCTTTCTTTGCTGTAGTTTATGGTTAGATCTTATCATACTTGTGTGGGAGAGAGACACACTCTGTTTTCATTGCTTAGAACACTCTAGTTTTCATTCTTATTGTTCTGTGAGTGTTCACTTTTTGCTAGTACTGCGTTTAGCCTTTGTTTTCATGCATATCTTATTTAGAGCTGTTAGTACTCTCTAGTTTTCATTTTTATATGCTTAGAGAGAGTTTTTGTTGTCTCATATATGTGCTTGGTTGGTAATAGAAATGCTTATGTGGTAGTTGGTATAGTGGAAAAATTTGCATGGTCTTGTAGATCACTAAACTACTTCACTTGAATCACTGTTGTCGTTTTGAGATATTAATTTGCTTAATGGATAAACGGGAAGGACTAGTAAGTAGAAACTTTTAATGGTTGGTCTAAGAAACTTGAAACTGTGCCACACTTAAATTACCAGCTGATAGAAACAATGGTATATGATTGCTACGAGTGATACATTTCTGATCGGCCTTTTGTTACGCGCTACGGTTGCCACGGACCCTCTTGGAGTGATTTGCACTTTGCCTTGTAGGACGATTTGCTTGCTTCAATCTTTTAACCTATGAGTCTATGTTGCGGTTCCTGGCATTTCCACCATCCATATTTGCTAGCCTCTTCGGTACTGTGCATTTCCCTTTCTCACATTGAGAGTTGGTGCAAACTTAGCTAGTGCATCTAAATCCCGTGGGAGGACTTTGTTCTCCTACGCATAAGCCCATATATTCTTCCTCAAAACAGCCACCATACCTACCTATCATGGAATTTCCATAGCCATTCCGAGACATATTGCTGCACAACATCCACCCCCATTATGTTACTTGATGATGAGCTTCATGGTTATTTATGCATACTGCTACACTGGCAAGAGCATGCAGTTGGATACATCAGAGATATTCCATTATGAGTTATGAGTACTAAAAGTGTGATGATTCATTGTAATATAGGATGTTGCCCCTACCGGTGAGGATATATAAAATAAAAAAAATAAAAAAGCCCAAAAAGAAAAGAAAAAAAGGGGTCCAAAGAGAGAATAAAGAGAGAGGGGGTGCATCACTATCCTTTATACCACACTTGTGCTTCATGTTTAGCACCAATACTTCAGTTTAGAGAAAGTTTTCATATTATCATTCATTCATAACTATGTGGGGAACTTTATATTATAGAACTTGGCTTATATATTCCAATGATGAACCTCCTCAAATGAGCTCTAGGTCTTTGTGAGCAAGCAAGTTGGATGCACCCCCACTAGTTCCATTGGAGAGCTTTCATACACTTATAGCTCTATGTGCATCCGTTGTGTGGCAACCCCTACTCCTTGCACAGCTTCGTTTGTAAGACTTTCTCTTGTCTAATGACCACTTTCAGCTTTGTGAGCCTTTATTCCATTGACCTTCCAAACCCCCCATAATGTTCTCTTTGACATAACATTCCGGTGCCAGGGACCAACGCAGAACACTTGCTTGTTTTTAGTGCGCAAATAGTTTAAGATTCAAGCATTGCATCGTGTGGAAAGCTTGACTTGATCCTAACAGGGGTTGTGAAGATCGTTTGACGTGCATGATATTGTTGTTTTTGAAAGCTTAAATCGTCTCTAATAAACTTTGCACGGTTGATAGTCTTCTAGTATTGATTCATTAAAATTTTTGCTTCTTTCTTCTTATTTGTTTATGCATTACTTGTTGATATCAAATATAGATAACAACTTTAGTTCATTTGATCCTAGTTTACATGCTCTGATTTACATATTATGATCAAGATTGTGTGGTAGCATGTCTCCTCAGAAATTATTTTGTTTTATCGTTTACCTACTTGAGGACGAGTAGGAACTAAGCTTGGGGATGCTTGATACGTCTCCAACGTATCTATAATTTCTGATGTTCCATTTTGATATTATGCCAATTGTTACATGTTTTCCATCTGTTTTCCTACGTTTTCTTACGTTTTCCGGTGCTAACCTATTAACAAGATGCCAACTGTCAGTTCCCTGTTTTCTGCTGTTTTTTATTTCATAAAAGTTGTTCTGGAAATATTCTCGGAATTGGACCCCACGAATCCCGAAGTTCCTATTTTCCCTGGAAGCATCCAGAAGTCCCGAAGAGTCCCGGAGGGGGGCACAAGGTGGCCACACCATAGGGTGGCACGTGTCCCCCTGGCCGCGCCACATAGTGGTTTGGGCCCCCTGGCCCCTCCTCCCCGACATCGCCCTTTTGCCTATATATACTCCCTCGAGGGAAAACCATAAAGGAATCGACCTTTTCCACAAAATAGATCCGTAGCTCCGCCGCTGCCGCCAACAAGTTTCGGGGGACAGATCTCTATTCTGGCACCCTGTCGGGACGGGGAAGTGCCCCCGGAACCCATCTCCATCGACTCCACCGCCATCTCCATCGCCGTTGCTGTCTCCTATGATGAGGATGGAGTAGTTCTCCTCCGAGGCTGAGGGTTCTACGGTAGCTATGTGGTTCATCTCTCTCTCCCATGGTGTGATCTATATATGATCATGAGCTTTGTAATCTAGTTGAATAAGTAGATGTTACTCTTCATCTTGTGCTACTCAAGCATTTTATTAATATGAACTTTGGAGTCACCCTGTCCCGCGGTGTGAAGGTGACAGTGTGCACACCGTGTGTGTCTCCTCTATGAATTGTGGTGTTTGTCTAGTACCTTCTAGGGCGCTCATAGTGACAGCGTGAGGTTAACTAGACATGTGAATTCTTACTTTAAGGAATGCTTTTTGCAGCCCTACGCAATGATTAGTGTTCTCTATCCAACCTGAGAGGGTTAAGAGTAGCATAGTGAAGAGAAGATATTTAGTTATTCAATTATGTGATCATTGTTGAGAATGACCACTAGTGAAAGTAGGATCCCTAGGCCTTGTTTCCAAGCATTGAAACACCGTTTTCCGCCTGTTCTGCTACATGTTTGCTTGCTGCCATATTTATTTCATATTTCTATTATTACTTATAACCATCCATATTGCTCACATTTCACTATCTCTGCGCCGAACTAGTGCACCTATACACCTGACAAGTATATTGGGCGTGTTGGGGACACAAGAGACTTCTTGTATCTTAATTCTTGGGTTGCTTAAGAGGGATATCTTTGCATCTACCTCCCTGAGTTCGATAAACCTTGGGTGATCCACTTAAGGGAAACTTGCTGTTGTTCTACAAACCTCTGCACTTGGAGGCCCAACATTGTCTATAAGAATATAAGCGTGCGTAGACATCAGCCTCCATTCCAGCTTCCAGTCCACGCACAGGAGACCTTCGTTCTAGGCACTTCTAGGAACGTCCACGCCAGTGGCCGGTCTTTTTTTTGCGAGAGGCGGTAGGTAGAGGAAGCAAGTATATTCCAGAATATGCTCTTTTATAGTTAGCTTTTTCGGTGTCTATTTTGTCCGGCGGTTTTCAGCCCTTAAAGTTGTTTTACAGTTCGACTTTTGTGTTTTTTTAGGGGTCGACTTTTACGATCGCTACTAGAAATTCTCTTAGTGCGGCGAACATGTTCCGTTGAATGCCACATTTTATCCTCCAGTTATGCATTTATGACACTAATTACCCCACCTAGGAAAAAATTGTCTAGAGTACCGATTTTTTTAAAAAAATTGACCTTTATATGTTGTTTATATGTTGTGTATATACATATAATATGAATATTCCAGGAGCATGTTTATGTCTTGGCCGATTTAGACTTTTTAAACTAAGTCAGTTGTTGTGGATCTTAGAATCCTTTTTGTTCAACGATACTGGGCAAAAAAAAGGTAATAAATTATTTTAAAAATAACTATAAACTTAGACATGCAACGGGAAACTTCCACGTACATATAAGTAAAAAAATTACGCGTAAACTTCTTGTTCAACAAGAAACTTGATGATACACAACATGGTCGACTGGGATTACTATGAAGACTTCACTAATTGGCATAATACCTTTTGTCTTGAAGAATAAAAGTAGATTACTATTGTATGGTTTCAAGATTTAAAATGGGTCACCATGCTTACCGCGAGATACAAATATAATAGTTTTGATCCCAATCCAAACTACTCCATCTAAAAGTAATCAACACACATCTTAAGACAGACGGGCGGTCCCATAACTTTTCTTCAGAAAATATGAGCCCACGTGAATTTTTAGACGTACGGGGCCAGGCTCATCTCATCGCCTCACTGCGTCACTTTAGATATTGGGCACAGACTTGTCCCAGTGTCACAATAATTCATTCACGTTCGTGTCGCCCATCATAATGTTTGCAGCTCCATGCATGCATCGATATGGCCCCTACAATACGCCAGCTGCTAATATCATGCCGATCGTGTTTACCCAAAATGATTCCTGCATGCAGTGGGGACCCAATGTTCCTGGAGCCGTACACTAGTGGAGAATACCCCTTTTGCTCAGTGGAGAACCGTCCTTTCGCCCCGTCTCGGCTACGGCCCGGTGTAAAAGGGTGTAGAGCTGGGGCTGGGGCGAGCAGAGCGCCTCGAGGAGGGGGGCTTTTGCCCCGGTTAGTGGCTCCAACCGGGGTAAAAGGCCCGCAACACCTTTTACCCCGGTTGGTGGCTCCAACTGGGGCAAAAGACCCCCCCCCCCCCACACACACACACACACACTATATATATAAACCCTGCCAGCTCTCTCCTCTCCTCATGCCACTCACTTTGGAGGACATATTCTAGTTGTGGGGTGTGTGCTCATTTGTTTTTCCCTCCTATGCACAAGAGGTGTTCGATGAAATGCCCGGGAGCATAACGTCATCTCAGCTCGCAGAAAACAAACATGATTTAATTTGTCCGAACCACACTTAATTAAATAAGTTTTCTCCTCCTTCTTTCCTCCTCAGTCGAGGTATCAACTTTATCCTTTAATCTGTTGATGTAACATTGTTCATTTCTCTATTCAAGGTGTTCTGTAACAGTTCTTAATAATTGTATAATGCAGATGAACCGATAATGGATGTACGCTGACCGACGTTCTGCCGCGTTCATGAAAGGCGTGGGTTATTTTCTCGAGTTGGCCTAGGCAAACAAGCGGAATAATTTTATGTGTTGTCCATGTGTTGTATGTCGGAATCGAAAGGAACACTCTTCGCACAGAGTCATCCACTTCCACCTGTTTCAGTCTGGTTTCATGCCCGGCTATAATTGTTGGACCAAGCACAGAGAAAGAGGGGTTATGATGGAAGACAACGAAGAAGAAGAGAATAATGACAACTATCATGATATGTTCCCTAAATACGGTGCTGGTACTAGAATGGAAGATAACGATGAAGTAGAAGCAGAAGACCGGGCACCAGATGAGCCCATCGATGATCTTGGCCAGGCCATTACGGATGCAAAGACAGAATGCGAGATTGAAAAGGTGAGGGTGAAGTTCGACCAGATGTTAAAGGATCACAAAACATTGTTGTATCCAAATTGCGAAGATGGGCAGAAAAAGCTGGGTAGCACACTGGAATTGCTGCAATGGAAGTCCGAGAACGGTGTGACTGACAACGGATTTACAAAGTTGTTGCAAATAGTGAAGAAGCAGCTTCCTAGAAACAATGAATTGCCTGACAGTACATACCAAGCAAAGAAGCGTGTCTGCCCCCTAGGATTAGATGTGGAGAAGATACATACGTACTGGATGCGGCACACTGAGGCCAGCGCCGTGGTTGTCTCCGGGTGGCACCACATGAGCTACAGAACCACCAACCTCTTCCAGTTCTTCGAGATTGAGTGCAACATCAAGTAGTTGCACAGAGCCGTCGGCAATGCCGTCGCCGACGACAAGCACATGGTCTTCGCCACTGGGGTCCATGCAGCTCATCGGCGCCCTGGTGTACGCCCTCTCTCCGGACAGTAACTCCGGCTCGACGGCCGTCGTGCTGCCACCTCGCCCTACTACCCAGTACTTCTCCCGTCGACTCACACGTACAATATACCGTGACGAAGTGCCATCGATCTCTTCTATCTGTTGATCGATCCATGCATGGATCATGCTGCAGGCTTACAGAATAACAACGGTGATGTTCGATAACCGAGAGAACCACTGGGAGGGGAACACCGCTACGTGGGCCAACGCCTTAGGGAGCTCCACCAAGTCCAAGGACATCATCGAGTTCGTGATGTCTCCCAACAACCCCGATGCCCTCCTTCGCCAGCCTATCGGCGGCGGCTCGTCGGCGATTGATGACCACGCCTACTTCTGGACGCACTTCACGCACATCCATGCGCCCGCCGATGAGGACGTCATGCTCTTCACTGTGTCCAAGCTCTCGGGCCATCCCAGTAGCAGATTCGGGTACGTATCACCAACAACCATGTTGCTAGCTTCAGTGCAGTTGCCGCAGCTAGCATCGATCGACCTTCATCAAAATTGTCCTACATGTGCATGCAGATGGGCGCTCATAAGGGACGAGAAGGTGGCAAAGAGGGTTCGTGACTACATACAACTGAACACCATGGGGGCGTCTGTAACATCCCAGTGTTTGGGAGGTTATAAGGATCTAAATATAATATATGCATTTGCAAAGCATGCATCTAAAAGTACGGCAAATTTTGGCGCGAAAGTTTAAACGAATCAAAGTGACCAAAGTTTCACTTGACATGATGAAATAGGTCTAGTTCATCTAGTCAAGAGTACATTTGGAATGGTCTTTATAACAAGTATCTTAAGAAACCAAATCATTTGGTTACACAAACCATAAATTGGTTTTGACCAACACAAACTCTCAACAACCTTAACCACAAGTCTTTAAGTGACTTGGGATAATTCATTAGGTATCCCAAAGAGGGGTGAGTACCCAAATCACACAACTAATAATCATACTTCCACCAATGAGTAATACACAATTGAACCATCTTATCAATAGAGGTGTTATGTCCTCTCAAACAATACCTCTTTAAATTATAAATCAATCACATACACCTCTTATAAATTATCTCATGACTACTAGGTGCACCTTCACAATCAAATAACAAAGGTTTAATAGAACACAAATGATACCCACAAGTCTTAACTCAAAACCCACCAGTGGGAAATGATATAATAATTGTATTAACACATTTATCGAATATGTACATATCCCATCAACTATAAAAGAAGTACCTAAAAGAACAAATAAATCTTCTTAAACTAATGTTAAACCTTCATCATCACATATGATATTTCCAAACCTCTATATCTGCATTAAGAATGACAAAGGTCATTAAGAGAAGAATATAAAGTGACAACATGACACCTGCGAAAAACAACTATCAATTATGACATAAGTCATTAAACCCCAATAAGCTTTTTATGCTCATTGTCTCAATCATCTTATACAAGTAAGCATATGAGATCTCAACACATCAGTGAACCATGTGATCAATTTACTATTAAGTTATCATTCGATAAGCATTTCACACTTCTATTCAAATCAATATTCAACAACTAAAGTATCTCTGATATAACTAATGAATAACAACAAGTTATAACCTCTACTAGAGGAATTGAATGGATAGCTAAGTAACACCAAACATATATGAACAAGCCCATATCCTATGGGAAATAAAATAAGAAGTATATGGAAGGATAATAAAAGCATGTACTAACTCTTAATCTAGATCTTGATATGTTGGCTAGACCATTGTATCTTGTTTCCCAACCCTCTCCAAGTTATTCTGCAAGAGAAGCAACCCACAAGAAAGGAGGAACTACCACATGAAGATCTTCAGGAAGATTATTTAGAGTGTTCTAGAAGTGCTACTCAAATATACTATAAGAGTATTTAGAAACTCTTATATCTTAATCTGATCTTATTAACTCTCTTGAAATAGTGTGATACTCATTTGTTAGTGTTATATAGAAGTAGTTTGGTAACAAGCCTATACACCTTGTTAATAGATCACTTTTGTATACTCAAACAATTGAGTGTCATATACAAACAAACAGAAAGTTGAATAACCTAGTACATCTTAGCCTCTTGTATGTGAAAAGTAATTTGGGGACAAGCCTTGCAAAGTTGTCAACAGATTCTTCTTATATGCTTAAGGACAACTGATGTCATAAACTACACCTACACTCCTTTTACCATCAATCAAGATAAACAATAACACTAAGGAAACAAGAAACCACATTATAATCATCTAAGTAAAATCTTAACTTGGAGTAATTGGTTATCTTCACCACAAGGGTGAGACAGTGAAGGTGGGAACCAAGAGCTAATTTTACTTGCTATTGAAGAAGGCAACATCTGAAGACTAGTGGCAACTAGAGAGAAGAACATCAAACAACAGAAGACCAAAAGAAGCAACATTGCCTGAGAAAGGGATCATAAGAAATTATCCAGTGAATCATTAGGATATATTAGAGAACCAATAACCTCTGTCAAACTCATCAGATATGAGGAGCTCATAATAATATCTTTAATGGAAATAATTATCAAGTATGAAATAATAACCAGCCCTAGCATCCACATGCCTTTTGATTTGTGGAGGTGAATGGTAACAAGCTTAATACCTTGTTTTCCATATCCTTTTCATACATAAGACTAACAGATGAGAACAAAAATTCATCTACACATAACCATGTAAATGATCACATGTTTCCAAAACAAACATGGGATAAAATCCATACTGGAACCTATGTGGAAAACAAACAAATGAGACTCCCACAGCCACTCATATTTTCCATTAGATAAAGTACTAAAGACAGCAAACATGGCTTACACACACCTAAGTAAAATGTCTACCAAAATTTCTAAGAGTTTTAACTATGAAAATAACATAGTATATAAAAATAAAACAAGTTCCTTCACTCATTAAAACTATTTGGCGTGACATGGAATAAAATTCCATATTAAATGATTTTCATAACAGTGCATAGAACCAGTATTAAGTAGTTTTACCAAATTACTTTCTGTAAGAAACTGTATCTAAAATTGTACAATTAAGTTATACCACCTTGTTAAACCACAAGTTTGTTGTGTGTTCCTAATAATATTGTCTATGGTAATTTTTAAATCCATTTAATAAATAAAATGAAGAGAAAACAACAAAAACCACTTAATCTAGCATCCTAAATAAAAAATACAAATATTCTTCAACTTCACCAAAACAAAACATGGTGGGATGTAAAATTTGATAAGGAATCCAAAAATGATTTTTAATAATTTTTATGTTTACAAATAATCCCTGAAAACAGTGTTTTCTTCTCAGTTTTCATTAACAGAAGGACCTCATTGTAAATCTTCCAAACTCCAGGGGGTTATTGCAAGAGTCTTTTATTTCTTTTCTTCTTCGTTTCCGGCTAGAAGGCAGAGGCATCCCGCTGCCGTGTCGCCTCCTAGCTGCTTCCCCGCGTGTGAATAAAGGCCAAAGACGCTGTGATGCTCTCCTCTACCTCCTCCCTCGCTCACATTTCCCTCTCCCTGTGTGTTTCTGAAGGAGACCCAAACCCTAACCTCTCGGGTCGCCGGCCATTGTCGACAATTCCGGCCACCACGGGGCGAGCTGAGGCCACCAGGGGATGCGCCACATCCTCCTCTACTACCTCCACAAGCCTCGTTTGCAGGGAAGCCCTGTATTGGACGAATCGAACCATCTTGTTCCTCTCTGGCTGCCGTCGATTTCTTCTCGTCGCCGGTGATTGGGACCTCGTCGTGCCTCACCGACCACCTCACCGCGCTCCTGGTGAGTTTGTGAATCCCGGGGTGCCTCCAGTTTGTTTTATCATCACCGGAATAGTGGTCGCCACGTTTCTCCTCCACTGCCGCCATAGATGTAGGTCGCCGGAGTAGCTCCGATGACCATTTGGTCACGCCGCCACCGCCCCTGCACTCACCGTGATCCACTCTAGCTCTAGGAAGCAACAAATTTGGCCAATTTACATCGAATTCATCGAATTCGAATTCACAGAGGGGATTTGCTCTATGGATGACGCAACCACGACATCATCAAGATGTCATATTCGTTCTCTTTTATTTCTTTGAATGAAAGCTGATTATGACAGGTGGGTCCCACCTGTCAATTTAAAACAAAACATAAAATCAATAAAACCTATTAATTCAATAAGTTTTAAACTATTAATCAGAAAAATACAAATAGGATATGAAAATGATTAGAAAAATAAAATCTAAATGTTCATCAACTTTTTAAAAATATTTCATAAAGTTTAAAATTAAATATTTTCTTTAATCAAATTAAATCATTTAAAATTGAGAAAAATAATAAATAATTTATAAAATCAGAAAAATACAAGTTATATACCAAAATGCTCCAAATGACATATGAAACTCATCTATGGATTTTTCAAAGTCATGTAACCAAGTTTTCACGTGTGCAATATTTTGCCTAGTCATTTAATTCATTTAAAATTAATAAATTAATAATTTATTCAAATCTTTTTAGAAACCTTCAAATGATATATAAAATTAAAGAGAAAAACATTCTCAATTGATATATATCAAACACAAACATATTGTGTAACTTATAAACATGTTTCTAAAGGTATAATGGAATTCTATAATATTCCATTATAACCAAAAATAACTACCACATCATTATCTTCTTTACTAATAATCCTTAAATGTTTTCACGCATACAAAACCTATCACCATGGCCATTAGCAAGACATGTGATGATAGAGTTAGTTGTATTAAATCATCATTTTCAATTAAACTCTTTGTCATTAGCTCTACACTTTTGAACCTAAAATCAAACATGTGTATTATCTTTTCAATAGTTGTTTTCCATATGTTATTGTTTTCTCATTTAATCATGTGATAACACTTCTACTTAAAAATGATAACAATTGTTTGCTAAGTAAAAGTGAAACATATGTAAGTCTAAAAGAAGTAATAACCACATCACCACAAGTAATGAAACAATTCACCTAAAAACCGTGTGACTAAGTTATCGTATCAAACGTAGCTTACACTTGTAAGATGGGGTGTTTTCTAGGGTATTTCACGATGCATCTCATTACTATGCATGTATCGTCTTGCCATTGTTTTCTGTAGTCCTTACCAGGACTACTTTGCTATCTTTCCGATGTCAGGATTTTCTACGCGACCCTCGAACCCGAAGACCTGGATTATTATTATGATTTCAATATCAGGCAAGTTCATCACTTGCTCATATCCTTTGCAGTATTTCATAACAAACTATTTGCAAAAAAACTTATCGTATTATCACGTATGCTCAAAAGAATGCATGATCCTATTTTTATAATAAGATGACTAATTGGATGACTACCCGAGTGGTAGTGTTATGTTTGGTGGGCGAATGGAACCATGGTAAGATGAATAGGTCAAAGGAAGGTTCCATCTGCATGGGAAAGTATTACCTAGGATTAAAAAACAACTGCCGTCAGGATTCTTGCACCGTAAATACCGCGTTAACCATGGGTCTTCTATGGGGGGAGTAAGTCAGTTGTGATCTTCTCTCGTTCGCATGTCAACGGGCTGCCAGAGACGTACACTATAGGTCTTGCGGGACTACATGCACATGGGTGGGAGCCCTTACGTCCCACGAACTCTGGGGTCTATGAGTGTCTACCAGTGGTGCCTAGGTCTCCATCGTGAGTGGTGGAATCAGGGGTTCAACCTGCTGGTGGAAATGGGTGGGCATGCATTGTGCGGAGAAGCACGGTTTGGCTTGTACCAACAACCGGGTCCCACACCCGAGTGGGAGTGGACATGATCTCGAGCCTAGTTGTGCAACATGGTCTTGGTCGCCCATGGGTAAAGTAACGCACCTCTGCAGAGTGTAAAAGGATGTGGCATGTTACCCCTGTTCCGGGAAGGAGCTGTGAACGCCGCAGGAAAGGCAACTCCATGAAGTTCTAGTCCTGTGAAGATCTGGCGAGCATAGTTTTCAGAATTAGAAGCAACCTCTTGAAGAAATATTTACAAAACCTTGCATTATCTTAAGACTCTTTCGATTCTAAAGTTGTAGTTAGTGCATCAAACTACCCACTATATATCATGAACTTGCTGAGTAACGCTCGTTACTCATTCGTTCCCGTTTGACCCCCTACTTAGTGTTGAAGCCCTATGGAAGTCGTCATCGTGAAGCCATCGCTACCTCGTGAAGATAGGTGGGGTGATCTAGTACTTAGTCAGTAAAGCATCATCATCAACAACGCCGGTCGAGGAGAATCTATCAAGTTGACGGTGGAGTCCACTCTTGGATTTAGCTGTTACAAGCCATAGATTAGGGCTGATATCAGCCGTAGTAGATTAGTTCTGAGCTTGAGTTCTTCTCCGGCTTGGAGCTTCGAATTGCTTCTTCTGATGTTTCATTTGTTTGAGATCTTCTTTGATTCCTCAAAGAGATTCTCCAGGTTTTGTAATGAAGTTTGTATCCTATAGTTTTGCCTGGACCCGCTATGTTTCTGTTGTACCACTCTGAGAGACGTAATATTCACGGATAAGTCCTTATGTGAGTATTATGTCACCGACTTGCGCACGACACATGCAGTGATGTGTTGGGTCACCAGAGCGTCCCGTGACACCCAGCTACGGATGCTCAACATCTTCAAGGTCATTCTGGCCAACCCGCGGAGCAAGGAGGACATCTTCGCCTTTGGGCGCAACGTGATCGTAACATCTCTGGTTTTTGGAGGAATTCAAAAATCACAAAAATTTGAAACTTTTGTTTTCCACTAATGCAAGCCACCAAAAACAACTGAAACACAACACAAAGTGAAATAATAGAGCTTTCCCAAATTATTGGAATTGCTAAATCCATTTGAGCCCCCTATCCGTTAAACCCTAAAAGTTGCTTCGAATTAATCATTTTGCTAAGTACCTTAAATCATTTAACAACTAGGTCTATTGCATTAATATGTCCCCTTTCAAACTTTGTTTCAAAATGTTTTCCACAAGATATATTGTAAGGAAATATCATGGTTTAAAGTTCAATATTACATCATATAGTAATTTCCAAAATTGTGTTTAAACCAAAGGGTTTTTATAGTTAATTTGAAGTGCCTTATCAATACTTCAAATACCTTAAATGGTTTCAATAAGTTTTTGTATAAATTATTTCTCAAGTGTTTTGGGAATCAAATATTATGAATTATGGTGTTTCCCAAAATAATATTTTTAGCCAGAGAAAGATTCAATTAAACCCTATTTCTAAATATTCATAAAGTGTCCTCCTTGAATTTAAACCATTTTGAAAATCCAAAAATTATTTATGATGGAAACAACACAAAATGGATTTTCATTTTAAAGGTTTTGTTTTTACAAAACTACAGAAATTGGTTTTGAGGCCATTTGGAAATTCTGTTCAAAAATTATGTTTAAAAGAAGAAAACAGAAAAAAAAAAGGGAGCAGAGCGTAGCCAGCCCAGGGAGGCCCAGCCCACTTTCCCGTGTCTCTGCCTCCTATCCCGTCGCACGCGCGCAACACGTAGAGAGCCACCCGAAGACCAGCAACGACCCGTCAGCAACCCACCAACAGAGCCCAGCCCGCGCGTGCTCTCCCTCCTCTCACTGACCCGTGGGCCCCACCATGACGACAGCAATGAGGCCGGCATCTTCTTCCTCCCGTGCAAGTCACGGACTCCGAACAGGGTGAATTTTCCTCTCTTCGATTTCGTGCGATTCAAGGCTTAAAACCTAGCCCCGTAACCTCCTATAAATAGCCCACAGACCCCTCTACATTTCCCCTCTCGCACATCTCACAATCGCGCCGCCAGGCCGGCGAGATTGCTTGTTGGAGCAGCTCGGTTCCGTCACCGTTCTGTCCCATCTCTGGCACGGTGAGCCAGTACCGAACCACCTCGACAACCCCTTCCCCTTCCCCTCCCTCCAGCGCACCCCCTAAGCCGCATCTCGACGTGTTTTGGACGCAGGTTTATCCGCGCCGTGCGAGACCGTGCATCGCCGGCGAGCCGAGCCACTTCCACTACTCCGCGCCGTCGCAGGAGATCCCCGTTGAGCACGCCGTCCACGCCAACGAGATTCCCGTGGCAAGGCGCGCACGTATCTTCCTCCGCCAGACCGTAGACGCACCGGAGGCATGTCTTCATCGAAAATTTGATGGTCTGCGCCACCGCGTCACCATCTCCGACGTCATCCACGCCTCCCACCGGTGAGCCCTCGTCGCCATCTAATTTTAACCGTTCGATCTGATTCTAGGGCCAGGATTAGATCTCCAACCAAACAGGTAACATTGCATCGCGCGCGTCCATCGCCACTTAGATCCAACGGCCGTGAACCACGATCCGCACCGAAGCGGTACGGACCAATCAGGAGGCTCCGTTCATTGTCCTTCGGATCGCTTATTTTTCTTTTAAACAGAAAATCCCCTATAATTTTGCAGAAAATCCCCCCATCTTAGAACTTCAATAACTTTTTAACCCCATGGCCAAATTAAATGATTTTGTACGTTTTGAAATCAGCACAACACGTAGAATATTTTAGCACTGTCCAAATTCAAATTTGACAAACTTAAATTGGTTCAAATATAAATATGCTTGTTTGATGATTTTTCGCATAGTTTAAATTCTACAAATCTAAAAATTGCAAATAAAATATTTTTGGAGACCTTAGGATGTGTACCAACAGTCCCTTGCGCCCAAAATAATTTTTGGCTAAGTTAAAATGGTTTTGGTTGTTATATGCTCATATGACTATTTCTGACTTAGTTTATTTTCTGTAATTATTTTCAATATATTTTCTCTAGCAAAATTGTGCTAAGGACTAACCTTAGACCAGAAAGACCAAAACAAAAGCCCTTAGAATATTTCTATGTTATTTTTCCTAGTTGACCCTCCTAGTTGAAAACCCCTAAGTATGGATTAGTGAAAAGCCATGGAGAGGATGCTACAATTGTCAACTTAAAGATTTTCAACATGAAGCAAGAAGACAAATGAAGGACTTAGCAAAGAAAACAAACTTCAGAAGCATATCCAAGAAGTGGAAGCACTTAGAAGAAAATCAAGGGGAACTTCAAGAAGACCAACCACATCTCTCTTTTTCTCTAAGTCTTTTATCCCCTTTCTTTTCTGTTCCTTTAGAACTTATGCTATGGCTAAGTTAGATAAAGACCAGCCCCTAGTTAGTACCAAAACCATAAAGTGTTGGAATTTTCAATGAAGTCACCAACAAGGAGGAAGCTACAAAGGACCTTGGAGATTTTCCAAGACCAATCATGTGAAGACTTAGAATTTGTTTTCAATATGATTAATGTATTGGCAAGACTTAGAATTTATTTTCCCAAGTGAGATGAGAGTTTTGACCAAGACTTCAACAAGGATCTCATCAAGAAGAAGAACTTCAACAAGGAGCCAACTCCAGAAGAATAATCTCCCAGAAAACGAAGAAGAAGAAGAGAATATTTTACAAGTCCTCTATTAAGGAACTCTAACAATACCTACTACCTCTCTTATTCAATATGACTAAGTCTCTAAGTCCTAGATGGGTGCTTCAGATGATTTCTTCTACTCAACAAGGAAACTACAATAAAGGCCTTCAAAGTATATGCAAAAGGGCTTAGACATCATAAGAAACTCAAGGAGGCCAAAGAAGACTTGGAGAAAACAAGACATAAAATGATTAGCCTAACACCTTTGTGTGGTCTTATTGATCAAAGACCAATCCTTAGTCAAAAATGGAAAACTCTAACTACAATAACTTAGTTTATTTTGTGGATTGAAACTAAATGTTTTCACATGTTTTTCATTTCCTTTGCTTGTTGTTTTGTATGTTTTCTTAATTTGTTTGTATGTTTGTTAGCATGCTTGTTTATTTTGTTTGTGTTTTCTATGTTTAGATTGTACGGAGAGAACGTTCTTTTGTGAAGAGAGGTGATTGTTCTTCACCAACTTCAAAGGCAAGTAACACACCATCAAATCTCCCATATTTTCACTATGCATTACTAGTGTTTTTGAGTAGTACGCATGATAGGAGATTTTTCTAAGTTATTATTATGCTATGCAAAATCCCAAGTAGTGTGTAGCAATCCTTTAGACTTGTTATTTTGGAGACTTAGTACTTAGTAGATGCTTAGCCTTGCTACAAATTTGTTTTACTCCATGTTGTGGAAAAATTCTAAGTTTAACCCTCAATGAAACACCTGGGTGGAATTTGGATGTGATTGGATTATGTTGAGTGGCTCCCTAGGGCCATATCAATGGTGTTTATCACCGAAGGAGTACACTTATGGATGGCCACCCAGGAACAAGGAGATTCCTAAGTCCCTCTAAGTTTAGTAGCTTCCCGTGCAGCCTTTTAACATATGGGCTCTGTCTTGATCAACTAAGTTGTGAGAATTCAGCCCATGCTTGACATGAAGATGTAGCATAATTATAGGTGGAGCGGGTCTTGCTGGTTGGGTTAGATTCTTGCTTCTGAAAGATCTCGTCTCAATTCTCTCCTTTCCATGATGCACTCCGTGTGTATAGGATGTTTGGGCTAATTGAAGACAAAGGGTGAAAGTGCACAACCTCTGCAGAGTTAGAAACTATGATCATAGCCGTGTCCCCGATAATGGACGACTTCGAGCAGCTGGACAAGGATGGATAGAAGGATCTCCTCATCTTTTCTGAATGAATTAAAACATGGTAGAAACCTTTTCCTAGAGCACATGGTGTGTCTACCCCTCTGTGCTACCTTTTCAAACTCATGGTGTGTCTACCCATGATGCCTTTATCAAACTACATGGTGTGTCTACCCATGTTGATTTCCAGAGTTTTACAAAGGTTTATTAAATATAGGACAAAACTGGCTTTATGAAAAATTAGCCTAAACTCCACCAAGCCAGATATGCATGTAGTTTAGACTTGCCATTTTATATCCACCATAGTGTTACTTGCCAATACATTAAATTGTATTGACTCCCTTGTGGCTGCATATTCCATATTGCAGATGAATCTGAAGACGAGTGAGGTTTCGTTAAGGATCTCGAGTCTATCGCCAACATGTTTTGCCTATGGCGCATGAAGAAGATGAGGCTCAATGTTCTACTAAGTTTTTCGCTGTATTTCTGTTTCATGCTAGTCTTCTGAGACTATGTAAGTTGTAATCATATTTTGTAAAGGCTGGATCATGCAATGTAATAGATTTTGACACATTTGCATTATATTTCATTTTAAACTGTGGTGCTAGAAATTGATCCAGGGACTAGCACAATAACACAGGGTTCTTGCATTATTTAAATGTGGGAACACTACAGTGATGATAGCCAAATGGAGAAAGCTCAACGCCGTCGTGTCACACTCCCGTTGGATCTCGCTGCAGAAGATCCCTCCTCGGTACTGCACCTACTTCTACAGGATCAGGGAGCCGTCCCCTGGTGAACACGTCCATCTGCTCAAGTTAACATGCAGGTTTTAAAATTACTGCAGCTACAATCTTGGACTTGTAATGTGATGTTTAATTTTGGTCGGCATGCAGCTTATGATGGGTCAAGTGCGAGAGGGAGGAAGAAGGTGACTGCTCTGATATGCTGCTCAAGGCCAAGATGATCACACGCCCCGGTATCTGGAGCGAGGACAGGACATCAACCGTTACACGAGGATAAGCCTCCTCAAGTCGCATGACGACTTCGACATGCTCCTAGAGAGGGTCATCGAGCTTGTCGATGCAGAAAACTATAGTGTTCCTGGTTCCAGCTCCATGTGATGTCTGGCGTTAATGTACTGATATGTGTAAATATACATAAGCTATGTATAGTTGGATAGGACGGGTGCCAAAAGTGCTAGAGAACGATCGGTCAGCTACAAGTTGACTGTTCCTATGCAAGCACATACACAGAACATCATTAGAATGATCGGTTGTGTGTTATATATATTGTTGTCCGTGTATGTTGGTAGACAATAAAGTTTCCTTGTTAATTTTTTAGGTGACATGAAGCCAAAAAAAATCTTGATCACCGTTATCTAAAAGCATTGCAAAGTTGAGAGTAAAATACTTTAACAAAGACATGATAAATATTATTTGAACTACTGTAAACTTAGCAACCATGTTGTACATGAAAAGAAACACAAACAAAAAAATGAATAATGAAACACTGAAAGTAATACGGTTATTTCAATCATAAAAAAACATAATAAAGTGGTATCCAGCTCGTCCTTCGTGTTGTGGCAAAACATAAATGACAGGACACCTTCAAAGTTTAAATGGTGACTAGATACAAATAATTCGAGAACAACCAATAACATAATCGTGAACCATTCAATAATAAATTTTAGGACTATGCACATTATACTCAGAATGACAACTATGCTCTCTTAGATGATGCATAAAGTAAAAAGACCGAGACTCAGCATAAAAGTAAAACAAAGACACTTCACAGAGGGAAGCAGTGATTACTCATGTGATAGAACTTTTATTTGATAAAACAAAGATATTAAAAACAATTTTGAGAGAGGTGTATGTCTATGTCAACGAATCGTAATGAAAAACTCATCATAATTCATGTCAAGCAAAGTGTTTAGACTTTTGAGAGTGGTTCCCGTTGTTTTATTTGTTTGGCACTTCCATCCACCTTTCTTTCACAAACCAGGGCTAACCGTGTTCACGGGTACCCACAAATTTTCATCAAACCATGGAGAAGTGTCTTTTTGTTATATCAATTAGCACCAGCTCTCTGCAAATTAAGATGAGCACAAATTTTATACTCATCGGGTGAAAGAAGGAAGAATAACTTTTCTTGACACAAACTATAATAAACTTTAAACTACTTCCTCGTGAGCTAAGAAAAGAACACAAAACATGTTATAATTTTAAAGGTTTAAAGGTAGCACACGAGAAATTTACTTGGAGTGGCGGTGACATACCACATACAGGTAGATATGGTGGACACATTTCACAAACTTTGGGTTTTGGAAATTGGATGCACGAGTAGAGCTCATACTCAGTACATGTGTAGGCTAGCAAAGACTGGGGGCGACCAACTAAGAGAGAAATAACAGCCATAATCATGCATACCGACAAAACATCATTAATCAAAGTATGAAGTAATATGACAAGTCAAAAACTAAATTATCGTAAATTCTAGAAGTGACTTTGTTTGTAGTCATAACATGGTGTGAGCATGCGCCAAGTCAGTACATATAAAGTATTCAAAGGAGAAATACCACAATACTATGCTTCAATATGAGAGAACAACACATGATTAAATTCAATGACACATTAAGCACTCTCATCTATTTGAGACTAGTCATGATACATCATAAATAACTAAGCACACAATTGAAATAACATCTAACATGACATGCCAAAGCCTAAGCCACAGTCAAAACAAGCTTCCTATTGCACCACTATAAGTATGAACCAATTTACTCTTCTCCAACACCAATCAACTTATTCGAAACAACTCTCAAAGCAAATAATCATCAAAGACCAGAGAGATAATCAAATATAACTGAAACAAACCAACAAGATCTGAACAAAATTCGAGTGAAAAACAAGAGCTAAACATAGTACTAGCAAAAATTGAACACTCACAAAGCAATAAGAGTGAAAACTAGAGTGTTCTAGGCAATAAAAACGAAGCGTATCTCCAACAAAAAGCTACGACAAAGAAAACAAAACAAACTGAAAGCAAAATAAAATGACTCTCCAAGAATAACATCTATCATGTGAAGTAATAAAAATATAGTGTTTTGAAAGAAACATGATATTTTTGTTGATGAAGAAGAGGATGCCTTGGGCATCCCCAAACTTTGACGCTTGTACTTCTTGGATAAGTCTTGGGGTGATATGTGCATCCCTAAGCTTTAGCTTTTTTCCATCCTTCATCTCATCACATCATTCTTCTCTCCCCAGTCCTTACACTTGAAAACTTCCTCCACCAAAAACTTCTCACAATCTTCATTAGCAATGTTAGTGTAATAAAAATAACAAATACACTTGGCTCAGTTTCAACACAATTCTCACACTTAAATTAAAATATTAGCCATTGTCACAATTTATTTTAAAGATCTTCCTCTCAAAAGATAACCAAAATAAAGAGATTAAGACGCAAATGCAAATATTGGCAGAAATCTGTCCAAACAGAACAGTCATTAAAATGATTTTTTCTAAAATATTCTGTTGCTCAAATCAAAAAGTGGGGAATTAACGAAAGTTAAATAACAACCTGGGGCATGTTTCTATTTTTTCAAAACAATCCGACGTTCTGGCTGAGAGATATGATTTTTCTAATGCTTCGGACATTGCTAAAAGTTTGAATGGTATAGGGATATTAATTTCCTTTTCACATTCAGTTCTTCCCTCATATTCATTCTATCATTATATAAAGTTTTCAAAGTATGATGGATGGCAAGACCATAACCAAGCATCTTATAACGAGTAAAAACTTTTCTAGCTTCTATAGCAATGTCATTAAATTTCAGGAGTAAAGCATTCAACACAGAATCTCTTTCTTTTCCTATCTCCATGCTGCCAAGTTTAAGAAACATTTGTTGTATAATAGGATTGAGGTTGACAAACCTAGCTTCTATCATCGCAATGAAAGAGGCTACAACGGTCTCGTAGTTATGGGAAAGTTTAATTATAGGTTTATCATTAAAACCACAAAGCCCATTAACATGGTTAAAGAATTCTTCAATTTTGTTTATCCTAATAATTAATCCACTTCCCACTTTCAGATCTTTCATAGCAAATTTAGGAGAAGACATCTTAGCAAAACAGCTACAAAAACTAACACGAAGACGAAAACTAAATAAGAAGACAAATAAAATACTAAAAACTACAGAACTATTTTTTTTGGGGGAGGGGGGGTTTGATAAAGAGAAAACAAGATTAAACAAAAGTAGATTAAGCAAGAAAAACAAAAGAAAGAGAGTGGAAGTGTGAGACTACCCTTACAGCAAGCTAGAAATCCCCGGCAACAGCGCCAGAAAAAGTACTTGATAATGACGTGATCACACCCTCTCTGGGAGACCCTAAGCGGAAGGTATGATGTAGTCTTGATTAAGTTTTCCCCTAGTATAGAACCACAGTTATCGAACCAGTAGGACTTAGTAGTCTTGAAGAAAGTTGCTTTATCAACAACGCTAGAAAAGTACTGGTGTGTTGTTGAGGGAGCATGGAACCTACACACAAACACAAACTCTGTCTTGATCCAACTTTCCGGAAGGTTGTCAATCTTCCGGTCTTGCTGAAAACAGGAGAATTAAATGTATAGAGTCTTGGAAAACAATAAAATTAGAAACAGAACATCAAGGAAACAATTATGAAAGTTATTAAAAGAAGGTTTGCAATATGAGGAAAATAGGACCACGGGCCATAGGTTCACTAGTGGTGTCTCTCCAACGAAAACAAACATGCTGGGTGAACAAATTACAGCTGGAAAATTAACAAATCATGAACGTATAACAATACTATTATGATGAGATAAAGTTCACGGGTTCTAGCATTATAGGCATTATGTCAAGGCATATGTACCGCTATCCAGCATGCATCCATATCTATAATTCCACCTCAAGAAAGCTATCCAGCAAATCTCTTGATACTAAGTTGCAACAACAAAGTGATTGCTACGTGTGCAACAACAAATGAATTAAGATTAGTACGTAATGTAAGCAGTGGTTCTCATCCGTAGACAAGAGCACCGCTGTTTTCTCCCTAGTGGCAACAACACATTCTCCCCCCGCAACTTTCTGTCACTCGAGCACAGGCAACAAGGAGGTATGAATCCACTATCTAGTATATACACCCTCTCTTGGAGGTGAAAACAACTACGTTGCCAAGGTAATCATAAACACCGGAGAGCATTGCAAGACAATATTAAAAATCTCCACAAATATAAGTGAAGCACTCAAATTGACATGAACAAAATAATCATAATCTATTGGTTCATCGGATCCCACACAACATGCACAATTACATAACGGTGGTCTCGATCATGTGAGGCAGCTCACGAGACTCTATACATGAAGGCATAGGGGAGAGAACATCCATATAGCTACTGCTATGGACCCGTAGTCCCGAGATGAACTACTCACGCATCTGTTTGGAGGCGATCATGGCGATGTAGAGGCCTCCGATGACGACCCCCTCTCCCCCAGTGTATCGGGGAAGAACTCCAGAAGCCCTAGATTGGACTTTCAAGGTGACGACGCCTCTCCGTATGTTTCATGGAAAATAACTCCGTCCCCAGCTTTTTAGGGTAAAAGGCTATTTATAAGCGAAGAGGGGACGTGAGGCGGCGCCCGAGGCTCCCAGGGGCCCACTACGCATGACCTAGGGGGGCGCCATGCCTGGCACCCTCCTGTTGGCCCCCTGGCTCCCCTCTGTCTCTCCTTTGGACTCCGTCTTCGTTCTGAGTGAAATTTGATCTCCGTGGATTTTCAGCCCTTTCCTAGAATATTTCCTTAAGAACTTTTCTGAAATAGAAAAACAACAGAAAACAACAACTGGCCTGGGTCATCTTGTTAACAGGTTAGTCTCTGAAAACATCCAGAAAATGAAAGAAAACATGTGGAAAAAAGGTATTGGATAGAAAACAAGCATGGAGCATAAAAAATTATAGATACGTTTAGAACGTATCACTCTCCACGAGCAAGTCAACATGAACTTCGAAAAGCGCATCGAATGCATTAAGAAACTTCATGTGAGCACAAGAGCCACACTTGAGAAGCACTACGAGCACCATTCCAACAAGATGAACAAGAACAAGGAGCCCATGGTGTTTCAAGAAGGAGACCTTGGTTGGCTAGATCTTCCAAAAGACCGCTTTCCACAAGAGAGCAACTCCAAGCTCAAGCTAAGAGGTGATGGTCCCTTCAAGATTCTCAAGAGCATCAACAACAACGCTTACAAGCTCGACATGCCAAAATCCAAGTACCTTGTGCACAACTCTTTCAACGTGTGAGATCTATCTCCCTTCCATGGAAGTCCAAGCGATGAAAATAGTAACGAGTCGAGGAAGACTCTTTTCGAAGGGGCGGGGGAGATTATGCAGCCCAACCTATTCCACCAAGTCCCCCTACAACACCTAGTGGGCCAATGACGAGAGCACGAGCAAAGGCTATGCAAGAAAAGGTGACCTTGCTCCTATCTCTATATGATTTCGATGACTTGGTGAATAGTGCGCTACCTCATGCAAATGTCCTATGTGTGATCATCTACACACCACCGAAGAGGACCCCAAGAAGGTACCAAGGATGACCAAGAAGATGCCCACGAAGATCGGCAAGAGCAGCAAGAAGATGGGCAAGAAAAAGCTGCCAAGTCCTAGTTGGCGGTACTAACTCTGGGCCCAACGGTACTACCTCTAGCACGCACCAGGGTGGTACTACCTCTGGCGCCAGAGGTACTACCTCCAGCTCCAGGAATTCCAGCCAGCGGTACTACCGCCAGAAGTGCCAGGATAAGTACCACGAGCTCCAAAATGCTCTCTGTTTCCAGCGGTACTTCATCGGTATTGGCCTAGTACTACCGTTGCAACGCTGACATAATTCGAATATAGAAGTGCCAACGGTACTACCACTAGTACAGAAATGCTCTTATGTGGCGCACCAATTTTGAATTCTGTGGCGCACCTAGGGGCCAGAGGGGTGCGCCACAGAATTCACGCCACTATTTTTTTTTTCCTGTGGCGCACCCTGGCCGTGCGGCACAAAAATGTCAATTCTGTGGCCCACCTCAACCGTACGCCACAGAAATTTGCAATTCTGTGGCGCACCAAGTAGGGGTGCGCCATATTTTTTTTTGATTTTAGAAAAAAGGCCAGATCTAGAATTTCGGCGAAATTTTGAAATTTCGCCGGAGCTCGTCGGATGCCGTTGTGACCGTGTCCTTAGGTGGCTTGGTCGATGGTGGGTGGAGGATGGGGGTCACCGGAGTTGGTGTAGGAGGAGAAGTTCGCCGGAGGTGGTGGTAGAGGAGGAGGAGGAGCTCGCCGGAGGTGGTGGTGGGGGAGGTCACCGGAGTTGGTGGAGGAGAGGAGAAGGTCGCCGGAGGTGGTGGTCGAGGAAAAGGAGGAGCTCGCCGAAGGTGGTGGTGGGGGAGGTCACCGGAGTTGGTGGAGGAGGAGAAGCTCGATGGAGGTGATGGTGGAGGAGGAGGAGGAGCTCGCCGGAGGTAGTGGTGGTGGAGGAGGAGGAGAGGTGGTGGAGGAGGAGGAGGAGAAGGAGAGGTGGTGGTGGAGTAGGAGGTGGAGGAGAGAAGTGGAGAGGTAGAGGGGAGAAGTAGGAGGTGGAGATGAGAAGTGGAGGAGAAGTGGAGAAGTGAAATGAGAGAAAGAGAGAAGGAGAAAGAAGAGGGAGAAAATAAGGGTTGGTGGGCAGGATTCAAATTTCGAATCCTTCCCAACAATTCTATGGCGCACCAAGTAGGGGTACGCCACATAATTTTTTTTTCGATTTTCTTTTATTTTGTAGGAAAAATCTTCAAACGGCCATAACTTTTTTTCTTTTGGAATTTGGTGATTCTAAAAAAAGCTCACAGGCCGAAGGCGAGTGAGGTTGGGTTCCTTTTTCTCTCTAGTTTTTTTTTATATCTTGATCATTTATTTTCGACATCGTCTGCAAAAGTTATGCATATTTTTTACTTTTTTTAACGAATTTTTGCTCAGAAAGTCGAAATTCAGATTTTAAAATTTGATAAATAAAGTAGACCTTAAACTCTCCCTAGATCTCAAAAGATTTTATTTTTTGAAGTTTCTATCATGCTTATTTATTTTTTACAAATCTGAAAAGACGATCCGCGGGGGGGGGGGGGGGGGGGTATGGAGTTCGTGCGTGGACAGAAATTTTGGGGATGGGAATTCTGTGGCGCATAGGACAGTGGTGCGCCACAGAAATGTCATATTCACCAATCATTGCCCCACTCATATTTCTGTGGCGCACTAACCACCATGCGCCACAGAATATGAGTGGGGCAATGATTGGTGTGGGCCCCGGCATATTTCTGTGGCGCACCTCTGTCCCGTGCGCCACAAAATTCC
The DNA here is from genome assembly GCA_028641055.1 of Alopecurus myosuroides. Classification (NCBI taxonomy): domain Eukaryota; kingdom Viridiplantae; phylum Streptophyta; class Magnoliopsida; order Poales; family Poaceae; genus Alopecurus; species Alopecurus myosuroides. The sequence goes on along the minus strand of CM054059.1, from coordinate 111,218,049 downwards.
TCTTTTCTGTGGCGCACCCCTGTCCCGTGCGCCACAAATTCCTCTTTTCTGTGGCGCATTCGCCCCGTGCGCCACAAAAATAAATTTCTGTGGCGCATAATTACATGGTGCGCCACAAAAAGCCATCTACAGAAAGACACTTCTCTACTAGTGTACCTCCAGACCTGGCGATACTACCGCTACCATCAGGCTGGCGGTATGACCTCTACCTGCGAGCAGAAAACGAGAATATTCCCTTGTATCTCCCACCTACCTAACCCTTCGTGGAGAAGACTATAAATAGGCTCCGAGGCCTCTAGCTAGGGTTAGAGATGAATTGAGATTTGAGCTTTTCTCCTTATGTTCATCTTTAGAGGTCACTTCTAGTGTGTATCTAGAACTGTATCAGTGCTACTCCAATCATCTGTGTGATTTGGATCGTATAAATATTTCCTTGAGTTAGCTAGTCTTTTCCCTTGGAATTCAACCAACAACTTTCCAATCTTTCTCAACTAACCCTTGAGATTTTATTGGCTAGGCGGACCCGCCGTGAAGGTGAAATGGTTTCAATCAGAGTAAGTTCAACGTGATCTCAGAAATCCGTAGGCTACCTCCGGGGTTGGTTGATGGGTTCTTTGATCGGTAGGGTTTGCTATTTATCGGTTACCCTTGTTACCCACGAATCACCCTTGTGTTCTTTGTTCTTCCCCTCATGTTCTTTGTGTTCTTGGTCAATTCGTGAAGATCGAGCCAACCCATAGGCCTAGCCTACATCACCTGGTTGTGGCGGTGGCAGCCAGAGGAGATCGCAGCGGCGGCGGCGGTTTTGTGTATATCGGCAGCTAGGGTTTTCAGGAGGAAGATGGCTCTGATACGTTATTGACGATGGCGGAACGATGCTTGAGCCACTCGGAGCATCAGATTGTGTGTTATATAGATAGGGAAAAGCCCCCTATGTGGTGATACAAGAGGAGTCTGTATACGGGCGGAGTACTACTCCGTACCGTATACATACCGGTTTACAATGTTGTCTAACACGCTGAACCACACATCATTGAAGTGTTGTTGTTCAATATGACCTCCCCTCCTTCGTCATCGAACAACTCATTCTTACTTTGATGAATCTTCTTCATTAGTTGACGTTTTTTGTTCCCCTCCCTCCGCCTCGAACCTCCAATCTAAAGAGTGGCATTGATCTCGACTAGTAAATCAATAAGGCACATGATGATCGCCAAGTGCTCATCTACCATGGTGGTTGCGGTGGCATGGGCTTGGAGCATTGCTCCGACCACCACCGTCTCGTCGTCGCTATCCATAGCCTATGAAACTAACTAGGTAATTAAACAACATATGTAATTTTAACTAAGAGGAAATATAAAAAGAAGCTTTACAAAGCGATGAACACTGTGTGTGAACGAAGGTCCTGATCGGAGTTTTGTGCCCGGTGAGTTGGCGAGCGAAGAAAAAGCAGTGCCCAGGCCTGACCAAACACGGAGGATGAGGTTAGGCCTCTTCAGGAGGTGTTCTGCAGCGTCCTATGTTGACAGGAAGCGAGAGCGGCATGAGGAAAGGACACGGTGGCGAGAGTGGCGGAGAGAGAGGAGACAATAGCGAGAGGGACAGACATAGGAGAGGAGGGATGTGGCGAGAGGGACGGACATAATGGGGGTGGGGCAACATCAAAACAGAGCAGCAACGATTCAGTGGAGGTGGGAGAGAAGACGAGCATGGAAGAGACCGGGGAGAAGAAAATGATGGCCAGGTCCGGTGGAGATGCTTGGACGAGTTGAAGTTGCGTTTTGCTAATAATCAAATCAGCCAAAAACTCGTTTTGTGAGTAGACGGACACGCCTGAACGATGTGGGCTCCCTTCCATTTCTGTCTTTCAAAGAACTCGTCCGATCGAGACACGCGCGCGCACGGAAAAACTCAGCGTAATAAGTCCAACAGCTTGGGGAGCTTCTTGGATCGGTTCTTCCGTTCTTGTTTGCAACGGTCGCATGTGGGGGTGGTGGCGGCGGCTCATTTCTTCGGTCCTCCAATTCCAATCCAACATCGCGGACTCTATAGGAGTAGTACGGAGTACGCATTTAATAAACGGAGCCGCCCACACGTGTTCCATCAGGCAGCTAATCTAGTCCCGGCTTAAAACTAATTAATGAAGTGGTCATTCAAAAGTTGCGCACATGGGATTGGAGGACCGAGTTGCTTCTCCATCGTAGCCTTGATCGATATATCGTCGTCGTGTTAACAAGCCCCACACACGTCCCTTTCTGAGCTTCTTATTAGTAGTGTCCCGGCTCTATCGTCGGTCGCCACCTTCTCTCTATATATTCCCAAGTCGATCGAAGGTGCGAGCAGACATCACATATACACGTAAAAAAACTTAGAGAGATGAGGTTCCTCCATGGCGCGGCGCTCTTGCTGCTGATTCTTGCGCACGCTCAAGCTCAAACCACCACCGATCCCGCTGACGGTGAGCATGCTCCATCTCGTTCCACGGCTAGTTTCGTTCCCAATTTATTTTGCTAGGGACTCAACTGGTTGACAACCGGGGATTCAGTAGCCTAATAAATAAAGACTTGTATACTCACTATAGAGAGGTGGTAACATGGATTAATAAAGAGGGCTGCTATGCGTATGATGTAACATTGATTACTTGTTGACTTTTGCTCGTCCAAACACAAAAATCAGTATCGGAAACCATGTCCGGTTTCACTCGCGGTTTCTTTTTCTGTGGTCTAGATGCCGCCTCTCAACAGTCAGGTCCCCATCGGACGGCTGAGCGCCGACGTGGGTGGTTTTCTTAATCTTTCTTTTGTTTGTCTCGCAGCGGCGGCGCTGCACGCAGTGTTCGCCAAACTCGGCCAGAAGGCGGGGCCGCAATGGAACATCAGCGGCGACCCCTGCACCGGCGCCGCCACGGACAACACCGACATCGACAACAACAACATATTCAGGGCCGCCATCAAGTGCGAACGCTGCGTAGCCGGCACAGGCAACGCCTCCATCTGCCGCATCACCAGGCTGTAAGTGCTCCTCCTAGGCCCCGCCCGCGCTCAGCCTGTTCGATGGAATGCCAGATCCAGCGCCGGCTTCCTTCCCCTCAGGCGTAGTTAGCTCATGGGGTAGTTGCGATGCAGGAAAATATACGCCCTGGACGCGGTGGGCCCCATACCACAAGAGCTGCGGAACCTCACAGCTTTGACCAATTTGTAAGAACTCTCAACTTGCAGAACTCAAATGAAATTGGCATATCTGTACGTATGAACAGTGTCTGTCCACTCTTCCTTATACTAAGCATATCTTCCTAACTCGAACACTAAGTTTATTCTATCTCATCAATTGTGTTTCAGGGATCTTGGACAAAACTACTTAACAGGGCCTTTACCATCCTTCATCGGGGAGTTGACTGATATGCAGTACATGTGAGATTCACAACTTAAACACATGGTTGCATCAAATGAATGCATTTGTTTCCTGGCATTTGACTTGCTCTCTTCAACATATAAGGACTTTTGGTATCAACGCATTATCTGGACCTGTACCAAAGGAGCTCGGGAACCTTAAGAATCTTATAAGACTGTAAGAAAAATATTCTTTATAACTATATGATTGTATTTTGTAATACAACTTTAGAGTTAATTTCGTCTTGAAGGCTAGCTGTGCTGATAGCCTTCATGCCTTTTATAATATAATAAAGTTCGCATGCCTAACCCAGAATTTTTGCTGCATTTGTAGGGGCCTTGGCGCAAACAATTTTAGTGGCTCGCTTCCGTCGGAACTGGGAAATCTGGCAAACCTTGAGGAGCTGTACGTATTTACTAAATCATGGGGACTCTATTTTGATTCTGCCAACCCAGTTGTCTTCTTGCTTGGACTAGTCAGCTCCTTATCTAATGTGTATTGTCTCTGTATTTCTCAATTACAGGTACATTGACAGTTCTGGCCTTAGTGGTCCACTGCCATCATCGCTTTCCAAGCTTACGAAAATGAAAACAGTGTATGCCTATAGTCGACGTGTTGTTGATATACTATAATCTTCCACGCCATTCTATCTTATGTAGCTCTCTTCTCTTTGTTTAGGTGGGCATCAGATAATGATTTTACTGGGCAAATACCAGATTATATTGGGAGCTGGAGTAGTTTATCAGAGCTGTAAGATCACTACTGTTCTCGGTCATAGTAATTCCACGAAAAATGAAGATATTGCATGTTGTTTACACAATGTCAAAGAATACTTACTGCAGAGAGATTTGAAAGAATATTTGTGCAGTTTGATATTGTTAACTTAAGTACAAGCTCAGCTTTAGTTTGTGGAAAACATACAATGGTGTGGAAGTTGGAGATTCATTTTAACTGTTTTAGTGCAGAGATAACATTTTTAGTTACTTGAGTCTTTCTTGAACGTGCTGAATCTCCATCTGTGGCCTCTTAAGAAACAATCCATTTAAGGTCTCAAATGTTAGATTAGTACCAAATAAACATTGCATCTTCCTTCGCCAACTATCCATTATATGGTTGCTAGTTTCAGATAAGGTGATAGTATCAGCAAGCATTGAATTCACTTTCTTTTTCTTCCAAGGAATAGAGACACCTGTTCTTTCACTACTAGGTTGCCGCATTCGTCCGGAAATGATGTAGGACTGACTAGAACTATGGAATTGCAGGAGGTTTCAAGGCAATTCTTTTCAAGGTCCAATTCCAAATACTCTTTCCAATCTTCGCCAATTGACAAGCTTGTAAGTGCATATTGCCGGTGATAATAGCTAAATGTCATTCTTAAACGCGAAGGTTGCAGCAGGGAAAATTAATAATCTACTTGGTGCAGACGAATTGGTGATATATTAAATGGGAGCTCTTCTTCACTCGCATTCCTCAATAATCTGACTTCTTTGAACACCCTGTATGCATAAATTTTCATTCAGTTATTGTCTCAAATTAGATCTGTAAATCTATTCAATCCTAAAACATGAAATGTGTTTTTCTTGCAGGATTTTGAGGAACTGTAGGATATCTGATAAGCTTGTATCAATAGACTTTACGAAGTTCACAAGTTTAACCTTACTGTAAGCATTTTTATTGCAACAATGATGCCTTTCTTGCAAGATACATAAATGCATTACCATGGATTGTATGCTGGCTGATGACATTTTTTCCTTATTATTATAGGGATTTGAGTTTCAATAACATCACAGGACAAGTGCCACAAACCTTGTTGAATGTGAACTCACTTGCCTTCCTGTATGGACTCTCTTGACTTGCAAAGTGTATTTGTACGAAAGGAAGACTTTCATCATTGTTCTTGCTAATCTTTATAAATTTTGTTGTGACTAGATTTCTTGGGAATAATAGCCTTTCAGGAACCCTTCCAAGCTCAATAGGATCATCACTTAAAAATTTGTATGTAATGCGGCTCAGTTTTATTTACACAGTAAAAGCAAGGCGGTGTTCATGTAATTTCTAATGGTGCTTTCATTCTATTATTTTGTAGAGATTTTTCTTACAACCAGCTCTCGGGAAGCGTTCCTTCTTGGGCTAAAAATTTACAATTGTAAGTGCCAAATTCTGAAAATCCAATTACTGGCTGAACCAAATCCAGCCTAAGGGAATGTTTCATCTATATTAGGCTCCTGGGCCGACTTATTAGCCTTATATGTAGACATGAAATAAGCTAGATTCGTATATAAATCTGAAAGGCTGTTTTGACATTTATCTTAAGTATTTATGAAAGAAATTAAGATGCATACAGCTCCTAATGTTTATGGAGTGAGATATTAGTGTTACATCCTAGCACAAAATTGAGCCAGTTATTTATGAGTAACCCAAGTTTTCTTATTTAAGTTATATGAAAGAAATCATAAATATGCTATGAAGTGTGAACAATGGATTCACTTTTGACTGTTGTTCATCCTACTCAGGAATCTGGTGACAAACAATTTCGTGACCAATAGTTCCAGCAACAGGTTCGCCCATATTTCAGTATCTCCTCACGACATTAAGCATGATTCGTATGTTCTCTCACCTTGTATTTTGGGTTTAAAACGTCACTTTGTTACATTTGCAGTGTCTTGCCTACAGGGTGGGGGTGCCTTCAGCGTAATACACCATGTTTTCTTGGTTCTCCAAAGTGTGAGACTTCTGCATTTTGAAATTTTAAGAATGTACCCACTTAGGAACTATAGTCCTGCAAGCAGTTTTACTAAGCTAACACCAATAATAAATAATTTAATTGTCTTGCAGCTTCTTCCTTCGCTGTGGACTGTGGCAGTACGCAATCCGTATCAGGCTCAGATAATTCTATGTATGAACCTGATGGTGCCAGTCTTGGAGCTGCGTCATTGTATGTTACAGGAGCACCAACATGGGGTGTTAGCAACGTTGGAAGGTTCATGGAGGCAAATAATGGAAGTTATATAATCCACAGTCCATCCCAGTTTCGTAATACACTTGATACAGAACTGTTCCAGACTGCAAGGATGTCGCCGTCATCCTTAAGATACTTTGGTATTGGACTAGAGAATGGAAACTATACAGTTACACTTCAGTTTGCAGAGTTTGACTTCCCAGACACTCAGTCTTGGAAGAGCAGAGGTAGAAGGGTTTTCGATATATATGTCCAGGTAGGTTCTCGTTGTTAAGTGACAAACAGTACTCTTAGATTATAAGCTGGTCGTATCTTTATTCTTCTTATTTGTATAGGGTGAGCGTAAGGAGCAGAACTTTGATATAAGGAAGGCCGCAGGCGGGAAATCATTTACAGCTGTTAGGAAGCAGTACACTGTTCCTGTCAGGAAGAACTTTCTTGAGATTCATCTCTTCTGGGCTGGCAAGGGCACTTGCTGCATTCCTTCTCAAGGCTACTACGGGCCTGCGATCTCAGCTTTGAGTGCAACACCAAGTACGTCCCTTGACTTGAAATAATGTTTTTTTAGCGATTACCATATATTCTACAGATTAACTTAGTGGAAACACATTAAAGTTATGCTGAAGGCAATCTTATGCGTCTTGAAATAAAAGCGACCGAAAAGACTATAGCATCAATATGAAAAGAGGCACAACTATGTGGCGATGGTTATTTATCTAGGGGTAACAAAAGTAGCTTTACATTGCGTGCATACAAGTAAGACAGAACTGTATATGTCATCAAGATTCGCTCTAATTCTGAATATTAAAAAAAAAACTCTAACGGCACATCAGATGTAAGATCCGGTTTCACCATTAAATCTGCCTTGACGAGATCTTGAAAACTATATCCCATGTTGATATATTCCGACAACTTTTATTTTTGTTAAAAGATATCAACCGAACCTGACTTACCAGGATAAACATTGGTAATTATCAGCTTAAAAAGTAGATGTCAGAGATGTTCTGGCGAATTTTTTCAAGCTCATAAGTTTTCACCCAGTAATGTGTTAGTTACCGTATATTCACATGTTGCTACCGGCTTTAAAAAATTAACCAGGTTAGATGTATTGTCGACTTTTTTTTTGCAACTTAGAAGTTACCAAGCTACAAAATATGCACATGTAGTCATTACTTTCAAAAGTATGTCATTTGAGAATTGAGATGTTTAGATTTTTGTGAAGGAATTTGTAGAGAAGTTGAATACCTAATACATGTATAGTCTGACATTTAACACATAATACACCAACCAGTTTACATATAATCATACCTTCCATTCAACCTCACTTGAAATAGTTTCACTCAAATTTAAAGGCTGTATAATGACTGTGTTGACATCACATTTCTAACAACTGAACTTTCTGTCAGATTTCACCCCTACAGTACATAATGCTGCGGCAGAGAAGAAAGGTAGTAAAACAGGGTTGATTGCGGGGGCTATAGCTGGTGTGGCAGTTTTAGCATTGTTAGCATTTTCTGGAATATTTGTTTGGAGGCAGAAAAGGAGAAAACTATCGTTGGAGCAAGAAGGTATGTGATACACTAGGAGCACATTGTGTTCTAACTGGGCAAAGGAGCAGTGAAAGTAAACTCGTTATTTGTTTGTGATGTCTTGCAGAGCTGTACTGCATTGTGGGAAGACCTAATGTTCTCAGCTATGGGGAGCTAAGGTCAGCTACTGAAAATTTCAGTTCTAATAACCTTCTTGGTCAAGGAGGATATGGGTCAGTTTTTAAGGTTGGTTCATCCCATACATGGTCTTGAATTTTCTTTAAAGTTTTCCTTCTGGAAGTAATTTCCGATAACTAGTAGTACAAGTATATATCAGAATGCAGATCTATATGAGTTACTTTTTGTATATTTAGTTTCTCCACATACATGTCAATAACATTCCTAAAATGAAGGGAAAGTGTATCTGAAGCAAACGATGTTTGACGTGTGTGGTACCTGAAACTTCTTTCGTTGTTGAAAAATGTTGCCTTTTTGCAGGGAAAGTTAACTGATGGCAGGTTTGTGGCAGTGAAGCAGCTGTCGGAAACATCTCATCAGGGGAAAAAGGAATTCGCGACAGAAATAGAAACTATATCTCGGGTGCAGCACCGTAATCTCGTGAAGTTGTATGGATGCTGCCTTGAGGGCAATAAGCCATTGCTGGTCTATGAGTACCTGGAGAATGGAAGCCTGGACCGTGCTCTGTTTGGTACAAACAAATTCTATTGATTGACGCAGCTAAAAATCTGCAACTTTAGGCTTAGTATGGATAACTAAATACTTAAACCAACATATGCAGGAAAAGGGAAGTCAAGCCTAGACTGGTCAACACGTTTCGAGATATGCTTAGGCATCGCAAGAGGTCTTTCCTATCTTCACGAAGAATCTAGCATCCGTATTGTGCACAGGGACATAAAGGCCAGCAATGTGTTGCTCGATGCCAATCTCAATCCTAAGATCTCAGATTTCGGGCTCGCGAAACTTTATGACGACAAGGAGACACATGTGAGCACGAAAGTTGCTGGTACATTGTAAGTGCATTTCTATCTTGCTAACATTTATGTTTACGTAGTATTTTTCATATATATGTAGGCTAATGACGTTTATATTCTCTTTTGTGAAGTGGTTATCTGGCACCTGAGTATGCCATGAGAGGCCATGTGACAGAGAAGGTTGACGTGTTTGCATTCGGCGTCGTGGTATTGGAGACTTTAGCTGGAAGACCAAACTATTACACTTGTGAGGACCAGAGCAAGGTTTATATTTTCGAATGGGTAAGCTCACACAGGCATTTTAATTCGAACCCTCTCAAACACCCAGTTTTGGCATATGTGAGTGCTTGCATCATGTAGAAGAACCGCAGTCGACTAGCTGGAGATTCATTCTGCTCAATTTGTGTGTAGTACTTGAACACGGTGTGCTGCATTTTAGCTTACCATCTCGACGTTTTCAGGTGTGGGAACTGTACGAGGAGGGCCACCCTCTGGAGATGCTAGACCCTAGGCTGGACGACTTTGACGAGGAGGAGGTGCTCCGGGCCATCAAGGTGGCGCTGGTGTGCACCCAGGGCTCGCCCCACCAGCGGCCGCCCATGTCGAGGGTGGTGGCGATGCTGACGGGCGACGCGGAGGCGCCCGACTGGGTGCCGAAGCCGAGCTACATCACTGAGTGGCAGATCAAGGGCGGCGGCGGCGGCGACACCAGCTACGCGAGCTCCGACGTCAACGGGCAGTCGAGCTCGGCGCCCAGGCCCGACTCGTCGCCGTTCCTAGCCTCCGGCATCGACGAAGGCCGTTGATATGATTACTTGTTGCGGTACAGATTCGTCGGTAACACAATACATTTTGCGGATGGTGTCGCTACGGCCAGTATCTTTGGTTAAGAGATGTTTCGTAGGAGCAGTTGCGTTGTGTAGTGCAGTAGTAGGTTGGAGACTTGGGAGTAACAGATAAAGTTGTATGTGTACATGTGCATGTGTATCTTTTGATCTCTTTGGAGGAGCATATATAAGATTTTGCAATAAATAATTTTGGCTTTTGACTTGGAGGTTAAAGTAGACGGCCGGACACGCCCGAATAATGTGGGCAATCCGTCGAATACCCGTGAGGACATGACAGCACTTTTGTCCCAATTAATTTCACCGCAACATAAGTGAATCGAAAGATCCTTCCCCGTCTTACAAAGAAGAACTCGTCAAGATAATTTTCAAAAAAAAAAAAAGGGAAGAACTCGTCAAGATGAGACACGCGCACGAACGAAAAATTCAGCGACGAGGATATGTCCAACAGAAAAAAGGGCTTTTCCCCTTTCGCGGCGCGCGTGGAAGGGTCAAAGCTGTCCGTACAGCTTGGAATCTTCTCCGGTTCTTCCCCTCTTGCTTTGCGACGGTCGCGTCCGCATGGCGTGGATGTGGGTGGTGACGGCGGCTTCCTCGGGCCAATTCCAATCCAACATCCCAGACGTACGTGCTAATTGATCAAGTGGCCGCTCAATTGTTGATCCACTTGGTAATGGAGGACCCAAGTTGGTCCTGGATCGTTAGCTTTGCACGGTGGCTACATCGTCGTGTGAACAATGTGCCCCACCTTACACATGTCCCTTTCTGCGGTTTTGTCTTCTTATATTGTCCCGCCTCTCTCTCTCCGAACTCTGTCCCGGAAGACACAAAGGGTAGTCCGAGCAGACAGACAGGCGGAGCTAGGGAGATGAGGCAGCTCCTCCATGGCGCGGCGCTCTCGCTGCTGCTTCTTGCGGCGGTGTCCCCTGCTCAAGCTCAAACCACGACGACCACCCATCCGGGCGACGGTGAGCACGCTCCATTTCATCTTTAATTCCTGGGTCCCAACTGTTTGTTGTTCGTTCCTGAATCATCACCAGCCGCCGGCCGGATTCATGCACGCATGCATGACGCGGTGATCCGCCTCTGCTCTTTTGATTGTACGGCGAAGAATGCCGGGCCTGAACCGCTTCCCGGCCTGAATATTATTCTCCCATCGTTCCACGGCTCATTTCATTCTCAATTCCCCCCTCACCTGCAACTGCAACAAGAATTAAAGTATGAACACATGGTGTCGTTGCTTACGGTTCCAAGGAACCAGCCCGTTCCGGATATGTCTCGGTCGGAAGGTCAATCGAGGCACGTCGCCTTCTCTCTTGATATATGCTGCATACTGTACTACTACTTCAGCGTTTGGCTTTTGCTCCTCGATCCACACACAAAAAGTCATAAACCAAGTCTCCAGTTTCACTCCCATAAATTAATTGATAGCTAACTATGTCGTCCCTCTCGCAATCGCTTGCGGTGACGACCGAATAATGTCGGCTCCATTGCATTATTCGTCAATCCATCCATGTCGTACCCAGCACCTATCCCGACTAGTTCCGCACGCAGACGCAGCACAAGTCAGCCAAGATCCTTTCCCGGCTTAGAAAGAAAGAAAGAAATCGTCCAAGCCAAGACCCGCGCGCGCACGAAAATTTCAGCGAGGATAAGTCCAACAGGAAAAGGGTTGTTTCCCTTTTGCCTCCGAGCGTCCAGCTTGGCAGCTTCTTCGGTTCTTCCCCTCTTGTTCGCAACGGCCGCATCCAATCCCCATGACATGTGCCCTACAAGCTACATGTGGGGTGGTGGTGGCGGCGGCTTCTTCGGTGCTATGCATCACACATCCAATCCCAATCCAATATCCCAAGAGCCACACGTGCTCCATCAGCTACCTAATCATTTTCTTTTTGGCGGGTAGCTAATCAGCTACTCTCTCTTCCATAATGTAAAATATTTCATATGTTTTTTTTTTGCAACAAAAGCTTCGCCTTTTTACATTGATATTGGAGAAGTAAACATGATACGGTCAAAGCCCAAAGAAAAAAGATTGTTGCTCGAAATCTAGCGCTCGCAAGGGTCCGATTCTACATATTCTATCCAACCTCTCTGGATAAAAATTCGTCATTTCTTCGTCTTTGTGGCGAGACGGCGCGGCCTAGAAACCAGGTGACAGATCAGACGGAGACGTCCGGTGCAGCTAGTGGAGGGAAATCGCTGCCCTCGGGCCAGCGAGGGCAATCAAAGCTTCGTCACAAGACGGCATCCACGGCAAGTTCGGCCTGAAGAGGGTCTACAATGCGTCGATTGTCGAACCTAAAAGCGGAACCCTGAGGGACCTCTCAATTTCTTTCCTAGCTTGCACCAGAGGTGTATGACCGACGTCGAGCCCCATCTTTTTGTGGAGAACTCTCACCGCTTTGTCGACCGCTGGGATGAGCCTGCTGCTGCGACGGTCAGGGGCGGGCCAGTGCGCCTTGGCCCGTGGCGTGGGCGGAAGAGGTGTGGGCAGCATTGGCACTGCCGGAGGGCCGAACAGAGCCGCGACACCGCGCATCACAATGTCTGATGAGGCGAGGAGAGCCTCATCCTCATCAGCAAAATTGTTAACATCGGCGGCGAGTGGGAGGGGGAGGGGCCTGAGCGTAGCGTCCTCCGCATTGACGTCGAGGACGTCCGTTCCCGAGTCGACAAAGATGACCTCAACAACAATGGTAGACATGGTGATAGCTTCTCTGTGTCATGCACCATACCTCGTCATCGTCTCTTGAACCGGCTCCTGAGCCCGTTGCACACCCAACGGCATTTGGCTTGGCCGCACCTCCCCTATCACCTCTGATGGTATCGGCTCGAGCCCGTGTGGATCCACATCCTCACAGTTCTCATCCTCTCCTTGCACTACCGGAGAGCCACACCATGTTTGCGGGGTAGAAAGGACGTCTGGCCGAGGAGCCCAGACGCGCGTTCATTCCAGATGCGAAGCTCCGCCGACTCGGCGAGCAGGGGAGTGATGGAGGCGGCCACACGGTCTTTAAACTCCGCACGGAGAGACGCCGCCAGCTCCGCCAAGAAGATGTGAAGCTTAGAGGCAGAGAGAGCGCCGTCGTCGGGTCTGGTCGCGGCGGAGCCGATGCCACAAATTTCCGAGGTCGAAAGGGAGGGAGGGGGGGTGTCAGAGCGTCCTGATCGGAGGTGGCGGTGACGTCCTGGTCGGATGTGGCGGTGACAGAGGCCCATGAAGCCACCCAAGCACGAGAGGAGAGGTTGAGGGGTGACGATGCAAAGGTTGTGCAAGAACCGGCCTTGCGAGCTTGGTGGCGAGACGGTGGTGTTTCATATATGTTGTCTAAATTCGAATTGAAATGAGTCAACATACATACTCCCTCCGATCCATATTAATAGTCGCTAAATCGGATGTATCTAGACATATTTTAGTGCTAGATACATCCGATTTAGCGACCATTAATATGAATCGGAGGGAGTACTAAAATGTGTCTACTGTATCTAAATGCGGAAAAGGTCTAATCTCGATCGTAACCTTTGGACGGTTAGTTGTGCCTGGCTGGTAGCATGTATGGATCCAACCTCGTCGATCATGTGAAGGTGTCCGATGATATTTTGGCGTTTGACTTGCGATCTTACACATACAAAACTAAAGTCAGAAACCATGTATGATTCACTAACTATAGATATATCTATACATGTTTTAATATATGGCTACATTCATATTTAGTCAGATGTAAGTCTTTGCATCGAGTATTTGGAGCGGAAGGAGTAGCTAATCAATTATGTCGGCTCCTTCATAACTCACTTACGGTCACGACCGAACAATGTTGGCTCCCATGCATCCGTCCATCAATGTCATGCCAGCACCTAACCACGTAGCAGAAGTCAGCCAAGATCCTTAGTGCATGTCTAGCACACCGCTTAAAAACGGACGATCCTTATTTTTCTGGCGAAAATATGGTTCGAGCCTTGTTTTCTAGCCATATCAGACACCGTATCCGCGGCTTGGCCCGTATCCGCGATAAAGGGTCAGCTATTTCGACCCCGCCGTCCCTCTTCTATAAATGTTGCGCCCCGTGGATATGGGTCACAGACCGTTACCTCGATCCCCGCCGTCACCGTCCTCGCGCACACGTTGTTCGCCGCTGGTAGAACTTTAGCGAAAAATCACGCGCCTCCACCGCCCCCAGCGCCATGGCCAACTCTCACCGCATCTAGCAGCCGAGCGCATGCGCTACGTCGCCTCCTACGGGGCGAGGAAGAGTGCGGTGCGGCGCTATAGCTCACTAGGGAAGCCGGTGCCGCCGGCGTATCTCCGTCGCGAGATGGAGGAGTTCGACCATCGCCACGGCTTGAGACACGGGCGCCCCCTCCTCATGGGGAGCTCCTCCAGCGCCACGGGAGCCCCCTCCTCATGGGAGCTCCTCCCGCACCACGCACTCCGCCGGCGAGGGCAGCTCGGCACGGCCTTTGCCGCTGCAGCCGCGCCTGCTCGAACTCGAGGCGGCGTTCGAGGAGTACGACTCGGCGGCGTTCACGGGTGCCATCGGGCCGGAGGATTTCGTCTCTGACGACATTCTCCACCACGTCGAGAGCGTCATCCGCCAGCGCAGCGGGCGGGAAGAGCAGGACACGGCGAAGCGGCGCCGCCTCGACGAGGTCGTACTCGAGCAAGGCATCCATGACTCAAAGTAGACGGAAGAGAAGGCGGCGGAGTGGGCCACCGAGGCGATGAAGCAGAAGGAGGTATTCGTCGACCTTGACCCCGACGAGTAAGAGCTCGCTCCATCGTAACGTTGCCGCCGCGTCCTGTAGGGCTCCGGTTAAATGGTCCGCTGAACCCCATTTCAGACATAGATAGGGATGGCGGCGCCATTTTAGTTTAATTACTTTTGTAATCGATGAAATGATGATGATCTTCCATATGAATTTGGTTAAGGATTCAAGGCAGAGGAGCGCTCGGAGAAGGAAATTGAGCTTAGGATTACTGTAGCACAAGGAGAGGGAGAAAGGGTGATGTGTTTATCTTTTGAATTGAGGTCCCTGAAACTATTGAGTAAAACATACCTCAGATAACCTATTTACAAATCAAAAGTGGACAGATCGGAGGTCATTTAACGCCATGGACCAAGGGGTGGGGCCATTCCCCCCCCCCCCATGGGTGGAATGTTTTCTAAACCCCCTAATTTATTTATGTTTTGACCTACACTTTTATCTAGATTTATCTATTTGGCCCCTTCAAATTTATTTGTGCGCAAATAGCTCCCTTTTGTGATATATTCCTGGTTTCGTCCTTGCATGGACCACATCCTTCAATCCAATGTCGCCCCCTTCGTCTGGCCATTTCCGGTGGGGGCGGCGACACAACTCGAAGGGCGCAGGGCAGGACGAGCTGGTGGTGCCTCAGAGCTTGAGCGAGTAGAGAGGATGTGGACGGCGCGCACCTGCTCGCCGCGAAGTCTGGCCGCTGCGAGTAGAGAGGATGTTTTCCCATTGTTACTTCACCCATCCAATCCCAATACAACATCCGAGAGCCATACATGCTCCATCGGTTAGATAATCAACCTCTTTTTATTTGCTGGCGAAATGTTATAAGTGGCGACACTACGGGAGACAGCCAAAACGCCTTCGATCGCTCTAGAGACATATTTATATTTTTCTCTAATTATTCTTAACATTAATTTTAATTGCTCGCTTCTACTAACACTTCTCGATCGGTCACTCATCCTCAGACTACTCCCGTTTAAGCACGCTTAACTTCTTAGTTCTTTTCCCTCTGAGCTGCCTAGACAACGGATGTTTTGCTGACAATAGTATCCAATCAATCCAGTTAACCCTTGTACCATTATGTCACACTCCTTTATTTTATGAATCCAAACAATTATTTAAGTAAAAAAATAATAACTAATAATAATCTTGAATTCAAATAAATCTTAAATTTAAATAATAATTAATATTTTTACCTTTTTCCATTTAATATTGAATAATTTATAACTACAAATCCGAAATTGGACAAATAATATATCTAAATCGATTACAAAATGAGAGAACTTCAAATATGACATCCATATAATATTTTTCATCATGTATAAGACTTCACTAAGCGAGGTGTTAAGTGTATGGTATATGGTCACCCAACAAAATTTAATTGTCAAAACTAGAATTTATGGAGAAAACGGGTCAAACTTGGCACCAAATGACCAAACCATGTTGGAATGTGTCAAGATATGGAAAAGTAGATCACAATTGTATTGAAAACAAACATAGACCTAGGTTTCTGGAGTTGAGTGTGTAGTATAGGGTCACCCCCAAGCAAATGAGCTATCTTCTACGAAAATTCTTGGCTTTCGAGCCAAATGACAGGTGTTGTGGCCCAATCAATGGCATAGTTTGTTAAAATGTGCCCATATTCCACACAAACATGCATCTTGGAATCACAGACAATGTTGACGCAGGAAGTTTTCCTTTTCACTGAATAAAAAAACAAATTTTCATTTTTCGAGTGTCAAAAATGGTTTTTTTTTTTGAACCACCGACCACAAATATGTTGCAACACTTGAGAGATGCATTTTTTTAATAATACTAGACCATATTATATGCACGAATAACAAAAAAATTTCCTATGAAAATGTTTCCGTCCACCTCATTTGAAAACCACAAGTTTCTGCCGATTCAGTAGGATCCGAATCAAATTTGAAATACAAGTGCCTCGTAGTTTGCTTATGAGTTTTGGTAAAAATTATTTTTAGGTACACAACTACCTATTTCATCATAGATACACCAAGGGTTTATCAATATCCCCCCCCCAACAACAACGAACGGTCATGCCCGTCTTCTTGACTTTTCCCTAAAACCGGCTTAGAAATTCCATAAAATAAAATAAAAAACTCCAAAATGATGCAAGACCTTCGCGTGGTTTCATTATATATGTCCTAATATCCCTAAAAAATAATAAACTTGGAATACGACAATTGTATTGAAAATGTGTTCACAAAAATGAGTTATCTCCTACGAAGATTCTTGGCTTTCGGGCCAACTGACGGGTGTTATGGTCAAATTCATGTCATAGTTTTTTAAAATGTGCCCATATTCCACACAAACATGCATATTGGAATCACGGACAATGTTGACGTAGGAATTTTTCCTTTTCATTGAATAAAAGAATAATTTTCCATTTTCTGAGTGTCAAAATGGATTTTTTTCTGAAGCACCAATCACAAATATGTTGCAAAACTTGGGAGAGATGCATTGAAAATACTAGAGCATGTTATATGCACAAATAACCAATTTGTTTCCTATAAAAAGTTTCCATCCACCTCTTTAGAAAATCACAAGTTTCTGCCGATTCAGTTGGAAATGAGTCAAATTTGAACTACACGCGCCTCGTAGTTTGCTCATGATTTTTGGCAAAAATCATTTTTAGACACACAACTACCTATTTCATGAGAGATACTCCCCTAGATACGAATGTTCATGCCCGCCGTCTTGACTTTTCCCTGAAACCGGCTTAGAAAATTCCATAAAATGAAAAAAAATACCCAAAATAATGCAATACCATTGCGTGGTGTCATTATATATGTCCTAATATCCAAAAAAATAATAAACGTGATACGACAAATGTGTTGAAAATGTGTTCACAAAAAATGAGTCATCTCCTACGAAGATTCTTGGCTTTCGGGCCAAGTGACGGGTGTTATGGCCAAATCCATGTCAGAATTTGTTTAAATGTGCCCATATTCCATATAAACATGCATCTTGAAATCAGGGACAATGTTGACGGAGGAAGTTTTCCTTTTCCTTAAATAAAAAAAACCATTTCCATTTTTCGTGTGTCAAAAATGGATTTTTTGTGAAGCACCAACCACAAATATGTTGCAAAACTTGAGAGATGCATTTTTTTTTTAAAATAACAGACCATGTTACATGCAAAAATTACCAATTTGTTTCCTATTAAAAGGTTGCTAACCACCTATTTTGAAAAAACACAAGTTCCTGCCGATTCAGTTGGAAACATATCAAAATTGAACTACAAATGCCTCGTAGTTTAATCATGATTTTTGGCAAAAAAATCAGTTTTAGGTATAAAAATACCTATTTCATCAGAGATACACCAAGGATTTATCAATATTCAACCCCTAGATACGAACTGCAATGCCCGTCGTCTTGACTTTTCCCTGAAACAAGCTTAAAAAATTCCAGAAAATTCAACCCCCACCCCCCAAAAATGATGCAAGACCTTCGGGTGGTGTCATTATATATGTCCTAGTATCCACAAAAATAATAAACTTGAAATACGACAGTTGTGTTAAAATTATTCACAAAAATGAGCAATCTCTTCCGAACATTCTAGGGTTTCTGGCCAAATGACGGGTGTTATGGCCAAATCCATGGCATAGTTTGTTTAAATGTGCACATATTCTATACAAACATGCATCTTGGAAGCACGGACAATGTTGACGTATGAAGTTTTCCTTTTCATTGAATAAAAAATCATTTTCTATTTTCTGAGTGTTAAAAATGGTTTTTTTTTTTTTGTAAACGTCCTATCACAAATATGTTGCAAAACTTGGGAGACGCATTTTTTGAAAATGCTAGACATGTTATATGCACAAATAACCAATTTGTTTTCTATGAAAAAGTTTCCATCCACCTATTTTGAAAAACACAAGTTTCTGCCGATTCAGTTGGAAACGGGTTCATTTCTAGTTACACAACTAACTATTTCATCATAGACACACCAAGAGTTTCTCAATATTCAACCCCTATCCCCGCTGGAGAAAAATCAAGCTTATAAGTCTCACCCAGCAACCGTTATCCTTTTCTTGTTTGTTCCGTTTTTGCTCATGATTTTTTTTTTGAAGAATGTAGATTGAACAATATGCATGGTGACGTAGATCTGTTTCTCCTTTTCGAAATTAGAGAAAGAACGTCGAAATCCGAATTCGAATGCAGAAGTTATGTTTAAAGTGGTGAGTAAGTAAAAAAAAAATATCTAGGATATGCCGGCAGTTGCAATCAACGTACAAAAAAAAAGACCGACAGGGTTGCCTTGACAAAATTTTCATTTTTTTGCATTATAATTTAATATGTCGGGGTCTACACCGACGATTCCGATATTTTGTCGTCAGCCTATAGCTTTGCCGTCGGTAGTAGCGATGCAATACTTACTTCACTTGGGCCCTTGGGAATGGAGGACCAAGTTGCTATATTTTTCGTTTTTCTTTTGGTTACTAGGACTAGGAGACGAGGTTTATCTCGATCGTAACCTTTGGACGGTTAGCTGTGCGTGGTTTGCAGCATGTATGGATCCAACCTCGTCGATCATGTGAAGGCGTCTCGGGAGGCAGCGCATGTGTTGCGACGAGGAAGACTTCACCCGCGCGGTCGATCGGTCTCCTCGGAGAATCTTCCACAGCCACGATGGAGAAGCACCCAAGGTGTTGACGTTGACGGCGGGGGCGCTCTAGTCTCTAGATCCATGGAACGGAATACTCAGCAAGATCCATGGAATGGAATACTCACCAAGATCCAAGGCCCCAACCTCTAGCACTAGCAGCAAGGAGAAGGGAAAACAAGGACCAACTGTCACCATCTTTTTTTTCCTATTTGAAGACGGGAAACAAGCTAATTAACCACCGGGACCCCATCGTCGCCGGCCACCGTGTCATCGAGCACCAATTTCCATCCATCCATGTCACGGCAGCAAACAGTCCCAGTTTGTTTTAACCAAGAAGTCAACCCAGATCCTTCCATATGTCTTAGTCTTACGAAGAAGTCGTCCAAGACGCGCGCGCGCGCAGAAAATAAAAATCAACGAGGATTAGTGCAGAAGAGAAGAGAGTGAGGCAATTTCTCGTTCTGCGGCGCCCAAGGTCAAATTTGAAAGGCTGATCGCCCGTGTCCAGCTTGGCACCCGTCCCTTGCTTGCTCCTCTCACTTCGCCGCGCATGTGGGGGCGGCGGCGCGGAGACTAGTCCTCCATTTCCTATCCAGCATATGTGTTTGTTGGGCTAGTCGAGTAAAGTGGCCCTTAATTTAGGCGTACCACTTTGGCACTTGAATAAAGAACCAAGTTGCTGCTGCCTTCTTGCAAACCTTGTACGGAGTACGTATTCCCTGCGTCTTGTACCGACCGGTCGTCGTGTCGCGGGAGCCCCAGCCAGCATACATACACATCTGTCCCTCTCTCAACTTTATCTTCTTCATATTCTCCGGCCCGGCTCCCATCGCTCACCACCTCTCTCCTGGAAGTCACAAGGCGACGAGCTAGCTAAGCTGAGCTTGAGTAACACAGACGGAGAGCCAGGAAGGGAGGCAGATGAGGGGCCTCCATGGCGCCGCCCTCTCGCTGCTGCTTCTCGCGGCGGTTGCCAGTGCTCAGCAGCCGACGACGACGACCGATCCGGGTGACGGTGAGCATGCTAGACCTTCACCTTTTCTCTCAATTCCCAATTGCTGCTTCAGTCGTCTGGAATCCAACCATGCATCACCTCGGTTTGAGCTGCCGATCATTCGCCCCTGCTCTGCTCTGCTATTCTCGATCAACAACTGCTGCTGCCGCCTCTTCTCCTGGAAATTCCACCCACCCCATCATCTCGATCGCCGCCGTTCCAATAAACTAGGTTGTGCGCTCCACACGTTTCGGCTCCAAAGTCAATCCTCCTCCACGTCGTCTCTGCTCTGCTATTTCGGCGTTTGACTTTTGCTACTCCGCGGCCGCGCGCGCGCACAAGTCAGAAACCATGTCCGGTTTCGCTCGCGGTTTCTTTTTTTAGTCTCTAGACTACGTGCTGCCGCTCAACCGTCAGATCCACATCCGACGCCTGAGCCGCGACGTGGATGTCCTTTTGACCGTTTTATTTTTGTTTGTCTCGCAGCGGCGGCGGTGAACGCGGTGTTCGCCAAGCTCGGCCAGAAGGCGGGCACGTCATGGAACATCAGCGGCGACCCCTGCACCGGCACCGCCACCGACGGCACCAACATCGACAACAACCAACTCGTCAACCCGGCCATCACGTGCGAGCGCTGCTCGCCCGGCGCCGGCAACACCTCCGTCTGCCGCATCACCAAGCTGTAAGTGCTCCCTCCCTCTGACCACCACCACCCGCCCGCGCTCAGCCTGTTCGACGGAATGCCACTTCCAGCGCCGGCTCCCTTCCTTAGTTCCTTGGGACCAGCGAAAGAGAGTATTTGTGGATCGATAAAGTGTTGTCTGACGATGGGATGCTTGCGATCGATGCAGGAGAATATACGCCGTGGACGCCGTCGGCCCCATACCGGAAGAGCTCCGCAACCTCACAGAATTGACCAATCTGTATGGAATCTCAACTTTCACACGTGAAATTACTTGTTGATCCCTCGCGATTTCATCTAGAGAAATCGGCTATCTACTTATAGACTTATAGTGCCTACATGATACTCTGCTGTGCTCTGTTGAAAAAGACACTCTGTATAATATTCCAATTTCACACCAAATTCGATCGTTTCTTATTGTCATCTTCGATTTTTTTTTCCAGGGATGTAGCACAAAATTACTTAACGGGGCCTTTACCATCGTTCATCGGGGAGCTGACTAATATGCAGTACATGTGAGATTCACAACTCAAAACTTAATTTTGCATCAAATGAATACATTTATTAAGTAAAATAAATAAAAATGAATGCATTTATTTCTTGGCAATTAATCTCACACTTTCTCTCTTCAACCTACAGGAGTTTTGGTATCAATGCATTGTCCGGACCTGTACCGAAGGAGCTCGGGAACCTTACCAAACTTGTATCGCTGTAAGAAAAATATTTTCATTACTTTGCGACTGTATTTTAGCATATAGCTTTGCAGTTCAATTCGGTTTACAGGGTAACTATGATGATAGCCTTCATGCTTTTTAGAATATAATTTTGGCATGTCTAAACTGGAATTTTTTTGTGTATTTTTAGGAGCATTAGCGGAAACAATTTTAGTGGCTCGCTTCCTTCGGAACTGGGAAACCTGGCAAACCTTGTGCAACTGTACGTATTTACTGAAATCTGGGGACTATTTTTTTTTCTGCCAATCCAGTTGTTATTTCGCTTGGATTAGTCAGCTCCTTGTCTAATGTGTATTCTTTCTGTATTTCTCAATTACAGTTACATTGACAGTGCTGGCCTTACTGGTCCACTACCATCATCACTTTCCAAGCTTACAAAATTGGAAAAATTGTATGCCTGTAGTTGATGTGTTGTTAATTTATTATAATGTTTCACACCATTCGTTCTTAAGTATTTCTGTTCTCTTTGTTTAGATGGGCGTCGGATAATGATTTTACTGGGAAAATACCAGATTATATTGGGAGCTGGAGGAGTTTAACAGAGCTGTAAGATCACTACTGATCTCATTCATAGTAATACTGTAAAAACAGGAAAATACTTCATGTTGTTTACATAATTTCAGTGAATATTTATTGCAGCGAGTTTTGAAAGAATATATGTGCAGCTTGCTGTTGTTATCTACAAGCTAAGCTCTAGTTTGTGCAAAACATAAATTGGTGTGCAAGTTAGAGATTCATTTTAAATAGTAACTGTTTTAGTGCAGAGATAACATTTTTAGTTACTAGTCTTTCTTGAACGTGCTGAATCTCCTTCTGTCGCCTCTTAACAAACAATCCATTTAAGGTCTCAAATGTTAGATTAGTACTTTTTCTTCCAAGGAATAGAGACACCTGTTCTTTCACCACTAGGTTACTGCATTCGTCAGGAAATGATGTATGGCTGACTAAAACTATGGAATTGCAGGAGGTTTCAAGGCAATTCTTTTGAAGGTCCTATTCCAGCTACTCTTTCCAATCTTGGCAATTTGACAAGCTTGTAAGTGCCTATTACCGGTGATAATAGCTAAATGTCATTATTAAATGTGAAGATCCTAGCAGGGAAAATTAATAATCTACTTGGTGCAGACGAATTGGTGATATATTGAATGGGAGCTCTTCTTCACTGGCATTCCTCAACAATCTGACATCTTTGAACACCCTGTATGCATAAATCTTCATTTAGTTAATGGCTCAAATTAGAGTTGTAAATGTCCAAGTTCAATCCTAAAACATGTAATATGTTTTTTTTTGCAGGATTTTGAGGAACTGTAGGATATCTGATAGGCTCGTATCAGTAGACTTTTCGAAGTTCACAAATTTAAACTTACTGTAAGCATTTTATTGCGACAATGATTCCTTTTTGGCAAGATACTTAAATGCATTACTATGGATCATACACGGGCTGATGACATATTTTCCTTCTTGTTTTACTATTGCTATAGGGATTTGAGTTTCAATAATATCACAGGACAAGTACCACAAACCTTGTTGAATCTGAACTCACTCGGCTTCTTGTATGGACTCTCTTGACTTGCAAAATGTATTTGTACGGAAGGAAGATTTTCATCATTCTTATTGCTAATCTTTATAAATTTTGTTTGTGACCAGATTTCTTGGGAATAATAGCCTTTCAGGAAGCCTCCCAAGCTCAATAGGATCATCACTTAGAAATTTGTATGTAACGCGGTTTAATTTTATTTACACAATAAAGGCAGTGCGGTGTTTATGTGATTTCTAATGGTGCTTTCATTCTATTATTTTGTAGAGATTTTTCTTATAACCAGCTCTCAGGAAGCGTTCCTTCTTGGGCTAATAAATCACAATTGTAAGTTTCATATTCTGAACTCCCATTACTGGCTGAACCAAATACAGCCTAACAAGGGGCATGTTTCATCTAAATCCGGCTCCTGGGCTGACTTAATAGGCTTATATGTACACGTGAAATAAGCTAGATTTGTATATAAATCTGAAAGGCTATTTTAATGCATCTATCTTAAGTACTTATATAAAAGAATAAGATACCTACGGTTCCTAGTGTTTATGGAGTGAGATATTAGCTCTCTTACAGCCTAGCACAAAATCGAGCCAATATTTATGAGCACCTCAAGTTTTATTATTTGTTGCAAAGAAGTCTTGAATATGCTATGAAGTATGTACCGTGCATTCTAATTTTTGCCTGTTGTTCATCCTACTTAGGAATCTGGTGACAAACAATTTCGTGGCAGATAGTTCCAGCAACAGGTTCGTCTATATTTCAGTTTCTCCTCAAGTATGATTAGTATGTTCTCTCATTTGTACTCAAAACGTCACTTTGGTCCATTTGCAGTATCTTACCTACCGGGTGGGGGTGCCTTCAGCGTAATACACCATGTTTTCTTGGTTCTCCACAATGTGAGACTTCTGTGTTTTGAAATTATAACCACGTGCCTACTCGAGGAACTACAAACCTTCAACTGCAGTTTTACTAAAATAATACTAAATAATTTAACCTGCTTGCAGCTTCTTCCTTCGCTGTGGACTGTGGCAGTACAGGATCCGTATCAGGTTCAGATAATTCTGTGTATGAATCTGATGGTGCCAGTCTTGGAGCTGCGTCATTTTATGTTACAGGAGCACCAACATGGGGTGTTAGCAACGTTGGAAAGTTCATGGAGGCAAATAATGGAGCTTATACAATCTCCAGTTCACACCAGTTTCTGAATACACTTGATTCAGAATTGTTCCGGAGTGCAAGGATGTCGCCGTCATCCTTAAGATACTTCGGTATTGGGCTTGAAAATGGAAATTATACAGTAACACTTCAATTTGCAGAGTTCGACTTTACAGACGGTCAGTCTTGGAAGAGCACAGGGAGAAGGGTTTTCGATATATATGTCCAGGTAGGTTTCTGTCTTGGTGATAAGTGATAACCCAAGCCTATAACCCAGTAAATTTTTTTTTTATTCTTGGATTTGTTGTTATAGGGTGTGCAGAAAGAGCAGAACTTTGACATAAGGAAGGCGGCAGGTGGGAAATCATACACTGCTGTTAGGAAGCAGTACATTGTTCCTGTCACGAAGAACTTTCTTGAGATTCATCTCTTTTGGGCTGGCAAAGGCACTTGCTGCATTCCTACTCAAGGCTACTACGGGCCTGCGATCTCAGCTTTGAGTGCAACACCAAGTACATCCCTTGACTTGAAATGATGGTTTTCTATTGACTACCATATATTCTACAGATTAACTTGGTAGAAACACATAAAAAAGTTATGCTGCATGCAATGCTATGCGTCTTGAAATAAAAGCAATCGGAAATACTAGAACATCGATATGAAAATGAGGGTTGATACTGAACATATTTCATTTAATCCTTTCTGTACTCGTAGCTGTTATAGAAGCTTTCATCATTCTATTTCAGTACCATGGAAAGTGAAATCACACCCAGTTAGGCGTTGCTCAAACTAAAGAATTCAGACATTGTTCATCCAAATAAATAAAAATTTGGATAAAAGTATCAATTTGTCTATTGCCTCTACCGTATTAACTATTACACTGTTTAAACATTTACAAGAGAACTACTAAACAAATTACTCAGGAGTACTAGGTATGGGGTTAGATTTCTATAATGGAAGTTTTAGAGAAGTGAAATACCTAATACATGTGTAGCCTGACATTTAACATGTAATACACCAACCAGTGTACACAAAAGCGGACCTTTCATTCAACCTCACTTGAAATATACTGACTCTGTTGAGCTCACATTTCTAACAAGTGAACTTTCTGACAGATTTCACCCCTACAGTGCGTAATGCTGCAGCAAAGAAGAAAGGCAGTAAAACAGGTGTGATTGTGGGAGTTATAGTTGGTGTGGCAGTTTTAGGATTATTAGCACTTGCCGGAATCTTTGTTTGGATACAGAAAAGGAGAAAACTATCATTGGAGCAAGAAGGTATGGGATATACTAGGACCTTTCTGTATTCTGACTGAGCAAAGTATTAGTCGAAGTAAGCTTGTTATATATTTTGTGATGTCTTGCAGAGCTGTACAGTATTGTGGGAAGACCTAATGTCCTCAGTTATAGTGAATTGAGGTCAGCTACTGAAAATTTCAGTTCTAATAACCTTCTTGGTCAAGGAGGATATGGGTCTGTCTATAAGGTTAGTTCATCCTGTGCTTGTAGGTTTGAATTGCTTCTAGCCGTTCCGGAAGTAGCTTCCGATAAACTAGTAGTATAGTAAACATTAGAGCTTATGTAGACAGACCTGGTTATATGACTTATATTTTATATGTTTAGTTATTTTATATGTTTTGTTGATAAAATTCCTAAAATGATGGGGGATTTTATCTCAGCGTGTCTGGAGTAAATGATGTTTAAGAGTATGTTACCTGGAACTTACATTGTTGATAAATGCCGCCTTTTTGCAGGGAAAGTTATCTGATGGTAGGTTCGTGGCCGTGAAGCAGCTGTCTGAAGCATCTCATCAGGGGAAAAAGGAATTTGCGACGGAGATAGAAACTATATCTCGGGTGCAACACCGTAATCTTGTGAAGTTGTATGGTTGCTGCCTTGAGGGCAATAAGCCATTGCTGGTTTATGAGTACCTGGAGAATGGAAGCCTGGACCATGCTCTGTTTGGTACACATTCTGTTAATTGTCGCAGCTACAGATCTGCAAATTCAGGCTTAATATAAACAACTAAAAAATTAAACCTACATTTGCAGGAAAAGGGAGGTCACACCTAGACTGGCCAACACGTTTCGAGATATGCTTAGGCATTGCACGAGGTCTGGCCTATCTTCATGAAGAATCTAGCATCCGTGTTGTGCACAGGGACATAAAGGCCAGCAATGTCTTACTTGATGCCAGTCTCAATCCTAAGATCTCAGATTTCGGGCTCGCGAAACTTTATGATGACCAGGAGACACATGTCAGCACGAAAGTTGCTGGCACATTGTAAGTGCATTTCCATCTCACCGACCATTACGTTCATGTATTGTTTTGTATAGGTCTGCTAATGGAGATTTTCCTCTCATTTTTCAAGTGGTTATCTCGCACCTGAGTATGCCATGAGAGGCCATATGACAGAGAAGGTCGATGTGTTTGCCTTTGGCGTTGTGGTGTTGGAGACTTTAGCTGGAAGGCCTAATTATTACACTAAGGCGGACCAGGACAAAGTTTATATTTTCGAATGGGTAAGCTCCGGGAGGAACTCTAGACCCTAGTGATCTCTTTGTTATTTGTCAGATGATCATTTCCCAGAATAAAACACTTTATCGAAAGACATTAACCCGAGATCGTGTACCATCTCGACGCTTTCAGGTCTGGGAACTGTACGAGGACAACCACCCTCTGGACATGCTGGACCCCAGGCTCGAAGAGTTCAACAGGGAGGAGGTTATCCGGGCCATCAAGGTGGCGCTCGTCTGCACCCAGGGTTCTCCCCACCAACGGCCGCCCATGTCGAGGGTGGTAGCCATGCTCACAGGTGACATCGAGGCGCCTGACTCGGTGAGCAAGCCCAGCTACATCACGGAGTGGCAGATCAAGGGCGGCGGCGACACCAGCTACATGAGCTCCAACGTCAGCGGGCAGTCATCGAGCTCGGCACCGAGGCCCAACTCGACGAACACCTCGTCGCCCTTCCTGAGCTCCGTCATCGATGAAGGCCGTTGATATGAATCTCATGGTCAATCGATCAGCTCATGGCTACTTCTCGTGCTACAGATTTGTTGAGATCGCGTGCATTTTGCAGTACAGCCAGTTTTTGCGTAAGTGTTGCTAGGTTTGCGTATTTGCATTTATTATAGAGTAGGTAGTAGTAGCAGGTAAAGTTGTATGTGTGTATTTTTTGGTCTCCTTGGACGCGCATAAGATTTGCAATAATTTTGGGTTTTGACCTTGAATTTCAAAGAAGGTTGTTTCGTGCACACGTGCTTGCTTGTGAAGACTGTCTGTCTAGTGATGGCTATATTGCACCGTGCAATTTTCTTTAGGCAGTTTATTTCTAGCTTTCAATGGAGCATGAGCAGCTCCACTCTCTTTCAATGGAGTTGCACCTGCGCCAACGAAGTTTGCGACGAACGGCGGCGATGTAGCGAAAACCACAGAGAGCACACCATAAACACCTACACCATGCACAACTTAGTAACGGTTGCTACGACCGGGGAGTTCATTACGGCGATCGTCGACGGTTAAGCGGAGACCAAGCACAGCCTAAACACGTACAACCCACGGTACAATACCAACTCGTATATGATCGCCAAAACGAAAAAATTACAACGGTTGGCTTGTCAAACAAAATTTTAAATAGTCAACCGAGTGTGAAAATTTTGGAAAATTCGTCTAAACAGATTTCAAATGTCGGTCCAAAATTGAGAAGTTAGGTCGCCGAAACTCGAAACCGAGCACACGTGCTAGGAAGTTGCATCCAGAGGAACAGCATATTTGAACGTTTTTGCTTTGTTTTTGGCGTGGACAACCATGAACCATCTTCGGTCGAGGCCGCTCTCGTCCACAGCTAGCGTGGCGGCCTAGATGCTCTAACAAAGATCAATCGTGCATAACAACGTATTGTAGTGTGAGAGTAACAGAGAAAAGTGAAGCGACCAAATGATTCTCTCGTTCCATTTCAATGTGGGAGTCCCAGTTGTATAAATCATGAAGAGTGTGTTGGGGAGACACCTCTTGGAAGACAACCTTACCATACAACTAATCACATGTTTTATTTCTCAACACAGAACACACTGATGCGCGTTTAGTCACCTGCCCTCATCGAGGATGGAGGTGACCAGCGGCGACGGGGTCCCCGTCGCTGGCGTGACATCCCCAGCTCGGATGCCTGATGACTGCGTCGTCGTGAATGACAGACCGGCCTGGCTGCTCGTGCCCGTGTAACTGCTGCTGCCGGCCTTGACCTGCCACTCGGTGATGTAACTGGGCTTGATCACCTCCTCCGCGGAC
Source organism: Alopecurus myosuroides (assembly GCA_028641055.1). Taxonomy (NCBI): domain Eukaryota; kingdom Viridiplantae; phylum Streptophyta; class Magnoliopsida; order Poales; family Poaceae; genus Alopecurus; species Alopecurus myosuroides. Next base: position 111,189,564 of record CM054059.1, on the reverse strand, counting down.
ATGTCGGCATCTCCGGTGAGCATCGCCACGACCCTCGACATGGACGGCCGCCTGTGAGGTGACCCCTGGGTGCAGATGAGCGCGACGCGGATGACACGCAGCACCTCCTCGCTGTTGTATTTCGAGAGCTTGGGGTCCACGAAGTCTAGGGGGTTGCCGGTCTCGTAAAGGTCCCATACCTGAAAATAAGCATTATGCCTCTTGTACTATCAAAATATATGAATTCAAGTCATTCTACAAAAGGTGGAAAATATTCAGCTGTTGCGCTACCAAAGGATCTGTGATCAAGACTCCGCACATTGAATTCTGGATTTGCACATTCAGGGAACATTTGAGGATCTTCTGAGTGTTTTTTCAGGTGCCGCATGACAGCTTAGCACTGTGCAAACCTATTTTATAGGGATGAAGTAAAACTTACTATAGTACATCAACTTATATGGGCTTGATATTCTCACCGCGGTACAAACTTGAACTGTAGATACACCAATAAAGCACTTGACCAAAGCACAGTTCTGGCTTTCAGTGATCTTACCTTTTCAAATATGTATGTTGTCTCTTCCTCGAGCGTAGTGTGATGGTTTGATTCACCAGCAACAGCCTCCAACGCCACCACGCCGAATGCAAACACGTCGACCTTCTCAGTCATGTGACCTCTCATGGCATACTCAGGCGCAAGATAACCACTTGCAAAAGAAAAGCCAACCAATCTCCGTCAGGACATTTGCAACTAAATTTAGCAACACATGGGGGAGAGACAAAGATGCACTTACAATGTGCCAGCAACTTTGGTGCTCACATGAGTCTTCTTGTCATCATAAAGCTTGGCGAGCCCGAAATCTGAGATCTTCGGGTTCAGATCAGCATCTAGTAACACATTACTGGCCTTAATGTCCCTGTGCACAATGCGGACGCTCGACTCCTCGTGGAGGTACGCTATACCTCTTGCTATGCCTAAGCATATGTCGAATCGGGTTGACCAGTCTAGGCTCAGTCCTCCCTTTCCTGAAGATAAATGTTGAGTCTTTAAATATATAGAACTAAGTTGAATACAGACTCATCGCCAGATCAAACGAAACCATACCAAACAGCGCATGATCAAGGCTTCCATTCTCTAGGCACTCATAAACCAACAGTGGTGTCTTGCTCTCGAGGCAGCAACCATACAGCTTCACGAGGTTACGGTGTTGCACTGTAGATATGGTTTCTATTTCCGTAGCAAATTGAACTTTCCCCTGACTAGATGATTCAGAGAGCTGCTTCACTGCCACCACTCTTCCATCACTTAACTTACCCTGCAAGGAGATTGCACTTTAGCAATTATACAAGGTATTTCATACTCAGAGTTTTTAACCAATTTTTCACCGACGAATACACTTGAAAAACATCAATAAGCCCACATGTTTTTACTATGTTGTCTAATACAGTTTAGATTAACATGAAGCAACTGAAGCATTATCAAATCCGGAGAATATACTACACAAAACCAACCTTGTAAACTGATCCATATCCTCCTTCGCCAAGTAGGTTAGTAGAATTAAAATTTTCTGTGGCTGACCTTAGCTCACTATAGCTGAAGACATTTGGTCTTCCAACTATAGTGTAGAGCTCTGCGTAATGAGGCACAGCAAAAATTGTTAGAATAATTCTGTGCACAGCCAAGTAAATTAGGTACCCCTGGAACAACGACTACAATAAAAAGTACCTTCTAGCTCCAATAACAATTTTCTCCTTTTCTGCCTCCATATAAAGACTCCGGCAAGAGCAGCCAACGAAAAAACTGCAATAGCGACTACAACTCCAGCAATCACACCTTTTATATTTCTGCTTTTGTTGCCGACAGAGTAATGCACAGTAGGGTTGAAATCTGTAGAAAAAATTTACTTAGTTTGAGTAGGCAAACTTCAATAAATCGTTAGCTGTGGTGGCAGAGGCGCAATTTTAAACATTACATCAAATACAGTAGCGAATCATGTGCAATGTCAACACCTACTGCGAGTCTTTAAATACTAATGCTACTCATTCTGAATATTTGTACCAAATTTATTCATACATGGATTTATCAGTGAACATATGTTGCCCTTATTGTTAATATCTGCTAGAAAGAGCTACTACCTCTCATTGAGAAACTTTTTTCTAATGCAAACGGCCACAGAAGCATTTATGATTCACTTGAATTAATATTTTCAGGTATAAATGTAAAGCATCATGAAAGATGAAAGTCTGTTTCACAGCAAAGTTTCATGTTCTGTTAGATATTAAACGCATCAGTGGTAGAAGTGACGAACTTTGAAAGTGCTTACTAGGTCTGTTTTCGTGACCAGGGTGGTACGCTAGTACAATGTGTTACTTGAATTGACTTCAAAAAAGCATTGTGGACAGTATTATAACTACAGCTTAGAACAGATAAGTTCTAGTTCAGGTTCGTACTTGGGGTTGCGCTCAAAGCCGATATTGCAGGCCCGAAGTAGCCTTGTGTAGGAATGCAGCAAGTACCCTTGCCAGCCCAGAAGAGATGAATCTCTAGGAAGTTTTTTACCACAGGAACAACATACTGCTTCTTTACTACAACGTAAGATTTCCCTCCTGCAGCCTTTCTTATGTCGAAATTCTGCTCCTTGCGCTCTCCCTATACAGAGATAAATCAAAATAATGTATTGGTCACAGTATATGAGCTAACAGTACCATATACCAGAGAAGTTAAAGCTTCTAAGCAACCTGGAGATAGATATCAAAAACTCTCCTCCCTCTGCTTTTCCAAGCCTCTGGGTCAGGGGAGTCAATCTCTGCAAACTGAATTGTCACTGTGTAGTTTCCGTTCTCGAGTCCAATGCCATAGTATCTCAAAGATGATGTTGACATCCTTGCTGTTTGGAACAATCCAGAATCTAGCGTGTTCTGAAATTGGCGTGAACTGTAGATTATGGAACTTCCGTTCGGTGCATCCATGAATCTTCCACTGCTGCTAATACCCCATACAGGTGCACCCCCAACATAATACGATGCAGCACCAAGATTGGCGTTATCAGCCTGATACATCAAACTGTCTGAGCCTGATATGGTTCTACTACCTCCACAGTCCACCGCTAAGGAAGAAGCTGCATGTAAGTTACAAATCAGTAGTCTTTACTTGGTAATCTGCAATTATGGGTCTGATATTATTGTTGCGGATTATAAAATGCAAAGAGTTGAAGGCTCACACTGTGGAGATCCGAGGAAACAGGGGGTATTTCGCTGAAGACAGTTCAACCCCCATGGCAGAACACTGCAAATGACAAGAGTGAATATTTTTAATTCCACTTACAAGCTCAGATGGATATTTCTTTTTTCAGAGAACACATCGAAATGAATAATTTTGCCTACATGAATTTTGGTAGGATTAGATGATGTTAAAATATATAGCCCGCCCTCTCCATCAGTTCGGACTTTTGGTTTTACTGGTTGGTGCATGAAATTTAATATGTTAGGAGAGGTCTTGGGTTCAAGTCATAGCTTTCTTAATTTAGAAAAAAAAAATGCTTGCCCCCTTCTATAACGTTTAGGCCTTTGTTGTCACACATGAGAGGGAGTATGGTATCAAATCCAAGAGGTCTCAGGTTCAAGACCTGACCAACAAAGTATTTAGTAAGAACATGTGTGTCCATCATTGATCCGACATGTAAGAACTTGTTTACCCTATACGTGAAGGGGGGGGGGGGGGGGGGGGGAGCTGTTGAAATATATATGGCCTGCTCTTCTCCAGCATTTTTTTACTTTTCGTTCTACTGGTTGGTACTTCAAGCTTAACAAGGTATCAGAGCAGACATCTTGTGTTAAGTCTTGGCTTTCATAAAAAAAAATCTTACTCTTTTTTTATCAGGTTTATTAGGCCTTATCAAGCCACACATGAGAGGGGTGTTGAATTATATGTGTATTGTCGAACCTTAATAGATGAAATTAAGCAATTACCTGTCATTGGACCTATCCATCACAAAGTCATTTGCCACCAAATTCCTAAGCACAACACGCGAAAATATATGGGGTGTAAAATTAGATTTTTTTTTTCTTAGTTCAATCAGAGTGGCTATGGATATTTAATCAATAAAAATCATGAAGCGTACAATGACAGGTTTTTCTGAGTAACCCAAGAAGGAAAGCTTCCTGAGACGTGGTTGTATGAAAAATCTCTGCAAACAAACAGAATAAAGTTAGTAATAAGATCGAGACATATTTTTGTCAAGAGACAAATGTGAAGTGGAATTCAAGGAGCATTGGTCATACAAATTGGTAAGTAGCGGACTTTTTGTGGCTGGTAGACTTCCTGAAAGGCTATTATTCCCAAGAAATCTGATTCAAACATATTTTGTAAGAAGGATATTTGCAAACATCAGAGAAACATGATTCTAAAAAGAAATTATGAGAAAAAATTATTGAGTAATGCTTACAGAAAACTAAGCAAAGGAAGATTAAAGATTGATTGAGGCATCCGTCCTGTGATATTATTAAAACTCAAATCCCTGCACCAATGAACAGGGCATATTAGACAACACAGTACCACACTTTTAAATGGAATTCTACCGCAGCAGAAATTTACCATTTGACTGGTTTTTGTCACAAGGAAAATGCTTACAGTAAATTTAAATTTACAAATTTGGAGAATTCGACCGATGAAAGTGTATCAGATATCTTGCTATTCCTCAATACTCTGCAGGTCAAATAGTTGAATTTTCAGATTTTAAACCAACATGGGAAGTAAAGTGGAGAGCACGTGCCATACAAATCACCCAAAGATGTCATGTTTCCGACGAATGCCATTGAAGAGCTTCCATTTACAATATCGCCTATTCTCCTGTTACATTAGACAATAAATGTGTGCATCAATGCGATAAGCTTATCTTTCCAACGAGAATACAACTACTGCAACTGTAACTGAAACTACTAAAAACTTACAGGCTCGTCAACTTGATAAGATTAGAAAGACTTCTGGGAATCGGTCCTTGAAAAGAGTTCCCTTGGAGCCTCCTAAAAGATCATACATGTTTTGGTGGTAAGGAAGTATTGCAAATCATTTTCCAGACTTACGTCTTTGCCTACCATTTATGCTAAGAAAAAAACTTGAGAAATGGTGATTGCTGGAACATATATCTTACAGTTGAGTCATGTTGGTCAAGCTCCCAAGAAAATCAGGTATCTGCCCGGTGAAATTATTGTCTGATGCCCACCTGGATGCACGGTGACAAGATTCCCAAGATTATTCGTTGAAAGTTGAAACCTTAGTATAAATGGCAAAGATATCTTGTTGCAAAACTTACAAGGTTGACATGTTCGTAAGCTGGGACAGTGCCGCTGGTAGGGGACCACTGAAGTCATTACTATCAATGTACCTACATTCCGAAGACATACATTATTTTTCATTGAAGCAGATGATTATCAATCTGAACAGAGCAGAGAACATTGATGATCTCACAAAGTAGGAGTAGGACGAGTGCAAAGGGCAAAGTGAAGTGACAAAATGGATACTTACAGCTGCTGTAGTTTTGTCAATTTTCCCAACTCGTCTGGAAATGAGCCATTAAAATGATTTGAGCCCAATGCACTGAAAGCATAAGATAATCTAGGTCAACTCTACAGCAGTTTAAAAAGGAATTGCCATTGAATCCATTTTACAAGTCTAAATGGTGCTCAATATCTGATAAGAAAGACACTCTGTTTTATTGAGTTTTCTTTTTCAACTGTTCTCTCAATTTGCATGAGCAGGAAGACACATGGAAGAATATACGTGATTCCCTACTTAGCCCTAGTGTTGCTATGGTCTCTGGCAAACTTCAAGATCACAATATAAAATCAAATTAGAAGATATCAGTGTTTAAAATTGGAAGACAAGAATACTAGTCCTTACAGTGATACGAGATCTGTAAGATTAAAAAGCTCCTTTGGCACAGGTCCAGATAACGCATTGGTGCCCACCGTTCTTGCAATATTGGAGGAAAATGGTGTAAGATTGGGTCAAATAAAGACGTGCAATGCAACAGTGTTCTTGAGTGCAAAGCCTCACATGTACTTGAGAGCAGTCAGTTCACCGATGAATGCTGGCAGTGGGCCGGTCAAGCTGTTTTTCCTGAAGTCCCTGAGACGACAAGATCAGAGACCAATAACGTTAGTTACATACAACTACACTGAGTTCGGGGTGATTTGGAACTTTACATCAAAGTCAGCAAGATATCGGTCTTCAGTGTTCATCGCAACTGAATATAAGTAATTTAGAACCACTTTGATAAGCTGTACAACAATTTAAATATTTCGTGGCAGTAAAGCTTGGCATGATTTCCACCTATAATGACTGAAACTGGGAATATTTGTGAGGCAAAAAGACAGGGCGGCGGCCACTCCTGGAACAATCGGCAGAACTCCGCCCAGTAGATTTGCACCCTCCCGCAACATAGCGGTGCGCGACGGATCTGATTCGCTCCCACGACGGAGCTTCGTTACGATGCACCAGTGTCCAGTGGCACACTCGGATCACCCTACTGCGTTTGAAGAGCAGCGGCAAGCCCGCAACGGACTCGCCGTTCAGGCGGGCGGGGAGAAAAGCGCCACGCGCGCGCACTGCGCACCGGAAGAGAGCTGGAGCGCACCTCGCGGTGAGCGGTGGCGGCGGCCGCCAGCCGGCCAACTTCTCCGGCATTTGGTGGTGGAAGGGAAGAGCCAGGTGCGGGCCGGCGAGATTTTGCAAATAGGCCGTAACCGGAAGGCCGCACCGAGGCTAAAGAATTTTAAAATTGCAGAAGCCTTGCGCTTTGGATGCATCGATACAAAGAGACTTGATATGTACTCCCTCTAGTTATTTTTAGTCTGCATATTAGATTTGTCAAAAGTTAAACTCCCTATAATTTGAAAGCACCTTATGCCAAATTGTCCTAGAGAAGGCGCATCCCGTTAGGAGGTGCACCATAGTCTCTTCAGACTGATCACAGAGCGGGCACCGAGCCTAAAGAAAGCATACTCATTGAAGGTACAGATAAAAAACAACCCCTAAAAAAAGGTACTCCCTCCCATCGGATAAAACTGGAGTTAACAACTTGGCCGTACAAATTCTAGTATACCTTGCGGCAGTTTTTTCCAGACCGGAGGGAGTAGTATAAATTTTGGTTGAACTTTGACCTCTCAAATTTTACGGGGTATTTTTAGTAGGATACAACAAATTGAGGCTGAAATTCAGCGAGCTTGTTTTTTTTGAAACATTCAAAATCGGCAGTTTAAGTTTCAAAAAACCGAAAGAAATATCCTAGACGTAGATAATGTCTAACTCTATCAATGTGAAATTTTGAAGTTTTAAAAATATGTACGTTCACCCGCCCAAATTCTGCAGATACAGAAGTTTTGAAAATATGTATTGTTCACTCTACTTCTAGGATTTTTTCCATTTTTTTTTGAAACTTTCAAATGTCAGTTTTGAAAGTTTCATAAAAAGAGCTCCTGGGGCTGGGGCTCCAAAACGCTACACTCGCATTTTGGTGTTGATAGTCAAATTGTTCTAGATTTGGTATTTTTTCCACATAAAAGGAGGTTTGTTCAAGACATGGTGGGAATTTTGCACGATTAGTAACCAAGTCAACCAAAATAATGGACCCAAATCAGAAAAACGAAATCACAATAGAAAAAACTAGTTTGAAGATATAACGGGTCAAACAGATACCATCCATTTTTCAGTTTAATGATTAATGCAAGCTACATATTATACATTCTTTAAATCATCCATTTTTTTTTCAAACTAATGATTTATAATACGCATCGCATGTCTAACATTTAGTATCTCGAGTATGATCAACCAAATTTTTTATATTTCTTTAGACTATATAATATATCACTTTGTTTTTTTCCGAAAAGGGGGTTAAGACCCTTGGACTTTGCATAAAAAAACACATGCCATTTACTATAAGAGATCCCCGGCGCAACGTGTGGGGTAATCCTTCTAGTTCTATTATACCTTGCGGCAGTTTTTTCGGACCGGAGGGAGTAGTATAAATTTTGGTTGAACTTTGACCTCTCAAATTTTACGGGGTATTGTTAGTAGGATATAACAAATCGAGGCTGAAATTCAACGATCTTGTTTTTTGAAACATTCAAAATTGGCATTTTAAGTTTCAAAAAATCGAAAGATAAAGATATATTCTAGATGTAGATAATGTCTAACTCTATCGATGTGAAATTTTCAAGTTTTAAAAATATGTATGTTCACCCGCCCAAATTCTGCAGATGTAGAAGTTTTAAAAATATGTACTGTTTACTCTACCTCTAGGATTTTTTCAATTTTTTTTGAAACTTTGAAATGTCAATTTTGAAGTTTCATAAAAACAGCTCATGAGGGTTGTGGCTCCAAAAAGCTACACTCTCATTTTGGTGTTGATAGTCAAATTGTTCTAGATTTGATATTTTTCCACATAAAAGGAGGTTTGTTCAAGACATGGTGGGAATTTTGCACGATTAGTAACCAAGTCAACCAAAATAATGGATCCAAATCAGAAAAATGAAAAAAAAAACTAGTTTGAAGATATAATGGGTCAAATGGATACCATCCATTTTTCAGTTTAATGATTAATGCAAGCTACATATTATACATTATTTAGACCATCCTTTTTCAAACTAATAATTTATATTACACATCGCATGTCCATAAAATTTACTATCTCGACTATGATCAACCAAAATTTTAATATTTTTTTAGACTATATAATGTATCATGTTTTTTTTTTTGAAAAGGAGGTTAAGACCATTGGACTCTGCATCAAAAAAAAATGCCATTTACTATAAGAGATCTCCGCCGCAATGCGCGGCGTATCCTTCTAGTTATTTTATACCTTGCGGCGGTTTTTTCGGACCGGAGGGAGTAGTATAAATTTTGGTTGAACTTTGACCTCTCAAATTTTACAAGGTATTTTTAGTAGGATACAACACATCGAGGTTGAAATTCAGCGAGCTTGTTTTTTGAAACATTCAAAATAGGAATTTTAATAAAAAAACGAAAGAAATATCCTAGATGTAGATAATGTCTAACTTTATCAATGTAAAATTTTTGAAGTTTTAAAAATATGTACATTCACTCGCCCAAATTCTGCCGATGCAGAAGTTTTGAAATATGTACTGTTCACTCTACCTCTAGGAATTTTTTCCAATTTTTTTGATACTTTGAAATGATAATTTTGAAAGTATCATAAAAAGAGCTCCTAGGGGCTGGGGCTCCAAAACGCTACACTCACATTTTGGTGTTGATAGTCAAATTGTTCTAGATTTGGTATTTTTTCACATAAAAGGAGGTTTGCTCAAGACATGGTGGGAATTTTGCACGACTAGTAACCAAGTCAACTAAAATAATGGACCCAAATCAGAAAAATGAAATCACAATAAAAAAAACTAGTTTGAAGATATAACGGGTCAAACGGTTCATTTTCCTTGAGAAGCTTACGAGACACAATGAAATTTTAGTTTAGAACAACACTTAGAAGAAATTTCAAAAATTTAAATAATATATTAAAGGTTTAGAAATAAGAAGAATATTTTGAGAAAAGTATTGGCAATATGTTGTTTTTTAGGTAAAAAAAACATGTTTAGCTTTAAAAATTTATGGCATTCAAAAAATTTACTAAACTGTATGGTATTCAAGAATATTTCTGCTGACATATTTTAAATTCCTAGATATATATGGTTTTCGTACATTTTCTCTTTATATTCTTTACATTTTTTTTTCAATATTTTATGTTGAATGGCCTAGCACGTGTGAGAAACCGCTGATGTGTCACCATCAGACCATTTTAATTGGAGCAAGAATACCAAACCTAGACGGTTTTGATAGTCAAGGGACCAAAACTATATGGTGTTCAAGTTTTTGTGTGTGACGGAGACAGGAACTTTATTACTCAATAAAACGTATGTCATAGCATATGGAGCATCCATTAACCATATAGGTCGGTTAGGTGCTTCCTTCTTAATTTCAAAAAAAGAAAAAGGTGTTTCCTTCTTGCAAGATTGTGTTCGAGTTCAAGTTGAGGGACCGTATTTTTCCTTGTTGAGTGTTGTGGTCAATGGTCTCCCCCGACAAGTTTTGGCTTGTCACTGGTGTCTCTCTCCTTGGAACAACAAAATTCTTACCTTAGATTTTGCGAGAGATATTGTCGGAGATCCTCTAAGTGGCTCTATGACTAAAAAACATGATTTTAATTTAACGCCCTCTTGAATCCAACATGATTGAAAGTAAAAAATATTTCTAAACGGTTTCGGTCAACATGAATTTGATTTACGAGACTTGGTACAAACGATTCATGTAGAAGTTCATATAGATTAATAAGTCCAATAAATCCAAGAGCTCACGTAGAATTTTTGTATCCTCCCGAATTCCTATAATAAAAAAATACTTTGATAACCGAAAAAACAATTTGAGCTAAAAAAAAGGTCTATCTAACTTGTAATCGAGGCATGTGCGTGGAGAAGTACACATACAGTTTGATGAGGTGAGTGAGGTTCCGCAGCTCTTCCGGAATCGGGCCGGCGGCGTCCAGCGAGTTTATCTTCCTGCTCCATCCAATCAATCGACAAATAAGAAGTTAAATATTGTTCATCTTCTCCAACTGACCAGCGGAATGGATGGTGGGTAGAGCTTGCGTACAGTCTGGTGACGTGGCAGATGGTGCCGTTCTGGTCGGTGCAGTCGCACTTGATGGCCGGGTTGAAGTTTGGGTTGTCGTCCAGCGGCGTGTCGTCGGTGGCGGCGCCGCTGCAGGGGTTGCCGCTCACGTTCCAGGACGCCGGCGCCCGCAGCCCCAGCTTCCCCAGTATCGCGTTCACCGCCGCCGCTGCCAAAACAACCCAATGAATTAAACCAACAACCGTGAACCCCCAACATTCTGAAATGCGTGGTACATACCTTCGGTAGGGACAGTCTGCGGCGGTTGCTGCTGAGCCTGAGCAGCGGCCCGCCAGGAAGAACACATGGCTGACAGCAGCAGAAGCGAGAAGAGCAGGGAGCCATGGCGGAAGCACGAGCTCCACCTTGGACCCGCACCCATCTCCGGATCCCCCTTCCCCTGCCCTGCGTCCCCAGTAAAAAAGCGATGGATCAGAACAATAAAGTGGGCATCACATCGCATTACAGATATATACTCAGAGCTATCGAAACATGCAGCCAAGTTGGCACTATATTATTGTAGACAAAAGGTGGCAATTGTTTTTTAGGAAGTGGCGGGCTACCCCTACTCACTCTAGTACTGTAGTATGTTAGACTACTGTAGAAGTATACTATACTGATTACAGTAGTGTTATACTAATTCAGCTGCAGCACCTGCAACAATGCGGCCAAAGCAGATGTAGTAGTATTGTTATTAGCTGGTGTGGCTACGCGTGCGCGGTCTTCGTTGCAAAATAATGATCGCTGAACAAATCTATTTTCAGTTTTCCAGATGTGACAACATTGAGGTCTCATGATTCCAGTAGACTTTTGCTTATCCTGTGTTCAGGCTGCCCCCATTATTTTGCCCCAAAATTCCATGCCTTCCCCAGTTTATCACATCTTAAGTCTGCCACTTGATGGTTGGAGAACAGGTAGCATATGCATGGGTCCACACAGTTAACACGGAGTAGGCAGTTAACACGGAGTAGGCGGAGGCTGGACGGGAGAAGATGGCCCTATGCTGGCTACACGAGACACACGTTCACCGTGAGGCGATTACGGGCGTCCATGGCGGCGATCCCGAGCTCGATTCCGGTCCCGAGGGAGGGCGGCCCGTTCACGAGGGTGATGTACGTCGTCCTTTTCTCCCCGGCGCTACTCTGGCGAGGGATCGCCTGGTCAATAATAGCGACAAACGCTCCAAGGATGGAGACCCAATCGAGATCCAATCACCGGCGAATGGATCGGAGAAATCAAAAGGAAGAAGAGGGGATCTCTCTGGAGGCAAGAAGAGTGATTCACATAGTTCCATGGGTGGCGGAGAGGTTGGAGATCGTCCGCTCTCAGACGAGGGTGATGGCTCTGCCAGCTCCAGGAGCAGCGGATCGCCGGTGAAAGTACACAAAGGTCAACTAGAGGGGGGGGGGGGGTTGAATAGGTGATCTACAAATTTTAATCCTTTTTCAATTTTAGAGAGTCTTTAGAAAGTAAACAACTTGGCTATCTAGATGTGCAACTAGGTAAACACCCTAAGTGACAAGTAACGAGTATGCAACGGAAGTAAATGCAAGGCATACGATAATCACAAGCAAGGATACGTTTCCCGTAGTTGCTTCTTAAAAGAAGTACGTCTACGTTGGAGAGGTGGGAAGCCACCTAGGCGCTCCTCAATAGCACGGTTGTGCACACCTTGTTCTCCTTGAGCTTCTCCGGTGAGGGAGATTCTCGTTTCCACTATGAGGTCGACTTGAAGGCGTTGACCAAACCTTTACAAGTGATTGAAGCTACTCCACAAGTGAGATGGAGGCTCTCAACAATACGAAGCTTCTTACTACAAGGTGGAAGCTACAAGCACTAGGGTTTCTCTAGGATGACAAGGCAACCAAGAGATTACAAAATCCCAAGAGGTATAGTATGGGAAAACAATTTTTTGGCTTGGTAGAAAAGTAGATCTAGGCCTCCTTCATGAAATCCTTGAAGGGCATCGAATTTGGTTGGAGGAGGAGGGAGATCTGAGCGTTTTGAGCTCTTGAACAATGGAGGAGAGAGAGGAATGGACGAACTGACTGTCTAGAGGAAGAAGACAGCTATTTATAGTCTCCTCCAAATTCTGACCGTTGCAGCACACCAGGGCCAGAATATTACAGGGTTAGGACCGAAAATTTCCGGGGCAGTCAGGCCGGATATTTGAAATATCCGGGGGGGGGGGGGGGATTTTTGAATAATCGGGGGCCGGAAATTTCCGGCCAATAATCCGCCCCCATCTCTGCAAGCGGGAAGCAGCAACCCACTGGATTTTCTCTAAGGACCAGGGGCGGATATTTTCCCTGGAATATTCAGGCAAAATTTTGCCCCACCTTCTGCGCACGGGCACCAGCGACTCCTCCAATTTCCGCTAAGGACGACTAAGGGGCCGGAAATTTGCCCCGGAAATTTCCGGGCAAATTTCCGCCCCAGCTTCTTTGCGCGGGAAGATGGAGTCCAGGACTTAGTCGTTTGAAGAACTGAGAGGGCCGGAATATTCCGGTGTTGGGGCCGGATATTCCGGCCAATATCCCCCGGAAATTCCGGAGCCACCAACTGAATAATCCGGCTGCGGTTTTTATCTTCTTCAGAAGTCCTTTGTGAAACTCCTCAAGAATATTATCGTGAATTATATATGAGGCCATCTGTAGACACTTAAATTGTTGGGAATATGCCTTAGAGGCAATCATGTATGATGTAATTCTTAATGTATTCATAAAGTTATTAAGTCATCCTTGTTTTGAACATCTGATATATGTCATTGAATATGTGATTCAATTGTGGAACTATGTATTCATGTTGTTCATGCTAAATTGTCATTGGTCATTAAGGTTGTGCTGAACACACATCCTAGACTAATGTGAGTGTTGGCTGATGACTCGGTTCCACTTGTCATGGGCATGGCGATGCCATTCCAACGTTCACGGACTCGGCTAAAGAGTTTAGCAAGTCGGACTGACCCATATTGAGATGCAACGAGTAAGTCGTCATTTGCATGTCTCAATCAATGTAATACTTAGACCTGAGGTTGTCGCACAATCCGAGTTGTGGATCACCGACTTAGGTTCTGTCAAAAGATGTTCCGTGACAAGGCAGTTATAAAGGCAGAGTTCGGGTCGAATGAGAAGCAAGCTGCGTGATGTGGATAATCAAGATGGGATTTTGCCCCTCCGAACGGAGAGATATTCTCTGGGCCCTCTCGAGTGATATGATTCTGGAAGCATGGCCATGCGTGACTCGGTTAAGTGTTAACTGGGTCTATTGACTAAGAGTTAGTCACATAAATCATATATCACGGACCGAGAAGGGAGTTGAGCTATTTAAGGGATGACGATAATTCACCTATAGTTCGACAAGATATATCATGAGGCAAAAGGGACTCAGATGAAAGTCACATTGGAAGGTATGTCGTCATGACTCTATGGGACTTGGGAGTCGGCACGTTCTGTAGGAGCCACTACCGATTGATCGATTGAGAGTCGGACTCCAATCATGTCCAAGTCGCCATGAGCTTGCAGGGTCGCACACTTAAGAGCGGGAGCAAATATATTGGTCGGGTTGGACCTGAACCAAAATGGACTAAATTAGTGAGTTGGACTCACAGAGGGAATGGGCCACAAGCGTTGTGAAGCCCACTACCACTCGCTATATAAAGAGAGGCGCATGTTTCCCAGCGTGCAGAAGTTTCCACTCCCATGCGTTGGGAACCCTAGCCCCACTCAGTCCAGCCGTCGCACATGACCTAGCAGCCCTTTGTCGGAGCTCCTCCTCGCACGTGTGGATACCGGCAGAGGTGATGTACAATCAGCACTTTGACGATCGCGGGATTGGATCAGCTGGATCGGATCATGGGACTACACTGCATCGAGGTGCTTCATCGATAATCAGCAACTGCGCGTCTAGTGGTAATCCTCGTGGCCTTCTACCTCGGCTAGATCTTGGAAGTACCGCGTAGAAAAATTTTTGTTTATCTCTACGCGTTCCAACATAAATCATATGGTTACAAATCATACCCGCGTTGTTATCATCACCAAAATCATCAGAGGAGACATGAGCTTTCAATCTCCCCCTTTTTGGTGAGTGATGACAACACGGGCATTTGCATAGTGATAATCCAAGAAGATAATAGGAAGTAGAACAACACGGATAATCATAACTTAGGAGACATGCCTCCCGATAATATAAGTTCACGAAAATGAAATCCACGAAGAAAAAACGAAGTTGTTCGAAAAGCATGAGAAAATAAAAACAAGCAGACCACCCAAGCAAATCCAGCGATTTCTAGATCTTCTCCCCCTTTGGCATTAGGATACCAAAAAGAGATAAGGAAGCACTACGGCCCATGGAACAAACTCTAGGCCTGGGTGTCTTCTTCCTCATCGCTAGCAGTGGCAATGTCCTCATCATCAACAACATCCAGATCCCAGTCCACATCACGGTTGTTCCAATTGCGGTAAGGAATCCTGTCAGGAAGAGGAGCAGGAACATTGGGGATGTTGAGAGCAGTCATGATGGCGCGCTGATTCTCCTAAATGTTGCAGCGCTCAACATAGGCATTGTAGTTCTCCTTGTGGATGCACGCGTACGTGCACATCACCTTATCAATGGCACGAGCGAGCTAGGGGCGCTTCTTGGTACCGGGAGGAGCTGGACGCATGCGAGGATCACGGTGTCCTTGACCGGTGGCACCGACATCATGAGCATCCTGCTGAGTGTGGGAACTCTTATTGTACAGCTTCACATCCTTGTGCTCATCACAGTCCATCTTCATATCCACACGAAGTTCAGCAGGGTACCGAGACTTGATGAGCTTCATGATATAGGGAGCATACGGAGGCACCTTGCGGTTGAAGAGAGCAAAGTGGATCTCGTTGAAGATGAAATTCATCACATCAATCTTGTGGCGCTCAGTATCCTCAAGATCGTCCTCGGTGAAAGTCAGGTAGGCATGGTACATGAGGTTCACCAAGCTGCCACGGATCTCATCATTAGTTCCACCGCTAGGGGCAATAGTCTCCCTGAACATACGCAGAAGGATGTCATAGATAGGATAGAGACCCTTGGCAGAACCCACTCTGCCACTAGGACCATACAGCTCAGTCAACCTGCTCTTCTCATACTCCATCCCGTGGATGTGCATGCGAGTACCCTGAGGGACATTGAGACTAGCAAATGGGTATCCAAGCTCAGCAACAAAGTCATGGAATGTGGCGGTGAGCAAATGAGGGCCAGACATCCAGGACATCCCAATCTCCTCAAACTCATCAATAACTAGTGTGGCGAAGAACTACTGAATATAAGTGGTGTTGAAGGAGCATTGGGTCTCCATGAGCGGACGCAGACCAAGAAGCTCAGCAATCTTAACAGAGTTGTTGAAGTAGGAAGGATTGGAAACCATGTGTGCAAAATTGATATACTTCATTGGGCAGACTGGCTTGCTCATCACAGTGTACACTTGCTTGAACACAGTCTCCTGCTCCACGTGCCAGAAGCAAGAGTCAATAGACGGGTCTCGAGGACCCTCGGTGTACCAGGCCTTGGCATGCCATGCCTTGAACTCAGAGGCAGACATGGTGGCCACGCTGAGTATGGCCTTGCCCTGTTGCTTGTTGGCCCTACGAGCTTCCCTGGTGCATCGCGCCGACGCTCATACTCTTGCTCTGCATCACGCTGACGACGAAGAGTCTCCGCTTCATCAACAAACGTACCATCATCATCCTCCCTTAAGTTGCGCCACCTATTGCGAGAGCTAGTCACCTTGGGGGCCTAGTGCTTGAACCATCTGCGAGAAAAGCAAAAGAAACCGCAAAGAAAAACAACAAAACATCAAAAAAAATGGGGGGGGGGGGGGCTCACAACTTAGAAGAGTGGAATAAGGGATCTCTGTTAAAGATTCAGGGCAGGCCGGATATTCCGGCCACTGATGAAATTTCCCGGGGGGGGGGGGGCGGAAATTTTCGTCCCTCGAAAAATCGCATTAGGGCTGCAAATCCAGGCCTGCCACGAATCTAAAACAACAAAATACAGCGATGGGGGGAACAATAGGAGATACATAGGACTAATAGACGGATGTTCCATCCCAAAACTCATACAAGATGAAGGAAACGAGATCAAATCGTCCGACAACTCTAGATTACAGAGAAAACATGGCACATACCGGGCTCCATGGGGTTGACGCACGGGTGTGCGGTCTCTTAATCCGCAAAGGCAGCCGGAGGACGGAGAAGGGAGGCGAGAGGGCCTCCCGGGGAGCTAGGAGGCGGCGGCTGCGGTTGGGGACAGAGTGGAGGCGAGGGGAGGGGGAAGGATATGGAAATTCCCCTCCCGACGCCTATTTATAGCCCCCAGCCGCTTACCCCGGAATATTCCGGTTTTAAGGCCGGAAATTTCCGGGGGCCGGAGATTTCACCCGGAAATTCCGCCCCAAATATCCGGGGTGCCTTCTGCGAGGAGACATGGCGGATTTGGGATTGAATTTTTGGGAAAATCTTGAGCCCCGGAAATTTCTAGGGCATAAGAAACGGAATATGCCGGCCCCCTGGATATTTGCACCGGAAATTTCCGCCCAAATTTACGGAGTGCCTTCTGTGAGCACACACAGGGGAAACATGGGAAAATTTCTGAGGCAAGTATCATGGGGCCGGAATTTCCGGTGTTCCCGCACACACCGAGTTTTTTTTGTTTTGAAAAATAAGATAAAAGATGTGAGCCACCAAAATAGCGAGAAAACCAAAACAACGGAAATGAGCACACAAAACACAAAAACGAGAAAAGAGCAAACGAGACAAGCAACATAATGAAAGAGAAAAATGTTGGTGGCCGGAGCCACCGTGTTTGAGTGTATACAAGGGAGCCGTGAAGATATATCTTGGTCCCAAAAGCATGACTCGCGTTTAAGCACAATAAGTCACATAATGACTAGATATGCAAGAATTTTTTATTATTTTGCGCATGATAGGAGGATTGTTGGTTCAGACTAGATATGCAGGAAGTTTTGATTGTTTTGCGCATGATAGGAGGAGTGTTGGTTCATGAGTTGAAATACGTTCCACCTATGTCCATGCCTACATCTAAACATAGATAACATGTGTAGTGAATGTATCTATGCAAGGATTCAAGAGAAGTTAGACGCATCGATAACATTTAGTTCATTCCTCAAACCACGAAATCTTGGTTCATCATGGGCCTTCGTGAAGATGTACGCAAGTTGATCCTTGGTCGGCACATAGGAAATATCAATATCACCCTTATCAACATGATCCCGAATGAAATGATGTCGTATCTCAATGCGCTTTGTCTTGGAGTGAAGAACGGGATTGTAGGCGATCTTGATAGCACTCTCATTGTCTCACAAGACGGGGACCTTGTCGAAGTCGATACCATAATCTCACAAAGTTTACCGCATCCATAGCAATTGAGCACAACAACTTGCCGCGGAGATGTACTCAGCCTCGGTGGTGGAGAGGGTGATGCAATTTTTCTTCTTGGAAGACCAACATACCAATGAGGGACCAAGAAATTGACAACCACCGGATGTAGATTTTCTATCTGTCTTCTCGCCCGCATAGTACGCATCCGAATACCCAATGTACTGAAAGCTTGAACCCTTGGGATACCAAATACCGAAGTTTGGGGTATGAACTAAATATTGAAAGATGCGCTTAACCGCTTCAAAATGACTTTGTCTCGGAGAGGCTTGAAACGTTGCACATTTACCTACGCTATACATGATATCGGGTCTAGATGCACAAAGGTAGAGCAAAGAGCCACACGGGGGTTTTCATAGGCTTGGCATCATGCATGTTGAATCATTTGAGCATATCTTGAGTGTACTTGGCTTGCTTGATGAATGTGCCTTTGAGGCGGTGCTTTATCTCAAAGCCAAGAAAATACTCCAACTCGCCCATCATAGACATCTCGAATTTATCCGTCATAAGCTTGCAAAACTCTTCATTGAATGAGATGTTAGTAGAACCAAAAATGATATCATTCACATAGAGTTGGCATATGAACAAGTCTCCTCCAAACTTTTTGGTGAAAAGGGTGGGATCGATTAAACCAACATTGAACCCACAATCCACTAGAAACTCTTTAAGATGCTCGTACCATGCACGTGGAGCTTGTTTAAGTCCATAGAGCGCCTTATCGAGTTTGTAGACATAATCGGGGTGGTTGGGATCCTCGAAACCCAGAGGTTGCTTAACATAAACCAACTCATGGATGGGACCATTTAAGAAAGCACTTTAACATCCATTTGTTGTAGTTTGAAATTATGATGAGAAGCATATGCAAGCAAGACACAAATTGATTCAAGACGAGCTACGGAAGCGAAAGTTTCACCGAAATCGACACCTTCGACTTGAGAAAAACCTTGATCCACCAATCTTTCCTTGTTGCGAATGACGATGCAATCTTTATCTTGCTTGTTCTTGAAGATCCACTTGGTGCCGATGACATTCTTGCAATCCTTGGGTCTTGGCACCAACTTCTACACCTTACTGTGCTCGAAGTTGTTGAGCTCATGATGCATAGCTTCAGGCCAATCTTGATCTTCAAGCGCTTCATAGACCTTATTGGGCTCAATGTGAGATACTAAAGCATGAGCCTTGCTAAAATCCTCCAATTGCCTCCTTGTGACAACCCTTCCATGAACTTGTCCAAGAATCATGTCCTCTGTGTGACCGACACGCGCAAGATTATCTAGCCTTCTCTTCGCCCTACGCGCTAGCATCTCCTCCAAAGTATCCTTGGATATGACTTGATCATCACCTTCATCATCGGATTCATGTCCATCTTGCCCTTGATCTTGTTCATGAACGGGAGATGGATCTCTTATGTGTTGGGTTCTATCACCAACGTGAGTGTCTTGTTCTTCTCCTTCACTGTGAGCTTGGCCTTGATCGATGGAATGATCTTGATCATTAGCTTGGCCTTGATTTCAAGCTTGAGGGCTTGGTGCATCTTGTTGGGTAGATTGAGTATCAATGGGTGTAATCAATGGCTTCACTTGGGTAGAGCATAGTCCTTCTCCCTTCGTCATCCGGTAACCCTCAATGGAATTATTTCACCAATCCCCATTCTTCTTATGACGATGGGAGGAATTGCATCTCCTACAAACCATGATCTATACGGCCCCCTTGGGACCCATTATCCTCATCAAACACCACGTATATAGCTTCTTCAACTTGTCCGGTGGACTTGTTGTAGACTCTATAGGCGTGAGCGTTTGTGGCATAACCAACAAAAATGCCCTCATATTGAAAGATGCGCTTAACTGCTTCAAAATGACTTTGTCTTGGAGAGGCTTGAAACCTTGCACATTTACCTACGCTATACATGATATCGGGTCTAGATGCACAAAGGTAGAGCCAAGAGCCAATCATGGAGCGGTATACCTTTTGATCTACCTCTTTACCATACAGGTCGGTTTCAAGTCAATAGTTGTGGACATGGGGGTTTTCATAGGCTTGGCATCATGCATGTTTAATCATTTGAGCATATCTTGAGTGTACTTGGCTTGCTTGATGAATGTGCCTTAGGGGTGTTGCTTGATCTCAAAGTCAAGAAAATACTCCAACTCGCCCATCATAGACATCTCGAATTTATCCGTCATAAGTTTGCAAAACTCACATTTGAATGAGATGTTAGTAGAACCAAAAATAATATCATTCACATAGAGTTGGCATATGAACAAGTCACCTCCAACCTTTTTGGTGAAAAGGGTGGGATCGACTAGACCAACATTGAACCCACGATCCACTAGAAACTCTTTAAGATGCTCGTACCATGCACGTGGAGCTTGTTTAAGTCCATAGAGCGCCTTATCGAGTTTGTAGACATAATCGGGGTGGTTGGGATCCTCGAAACCCAGAGGTTGCTTAACATAAACTAACTCATGGATGAGACCATTTAAGAAAGCACTTTAACATCCATTTGTTGTAGTTTGAAATTATGATGAGAAGCATATGCAAGCAAGACACAAATTGATTCAAGACGAGCTACGGAAGCGAAAGTTTCACCGAAATCGACACCTTCAAGTTGAGAAAAACCTTGATCCACCAATCTTTCCTTGTTGCGAATGACGATGCAATCTTTATCTTGCTTGTTCTTGAAGATCCACGTGGTGCCGATGACGTTCTTGCAATCCTTGGGTCTTGGCACCAACTTCTACACCTTACTGTGCTCGAAGTTGTTGAGCTCATGATGCATAGCTTCAGGACAATATTGATCTTCAAGCGCTTCATAGACCTTATTGGGTTCAATGTGAGATACGAAAGCATGAGCCTTGCTAAAATCCTCCAATTGCCTCCTTGTGACAACCCTTCCATGAACTTGTCCAAGAATCATGTCCTCTGTGTGACCGACACGCGCAAGATTATCTAGCCTTCTCTTCGCCCTACGCGCTAGCATCTCCTCCAAAGTATCCTTGGATATGACTTGATCATCACCTTCATCATCGGATTCATGTCCATCTTGCCCTTGATCTTGTTCATCAACGGGTGTCGTGGTGGTATCACGGCAGATGCCATAGGATGGCTAATTGTTTGGGGTCGATGGACGCTGGAGGTGCTCGGGGAGGGATCACGCGATGAGTATCCGCGTGTGTGATGAGTCTAGCACTGCAAACAACAAGATCTACCCCTGTTCATGGCCCTCGTGTGGAGGTAAAACCCCTACTCCTGCCTTTCTCTCTCTTTATGTATGTTGTACCGAGTAGCCACAATACAACTTGGCCAACAGCCGAGTAGCCACGCTTCTCTCTGTGTGAAAAGCTAGGTCTAGAATATGAACCAAGGCCACGTCCCTAGAGCAGGAGGGGGCAGGGCACCTTATATACTGGTGCCTAGCCGAATACATCCAAGATGAAAAGTACAGACAAGTGTCGACATAGTGTGCACACTGCATCCTTCCGGCTTCTCGCTGACAGCTTTGGCTTCCTATTTTGTCTTGTGTACGAAGTCGTTGTGCAAAACCAAGTTGACGATCTGTTATCACTGTCACGACCACAGGGTAGGCCCCCTAACTTGCGCCGCCCTGCTGACACCCTGGCAAGGATAAGCACGCGCTGTGCAGATGAACAGTGCTCCAGTACGGACCGAGGATACGCGGGATCCTGTGTCAGAACGGCTCCTTTGACTTCTGGCTCGAGTAGGAACTCACTTCCTCTACTCAGAACCTATCCTCTACTCGGAAGAATGTAACTTCCCTGATTCTTCCTTCTGGCCATTAGCAGGTACGGCCGGATAGCAGTCAACCGGGTAGCGAGTACTGGGTAGCCAGCTACTCAGCCAAACCTCTCCTTTGATCTTGCCTTTAGCACTTGCCTTACCCCTACTCAGGGGTAACCCCCCGACATTAGTCCCCGAAGCTGGTAGAGTCCTGCGAACTTGTTCACTAGGCTCTTCCAGCTTTAAAAAAATCTTTCCTTCGAACCGTAAGATGCCGAGTAGCACCCCTGAGTAGCCTTCAATCCTTGCTTAATTCTCTTCTTTTCTGAGTAGCAGCATTTCTCTTCTCTCACGCCGAGTAACCAGACTCAACAAAATTTTGAACATAATCTCATCGTGGCAGAGCAAATCCATCCCTCCGTGTTGCAACTGGGCACGTGTCACGCCCTCGTACCCCTGACGCCTCGGTGCCTGGGATATGACAGGCCACGCGCCCATCACTGCGACCAGGGCCCACCGGCCCGTTAGGTCACTTCAACTGCATCTGTCAGCCCACGATCTCGACGTACGATTAACTGCGCCCGTTACGCGCGCAATATGCGCTGTGTGCATTTCTAACCGGCTTGCATCCCACGTCGCACGATCCCAATCCACAACTGATCCCACTAACTCCGCTGGTAACGGCAACCCGAGGGGAGAGATAAATACCCCCTCGGTAACTCCTATTTCTCTTTCCTGCTCCCTTCCATCTCCTGCCCCTTCGTCTCTCCACCGCCGCAGAGCACTCTCCGGCCGCGCATCCTTGCCGTGCCGCTGCTCCGTGCGACGCCGGAAAGACATAGAGCACCTTCTCCACGCATCTCTCCCACAAATCTTCCAACCAACCCTCTCCTCTCCATGGCCCGCGGTGATGATGACGCCCGCGCCGGATGGGAGGGCTCCGAGGTCACGACGGAGGACTATCGATGGCTGGTCAATACCCGCCGTGTTCCTCCAGGCGTGCGGTACCGCCATCCAGACGGCGAAACCGTCCCCGCGCCGGAAGAGGGCGAGTTCGTCGTCTTCCTCGCGCGCTTCAAGCGAGGATTCGGCCTCCCGGCGTCGGACTTGTTCAGGGAGTTCATCAATCACTTTGGTCTACAGCCGCATCACCTGCCTCCTAATGCCATGGTGATGCTTGCCTTCCACGCCGTCGTCTGCGAGGCGTTCCTGGGCGCGCGCCCAACTGTTCATACCTGGGCGCGGTACTTCTTCTTCCGGAAGCAAAGCATCCCCAAGCCCGGAAGCACGGAGAGCTCCCGGGCCATGACGAAGACGGGTAGCGCGATGCTGCTGCAACGCACCGCTGGAAGCCACCTGCGCGTCAAGGGGCTCGACACGGTACGTAAGTGGCAGCGCTCCTTTCTGTACGTTAAGAACGTCCCTGCCGAAGAAGGGGCGCAAATCACGGACCGGATAAATCTCCCCAGGTGGACGAACACACCGCCAACCCAGCAGAATTGGGGATACAAGCCGAAAAATCATGGCGATATCCTTCAGATCGAGAAGCGCCTTGCCGAGATGAAGGAGTTGGGATTCACGCGCGATAATCCCATCGCGTGTTGGATCTCACGCCAAATGCTCCCTCTTCAGCGCCGCTCCCACAAGATGTGCCACATGGGAGGCAGCCGGGACTGCACGAGAACCACCACCTTCGAGCTCAGTACCGCCGATGTCGCCATCTGGGCGAGATCCATTATGAAGACCAACCTCTCCGACACCTGGCAGTACGGCTTCGTGTCGTACAGCCGTACTAAGCGCATCGAGCAGGTTAGCCTTCTCTTTTCTGTCTCTGTACCTTGATCCCGAGTAGACCATCTCCAATATCCTGTTGGCCTTAAATGCTTTGTGTTTGCACGCCATGTTGAGTAGAACACCACGAGCATCTAGTTGGCTTTATGTGCTTTGTGTTTGCACGCCCCGTTGAGTAGAGAACCTTAGCCCAATATGCTTTGTGTTTGCATGCTATTCTGAATAGGACTTTCTGGACTTGTATGCTGTAACACCTGGGGTGTTCTCCCTAAGTTAGAAATTTGGTTGTTTTTCTTTTTTGCATTGCATCACATGCATCATATGCATTGCACCCTGTTTTCAAAACAACTCAAAAGTTCAAAACAACTTAAACTCTCAAACATGTCCAAAGTTTCCAATTTAAAAATTGCAAACTAAACAACTCAAATTGTTTCCAATAGTTTTGAAGTTGATTTCTTTAAAATGCTTGATAATAAAATTCCCTTTTATTAACACCCTAATGGTAAATTCAAATTCAAATCAAAATCATCCATACTTGGCATGTTCCAATTGTGGTTTGAAATTAAAATATTGCAAACATTTTAAATTCAATAAGTTTTCATAATTGGTTGAGTTATTGAATAAAAGAATTGTTTATTTCAAAAATCAAATCTATGTGAAACCCTATTTGAAATTCAACTAACAAATTCAAATCAATTAACGTTTCAATTTTTGAAGTTAATGCTAACATGATTTGACCTTACTGTTTTGAAAATTAATAAAATTATTTCATGAAAATAAAACCCTTCTATTTATCTCTCTCTCTTTCATCTCTTACAAAAAAAAACCAGAGGGAATAAAAAAAAGAAAAGGGAAAGAAAGTGGGGAGGCAGGCCAGCCTCCACGGCAAGCCCACCTACAACCCAACTCGCAGCAGCCCAGCACCCAGCCCACCACGGGCCTTCCCCAAGCCCAGCCCACCAATGCCCTTCTCCCTCGTACGGACGCAGAAGAGGAACGCATGTCGCTGTCCCATCCCCCCACCATGGACCCCCCTGCTCCAACTGCTCCCGAGCCCCTACAAGACACCGAGCCGTGCCCTAACCCTAATGCTCTCCCCTCTCCTCCCCAGGCCGCCGCCGCCACCAGCTTCCCCTCCTCCTCCTCTGTATTTTCTTCCACTACATCATCGAGAGACGTGGCCGCTGCGGGATCATCACGGTGAAGCCATGGTCACCTCGAGGCTCCTCCGTTTCGTGGGATGGAACAATGATTTCTTCCGCGCCAAGAATTGCCGAAGAAGACTAGCCAGGTGCCGCTCTAGCTCGCCGTTTTTCCTCTGTCGTCGTCAGGTTACAGTTTCCGGTTGTCAGTTTCGTCAGAAACCCCAACGCGCAGAGACAGTACATGCTTGTTCTTGCCCTAGATGCATCACCGATCTCGTAGTAGCATAGTGGTAGCCCTCGTCGTGCTCATGCTGAGAGAACCTGGGATCGATTCCTCCCTGACGCCAAGATTTTATTTTTTGTTCTGTCGCGTCCTGAAGATGAAGCCTGCACCTTTGTTCCCGTCTAAAATTTCAGTTAAAACTCGACGTTCACCTCTTATTCAGTTAGCCTCGTGGTGTATCACCAAACG
The DNA here is from genome assembly GCA_028641055.1 of Alopecurus myosuroides. Taxonomy (NCBI): domain Eukaryota; kingdom Viridiplantae; phylum Streptophyta; class Magnoliopsida; order Poales; family Poaceae; genus Alopecurus; species Alopecurus myosuroides. The sequence continues at coordinate 111,164,328 of CM054059.1, read as the reverse complement.
AATCGCAGCCCAGTGGCAGAGGCCGTTCCGCGCACGCTGTGGGCGAGGGTTCGACCCCCCCTCGCTGCAGATTAAAAGCCCCCCCATTTTTTTGCTTCTTTCCACCGCGCGCACGGGCCCGCCAGTCAGTGGCACTGTTGCCACCCAGATCCGCACCCACGCACACGTTGGCGCCAGCGTGGCGCGGGCCCGCTTGACAGCGACCCAGGGTCACTGTGGCATGGTGCAACCCTATTTATGGGCGCTGTTTTCGCAGAGAAGCCCCTGTCTCCACGTTTTTCTTCACAGCCCAGCCCCTGTAAAATCACAGATCAGTCCCTGGATCTCAAACCCCATAAAAATTGCAAACAAACTCCAAATTTAAATCTTAAAATATGTATTCTATACTACATTAAATTTTCTACATGTTTAAAACATTTGTATTCTGTTTTGAACTTTCCAAATGGTTTCAAAAATTCAAATTCAAACACCTCTTTTGAATTTGATTAAATTCATAAAAAACTCAAATTAAATTCAAATGGCCCATATAAAATATGTTTTCCATCCAAAATTTCATACTCTTTCCAAATATAACATTTGTTTTCTGTTATGGATAAATAAAATTAATGCAATTACTTAATGCTTTAATTAAATCATTTAAATGGTGAAATTCATAACTTGCTCAATTGAATTCCAATTTCAATAAATAAAATATGTATTCCATTCAAAATTTCATGTACTTTTCAATTATGCACCTTGTTTACTGTTTTGCCTAATTAAAAGTGTTGCAATAATTCAATACTTTAATTACACCTTTTAAATTGCAAAATTCATAACTTGGGCAATTCAAATCCAATTCCAACATGTAAAATATGTTTTCCATCCCATTTTTTCATGAACTTTGCCAATATAAACATTGTTCTCTGTTTTAAATAAATTAAATTGCTGAAAACAACTATTTTCTAATTAATGCATTTAAAATTGTCAATTTAATAAATTGCTCATCTAAAATCCAAATTCAACAAATGAAATATGTTTTCCATCTAAAATTTTGTGTTCTTTCCAAATATAAATTTTGTTATCTGTTTTGAACAATTAAAATGGGTGAAAACAAAAAATGCTGGTGTAACTTATTTAAGAAGCCAAATTTCATAACTTAATAAATAAAATTCCAAACTTGGTAAACAACATATCAAACTGAAGCTATTGTTGTTTTCTTATTGTTTTCATCATCCATGCATCATTCTAATCAACTTTCACATGATGGTTATTTGTAGATCATTTAATTCAACATTAATTCATGGGCTTCCCAGATGCAATCCAAATTGCATATGGGCCCATTTAAATATGCTTACCATGTCAACTAGTTTATCTTTGATGCATCAATTAATTGTAATGCATATAAAATAGGATCATGCTGGATCTTTTGCCGTAGTAGTAATTGTTGCATCCGGTGTTTTCTCTAGTTCGTTGCTTCTTCGCGGATAGGACGTTGAGATGATGTGAGCAACGACAAGTTCTGCGGATGTACCTCTACTTGCTGGATCTCAGGCAAGTATACTCACTTGCTACCCGTGTTACCTTTCCTCACTTGTTACCGATTCTTTCCGTTGTCTTTATGCTAGCCTTATGATTCGATGCTTGTGTCTCGATCCTATCATATGTTTACCTTGCAGCCAGGATATAGCCTTTTCCTTCCACTTCCTATTAACTGTTGCTTGTTTACCTTGTTGGCCCCGTGTCGTAGTTGCATGCTTAGTGTTGTTTGCGCTCAAGTTTTGTTGTCCTTCTTATCACCTGTTTAGTTTGATAGTTGGGTTTCAACTTAATCAACAACATGTTAATGTTTTGGGTAATAATAATTTGATGATAAGGCACCGGCAGGAGGCCCGGCATGGTTTTGAGGCCTGCTAGTGTCGAACTTAATTAGGAGAAGGGTCTTGTCTACTGATCCATGATGAGCGCACTATCCGCATGTGGGAAGCGTGTATGGGCGCCCCCCGCAACTCTGATTCGATTCGCATCTCGTCCAAATCGCCACACTTAGTTCGGGCGTTCCATTTGATGCACGCATATGCATGTGCGAGCCCTTGGCGCCAGGGTGGAACTTTTGTAGTCGGCATTTACGGCGGCGTGGTCTTCCAGTGCTATGAGGGTCCCCCTTTTCTTTGTGGGGGCTCGATTAGCCGCGCACGCCAGCACGTGGTTCTTTGGGCTTGATGCGAAGAAGAGTTGGGTTGTGTTGAGTACCTCGCTTGGTGGGTTGATCCCCCGTCTGGCGGGATATTCTTACGTGTACGGCCAAATTGGTGCATCCCTGCAGGGTTAAATCTTCTCGAGAAGCCGTGTTGTCCGCGGTTATGGATGACTTGGTGAAAGTGCTGGCTAACAAGTACTCAGACAACTTACACCTAACGATAATAACTTGACTAGTAATATAGATTACCTCCACCATAAATATGATGTCACCTTAATCAACAGTGTGAGTTTCCTTGGGTTGCTTCGTTAGTAGGGGGTAACATTGGATGGGTATTGTTTGGTGAGTAGTTATAGTTGGTTTTGTCGCGCTATCTTATCCCTCTCTTTTAGCCGGATATTGTAGCGAGTCTCTGTAGTTAGTTAGTGCAGCCCGCTGCCGCTCCTTTGCAATAATCCCTTCCTTCCGTTGTACCCAAAGTATTTGTATCTTGTGATGATTGGTTACGCTGGTATCTTATGAGTATGACTTGCCAGTACTTAACCGTACTGACCCACGGATCCTTTTCGTGACTGCATATTCAACATTGCAGTCAACAGGTTTGAAGTCTGACGATGTTAGCTTGGGAATCCCTCCGGCTTGGACTGGGCAGGGATTGGACGCTCTCGGTTATCTTCAGGACTCTTAATCCAATTTGTGTCTTGTCCGTAGTCGGACACTATGTTGTTTCTTCCGTTGTTATTTGGATCTTTGTATTGTATCAGTTGTATTCTTGACTCGTTTGAGTCGTCTTGTATAAATCTCTTCTGTCGTTGTGGATTATTCGTGAACTGTTGTAATGTTATCACAAGTGGTAACCTGGAATCGGTTGTTATGCGGATTTGGCGGAAATGCTGAAATCTGCATAGTGCCCGATCCCGGGGCGTCACATATGCTTTGTGTTTGCATTCCGTACCGGGTAGGACTCCTTAGCTTTGTACTCAATTGACTTGTATTGCATGCTTGTCTTTTCAGCATATTGATCGTCAAGCTGTTGAGGATGAGGAGCTCTTTGAGGCCAACTGGAGCAGTGACCACAAAGAGGAGGACGAGACTGCCTACGATACCCAGGACACCCTCTGTATTCCACGCGCCGAATAGCCGGGTAAGCATCAAGTTGACGCGTCCATTCGGGATTGGTCCAAGGACGAAGAAGGTGACTAAGTAAGACCATAAAAAGTAACTACACTCCTCTCTGGTTAGAAAAGCTTACTGGGAATAGGAATTTCTTCTGGTGATGTGTCCCTCCCATAGGAAGATCTGGTGGGATTCTTTTAGGGGTGGACTCATAATTGTATGCAGTTTTGGACTCTGAAACTGGTGACCACTACATTAAAATGCATGTTATGGACAAAAAATCATAAATGAATTTTAATATAATCTCAGTTTATGGTCCTGCTCAGCTTGAGGGTAAGGAACATTTCCTAGTTGAGCTAGCAAATATGCTTAATAAATGTTCCGATGCCACCATAGTAGGGGGTGATTTTAATATCATGAGGAAAGTTAGTGAAAAAATAAGCCTAATACTCTATCTAAATGGAGTCATATGTTCAATTCCATCATAGATATTAATGGATTAAAAGAACTTAAACTCATTGGTAGAATTTTTACTTGGTCAAACAATCTCCCTAAACCCACCTTTGAGAAGCTAGACAGGATTCTAGTCTCTCCTGAGTGGGCCTCCGCTTTTCCTCTTGCCACTGACAGGGATGAGCAGAGAAGTCTCTGAATATGTTCCTCTCCTTGTCTCTTGTGGAACTCCCCCATGATGACCCACAAGTATAGGGGTGTATCGTAGTACTTTCGGTAAATAAGAGTGTCGAACCCAACGAGGAGCAAGAGGTGTTGACAAGTAGGTTGGGTAGAGGATTCATTGTAAACACTAGCAAACAAGTTTTTGGTGGTTTTTGATATGAGATAAATAAAGTGCAAGTAAATAAAAGACAGTAAATAATATTGCAGCGAGTGGCCCAATACTTTTGAGAGCAAAGGACAAGCCGGTTGTTCTACTTATGATTACCAAACGTTCTCGAGGACACATGGGAATTTCGCCAAGTGCTTTTGCTTCATATAGATGATTAATATTTATTGCTTCGTTAAGTGTTGTTGGGTGAACCTATGATAATTCCCCGCCCAATTAGGACTAATACATACTTGTGATTATACGCCTCGCAAGCATCCACAAATACAAGAAAGTAATTAAGATAAATCTAACCACTGCCTTAAAACTCCAGGACCCAACATGATGGGGGGATGATAACCCGGTAGGCTCATGCCAAGGTGAAACCCGGCCCAAAGGGAATCGCACAAGACCCGGTCCAAGGTGGAGGAGTTTCTAGAAGGCCCAAGAGGGAACGTAGGGCTTGTAACCCGTGCCTTAGGGGTCACTATTAAGAAATTTAGGGTTGTGTGCGGTTTTGTCGTGGTGGTGTCACGGGAGATGCCATAGGATGGCTAAAGTTGTGGGGACGATGGACGCTGGAGGCGCTCGGGGAGGGATCACGCAGCGAGTAGCCGCGTGTGGTATGAACCCAACACTGCAAACAACATGATCTACCCAGGTTCAGGGCCCTCGTGTGGAGGTAAAACCCCTACTCCTGCCTTTCTCTCTGTATATTTGTATCTCACCGAGTAGCCACGGTACAAGTTTGGCCTTTAGCCGAGTAGCCACTCTCCTCTCTATGATGAACTAGGTCAAGAATGTGAACCGATTCTGGGATCCCCCGCGCAGGAGGGGGCAGGGCACCTCATATACTGGTGCCCAGCCGGATACAGCCAACTAGGAAAAATACAAACAGATGTCGACATAGTGTGCACACTGCGTACTTCCGAGTTCCCGCTGACAGCTTTGGCTTCCTAATTTGTCCGGTGTGGAAAGTCGTTGTGCAAAACCAGGAAGCCGATCTGTTATCACTGCCACGAACACAGAGTAGGTCCCCCCTATCCTGCGACGCCCTGCTGACACACTGTCGCGGTCAGGCACGCTCTCTGCAGATGAACAGTGCCAAAGTACGGACCTAGGATACGCGGGATCCTGTGTCAGAACGGCTCCTTTGACTTCTGGCCCGAGTAGGAACCCGCCATTTCTACTCGGGCCAATTCTTCTACTCGAAGGAATACAACTTCTTTGATTCTTCCTTTTGGCCATCTATGTGTAAGTCCGACTAGAAGTCGACCGGGTAGCGATTACCGGGTAGTCAGCTACTCGGCCAAACACCCCTTCTGATCTTGCCTTTAGCACTTGCCTTTACCCTACTCGGGGGTAACCCCCCAACATTAGTCACCGAAACTAGTAGAGTCCTGCGAACTTTGTTCACTGGGCTCTGCCAGCTTAAAAACCAATCTTGCCTTTGATCCTATCGATTCCAAGTAAAACCTCCGAGTATCCCTTGATCTTGCCTTGAGTTTATCCTCTTCCAAATAGAACCACTTCTCTTCTCTGTTGCCGAGTAAAAATACTTAGCGAAATTTTCAATCAGAATCTCTGCGCGGCAGAGCAGAATCCGGCTTTTCGCACTGCAACTGGGCACGTGTCACGCTGCCACGCCCCCGACGCCTCGGTGCCCGGGATCTGACGGGCCACGCGCCCAGTTTTCACGGCCTGGGCCCACTGGCCCGTTATGTCCCATCACGCGCAGTAATTACCCACGATGGCGTCGTGGGATCAATTGCGGCCGTTACGCGCGTGTTCTGCGCTGTGTGCGTTTCTAACCGGCCCACATATCCCACGCCGCACGATCTGTGCCACGATCGATCCCACTACCTTCAATCGTAACGGCAACCCGAGGGGAGGTATAAATATCCCCTCGGTAACTCCTTCCTCCTCTTCCTGCCTTCACTCTTCCCTCGCCTCCTCGTTTCTCCGCCGCCACCGAGCACTTCGTCGCTGTGCATCTCACCGCGCCGCTGCGAGTTTCACCGCGACGAAAAAGCCAGATTTTCCACCCAATTCCACCAATCCTTCATCAAACTTCTTCTCCAACCCGATGGCTCGCGACGATGACGCCCGCGCCGGCTGGGCTGGATCTGAAGTTACGGCGGACGAGTGCCAGTGGTTGGTGCACACCCGGCGAGTCCCTGCCGGTGTCCCGTGCCGGCAGCCCGGCCGCGAGCTCGTCCCCACTCCTGAGGATGGCGAGGACGTGATCTTCCTCGCGCACTTCGCGCGAGGATTCGGGCTGCCCGTCTCCGATTTCTTCTGCTCCTTCCTCAACCACTTCGGCCTTCAGCCGCACCACCTCCCGCCAAACGCCATGGTCATGCTCGCTTACCACGCTGTGGTTTGCGAGGCATTCTTGGGTATACGCCCCACGCCGATGACTTGGGCTCGGTACTTCTTCTCAGGAAGCAGAGCAAGCCCAAGCCGGGTAGCGCGGACAGCAGCCGCGGCATGACCGAGACCGGCAGCGCCATGATGGTGCAGCGTGGCGGGACCAATCATCCGCGCATCAAAGGCCTGGACTCGATGCGCAAATGGCAGAAGACCTTCCTCTACGTGAAGAATATCTCCGTCAAGGAGGACGAGCCCCTGGTGGACCGGATCAATCTGCCCCGGTGGACCAATACGGCTCCTACCGGGCAGAATTGGGGACACAAGCCGCCATTGGAGGGCGACCTCAAGCAAATGGACGAGCGCCTTGCCAAGCTGACCGAGAAGGGGCTCAAGAGTGACGATCCCATCGCCTGCTGGATCTCCAGGCGAGTGCTTCCGCTGCAGCGCCGCGCACATCTCATGTGTTACATGGGCGGCAATCGAGATTGCACTCGGACGACCACGTTCGAGCTCAGCAATGCGGACGTGGCCGTCTGGGCGCGCTCCATCATGAGCTAGGCCTCAGAGACCATTGGCAATACGGCTTCACGCCGTACAGCCGCAAGAAGCCCATCTAGCGGGTTAGTATTTATCATCTTGCTTCCTGTACAGTGTTACCGAGTAGGTGGCCTTCCTAGCTTAGTATGCCTAGCGCTAGCACTCTGCGCCGAGTAGGACACTTAGCAGTATTCCTTAGGCTTCATATGCTTTGTGTTTGCACGCCCTGCCGAGTAGGGCACCTGCTAGTATCTGTTTGGCTTCATGTGCTTTGTGTTTGCACGCCATGCCGAATAGAATGCCTTTATGCTACTCGACTGAACTGTGATGCTTGCCTATAATTCCAGATCCTTGCTCGCCAGATTGCTGAGAGCGAGGAGCGCTTTGAGGCCAACTGGCACGCAGATCGGACGGAGGACGACGAGATCTCCTATGATACTGCGGATAGCCTCTGTATCCCCCATGCCGTCCAGCCGGGTAAGCATCATGTCGACACGTCCATCCGGGACTGGTCAGAAGACGACGCAGAAGGTGAGTTAGCTCACCTTTCCAGTTGCGAATAGCGCGACCTAACCTTTCTTTCTGTTTCTCAATTCTTTTGTTCTCCTCTACTCTACAGAAGATTTTGATGCTGATGCTGAGGAGGAGGACGAGGATGTCCTCGACGTTGAGCCGGTTGGGATGGCCGCTCCCTCCACTCAGAAGAGAACAGGTAGCGGTGCTCAGGAGCCCGCTAGCAAGAAGCCCAAGAAGGCCGTGAAGAAGGTCAAACAAGGGAGACGGCTACCCCCTTCCCGTGCAGGGTAAGTAATTTTCTTCCGAGTTGCACTTTGCTGTTGCTGCTTCTTGGTTTCTTCTGTCCTTCTTTCTTTTCTGAATTTTCTGTTCTCTTCAGCGCCCCCTTGGACGCTGATGCTGCTGCCGCACCCACTAAGTCCAAGAAGAGATCCGCCATCGACCTCGATGCGCTCATCGATCTCTCTGAAGAGGACGAGGTTGCAGCACGGGACAGGGCGCGTGCGCTCTCTCCTGTGAAAGGAGAAGACGAGGACGACGCCCAGGACATGGATGTTGGTGCCCATGACACCACCCACGAGCAGCAGGCCCGCGCAGATCAGGAAGCGCAGGATGCTGCTCACAACGATAGACCACTTTCTCCCCCAGCTGCCGCAGCCGGGGAGAACGCAGAACAAGGCCCCGAGCAACAAGATCATGCCACCCTTGAGCGGTAGGAAGAAAACCAGGAGCAGCATGACACTGACACTGCTGCCCAAGACAACCCCGCGGCCCAGCCGCGGGTAGAAAGACAAGAAGAGACACACCCAGATCCCGCTGCCGAGCAGCGGGTAGAGATAGTTGACATGGAGCAAGACCTGCAGAGCCACGCGCAGCCGGATGCTGCGCCGGGTAGCGAGCCCTTGGTGCCGCCTACCCTGCAGGCTGCTCCACCTACTGCGCCGAGCTCCCCCGCAGCGAAGACCAAGGCTGCGGCGAGCCCTTCCGCCAAGCAGAACATAAAGAAAACTGCTTCTGACGCTACCGGCAAGAAGGATGCTGCCGAGAAGAAGGCTGTCGAGAAGAAGGGCGCCGAGAAGCAAGTTGCCGAGAAGCCGGCTGCCCAGTCTGACGCCACTGTCCGCAGGAATACCCCGCGTGGAGCTGCACATGACTCTGCTGTGATGCCGCCACCCAAACCAACTGTGAAACCTGCCGCGAAGAGTGGGCAGCTCACCATCGGCGCTTCCGGCGCGGCCGCAGGTTCAAGCTTGCAAGACCCGCCTGCCTACCCGCCTTACATGGTGCAGATGGGCAAACAGTACAGCATCCCGCTAAGCACTGCCGAGAAAAAACTTGCTATTACCAAAGGCAAACAGGCCCAGGCTGTGGATTCCAAGCCGCCAGCCAAGAACAAGGACAGGGCCCTTTCAATTTTCTCGTGCGAGGTCCAGGAGACCGAGGTGACGTCCACGGGGCTTGAGCAGATGATCGACCGGGTAGGCTTCATCGAAGCTGATTGGAACAGCGGCGTCCTTGGCAACGAGCCCTGGCACGACCTGGCCTTGGGCAAGCTGGACCATTGGCGCATTGACTGTAACAAGGCGGACATGGGCTACAATCCCATGACCATCTCGTCTTCCACCAGTACTCTTGCCGCGAAGTTGTTCGTCCACCGCAAAGCTGCAGAGGACATCGAGCAAACCTACGCGGTAAGTTTTTCTTGTCTGTTCCGAGTTGCTTTTTTCTTCTCTTCTACTCTTCTCGTTCTTCTTATCCATCACCCAGTCCCCGAGATTCGGGCCGAGTAGACGGATACTCAACCGAGTTGCCGTCTTCTCGGGTTGAATCTTCAAGATCTTGTCTGATTCCTTTTCTTTCTGCTTCTCGGAATAGCCTCTTGAAGAGAACAAACTTGTACCGGCGGCTGCTCTGGAATCACAGCATCGCAAAAAGGCGCCTTGAGGCCCTAGAAGCAGAACGCAAAAGCGATGTCGTGACAGAGAAGGAGGCCATGGACCGTACTCTCAAGATTTCCGAGATCGAAAGTAAGCTTTTAGCTACGCGGTTCAGGCGTTTTGTGTTTACGCCCGCTTATGCTTTCTGCTTTAACTGATTTTACCCTGCAGGCAAGTTTAAGGCACTGGAAGATGAGCACAAGCACTGCCATGTGTTTGTTGAGAACGCTGAGACCACCATCAAGAAACTGGAGGGTGAGTTGCCGTCTTCTCGTCTTGTCTTCCTTCTTTTGCTTTTCTGCTTCCCTGCTGACCTTGCTCCTCTCTCCGCAGAAGATCACAAGAAATTTGTTGAGGAGCATCTTGGCTGCCTCAAACCCGCTGAGGTGCAGCAGCAACTGGAGAGCCAGGCAGTAGAGCTTAAGAGCCAATACACCACCGAGCTGGAGCCGCTACAAGTCCAGTTAAGGGTTGCCCTACAAGATGCCCTAGACATAGCTGCCGAGAAGGACAGAATAGAGGCAGATGCCAAGGCTAAGCAGAAGGCCCTTGAGATGGAGTGCGAGGTGCTGAAGAAAAGCAACTCGGCTCTCATGCTCCAGCGAAACGGGCTCCGCAAGGTCGAAGAGCGGCACACTGCTGATGAGGAGTCATGGAACAGGAAGCTGGAGTCGCTACTCTGCGAGCTGAACAGTAAGTTCCAGCATCGCTGCTTTTGTTTATCTGCTTCTTCTGCTTCTTGTCTACTCGGTTTGTTCCTTTCCTCTGCCCTTGTCTCTAATCTTCTCTGATAGCATGTGCAGAAATCTTCCCCGACCTCTGCTCGACTTGCAAGCCAGGCCTCACTAAGGCCCAAGAACTCCAAGATGAGAAGGGTCTGCCCACTGACATTAAGTCTTCGATTGAAGACAATCTCACGAGCATGCAGACCCAGCTCAAGCATCTCAGGGGCCTGGGCACCGACTTGGTGTCCACTGACTTCAAGCTCCATGACTTGTTTTGGCCTCGAGACTCTGCGCTAGCAACCATCCGCGCGCTTGCCGAGAAGCTGAATGGCGTGAAAGCCGAGCTGAAGAAGTGGCGAGCCTCCGGAGCCCGGGCAGGCGCTGATATGCTGCTTCTCTTCATATGCAGCTGGTATGACAATCTTAATCTTAATACTATTCTCGAGATGCGCCGAGACTCAAGGTGGGAGAAGGACCCCGACTGTGTGGCTCGCCGCCAGCTGGTTGCGTACGAGGTCGCATCCTACGCGGATACAGCGCGCTTCATCGACGGCCTCACCGAGTCTGACACGGATGTGGAAGGCGAGGGCGAAGACGAGGATGAAGACGATGACGAGGATGCCACCGTTTCAGAGGGCTTGAGCTTCTTCGAAGACACCGATGACAAGACCGGGACGGGGAAAGGCACGGTCGTTGCGGATAGCGAGGATGAAGCCGAAAGCGAGAAGATGACCATCGACACCACGGCCCTCGAGTTCGGCTCGTCGTCAGGTGCAGCGCTTGACGACGTGGCGCTACTCCGCTCCCAATCAGCTGCCTCCACTTCGATGACGGACTTCATCTCGGTGGCCACAGCCACCTCTGACCAGGCTGCCACCAATCCAGAAGCAGATGCTGCCAAGACCGACGCCGCCAACTCGGAAGCTGATGCTACCACGGCCTCCAACGACGCTGATGCTGCCAAGGCCAATACCGACGATGCTGCTCGCTCCACCTGATTACGTTCTGCAACACTTATCTTTGAAAACTTTTATCAGATCCCCGGGATGCCGGGCGCACATGTATCGAAACAATTATATTCTTCTTTGCTACTCAGTTTTATTCTCATTTGATGTTTTCTACTTAGTAATTTGAGCAATCTTGGCTCGATGCCAGGTTGCGTTATCATGCAAGTCCCCGAGTTGCATTTCTTATTCACTCTTCCTTTTTATCTCAGCTCTTACCCGCAACTTGTTGCTTGTTTGGTATTCGAGTCACAAGATTTCAAAGTTAGAGTTGCAAATACTTAGCCACTTGGAAACATTCATAGTAACGCTGCCCACCACTTAGCCGAAAAGAGTTAATAAAAAACAGTAGTAAAGGACACCCTACTCGGTTCCTGCACTCTTTCTTTCCTTAGTAATTTTTCTCGTGCTCATTGACCTTTTGCTTGTTCTCTTGCTTGCCATGAAGCCGGGTTTCGGACAGCAGCAGAGTCAAAGAGTTGGCACGTAGGTTTAAACACAGTACTAAATGTACTCACGAAATTTTGAGCAGAGCAACCGGGTAGACAAAAGTGAAGTCGAGTAGAAACACATAAAGCAATTTTTGGACGAGGGCAGTCCCCGAGTTCAATTTCAGATTGCAGAGTAGAGGTTTAACTCGGATAAGAGAGTACATACACATTTTTGCTTATGAATGAAAGCGACGAAGCAGAGCTACATTCCAGGGGCGCTTGGATTCCTCTCCAGCTTTATCCGCCCTGTTCTTCTGTGATGGCTGCACGTCTACTAGGTAATAAGCATCATTGTGCAGAGCCTTGCTCACAATGAAAGTCCCTTCCCATGGAGGAGACAGTTTGTGCATCCCGGCTGTGCGTTGCACAAGCCTAAGGACCATGTCTCCTTCTCGGAAGACCCTTGGGCTCACTTTTCGGCTATGATAGCGCCTCAAGTTTTGCTGGTAGATAGCTGAACGTGACAGAGTAAGCTCTCTTGCTTCTTCGAGCAGGTCAACGTCATCTTCTCGAGCTTCTCTCGCCTCCACCTCAGTGTAGAGGGTTACTCGGGGGGAGTCATGCTCTAGGTCTATTGGCAACACGGCCTCAGCCCCGTATACCAAGAAGAATGGCGTGTAGCCGGTTGACCGGTTAGGGGTAGTCCTTAGACTCCACAACACCGCTGGCAACTCGTCTAGCCAACACCTAGGTGTTTTCAGCAGTGGCTCAATCATCCTTGGCTTTATGCCTGCTAGCACCATGCCATTTGCTCTTTCAACTTGCCCATTGGAGGCGGGATGCGCAACGGATGCGACATCTAGCCGGATATGATTATCTCTGCAGAACCGCACCATTGCTCCCTCGGCAAAATTTGTGCCGTTGTCCGTGATGATGCTGTGTGGATAGTCGTATCTCAGGATCACATCCTTCAAGAAACTCACAGCTGTGGCTCCATCACACTTCCGAATAGGCTTCACTTCTATCCACTTGGTGAATTTATCAGCCATGACCAAGATGTGAGTCATGTTGCCTCTAGCCGTCTTGAAGGGACCAACCATATCCAAGCACCAAACAGCAAATGGCCAAGTAATGGGAATGGTTTTCAACTCGGAAGCGGGCATGTGGATCTTAATTGCGAATCTCTGGCAGCCGTTGCACTTCCTCACAATATCTTCTGCTTGTTTCAAGGCCGTGAGCCAGTAGAAACCATGCCGAAAAACCTTCTTGACCAATGCCCGAGAAGAGGCATGATGTCTGCACTCTCCCTGATGTATTTCTACCAGAATCTCTTCTCCCTCTTCTGGTTCCATACAGCGTTGCAGCACGCCGGTGGCACTTCTCTTGTGTAGCACTTCTCTGAATATTGTGTAGCCCTTGGATCTTCTCTGAATCTGCCTCGCAGTAACCTCATCTTCTGGCACAGTGCCGTCCCTTAGAAAGGATAATATGGGCATAGCCCAACTCGGTGTCTCCTGCGTGGGAAACACTGGTTCGTCCACTTCCATTGGGACATGTGCCATTGTCTGATCTTTAGGGTTGGGAGCACTTCTCTGGAGCCCTGAACGATTTGCGAGAACTTCCTCAATGAATGCGACAGTCCCCGGGTTGAGAGGGGCAGTCCCCGAGTAAGGAAGGACAGTCCTCGAGTAGGGAGTGGCAGTCCCCGGGTAGGGAACGACAGTCCCCGAGTTGCAGACGCCAGTCCCCGGGATGGGGGCTGCAGTCCCCGGGTTCTCTGTTGCATTCTCCCAGTCAATCTCCATGGGAACAGCTTCTTCATTCGGCAGAGAAGGGACAAAGATGGATTCCGAGTTGGGGGATGGCTTGATAGATGGCTTTCTCAAATGCTCCAAGGCAATTCCCGCCGGGATGGATTGCCGAGTAAGACCCCAATTTGGAAATCTCGTCAACTGCTTCATTCTCTGCTTGGTGGATGTCCTGGAACTCGCAGCCTTCAAAGAATCCAGTCATAGACTGTACCATGAAGCGATATGATGCCATGTTGGCATCCAGAGCATCCCAAGTGCCAGAAACTTGCTGTACCACCAGATCTGAATCGCCATAGCATATAATGTGCTGCACGCCAACCTCCTTAGCTACCCGCAAGCCGTGTACCACGGCCTCGTACTCTGCAACATTGTTGGATGCCTTGAAATGGATCTGCAGTACGTACTTGAGTTGATCTCGCTTGGGTGACGTAAGCACTACGCCAGCACCAAGGCATTCTTTCACTTTGGAGCCATCAAAGTGCATCTTCCAGTAATTGGAAACTGGAGCAGGAGGTTCGTACTGCACCTCAGCCCAATCCACAAGAAATTCCGCCAGAATTTGAGACTTGATGGCTTCTCTTCTCGCATACGCGGGAGCGTACGCGGCCAGCTCGATCGCCCACTTGGCTACTCTGCCACTCGCTTTCTTTGTTGCCTATGATATCCGAGATGGGAGCAGAGCTCACAACCGTGATGGGATGCTCCTGGAAATAATGCTTCAGCTTCTTGGCGCCCAGGTACACGCCGTAAGTCATCTTCTGGTAATGCGGGTAGTTCTGCTTGGAGCTGGATAGCACCTCACTGAGATAGTATACTGGCCGCTGCACGCTCTTGCCTTCCTCTTCTCGTTCCACCACAATCACCACACTGACTACCCGGTTGGTGGCAGCGACGTATAGTAGCATTGGCTCCTTGGGTAGCGGACTAGCCAAGATGGGAGCGCTACCCAATATTGCCTTCAGCTCGTTGAACGCCACATCCGCTTGCGGCGTCCAGACGAATTTGTCGCTCTTCTTCATCAACTGGTACAAAGGCAAGGCCTTCTCGCCCATTCTGCCCAAGAAACGACTCAGAGATGCCAAGCAACCAGTGAATTTTTGCACATCCTTCAGGGATCTCGGCAAAGACATGCTCTCAATAGCTTTTATCTTTGAAGGATTGGCTTCAATGCCCCGACTAGACACCAAGAAGCCGAGTAGCTTGCCAGCTGGGACGCTAAATGTGCATTTACTCAGGTTCAGCTTCATTTTATACTTGCGCAAGTAAGCGAAAGTTTCCTCAAGATCGGCAAGCAGAGTTTGTGTTTTATTCGTTTTGATGACAATGTCATCTACGTACACCTGCACATTCTTGCCGAGCTGATCGTGCAAGCATTTCTGCATGCATCTATGATAAGTAGCACCCGCATTCCGCAACCCGAAACACATGACACGATAGCAATAAGCCCCGTACGGGGTAATGAAAGAAGTCTTTATTTGATCAGCAGGGTTGAGAGCTATCTGATGAAAACCAGAGTAGGCATCTATGAAAGACAAGAGCTCACAACCAGCAGTGGAATCGATAACCTGATCGATGCGAGGTAGCGGAAAAGGATCCTTGGGGCAGGCCTTGTTCAAGTCGGTGTAGTCGACGCACATGCGCCACGCGGTAGCGGCCTTAGGATCCTCCTTTTTCTTCTCAACCATGACCGGGTTGGCTAGCCAATCCGGATGCAGCACCTCCATGATGAAATTGCTTATCAGCAGCTTGGTGATCTGATCACCGATAGCTTTTCTTCTCTCATCTCCGAAGCGGCGCATAGCCTGCTTCACTGGCTTGGCGTCAGGACGCACATGTAGCGAGTGCTCAACCAACTCCCTCGGGACACCTGGCAGATCTTCATTGGACCAGGCGAACACATCCCGATTCTCACGGAGGAAGTGGATGAGCTCGCTTTCCTATTTCTCCGCCAACCCGGAGCCAATGATGGCAACGCGGTCGGGGAACTCAGGGTCGACCTGGATCTTCTTTGTTTCCTAGGATGCCTGGAACGCGGTCCCGTACTGGGAGCTCGGCATCCCAGGCGCAACGCCTTGCGCTGCCTGCGCCATAGCCACCACCTCATGTATCTTCTTCTTCTCGGCAGCAATCACCATCGACTCCGCCAACTGGGAATCAGCAGAGGCACACTCCATGGACTTCTTGTAATCACTAGAGATGGTAATCACGCCATTGGGACCAGGAATCTTCATCTTCAGATATGCCGTGTGGGTAGAGGCCATGAACTTGCTCAGTGCAGGCCTACCGAGTAGGGCGTGGTAGGGGCTCTAGTGGTCAACCACCTCGAACTGCAGCCTCTCCGTGCGGCAGTTCTCCCTGGTACCGAATAGCACATCTGTCCACACTCGGCCCATTGGAGAACAAGATATTCCCGGCACAATGCTATGGAAGGTGGTCTTGCTGGGTAGCAGCATGTTCTCGGCGATCCCGAGCTTCTCGAGTGTGTCCTTGTACACGATGTTGATGTTGCTGCCGTTGTCGATCAGTACCTTGCTGAACCTGACATTCTTCTCGGGGCCCAAGAAGGTAGGGTCTAGCACCAAGGCGTAGCTACCCGGGTTGGGCATCACCTTAGGATGATCTGCTCGGGACCACGTGATCTCGACGTTGCACCAGTGCATGTAGTGAGGAACAGCAGTGATCACAACATTGACCTCCATGGCACGTCTGTGCTGTGATTTCTTGTCGACAGGCTCAGAAGTGAAGATCATGTAGCTCTTGTGATGCTCTTGGTACTGGTTGCGGCCTCCGTCATCATTGTTACCATTGTTGTTGCCCTGGTAGCCGTTGTTGCCTCTGTTGTTGTTGCGGTTGCGGTTGTTGTTGTTGTTGTCGTAGCCCTCATTGTTGAAGTAGCGGTTGGCTCCTAAAGCCACCTGGTTCACGTTTTCTCTTCTCGGAAATGCTGGAGGCCGAGCTGCGGGTGCGCGAGCAGGCTGCACATTGGCATTCGCAGCTGGCAGAGGAGGAGGAGGAGGCAAGCCTTCATTCCTGATCAGATCCCACCACTCGCACTGCCGAGTAGTGTGGTTGGCAGGCCTTGAGGGGTGCTGAGTGTGAAAACTGCATGGGCTATCCCTCATGTCGTCGAAGACAAACTTCTTGGCTGGTTCCGAGTTGCCGCTACTCGGCTGAGGAGCACGGTATGGCTTCTTGTTGCCTTGGCCCTGAATCTGGTTCTGCCCGTACTGGGCTCCAGCAGGTTTTTGCCTTTGGTACTCCCAGCTCCGACAGCCACTGCATTCACCTCCTTAGGGTCGTACCGAGTGTCTATTCGGTCACCCCTGCGCTTGTTGCGGAACTCGTTGCACTTGTTGTTGTTGAAGTTTCTTCTCGGCTCGGAGGAGTCCATCAGTGGCTGAGTAGGATCACCAAGCGCGTACTGATCCGCAATCTTGATGGTCTCCGCCAGAGTGTTCGGCATCTCCCTCTGCAACCTTTGCCACAACATGCTGCCATGTTTGCATCCCTGCGCAAACCAAGTGATGGTCTGGGCTTCATTCACACCTTCACAGGTGTTCCGCAGTGTGCTCCACCGAGTAAGGTACAAGCGGTCCGTCTCGTCTTCACGCTGCCTGCAAGCGGACAGCTGCTGCGGCCTATTCGGCCTCTTGTAGGTGCTGGTGAAGTTGCTGATGAAGGCCTCCGAGAAATCCAGCCAGCAATTGATGCTGTTCTTGGGCAGGTTGTTGAGCCAAGTGCGAGCTGGACCCTCGAGCATCTGCGGAACATACCGCACAGCCCATCTCCGGTTGTCGTTCGCGATATGAACCGCGGTGACATAGTCATTGAGCCAATCTTCCGGTTTGGTGCTGCCGTTGTAGCTCTTGGTGCCCCTTGCGAGCTGGAAGTTCTTCACGGATGGCTCGTTCGTGATGCGCGGGCCAAAGCACTCAGGGCCAGGAGGCCCCGTGTTCTCGAGTCGTGCGGATAGACTGATCCGGTCCAATTTGTACGGAACATCATTGGGCTCCAGCACGCGCTCACCCACACGATCCATGATATCATAACCAGCCAGCCCCATAGCCGAGTTGCCATCATCATACCTGTCCACCTCCATGGCCACAGGCTGCTCTACCAAGTTGGCTACTCGGACAACGCACGCGGCGGAGCGGCAGCTGCCTGCTGAGGCCTTCGCCGAGCGGGCTGAGCAACCTGTTGCCGAGAAGAGCTCGGACGATCTCCACCTCGTGTTTGGCTATGAGCTTTATGGGCTTGCAAGCCTGCTCCAGCAGAGTTGTGTTTCTGACCGGACTGTCGCGGCACAGCGAGCTGTTTTGCGGCGACAGTCGGGTCGTACACCTGCATTTGCCTGTTTCCACCTGAATAGCCACTACGGTTCCTCTCGCGACTGGGATGTGGCGATGAGTCCTGATCGTTAGATCTGGCCGCATGCGAGTGCACCACCTGAGAAGCTCCAGCACCCGGATTGGCTTTCCGGAACTCCTCGTTCTGCCTAGCTGCCTCTAGCACCAGCTCGTTGAGCCTCTCTAGCTGCCTAGCGCGTGTGTCGCCGTCGAGATGCGGCAACTCTGCAGCTACGGCCTCCGCAGCTCTAAGTGTTTTGGCGGGGGTGCTGTACCTAGGCCTAGTGGAGGTGTTTCCGGTGGCAGATTGGCTAGGAGCCTCTACAACTGTTGCCATCTCGGCGCCTAAGTTGCGACGCGTAGCACCTACTTTGCTAGCCCTCCTAGCAACTGGCGTGAAACCGTGGGCCTTGTTGTACTCGTTCTGATCTAGGCTAAGCTCAAGCCTAATTTTCTCCAACTCCGCCTGCTCAGCAAGCAACTCCTGGCGCTGCCGGTCGAGCTGCGCCTTCATGGTCAAGAGCTCGAGATCAGTGGGTGGCGGCATACCCGTCCGCACAGCAGACGCAGGTATTGTCGGAGTAGTGGAGAGGGGGAGGTTGCAGTCCTTCTCGTAGGGCTTGTGCGTCTTCCCGCCAGCGCTCGAGCCAGCAAGATCCTCGACGATGACCGCGGCGGCAGCCGCGCCCTTTCCGGCGTCTGCAGCCTGGCCAGTCACCATCACCTCACGCTGTCTGCAGAACGGCCCACCGGCCTTCCGCGGGCAGCAATCACCGCGGGAGGGTCTTCCGCGAGCAGCACCTCCTCCGGGAACTTGTTGACGACGGCGGTGGCGGCGTAAACCAGGTGCGAGCCGAAGGAGAGCACCGTGCCGCCTTCCGGCATGGCCCTGCCGCCGAAATCGCCGGCGTTGTTGATGACGAAGTCGAAGGAGCCGAATCTGTGGACAAGGCCACATACCACGCACTCCGCAGAAGTAGATCCCGTCCGAACGGAAACTCCAGCCAGCGCCGCTGGTAGCCCCACGGTGGGTGCCAACTGTCGTGGTGGTGTCACGGCAGATTCCATAGGATGGCTAAAGTTGTGGGGACGATGGACGCTGGAGGCGCTCGGGGAGGGATCACGCAGCGAGTAGCCGTGTGTGGTATGAACCCAACACTGCAAACAACAAGATCTACCCAGGTGCAGGGCCCTCGTGTGGAGGTAAAACCCCTACTCCTGCCTTTCTCTCTGTATATTTGTATCTCACCGAGTAGCCACGGTACAAGTTTGGCCTTCAGCCGAGTAGCCACTCTCCTCTCTATGATGAACTAGGTCAAGAATGTGAACCGATTCTGGGATCCCCCGCGCAGGAGGGGGCAGGGCACCTCATATACTGGTGCCCAGCCGGATACAGCCAACTAGGAAAAATACAAACAGATGTCGACATAGTGTGCACACTGCGTACTTCCGAGTTCCCGCTGACAGCTTTGGCTTCCTAATTTGTCCGGTGTGGAAAGTCGTTGTGCAAAACCAGGAAGCCGATCTGTTATCACTGCCACGAACACAGAGTAGGCCCCCCTATCCTGCGACACCCTGCTGACACACTGTCGCGTTCAGGCACGCTCTCTGCAGATGAACAATGCCAAAGTACGGACCCAGGATACGCGGGATCCTATGTCAGAACGGCTCCTTTGACTTCTGGCCCGAGTAGGAACCCGCCATTTCTACTCGGGACAATTCTTCTACTCGGAGGAATACAACTTCTTTGATTCTTCCTTTTGGCCATCTATGT
The DNA here is from genome assembly GCA_028641055.1 of Alopecurus myosuroides. Lineage (NCBI taxonomy): Eukaryota > Viridiplantae > Streptophyta > Magnoliopsida > Poales > Poaceae > Alopecurus > Alopecurus myosuroides. The sequence continues at coordinate 111,144,759 of CM054059.1, read as the reverse complement.
GTAAGTCCGACTAGCAGTCGACCGGGTAGCGATTACCGGGTAGTCAGCTACTCGGCAAAATACCCCTTCTCATCTTGCCTTTAGCACTTGCCTTTACCCTACTCGGGGGTAACCCCCCGACAGGTTTCCGGGTAGGATTCCGAGTATGCCTTGTATAGGAAACCAGGGAGCCGGGTAATATATAAACCGGCTCCTAGGGTTAGAAAAGGGGAGCCCTGACCAGATATTCGAGTATCTTTGTAATACGAGAGCTGATAGTTGTAACCCTAGATCGGAGACTCGGTGACATTGCTTCCCAAGCTATCAGATCACATGATAGCATGATTTTCCCTGAGCTAAACCCTCTCCCAAACACTAGAGTCGATTTTCCCCAAAGTAAGTTACCCCTGGTAACGTGTGTCGTGATTATCCCACGACAGTTGGCGCCCACCATGGGGCCTATGTCCAAGGGTGTTTACATCACGGGAGAAGCTCAGGAAAGTATGAAGAACCTCGTCATCGGCGAGATCATCACCAACCTCGAAGGAGAGAAGATGGTGGACGACTTTGGTTGGGGACCAGAGTCGGATCTGCTAGAAACCGGATCTATTGTCACGATCGGCCGGGTCAACGTCTTTGTCGGCATGGTACGTACGTCCGGTTCTGTTCCTGATGATATTGAGTATGATTCCGTGTCAGGAGAAGCGACCTGCGTTCAGTCGGACGGTGATGAGGGGATGATAACCCGGTAGGCCAAGCTCCAAGGAGTAACCCGGCCCAAAGGACGCTGCGCAGGATCCGGCTAAGGATAAGGAAACCTGTGAAGGCCCTAGCTCGTAGGCCCAGTAACCCGGATTGTGGGTTATGGTAAAGGAAAGCTGGGGTTTGTGCGCCGTGTCCGGGTAGGATCCATGATGCGCCTTGGAGGGTAAGCCAGGGGGTACGGGTGCTTTATAAACCGACCCCCAGGTCTAGTTTAGACAGAGATCGAAGAACCCTAGCAATATTGCGTAATATCAAGCATCGAGTGTAATCCCAGAGTTGAGTTATTATATCGAGATCGGAGACTCGGCGACTTTGTTTGCCGGCTACCAGATCACATTGCACCATGTTTTCCTCTGAGCTAAACCCTCTCCCAAACGCCTGTGTCGTCTTGCCCCAAGATCAGTTACCCCCGGTAACATCTGCCGTGATTATCCCACGACAGTTGGCGCCCACCGTGGGGCCTGCGTCCAAAGGTGTTTACATCACGGGAGAAGCTCGGAAGGGCATGGAGAATCTTGTCATCGGCGAAATCTACATCGACCACGAAGGAGAAAAGATGGTGGACGATTCCGGCTGGGGGCCGGAGTCGGATCGTCTCGAATCCGGATCCGTCGTGACGATCGGCCGGATCAGCGTCTTCATTGGTATGGTATGTACTTCCAATTCGATCCCTGACAACGTTGGATCTGATTCTATGCCAGGAAAAGCCACGTCTATCCGATCAGATGATGAAGAATCGATTGGAACGACACATCCGGCAGAAGAACCCGTCGCGGAGTGGGAACAGCCGGAGGAGCCGGCATGGACCCCACGCGACCGGGCCGAAAGAGAAGATGATACCGGGTCTATCCAGGATCTACTGGAGAACCGGTATGAGGAGAACGGTGAGGAAGAACAGCATGAATTTACACCGGATGTCGTACGCCGAGTTGCAGTCTATGCGGCCCCCGCGGCCAATCTCAACCAAGGAAACGCAACTGCGGCATCAGTCGGGGCGGCTCAGGCAGCGGCCCAACAGCAGGGCGCGGCCAATGGAAACCCGGTTTTGGCCCGGGTTGATGGAGAGTCGGCATCAGTAACCAGCCGAGCAGCAGATGAGGAGTTGCAGGCAAACACGTTTGGGTTCCTGGGAAACCGGGCACCAGGGGCGGGTCCTTCAAACCCGCGCCACCCGGCCTTATTCGATAATAATCTGATCCTAGATCCCACAGTTCTTGCAACAGTTATCACTCCGGAAAACGCGGCGGAGCGTGTCAGGGATCTGGATGTGGCTCGTCGCGCGCTGGAACAGCAAAGAAGGCAGGTAGAGGCAGAAAGGCAAGGGATGGTCACGCGGCAGCGTGAGCTAGATGCATTGGAAACCCGGCTCCGAGAGGAAACTTCTAGAATACATCAAAGGCACCGCACCATGTTACCAGCAATGGGCGGGGTTATTAATCCGGCTAATTTATTTATTACACCTCAGGACCAGCCGATACCAGTGGTGAACCAGGGAACCGCACCCCAACAGGCGACAGCAGCGACACATCCGGCGAATGAGCGGACCGGGTTACCCCCACCACAAACTAGAGTCACAACCGGCAACGATCTACCACCACCACCACCATCACGGTTCCGCACACCAGCCGGCCACTACAATAACCCCATGGACAATGTATATGCAGCGACGCTCGCGTTGAATCAAATCCCTGTGGGAGAGTCGCCCCATGCAGAGAAGACCCGGCAAGCCATCGATCTGTTGCACACTGCGGTGGCACAGCAAGCCAATTACCCGGATCACAGAAGCGGTATGCACGGGACGCCATACGTCAGTCAACAGCAAGGGAATATCCAAACAAGTTCAGCGCGACGGAGGGAAGAGCAGCAGCAAATGCCGCCTCCTCCCCGCGTTCAGGCAGCATCAGCAGCACAGGCCGTCGTGGACAGTTCTAGGGCTCGGAGGGCCGCGGCCGGGTCTGCAGCGCATGGAAATCCCGCAGTATCGCGCCCAGCCGCGCCCCCCGCGGTATCACACGTTTCTAGAGCCAGGCCGGCCTCAACCGTTCTTGCGGGGCCTAAGTGTCTCTCGAACAGTATCAGAGCTGAACCTTACCTGGAAAAATTCAAAGAGCCAGGGAAAGTAGTGAATTATGAGCCAACTATGGATCCCGAAACATGGCTAAGCAGTTATGAGATGGCAATGTCAATTCGCAACGCGTCCGAGAACCTCCAAGCCAAGTTCATGTACCTGATGATGTCGGAAGGAGCAGCAAAATTGTGGTTCACCAATTTGCCGGAAGGGTCGATCAAATCTTGGGAGGAATTGAAGACCGCGTTTGTCAAGCACTTTCACGGGACCTGCAGGAAATTATTCACTATTGATGATCTAGAGCGATGCGTCCAGAAGAAGGGAGAATCGGCGCGTAGTTGAGTGCGCCGGGTTATGGAGATACTCCACTCTTCCACGGATATTCAGCCCAAGGATGCACTACAGGCCATGGCAAAAACATGCAAGTATATACCTTTAGTGCAAAAGTTAACTCGCATGAAGTCTAGTCGAAATGCGTCGGAAGTTACAATGGGAGAGTTGATGGATGCGTGCAACAAACACGCCTCGATGGATACTACAGAAGAGGAAGCTGATGACAAGAAGATAAAAGCAAACACAAGCAATAACGGAAGAGCCGGCAATGGATCAGCATCAGGTAATAACGGAAATAGCCAGAACAATCGCCCGTTCGAAGGAGGCTCCGAGTTTGTCGCCAACACAGAGGCCGGGTCTTCGAGGCCCAGAGCAGAAGGAAATTTCAACGGAGGTAACCACAATGGAGGAAACTATCAAGGTCCACCAAGGCCGGGTAACAATTGGGACATATTCAGGATGGCATGCCCGAAGCACAGCAGGAATGGCAGGCCAGCTAACCACTCCCTAGAACAGTGCGCCGATTTACAAAGATGGAAAAACGAGGAAGTGCACAGAGCTATGCGAGGTGCAGGACGGGGAGGAGGACCGGGTCCAGGGGCAAACCCGGGCAACGGCCCACCCCCAGCCGGCAACCCGGCGGCTGGAAATCAAGGTAATAACCAAGGGGGGGCAGGAGGTTTCCAGGCTAACCCCAAACAATTGGGTCAATATCATGTGCATACCACAGGAGGCTCTAACAAGGACAAAAAGATACTGAAGCAGGCGGTCAACTCAGTTTCATTGGCTGTCCCGAGGTACTTGAGATGGTCAGAACAGGAGGTAACTTGGAGCAGAAGGGATCACCCAGAAAGAGTGGAGCACCCGGGAGTCTTGGCACTAGTAGTCGCACCGCAAGTCAATGTGTACGAGCTGAAAAAGGTTTTAATGGATGGTGGAAGCAGCATCAACATACTGTATTGGGAAACCTTCCTACGCATGGGCCTCAAGGAATCTCAGCTGCAAAAAAGCTCAACAGTTTTTCATGGGATAGTGCCGGGTCATTCAGCATGCCCCGAGGGAAAAATCGCGTTGGAGGTAGCCTTTGGAGAGTCAAAGGATAACTATCGAATTGAGTGGCTTACCTTTGAGGTAGTCAAATTGCGCAGCCCTTATCACGCGTTATTTGGAAGGCCGGCTTACGCCAAATTCATGGCTAGGCCGTGTTACGTATATCTACAGCTAAAGATCCCGGGTCCCAAGAAGACCATTACCATACATGGAAATCGAGACATAGCAGCTGAATGCGACGAAGGAGATGCGGCAATGGCCGAGCAGGCCTGTAGAAAAGAAGAACTCAAGCAGTACCGGGCTCAAGCAGACCCGGAGGGTAGAGCCACATCAAAGAGGCCGAGTACTGAAGGTGAAAGAACAAAATCCAAGGTAACGCAAGATGCTAAAATGGTGGCTTTTATCAAGGATGACTCCTCCAAACAATCTGCCACAGAAGAAGAAGCTGCACGACTGCTCGCAACCAGCCGGGTCATGGAAACACCTTACCCGGGTTGGCTGGCAAACCCGGTACTCATCATCAGAAAATCCAACATGTGGAGAATGTGCGTCGGTCAAGTCAGCCTGGGACCGGTGCCCGTGAAGGACTAAACAATGTAACGGGTGGCAGGTTTCAGACGCGCTCTTTTCCTACCCAGGGTACCTAAGGGGACTGGGAGGTTTTTAATGAGGCGGCCTGCTGATCCAAAATTTCTAGCATCAATAAAAAGATGGTTATCAAGTCCTATATCATTACAGCCCGATTACAAGTAAGCATTATCCATATGACATCAGTAATTCAATATCATTAAGAAAGTTGAGTATATATAGGTCTCGGGGGCTGGTTGCTCAAGTAGCCCAGCTATAAACCCAAAAGACCCGGCCTTGATGCCTATAAGTTATAAGGGCCGATTATTCGCAAACGAGTACGGCTGCAATCTTATAACTGGACAGAGGAGCCAAATTTTCTTGACTTTTCTTACTTAAGCTCGATGTGACTCGCACTAAAGTGGCATGATTCGTTCGCTTACGATTACAATCAGCCATGAAGCCCAATGGGACTGGCATGACCCTGTTCTCGTATGGATGTAACAACATGGTATCCACGCGAAAGCCGGCTTATAGTACAAGATAGTCAAAAGGGTCATCTAAACCACAAGTTCATGCAGAGTACAAGGCTAAAAGCCGGAAACTCAACAACTATCAAGCATAACTTCAATATTCACACGGAATGGTTGTAGGCTTGCGACTCGGTAAAAATAATTTGTTCTCTGAGAAAGGCCACACCCCCATGACTCGGCCTTTGGGTCCTGGGGACTGGGGACTTCGAAACAGAAACAAACTACTTGGCTATCGCAGTTCGACAAACCTCACCATCCGAGTCTTGGGGACTTAAAGAAAAAGTCCACGTATCAAAGCCCCTGGTACTCGGAAAACCGAGTCTTACGAAGGGAGCAGAAACAGAGAATCGGGTATCGAGAAAAAGTTCAAAAAATAGGCAATCAATACGGTTATCAAAAGGCCAGGAAAGCCGCAAAATATATCACACACTAAAAGTGCGCTACAAGTTACGACATCAGCATCAGGGGTGCACAGGCGCACCATTAAAAGCATAAGAGTTTGAGTACAAAGCATCATGTAAGAAAAGTATTACGATGGTATTGCCCTATTCGGCCTCCTGGGATCGCTGCTTAGCCTTCCCGGTGTCCTTACCCGGACTCGCTGCGTCAGGGCGGGCAGGCGGAGGGACGGCTGGTGTAGAGGCAGATGGACCTGATCTTAATTCGGCCTCTCTCTTCGCAGTCGCCTCCCTCTTCCTAGCCGAGTCAGCGGCCCATTTCTCCAAGATATCAAAGGGCGGGGGTGCTTCCTCCGTCACAACTTTGCCATCAGCGTCATATGCACTCATAATTGTGTTCAGATCCAAACTATCGGCCAAGGTGGTAGCGGAGGGGCGCACTGCGGCTTGTATGGCCTTGAAATCCTTGGGTGTAAATTTAGAACCGTCAGCCTTGAATTCGGGAAACCCGGATATTACCTTTGCCGGGTCAAGCTTCGGAAAGAAAGCCTTGGCCAGGGTGAAAGCCCGGATCATTCCAATCCGGCAGGATGAACGTTTCCAGATTTCAATCCAGCCAGGCACAGTGGAGCAGGCTTGGATGAGATTTTCTTCACCCGGATATACTTCCGTAGGCCACTTTATGGCATCCAGTATGAATTTTGTGCCGGCAAAGAAGGTCCGGAGCACGGTTTTTAGGGTTCTAGCCTTGACAACGGCGCCCTCCTCCGGGGTCGCAAGGTTGGCACCTACAGTTGTAACAAAAGAAAGAACGTATCAGTAAATCCCGAGTATGGTATGCTAGAGCAAAGGTATGAAGTTAGTCGACAACAAAAACTTACTAAGCAAGATCTGATAAGTATCGGACACTTGGTCCGATAGTTTTTTCAGTTTGGTCTGAGCGGCATTGCATTCCTTCTTGCACTTGGAAAAATCCTTCTTCAAAGTTTTCAGGTCATCCACAAGGATTTCCCTTCGTTTTACCTCGGCAAGAAGAAGTTGTTCGGTCTTAAGTAAAGTTTCGTCAGACCGGGTTATCTATGCCTGTAAGTAGAAAGGAATGCAAGCACTAGTTGGATGTTATGATAAGTTCAATATGGCGTGAAGTACCAAGCATAACTTTCACAAGTCATACTCGGAACTTGGGGACTAGATATGCAATACGAGATGACAAGTGCTCTTACCTGGTGCTCTGCAGCCATGCGCTCTAAAATCTCGCTCTCCGAAGCCTTCATGGTTAGGAGCGTGTTCATCAATTGATCAAAAGAATCTTTATCCGTATCAGAAGACCCGGGGCCCTGGAAATTCCGAGAAGAAGTTTTCTTCTTAGAGGGAGGCGGAACCCGGGTCATTTGTGCGTTGGAATCCGACACTCCTTCTGCACCCAAGGTTGTGGCTTTTTTCTTCTTGCTTGCATGGGAAGCAATCGGATACTCGGCTTCTTGTGTGTCCGGTTTTATCGGCGAGGTTTGTTTTTCACCGTCAGATGCGGCTGTAGTCTTACCAGCCGGGCTCTCCTTACCCGGGCCCTCGTCTTCCATATCCTCTTGGTCGCTAACAACGACCGTGGCCCTGTAGATGTTATCAGGAAGCCGTCAAATACACAGTCAGGAAAGGATGATGAAGTGTGGGAGAGCATATGGAAGGGGATCTTACCCGGTGTTCACCGCAAAGTCACAAGGAAACCCATCATCAGACCCGGGAGAGGCTGGAAATTGTCAGGTTAGATGTCATGTAGGAATGATTTAAGGAGAATGTGCTGACCGAGAAAAGATAGGGTAATTACCAGCCTGCCGAGTCGGGGTTGACTGAATACCCGGGTTAAGGGCATCATCACCCGGGTGATTTCGAGTTGACCTACGCTTGGTCATGGGCGAATCCTTCGAAGAAAGGCCGGTGGAATAACGTCAAGATAGCTCAAGTATGTCATTAAAATAATACGAATTAAATGCGAGGAGGAGATATGAAACCTTGGAGGTGGCCTCTTGAGTTTTTCTTTTTGAGCCGACTTTGACTCTCGGCTCCAGTTCCTCCTCATCGCTGGCGGATTCTACTTTGCCGTCGGAGTTTTCTTCCTCGTCATCTTCTTGTTCTGGATATCATCAAAGTTATAGTTGGAACTGAAGGGATTATGGTGGTCTTGAAGGAGCTAAGTGAAATCCGGAAAGTACCTTCGTCCGAGTCAACAGTTTCTTGCTCCTCTGGACTTTCGGAGCTAGGGGAGGCGTTGGTTTCCCAAAAATCATCATCAGCCTGAAAGGTGTTAGTGCAAGGGTTATCAACTGTATCAAGTGGAAAGAGCAAAGGTAACAGCGTCAGAGTCGGGTTTTTACCTTGGGTGCTGGGTTCTCAAGGGTGAAAGGCTCTAATCCGGATATGTTCCGGATCACCTCAAGTTTTTCCGTCAGGAAACCCTTGATGGTTTTGTGAGTATCGCCATCTGCAAAGATGTTGTCAGAGTACCGGAGCGGGTCCAAGGATTGCCCTGAATACTCGCACATCAATTTTGTGCGGATGGAATTGGGCTGAATTCTGAAGTCGACCCAAGTCTTCACCAGGTTGAGCCCGATGAGGCCTTGGGCTGTGAGAGTGGTGATTTTGGCTAGTAAGGGTTGAATTGCCTCCCTGTCCGAGTCAGGGGCGAAGGCACTAAACTTGTCAGAAATGTCAAGAAGACCCTCCGAATAACCCGGCAGTTTCTTTTGGCCGGGTGGGGAGGTGTCTTGGCAGTAGAAGTAGGAGAGCTGCTAGTGTTTGACATGGGAATTAAGGGTGAGGGGTGGCATCAGAGAGTTCTTGCGACGCTGGATAGAAACCCCGCCGCAAGCGATAAGCGCCCCGTCACCGTTTTCGCGGCACGATTTGCATAGAAAAAGCTCAATAAAAAGAGCTAGACTTGGTGGAGTGCACAAGTAGGATTCGGAAAGGACAATAAAGTGGGAAATGTTTAGTATGGAATTGGGCCCGATGTCAAAGACGCGGAGGCCGTAGTGATGAAGGATATCACGGAAAAAAGGGTGACCCGGCGGTCGAAAACCCCGGGTCACGTGCTCCATGAAACAGATTACCTCATCTTTTGTCGGGGTAGGACGGGTCTCCTTACCCGGCACCCTCCACTGGATATCTTCTTGAGGAGGAAGAACTCCCAGCTCCACCAGCTCCTCTAATTTGGCCTTTGTGACCGTAGACCGCGCCCAGTTGGCGGATATGGAGTTGGTGGCTTTAGCCTTGGTTGGAGTTTTCCCCTGCTTCTTGGGAGCCATGTGGTCAACCTGCAAAGTACAAGATAAAAGGATAAGAGGATTAAGACACGGAAGTTGTGAGCCGGCCAAGTATAGGCCGGGTAATATTGAGACACGAAAGACTGTGAGCAGTCCGGGTGTTAGCTCGCAGAATGAAGTTCGAAATTATCCGGGTGTTAAACATTATGGCGAAAATTATGGGATCTAAATGGTGAAGGAGTTTTTGAGGATGATGGATGGCTGCATGGGCACTTAGCGCAAGTAAAAGGAACTGAGAAGGGGAAGTCCGGCCGGGTAATTGAGGCCAGGGCGGAAATTTTGAGTGGATCGGACCCCGATTGGGAATCTTATCTTCGGATTTGTGGCGAAATTAATACTTGCGGGTGGTAGGAGAGTGGATTGGAATCCATAACTTATCTAATTAGACGAGCTGGAAAGAATACTAGCAACTTAATTCGGCATGATCGAGGAATCATTGGCGGGTCGATTTGGATCTAATCTAAGGTAAAATCAAAAATTGCAAGGGCGAATTAGTGGGCGCAAAAGGCTTACCGGAGGAGATCTGAGTGAAGCCTTGCGGAGGCAAATGGCGCAGGCCTGGTGTCCCTTCGCGGTTCTTGACGGGCCGGATGGAGATTCACCGGCGGATCTTGGCGGCGGCGCGGGGCGAGCGGTGGCGGAACGCAGCCTCCGGCCGATGGGCTCCGGTGATGCACGCGGGATTTCCGTGGTGGCGCTCAGCGAGAATGAGCTCAGAGGGAGAGAGGAAGCGGAGTGGGGCGAAATGAGCCGTTAGGGTTCGGGTTACCCCCAAGGAGCTTATTTATAGGGCGAGTGGATAAGCCCGGTTCAGTGAGCGGGAGCCGGGATTTGCGGAAATAAACGGCTATTTGTTGGAGTTTTTGGTGAGATGCGCTTTGAATGCTGAACAGGGGATCTGAATGAACAAGAGAAAGAGATCCATCCCGTGATATCCGGTCGATTATCGAGTGCGAAATCTTGACATTTTGGGATTTTATCTGGGAAAGTAAGTTAAGTAATTGGGAAAGAGCCGGGTTACTCTATGGCCGCCGTGGAGTAAGGCCTAGCTGAGTATCAGAGCATCTCAACCCGGCCTCTATATGCCCGTATGTTTGATATCTTTGCAGGGAATAGCAAGCGCTTCAAGGAGGATCCATGAAGCCCAGGCTATTCTGGGGACTACTGATGAGGGGATGATAACCCGGTAGGCCAAGCTCCAAGGAGTAACCCGGCCCAAAGGACGCTGCGCAGGATCCGGCTAAGGATAAGGAAACCTGTGAAGGCCCTAGCTCGTAGGCCCAGTAACCCGGATTGTGGGTTATGGTAAAGGAAAGCTGGGGTTTGTGCGCCGTGTCCGGGTAGGATCCATGATGCGCCTTGGAGGGTAAGCCAGGGGGTACGGGTGCTTTATAAACCGACCCCCAGGTCTAGTTTAGACAGAGATCGAAGAACCCTAGCAATATTGCGTAATATCAAGCATCGAGTGTAATCCCAGAGTTGAGTTATTATATCGAGATCGGAGACTCGGCGACTTTGTTTGCCGGCTACCAGATCGCATTGCACCATGTTTTCCTCTGAGCTAAACCCTCTCCCAAACGCCTGTGTCGTCTTGCCCCAAGATCAGTTACCCTCGGTAACATATGCCGTGATTATCCCACGACAGACGGAGAAGAGTCGGTCGGGACAACCGATCCTGTAGAAGAGCCCACCACGAAGAGGGAACAGCCGAAGGAGCCGGCATGGACCCCGCGTGGCCGGGTCACGAGAGAAGATGATACCGAGTCTATACTGCACCTCCTGGAAGATCAGTACGAAGAACATAGCTGTGACGAGGAAGAATACGAATCTTCGCCAGGCATCGCGCGCCGGGTCGCGGTCTACACAGCCCCTGCAACCAATCTTAATCAGGGAGATGTGTCGACAGCCGCGGTCGGAGCGGCGCGAGCGTTGGCCCAGCAGCAAGCTCCGGTTGATGGAAACCTGGTTATAGCCCGGGTTGACGGAGAGTCGGCCTCAGTCACCAGCCATACCGGAGAAAGCGAGCGGCAGAGAAACATGTTTGGATTCATAGCGAACAGAACACCAGGAGAGGGACCTTCGAATCCGCGAAATCTGGCTCTCTTCAACAATAACCTAATCTTAGATCCCACGGTGTTAGCAACGGTGATAACCCCAGAAAACGCGGCGGCACGCGCCCGAGATCTGGATGTGGCTCGCCGTGCATTGGATCAACAGAGGAGAGATGTCGAAGCTGAGAAACAAGGGATGGCCGCACGCTAGTGCGAGCTGGAAGAATTGGAGAACCGTCTTCAGGTTCAGTCGACTAGGATTTACAATCAGAGGCACCAGATGAGATTACCGGCAACTGGTGGAAATTTGCAACCAGCCGCATTGTTCATTACCCCTCAGGACCAACCAGTCCCGGTTGTGAATCAGGAAACCGGATATCAAGCTGCAAACCTGGGAGGACAGTCGGCAAACGTGCAAGCCGGGTTACCCACGTTGCAAACTGGAATTGCTGTTGGAAATACCGTACCACCACCACCACCGCAATTTCATACTCCACCAGGTCACTTCAATAATCCCATGGATAACGTATATGCAGCAACATTGGCACTTGATCGCATCCCCGTAGGAGAGTCACCCCATGCAATGGAGACCCGGCGGGCGATAGACCTGTTGCGCACAGCAGTAGCTCAACAGGCAAATTACCTGGATAACAGGAGTGGAATGCACGGAACACCATACGTTAGTCGGCAGAACGGGAATACCGGCTATATTCAGTCAAGCTCGGCACGGCGGGGGCAGAGCAGTAGCAAATGCCGCCTCCTCCCCGTAGACCGGCAACGCCAGCAGCATCAGCGGAGCAAGCTATTGTGGACAGTTCTCGAGCCAGGCGTGCAGCAGCCGCGTCTGCGGTACGAGGGCCGGTAGCGGTTGCACCCCCCGCCGTACCCGCCGCAGGATCGCACGTTTCCCGAGTAAGGCCAGTACCGGCGAACCTCATCGGGCCTAAGTGTTTGTCGGACGCCATCAGGGCTGAGCCTTACCCGGATAAATTCAAGGAACCGGGTAAAGTGGTTAATTATGAGCCGACCATGGACCCAGAGACCTGGTTGAGCAGTTATGAGATGGCTATGTCGATTCGCAACGCATCTGAGAATCTTCAAGCCAAGTTTATGTACCTAATGATGTCCGAGGGAGCAGCAAAGTTATGGTTCAATAATCTACCTGAAAGGTCCGTCAATTCACGGAGTGAGCTAAAAATTGCCTTCATCAAGCACTTTCATGGCACGTGCAGGAAGTTATTTACGATCGATGATTTAGAGCGATGTGTCCAGAAGAAGGGAGAGTCGGTGCGCAGTAGGGTGCGCCGGGTTATGGAAATTCTCCACTCGTCTGCTGATATCCAGCCAAAGGATGCATTACAAGCTATGGCGAAAACGTGCAAATACATACCCTTAGTGCAAAAGCTGAAACGCATGAAGTCTAGTCGGCACGCTTCAGAGGTTACAATGGGAGAGCTGATGGACCACATAGGAGGATGTTGATGACAAAAAAGCAAAAGCCAACGCAAATAATAGTGGAAGACCCGACAAGGGACTGCACCGGGTAATAACGAAGGTAGTAACGGAAATAACCAGCACAAGCGCCCATATGAAGGAAATTCCGAGTTTGTTGCCAATACAGAAGCCAGGTTTGCAAGACCCAGGGCATAGGGAAATTTCAACGGAGGAAATTACCAAGGACCACCAAGGCCGGCTAACCATATAGAAGCCTTCAGGATGCCCTGTCCGCGTCATAGCAGGAACGGCAGGTCGGCTAATCATTCATTGGAGCAGTGCGTGGACTTACAGAGATGGAAGAACGAGGAAATACATAAGGCTCTGCGAGGTGCAGGCCGGGGAGGAGGACCGGGTCCGGGCGGAAACCCGGGCAATGGGCCACCCCCAGCTGGCAACGCAGGAGGTGGTAATCCGGGTAATAATCAAGGAGGTGTTGGAGGTTTCCAAGCCAACCCAAAGCAGTTAGGACAGTACCACGTCCACACTACCGGGACTTCCAACAAAGATAGAAAGATACTCAAAAGGGTCGTAAACTCGGTTTCTTCAGGTGTTCCGAGATATTTGAGATGGTCAGTTCAAGAGGTAACATGGAGCAGAAGGGACCACCCGGAAACAATAGAACATCCGGGTGTGTTAGCTTTGGTGGTTGCACCTCAGGTCAATGGTTACGAGCTGAAAAAGGTTTTGATGGATGGTGGAAGTAGCATCAATATCTTATATTGGGAAAACTTCTACGCATGGGGCTCAAGGAGTCTCAGCTGCAGAAAAGTTCCACAGTTTTCCATGGAATTGTGCCGGGTCACTCAGCGTGCCCTGAAGGAAAGATAACACCAGAAGTTGCTTTTGGAGAATCCAAGGATAATTTCCGAGTGGAATGGCTCACGTTTGAGGTGGTAAAATTGTGCAGTCCTTATCACGCGCTATTCGGAAGGCCGGCTTACGCCAGGTTTATGGCCAGGCCGTGTTACGTGTACCTGCAGCTAAAAATCCCGGGTCTCAAACAGACCATTACTATACACGGGAACCGGGTTGTGGCAGCAGAGTGTGACGAAGGAGACGCGGCAATGGCAGAACATGCTTGCAGGAAGGAAGAGCTCAAGTATTACTGGTCTCAAGCAGACCCGGAAGATAGAACGGCTTTGACAAGACCGAATACAGAGGACGAGAGAGCAAAGTTTAAAGCAGCCCAGGATACCAAGATGGTGGCTTTTGTCGAGGGTGATCCCTCCAAGCAATTTGCTATAGGATCTAACCTAGACAACAAGCAGGAAGAAGCACTCATAGAGTTTATTCGTGAAAATCAAGACGTTTTCGCTTGGACGCCTAGCGATATGCCGGGTATCCCGACCGAGTTAGCTGAGCATAGTTTGCATGTTGATTCCAAGTCTCGGCCTGTGAAGCAGGGCCTGAGAAAAATGAATGAGTAAAGAAGAAAGGCTACAGGAGCGGAGATAGCTCGGCTCCTTGCAGTCGGCTTTATTATGGAGGTTTTTCACCCGTATTGGTAGGCAAATCCGATTCTAGTGATGAAAAAGAGCAACGAGTGGAGGATGTGCATAGATTACACGAGTCTCAACAAGCATTGCCCAAAGGATCCGTTTTCCCTCCCAAGAATAGATCAGATTATAGATGCAGTGGCAGGAAGTGACCTATTGTGTTTCCTGGATGCTTATTTCGGGTATCACCAGATTAAGCTCAAAAAGGAGGATTGGGAGAAATCATCGTTCATAACCCCCTTTGGAGCTTTCTGTTACAAAACTATGACCTTTGGGCTAAAGAACGCCGGCGCAATGTACCAACGATGCATTCAGAAGTGTTTTGAGGATCAGATTGGACGCAACGTCCATGCTTATGTTGATGATGTGGTGATTAAAACAAGGAAAGCAGAGACGTTCATTGATGACCTAAAGGAAACGTTCAGGAATTTGAGAAGATATCAGATGAACCTTAACCCCACAAAATGTGTATTTGGGGTCCCAGCAGGAAAGTTACTCGGTTTTATTGTCTCCGAGAGAGGGATTGAGGCAAACCCGGAAAAGATCAAGACCATCCAAAGTTTGAAAAAGGCGGAAGGGCTGAAGCACGTTCAGAAGCTCACCGGATGTGTAGCAGCGTTAAGCCGGTTTATATCCAGGCTTGGAGAAAATACAATACCCCTATACCGACTCTTGAGAAAAACCGACAAATTTGTATGGGATCAAGAGGCCAGCGAGGCATTTGAAGCTCTGAAAAAGCAGTTATCCGAGGCACCAATTCTGGCAGCACCGGGTCCCAAAGAGCCCATGCTGTTATACGTGGCGGTCGGGCCCCGGGCAGTTAGCGCAGTGGTTATAGTTGAGCGCAAGGAGGGTGGAAAGAATCACCCGGTACAAAGGCCGGTTTATTATGTGAGTGAAGTCCTATCGGAAGCAAAGCAGCGTTACCCGTATTGGCAAAAGTTAGATTTCGGGGTCTTCATGGCCAGCCGGAAGTTGAAACCATACTTTCAGGAACACCCCATAACAGTGGTTAGCTCCATACCAATGACAGATATTATCAGAAATTCAGACGCGACAGGTAGAATAGCCAAGTGGGCCATTGAGATGGGAGATTATCACATCAACTACGAGCCTAGGTCTGCAATCAAATCCCAGGCTTTAGCTGATTTTATCAATGATTGCACTCACACAAGCATGCCCACAATGATGCCAAGTTCCGAGTCTTGGGTGATGCACTTTGATGGTTCCAAGCAATATGAGGGATCAGGAGCTGGGGTGGTACTTACATCACCCAAAGGAGACAAATTGAGTTACGTGCTGCAAATTCACTTCGATTGCTCCAACAATGTGGCCGAGTATGAGGCATTATTATACGGACTAAGAGTAGCAAAGGAGATGAACATCAGGCGAATATGGTGCTATGGAGAGAGGTTTCAGGGACCTGGGATAGAAAGGACGCAACAATGGCAGCATATCGCAGAGAGGTAGACAGGGTGGCCTGGTCTTTTTCCGGGTATGAGGTGGAACATATTAACAGGCGAAAGAACGAGGCAGCAGATGCGCTCGCAAGACTCGGTTCGCGCCGAGAGCCGGTTCCGCCTAATGTTATTCTGGACGAGTTATGGCGGCCCTCTGTCAAAACCGAATCTGAAGAAGAGGTGGCTAACCAAGACCCGGATTTGGAGCTTGTGGCCGCTGTACGTGTTATTCCCGAGTGGACGGAGCCGTTTTTGGCCTACCTATCACGGGGCGAGTTACCACCACAGGAAGTTCTAGCCAGGAAAATCCTGAGACGACCAAAGGGCTATTCTATCGTCAATGGGGAGTTTTACAAAAGAAGTGCATCAGGAGTCTTTTTGCGCTGTGTAGCACCAGAAGAAGGCCGACAGATTTTGAAGGAGATCCACGAAGGTGATTGTGGGCACCATGCCTCCACAATATCCCTTGTGTCTAAAGCATATCGGCACGGTTTCTTCTGGCTCACGGCCTTAGCAGACGCGGAGCGCTTGGTGGCAAGGTGCGATGGATGTCAAAGGTATGCTCGCCAAACCCATGTGCCGGCTATGGAGTTGCGAACAATCCCGCTGACATGGCCGTTTGCAGTTTGGGGTATGGATATGGTGGTTCCCTTTCACATGTCGCCTTGCAGAAAGACTCATCTTTTGGTGGCTATTGATGGGTTGAAGTTATGCCAGTCACCAATTGTGAAGCAGTTACAACAGTCAAGTTCCTGAAAAGGATCATCTATCGGTTTGGATGCCCCCACAGCATAATAACAGACAATGGAACCAACATGTCCTTAGGTGAGATGGAGAAATTCTGTGGAAACAAAGCATCCGCCTTGACATAGCTTCGGTAGCCCATCCACAAGCTAATGGACAGGTGGAAAGGGCAAACCAGGAGTTACTTCGTGGGTTGAAACCACGGCTGAGAGTCCCGTGCCTCAGAGATGCTAGAGCATGGGTTGAGGAACTACCATCAGTGGTTTGGGGAATTAACACTACACCTAACAGATCTACTCAGATGACCCCGTTTTTATGGTTTACGATGCAGAGGCAGTTTTTGTCGAGTGACATTATTCATGATTCACCCCGAGTGGCGGCTTATGTTGAGGTGGAGAATAAGAAGACCCGGCAGGATGCCGTGGATATGTTAGAAGAGCACAAGGAGCAAGCTTTGGAGAGATCAGCCATATATGAGCATGATTTGAGGCGATACCACAGTCGGCGAGTTAAAACCCGGGTCTTCCAGGAAGGGGACCTGGTATTACGCTTGGTACAATCAAAGGAGGGAAAGCACAAGTTAGCTCCACCATGGGAATGCCCGTTCATCATAAGCCGGAATCTGCACAATGGATCATATTACTTAGATGCAAGGGAAGAGTCGGGTACTGTCAATGACACCACCCATACCACTTCATCCGTGCAAGAAAGGGAAAGACCATGGAATGTGGCTCAGCTACGTCCCTACTACACTTAGCATAGGCTAGGTTTACAAGTTGAATTACACGATGTAACAGGCAGCAGGTTTCAGACGCACTCTTTTCCTATCCAGGGTACCTAAGGGGACTGGAGGGTTTTTAATGAGGCGGCTTGCTGACCTAACTTTTCTCATATCAATAAAGAGATGGTTAAACTATGATATTGTTTCTTTCTGTTAAGTTTTTAATTTTTCTGTTTTTACCTTCTGTTTTTACTTTATTAGGTAAGTATTAGTTGTTTGCTTATAGTACACTAGGTTTAATATTTTTGTAGATGCATATATAGGTCTTGGGGGCTGATTGCTTGAATAGCACAGCTATAATCTCAGACCCGGCCATGATGCCATTAAGTTATAAGGACCGATTACCTGCAATAAGTACGGTTACAATCTTATAACCGGACAATAGAGCCAAATTTTCTTGATTTCTCTTGTTTCAGCTTGATGTGACTCGAAATAATGTGGCGCGCTTTGCTAACGTATAATCACAATCAGTCATGATGCCCACTGGGACTTGCCTGACCCTGTTTTTATAAAGTTATAGCCGCACTGAATATCCACGCGAAAGCCGGCTTAGAACAAAGAGGATCAAAAGGGTCATCCAAACCACAAGCTATGCGGAGTAAAAGGTTAACAGCTGGAAACTCACACTGTATTAAGCATAACTTCAAAACTTACATGAGTAGCTCTATGTTTTCGGCCTTAGCAAAAACAATTAGCTTTGTGAGAACTACAAATCCCTAGACTCGGAAATTCGGGTCTTGGGGACTTGGGAATTTGAGAAAAGCAACAAATTGTTTAGCTATCAAGCTTAAAACCCAAAAATCCGAGTCTTGGGGACTTAAGAAGTAAAGTCCACCCGGTCAAAAAATCCTGAGACCCGGAAACCGAGTCTCATAGATATAAAAAAACATTAGAAAAGTAGTAAAAAAGTTTAAGACTGGAAAAAAGCATATCAAGGTGGATGGCCAGAAGGGCCACCAAAGCTATTAAAAGTTTAAATGTATTACAAACAGGAGAAATAGTATCAAAAGTGCACAGGCGCACTATTAAAAGAATAATTGTATCAGGCATATTACATAATGCCTATTGGCCGAATAAGTGTTTTGGGGCGAGAAACAATAAAACTTCACTCCGCATCCATAGCCGAGTCATCAGCAGTGTCCTTGGCGGTCGGGTATTCAGCATGCTCATCGGTGGTCTTTCCTGCTCCCATGTCCGGATTAGTCACGGTATCAGCATGAGCTGGAGGAGGAACAGCCGGAGTAGATGAGGAAGGCACAGTATCAGCCTCGGCCTTTTTCTTGGCAACTTCCTCCTTTCACCGGGCCAGCATGTCGAAGGGAACAGGGAGATCAGATGGAACCGGCTTGTCTTCAGCATTGTATGGCGGAGTGAGCTTGCTTACATCCAGATTATCGGCTATCAAGCTTGCCGAGTGACGTACCTGAGCATGGATAGACTTGTAGTCTTTACCAGTGAACCTTGAGCCGTCATTGTTAAACTCGGGGAACCCATTCACGAGCGTTGCCGGCTCAAGCCTAGGAAAATAGGCTTTGGCCATGGCAAGGCCGCGGGTTACCCCAACCCGGCAAGCTGAGTGTTTGTAGTGATCAATCCAGACGGGGATAGTTGAGCACGCGTCGAGCATCTGGCTTACGCCGCCGTAACCGCCAGGCCACTTCACAGCTTCCAGGGTCCACTTGGTACCAATAGAGAATTGTCGGATTACGGCCTTCAGCGTCTTTAGCTTTTCAATATCATCTTCATCTACAGCTTCTTCACCCGGACCTGCAGAGTAACAGGGAAAATAAAGTGATGAGACTCGGGTTATAAACCCTATAGAACGATGAATCCGGGTTATAGTCAGCAAGTTAGGATTTTTTACCAAGAAGGGAGCGGTAAGTGTCGGCAATAGAGGCCGATACTTTCTTCAGCAAACCCTCAGCGTTCTGGGACCGTTTCTTGTATTTCTTGACGTCCTTGGACAGGTCCTTCATCTCGGCTTCCAGCTCTTCCCGCAGCTTGGTCTCAGCCTGGAGGAGTTCGTTGGTTTTGCCAACATATCCTCAGTCCGGGTCACGTAAGCCTGCAGAAATAGTCAAGGGAATATCAGTCGGTTGAAGGGCAAAAGCAGGGTATGACAGTTACAAAGTTATGGAAGTACCGAGCAAACTTTGTATAGTTAACTCGGAACTTGGGGACTAGATGAATACGTAAGAAATGTTGGCTAAGTTACCTGGTGCTCAGCTGCTAGGGACTCAAGGATATACCTTTCATTGGTCTTCCGAGAGTAGAGCTCATCTAGCATCCCTTCAAAATCAAGGTTGCCGAGATTCGGCCTGGAGGAGCTGGGGTTCTGGTTACCCGGAGGCGGCGTCCTTTCCTGCTTTGGAGAGCTGATCCAGGTTGCCTGGGTGTTAGGAGTGGGGTCACCCCTCCGTGATCCCAGAAACTCGACATCCTCATCTGCCGGTTTATACGTTGGTGGGGGAAACTCGGCCTCTTGGTCAACCAGGTCCTTCAGCTGTTCTTCTTCTTCTTCTGCACCGCCAGACGCAGGCTTCACAACATCCTCCGGGTCTTCCACAGCCGGGTTATCCACGTTCATATCCTCAGGTTCACTAAGTGTGACCTTGGCCCTGAGAAAGAGAAAGAAACAGTTAGTAGATGATAAACGAAAGATATGGAAAATACTAGTGTATTGAATAACAAGGAAAGTGAGTTACCCGGTATTCACGACGAAATCCGGTGGGAGATCGTTGCTGGACCCGTAAGATGCTGACAAAGAATCGGAAAATCAGACCCTAAGTTGTCCGGCTAATGGGTGATTCGGAGAAGGATATCTTTGAGGAAATGGGATGTATGAGTTTGGGGAGTACCGGCTTGGCGAGCGGGTGATGAAGGGATGCCCGGGTGAAGAGGATCGTCACCCGGAGAATTCCGAGTTACCCTACGTTTAGTCGGGGCAGGTTCCTTCAAGTACGATGAATTGGTTAGACGTTGGTTAAGTTCGCACATATTGGCGTACGAGTATGGTTTGGAGGCAATGGAGGAATATGGCACCTTGAAAACAACACCCCGGGTCTTCCTCTTCGCCCCAATTTCCGCGTCCGGCTCAGCCTCACTCTCGTCCGACTGGGTGTCTTCATTGTCCTCTAGCCCTGGTAAATAAGGAGCATTGTCGGAAAAGGGAAAAAGTTGGTCAAAACAAGTTAATGAAGAAAGCATAAGAAGAAGACCCGGATTTACCTTCATCACTGTCAGCCGTCTCCTCGTCTACTTCCAAGTTTTCGGAAGGGGGAGAGGTGACTATCTTCCAGAACGCATCATCTTCCTACAGTGACAAAGGTTAGTAAATGTGCATAAGAAATATCAGTCCGATAAAGGGGTGATAGCCGGTTCTTACTGGAGGAGTCGGGTTAGTACGCGTGAAGGGGCTAAGTCCGGATATGCTCCGGATCACGTCAAGCTTTTCGGCCAAGAAGTTTTTCATGGTTTTGTTTACATCTGAGGCCGGGTAATTTTTTCTCCCAGTATCGGAGAGAGTCGGCGACGTGCCCAGAGTAATCACACATGAGCTTGGGCCGGATGCTGTTCGGCTGGATCCAGCAGCTCACCCAGGTCTTTATGAGATTAAGTCCAAGGAGACCTTGGGCAGAAAGCACAACGAGCTTGTGAAGAAGAGGTTGGATAGATTGCCTATCGGCCTCGGGTGCGAAGGAGTTCAGATTATCGAACAAGGAAAGACTGTCATCAGAGAAACCCGACAATGGCTTCTCGCCGGGTAAAGAGGTGTCTTGGCAGTAAAAATAGGTTTTCTGCCAGTGTTTAACATGTGTATGGAGGCTAAGAGTCGGCATCAGAGAGTTTTTACGTCTCTGAATCGAGACTCCTCCGCAAACTAGGAGGGCCCCGTCACCGCTCTCTCGGCAGGGTTTGCATTGAAAGAGTTCAAGAAATAAGGCTAGGTTGGGAGGAATGCATAAATATTCTTCACAGAGGACTATGAAGTGGCAGATGTTAAGCATAGAGTTTGGGCTGATATCGAATACCCGGAGTTTGTAGTGATCCAGGAGTTCCCGGAAGAAAGGGTGACCCGGGGGGCGGAAACCCCGGATCACGTGCTCGACGAAGACCACCACTTCGTCCATGCCTGGTGAAGGCCGGGTCTCCTCGCCGGGTATACTCCAGTGAATCTCCGACCGGGTGGGCAGGACACCCGACTCGGCCAGCTCGTCAAGTTTGGCCTTCGTGACAGTCGATTTCGCCCAATTGGCGGAAATCGACTGACCCGGCTTTTGCTTGCCGGCCGGGTTTTTTCCCTTTGACTTGGCGCTAGCCTTAGGAGCCATGGAGTGTAGATCTAAAAGGAGGTAAAATGCAAGTGTGTGAATATCGAGAAATTTGGAGAGCGCAGCTATTCGATATAATAAGAAGAGGAAAGGGAAAAACAGCTAAGTACTTGCAAGATTTGGCAAATGGTTCTAATCAAGAACACATGATGGAAAAATATAAGATTGCATATAGCGAAAGTGTGCTAAGAGGCATAGGCATGGAATTAGCTAAGTGCAAACTATGGAAAAACATGAAATTAGGGATTACAAAGGCATGCCAAGCTAACGGAGGAATAGTGGATAGCTAATGAGTGAGATTCGATCCAAAGCATACACGCAAAATCGAGGAAAAGGGATCTAGATCTAAGGAACTTACTATCGGAGGAGATGCGCGGTGGCGGCGGCTCCTCAAGATCTCCGGCGGCGCGAATGGACGCTTGCTCGCGGTCGTCGGCGGGGGCGTCTGGCGGTGGCCTTGTGGGTGCTGACGGCGGCGACCGGTGGCGTCCTGGCAGGCGGCGGCGCAGCTCCGGTGGCACGAGCTCGATCTAGGGCTCGTGGGCGCGGAGGAGGAGTGAAAGGAAGAGAGAGAGAGGAGAAATTTCCCCTGAGCTAAACCCTCTCCCAAACACCAGAGTCGATTTGCCCCAAAGTAAGTTACCCCTGGTAACGTCTGCCGTGATTATCCCACGACACAACACTCCCTTGTGCATTAGTTCCCTAATGGGGGTTTAGGTTTCTGTCACTCCAGCAACCCCACAATTAGCCAAATACACAATGCATCCTCCTAGTCCCATGAAGGTGAAGTATCATGTAGTCGATGTTCACATGACACCACTAGAAGAATAGCACCACAACTTAAATACCGAACCGAAAGATATTACTTCAACATAACTTCACTACTAACATCATGACTTCTCCCATGTCCTCAAGAACTAAAAGAACTACTCACGAGATATCATATGGATCATAATCATAGGTGATATAATGGATAATAACAATCTGATCATAAAGTGTAAACACCGGTAAATCTCACAAGCATCAACTACTAACAAGTAATCCACACCGGGAGAGAGATCTAGTGAAGAGAAACGATAAAGACCCCTAATGGTTACATCGGTATGGAGGTGGAAGGTGGCGGTGATGGTGTTGGTGATGAGGATGATGATGATGATGATCTCGATGAAGCCCGGGGTGATGACAGTGACGATGGCGACGATTTCCCCTCTCCGGGGAATTTCCCTCTTTGGGGTTTTCTGCCTCGAGGCGGCGACGGAATAATTCTTCAACGATGTATCTGTGGTTAGGGTTCCCTCGGGGTCAAGTACGCGAAAGGGGGCGCTCAGGAGTGGGCCAGGGGGGCAGACCACCCCAGGCGCAGCCAGGGGGCGCGCCGCCTGGTGGTGTGGGCCCCAGGTGCCCCCCCCCCCCCCCGCTCCGGGTGCCCTTTTGGCTCACTTCCTCCTCTGAACTTCTAAGACTCCTCTGGTCTTCCCCCTCTTCTTCCAATCTTCTGAAATAGGGTATCTCGACGATGCTTTTTCCATCAGATTTCTTGTTCCGGTGTTTCTTCTCCCATAATTATTAAACATGCAAAATAAGATGAAACAACATAAGTAATGTATCATAACATGAAATATATCGATGAATAACAGAAAATAACGATATAAAATAGTGATGCAAAATGGACGTATCAACTCCCCCCAAGCTTAGACCTCGCTTGTCCCCAAGAGAAACTAAACTCGGTAAACATGACCACAGGTTTATGGAGTGAGCTGTCAATAAATAAAATACGGACAAGAAGCATCACCTCTATCAATACACTAGTCATTTTAGCATGTAAATCCTTCTAATATAATTCAACTTGAAACAAGTAAATGGAGTCACAATAAAGGTGCAAAAAGGAAATAAAAATTGGTGAAGGCAAACTTCGTTCTTGGTCATAAAACAATTAACAATGTACTCATATTTCAATCAGGGTCTTTATATTAGAGCTTATATTTGCGAAGTTTAACATGCTCAATCATAAAAATTTCTTTGCAATCATTGATAACTTTCAAAGTGGTATTCAAACAGATAAAACATTTGTGCTAAACAAGGAATAATAAGGAACATGATTGAGTAAATCAACATATAAATGGCTGAGTCACAACAACTTAAATGCTTGCTTAAGACAGAAACAAATAGGTTTACTGACTCAACATAAAAGTGAAAGATAGGCCCTTCGCAGAGGGAAGCATGGAACACTCATGTGCTAGACATTTTATTTTAATAAATAGAGGTATAAAATGTTTGACACTCCTCCCAACCATCTTACACAAACCATGGCTAACCGAAGCATGGATCACTCATGTGCATGTCAACAATCACATACCATGGAGGAGTGTCTAATTTTTATAGAGGTGTGTGTATCTATGTCAACGAATGGCAAACAAAAAATACAGTACATCACAAGCCAACTAGACTTCACAAGAGCGGCTAACATTGAAGGACGCAACTGGTGTAGAAGGTCATCCTTTTTTCTCTTTTGTCTACACAATTATGCTTTGACTGATAAATCAGGGGCAAAAATAGTGAAGATAATTTGTCGTATTAGTTTGGGGCTGGTGACCCCGCTGCCAGCTCTTCTAGCATTTGGATAAGCGAATGAAGCCACTACTCCAGGTATGTAAAGTCCAATCAACAAGTGAGATAAAGATTCTCTATTTGTGTCCTCGTGAGCTAAAACAGGAATACAAAACAAAAATAATTTTGATGGTTTTAAATGTAGGACATAAGCAATTTACTTGGAGTGGTGGTGAAATACCACATATAGGTAGGTATGGTGGACACAAATGGCATGGTTTTGGGCTCAAGGTTTGGATGCACGAGAAGCATTCCCTCTCAGTATAGGTTTTTTGCTAGCAAGGTTGGGTAGCAAGCATAAGAGTTGAGGGAAAAAAACAGCCATATATTTGATAAAACCAATCATGTAATCTTCCTTGAGAAGTACAAACAATCTTACTTGACAATACTAAGCTTATGGGCTAACAAGAAAGAGAGATCATGGAACAATATATCTACATGAAATCCCTCTTTTCTACTTAAGTCTCAAAGTATTGTTTCTACTGACCAACGCTAAGTTTGCAAAAACTAACTATATTGACTTGATGCTCCAATATTGATACCAATACTAATAACAAGATCAACTAAATAACAGAAATTGCAAGCTAAAATAAAGTGTAGAAGATAATGAAACTTCTCTTCATTATGGCAACTCAAACCAAGGGATACAACGATAACCAACTAAAGAGTGATACTTCCATAATGGAAACCATACTATATGATATTTCCTCTACTCATGATATGACCCTACTGAAAAGGTAAAAAGGTGAAAGATAGAGATGTGATACCGCGACACTCCCCAAGCTTGGAACAAGCTAAGGGAATGCCAATACCCATGACAAATTAATTCTTTGGTGCTGGTGAGTCCTTCTCGATTAACTTATCAATTGATTTCTTCAAATCTTCCATTGTGAACATAAGCATACGCATCACCTCCGTATTGTGCTCTATATGGTTTGCGTGCTTGTTAGACGATGAATCCTAGCCATACAGATCTTTCTTCCTCATTTCCTTGAGTCGAGAGCTTCCTTCACCTGGAATTGGTGTCCTTGAAGCTAAATAGTGACGTGGGGCCTTCCCTCCAATGCTCATCCTCGCCGTTTGCTTGAAAGGTTTTGCAACCACTCCAATGCTTGCGATGGTGACGCATGGATGCGTTCCTGAGTCTTCTTCTACATCTCCTTCAGCTCCACTATCAATCTCCTCCTTCGACTTACGGTCTTGGAGATCATCTCCCTTTGGGCCCTTCCCCTTGTTGTTGTTGGCGGAGACCATGATGCTTCTAAACTACAAACAGTTCCCGGAAGAAACAGGTCGAAACAGAAACATGACGAGAAAACGATATACGGACCTCGGGGGGTCCGGGGGGCGGGGGGGCGGGGTTATATAGCAAAAATATGCATAACGAAAGGAATGTCCAGGTCAAAAACGATTCAGAGAGGGGCTCCGAGGCGCCCAGACCATGCCAGGCACGACCAAGGGTGGGCCCGCGCCCATGCATGGTATGGTGCCCTCGGGCACCGTCTCCAACTCCTCTTCGGCCCGATATTTTTCATATTTTCCAAAAATCAATAATTTATAACTCAAAACATATTTTGCAAACTTTTTCTTAACAGAACTGTTACCCATTCGAAAACGGACTATGTAGATTCTGTAATCTTCTCTGTAATGAATTTCTTCGGAGTCATCACTTGACATCAACATCATCATCATAAGAATCCCAGAAATATAATGCTTGAGTCTTTTCCCATTTACCACTTGCGTAGTGTTATCTTTGAGGTAAGTAATTTGAATTTCACCCGAACGATACACTTCTTCAATAATATAAGGTCCTTCCCATCTGGAGAGTAATTTTCCTGCGAAAAATCTAAGTCGAGACTGATACAATAGAACTTCCTCACCAACATGAAACTCTCTTTTAAGGATCCTTTTATGATGCCATTGTTTAACTTTCTCTTTAAAGATTTTAGCATTTTCATAAGCTTCATATCTCCATTCATCTAAATGATTCAAATCAAGCATTCTTTTCTCACCAGCAAGTTTAAAATCTCTATTTAGTTCTTTCACTGCCAATAAGCTTTGTGTTCTAATTCTAAAGGCAAGTGACAAGATTTTCCATAAACCATTTTATAAGGGGACATACCCATAAGATTTTTATAAGTAGTTCTATAAGCCCATGAAGCATCATTCCACTTATCAGACCAATTCTTCCTAGATTTATTAACAGTCTGTTGCAAGATAGATTTAATTTCTCTATTTGTTAATTCTACTTGCCCACTAGTTTGAGGATGATAAGCCGAAGCAATTCTATGATTAACATCATATTTAGCAAGGGTTTTTCTAAAACCACCATGAATAAAATGAGACTCTCCAGCAGTCATAAGATATCTAGGCACACCAAACCCAGGGAAAATAATATCTTTAATTATTTTTAAAGAGGTTTCACCATCAAAACTTTTAGTAGGTATAGCTTCTACCCACTTAGTAACATAATCAACAGCAACAAGAATATGTGTATAGCCATTTGAAGGAGGAAAAGGACCCATAAAGTCGAATCCCCAACATTCAAAAGATTCAATATCAAGAGAATAACTCATAGGAACTTCATTACGTCTAGAAATATTACCAACTCTTTGACATTCATAACAAGACAAAATAAATTTACGTGCAACTTTAAAGAGAGTAGGCCAATAGAAACCTGATTGTAGAACCCTTTGCACGGTTCTATCTCTAGTGTGGTGTCCTCAATAAGAACTACCATGGCACTTTCTCAATATTTCTCGTTGTTCATTATCTGGGACACATCTTCTCATAATACCATCTACTCCTTCTTTATATAAGTGTGGGTAATCTCAAAAATAATGCCTCAAATCATAGACGGATTTTCTTCTTTGTTGAGCTGTAAATGTTGGAGGCAAATACTTGGAAACAATAAAGTTAGCATAATCAGCATACCATGAACTATCTTGGGATTTTACTTTTATCGCAACTAACTACTCATTTGGAAAATTATCATTAATAGGAATAGGATAAAAACAATGTTTTCCAATCTAGACAAGTTATCAACAACAGGATTTTCAGAACCTTTCCTATCCATAATATGCAAATCAAACTCTTAAGCAACACCCAATCTAATAAGGCTAGGCTTAGCATCTTTCTTTTCCATAAGATATCTAATAGCAGCATGATCAGTATGAATAGTAACCTTTGAATCAACAATATAAGATCTAAACTTATCACATGCAAAAACTACAACTAAGAATAGTTTTTCAGTAGTAGCGTAATTGTTTTGAGCAACATCAAGAGTCTTACTATCATAATGAATAACATTCAATTTCTTATCTACTCGTTGTCCAAGAACAGAGTTTACAACAAAATCACTAGCATCACACATAATTTCAAAAGGTAAGTTCCAATCAGGTGGTTGAACAATAGGAGCAGTAGTTAAAGCCTTCTTTAAAGTTTCAAAAGCTTCCTTGCAGTCATCATAAAAAACAAAAGGTACATCTTTTTGAAGAAGATTAGTAAGAGGTTTTGATATTTTAGAGAAATCTTTAATAAACCTCCTATAGAAACCAGCATGACCAAGAACACTAAGAATACCTTTAACATCCCTATGATAGGGCATTTTATCTATTGCTTCTACTTGAGCTCTGTCAACTTCAATACCTCTTTCATAAATTTTATGCCCAAGAATAATTCCTTCATTAACCATAAAGTGGCATTTCTCCCAATTAAGAACCAGATTAGTTTCCTCACATCTCTACAAAACTTTATCAAGGTTGTGCAAACAATTATCATAAGAAGTTCCATAGACGGAGAAATCGTCCTTGAATACTTCCACAATCTCTTCACAAAAACCATGAAAAATAGTATACATGCATCTTCGAAATGTAACAGGACCATTGCATAAACCAAAAGGCATACGTCTATAAGCACAAGTTCCATAAGGACAAGTAAAAGTTGTTTTCTCTTGATCTTTTTCCCTAACATCAATTTGAGAAAGCCCAGAATAACCATCAAGAAAGCAAAAATGAGTTTTCTTAGACAAACTTTCTAGCATTTGATCAATAAAGGGTAAATGATAATGATCTTTCTTAGTGACTTTATTAACATTTATAAAATCAATGCACATTCTATAGCCGACTACTACTCTTTGTGGAATAAGCTCATTATTTTTGATTAGGTTCCTCCCTTCTTAGGGACACAATGCACAGGGCTTACCCATTTACTATCAGGACTAGGAAAAATAATACCAACATCAAGGAGTTTTAATACCTCATTTCTTACCACTTCCTTCATCTTAGGAATTAAACAACGTTGATGTTCAACAACTAGCTTTGCATCAGGTTCAATATTGATAGCATGCTGACGTATGGTGGGAGAAATCCTCTTCAAATCACCCAGAGTGTAACCAATAGCTCCACGGTGTTTTTTTCAAAATTCCCAATAATATTTCCTCTTCTTCACCTGAAAGTTTAGCACTAATAGTAACAGGGTATATTTTCTTATCACCAATATAAGCATATTTAAGATCATCATGCAAAGGTTTTAAATCAAACACAAGATCCTCCTTGTGTGGCAATGTGGTACCCAAGTCTTCCACAGGTAAATTATTTTTCAGTATCACTGGTTGACGAAGAATAATATCGTCAATCTCATTTCTGTCTTTCATAAAGACCTCACTTTCATGATCCTCCATATATTGCTATAAAGCATTGTTAGGAGAAAGAGCAATAGAAGCAAGTTGTTCAACTTTAAAAGCACCACAAGTGTTCAAGAAAGGTCTACCAAAAATAATAGGACAAGTTATACTAGCAGCCTTACAAAGTACGAGAAAATCAGTGGGATATTTAGTTTTACCACATAAAACTTCCACGTCCCTAACAATACCAATCACAAAGACAATTTCTCTATTAGCAAGCTGAATAGCCACATAAATATACTCAAGCTCACAAGAAGCAATTTCATGCATAATTTCTTTATAAAGCTCATAAGATATAGCACTAGAACTAGCACCAATGTCACATAAACCATAATAGAAATGATCGCCAATCTTAACAGAAAGCACATGAACACTAGTATTCTTAGGTCTATGAGGATGGGAAACAATATTAGAAGCATCCTCACAAAAGACAATGTGTTCATCCTCTACATTTCCACAAACAAGATATTTTACTATTGCTACAACAGGTTCAACAGTTATTTGTTCATCGGGTTCAATAGATTTCTTAATGCTCTTATTAACCACACTAGATACAATAGAGTGTTCTTTCACTTTAGCACGGAAATGCATTTCCTGAATATAAGGCTCGGGAACAATAGAATTAACATCATGCACTTCTATATTACTAGCTGAAACAATATCTTTATAAGGTGCATGATATTTTTGATAATCGTTTTTAGGAATATTAAGATAGGAGGCAAAAGCTTTAAGACAGTTTGCAAAGATTTGAGAATCAAGACCACAAATACCACTAACATTATAGAAATCATCGGTTTCCATAAAAGATTTAACGCATTCATAATCATAATTTATACATGACTTTCTACCTTTTGTTAGTCTCCCGTCCTTCAAAGTTCTCTTGAATACGGTCAAGAAGATCCCTTTAGCTTCTTCCTTCAAACGTGTGAATGATCCAGAACAAGAAGCATCCAATAAATCTTTGTCATGAAGAGAAAGCCTTGCATAAAAAATATTTATAACAACATTACACTGGAGCTCATGAACTGGACATTTGAGTATTAATAACTTCATTCTCCCCCAAGCTTGGGCAATACCCTCTCCATCATGAGTCCAGAAATTGTATATGATTCCGGTCTTTATGAATCTCACTAGGAGGATAGAATTTAGAATAAAAGAGAGGAACAATTTCGTCCCATGCAATGGATTCACCATTCTTCGGTAATTTGAACCATTCAGCGGCTCTTACTTTCAGCGATAAAGAGAATAATTTCCTTTTAACTTGATCCATAGTGATACCTGCACATCTGAACAATTCGCATAATTCATGTATAAAGAGAAAATTATTCCATCTCCATATAGCAGTTATCCATAACATCTCCCACAATTATCATAGGTATTTTATAAGGATCTAATTCAGCAGATAACGGGTCACCTACTACCCTAGCAGTGATAGTAGTAGTACCTCTAAACAGAGAATCAAAAGTATTCTCCACAATGAAATAAAACTGCAGACATAAATAAAAATAGCACTCACAGTAAAAGTTTTGTCTTACCAATTCCACTTACCAATAGCACTTCACTCCCTAGCAATGGCGCCAGAAAATAGTCTTGACGACCCAGACGTATAGGGGGTGTATCATACTACTTTTGATAAATAAGAGTGTCAAACCCAACGAGGAGCAGAAGGTGTGGACAAGCATGTTGGATAGAGGATTCACTGTAAACACTAGCAAACGGGGTTTTGGTGGTTTTTGATATAGCAGATAAATAAAGTGGGAGTAAATAAAAGAAAGTAAATAATATTGCAGCGAGTGGCCCAATCCTTTAGAGAGAAAAGGACAAGCCAGTTGTTCTACATATGATTACCAAACGTTCTCGAGGACACATGGGAACTTCGTCAAATGCTTTTGCTTCATATAGATGATTAATATTTATTGGTTCGTTAAGTGTTGTGTGGGTGAACCTATGCTAATGCACCGCCCAACTAGGACTAATACATACTTGTGATTATACCCCTCGCAAGCATTCGCAAATACAAGAAAGTAATTAAGATAAATCTAACCACAACCTTACAACTCCGGGACCCAACACTCCCTCGTGCATTGGTTTCCTAACGGGGGTTTAGGTTTCTGTCACTCCAGCAACCCCACAATTAGTAGCCAAATACACAATGCATCCTCCAAGTCCCATAAAGGTGAAGTATCTTGTAGTCGACATTCACATGAAACCACTAGAAGAATAGCACCACAACTTAAATACTAAACCGAGAGATATTACTTCAACATAACTTCACTACTAACAATATGACTTCTCCCATAACTTCAAGAACTAAACGAACTACTCACGAGATATCATATGGATCATAATCAGAGGTGATATAATGGATAATAAAAATATGGTCATAAAGTGTAAACACCGATAAATCTCACAAGCATCAACTACTAACAAGTAATCCACACCGGGAGAGAGATCTAGTGAAGAGAAACGATAAAGACCCCTAATGGTTACAGCGGGATGGAGGTGGATGGTGGCGGTGCTGGTGCTGGTGATGAGGAGGATGATGATGATGATATCTATGAAGCCCGGAGTGATGACAGTGACGATGGCGACGATTTCCCCTCTCTAGGGAGGAATTTCCCTTGCAGATTTCTCCCTACCGGAGAGCCTTTCGCTCTCTCGTGTTTCCACCTCAAGGTGGCGGCGGAATAATTCTTCAACGATTTATCTATGGTTAGGGTTCCCTCGGGGTCAAGTACGCGAAAGGGGGCGCCCAAGAGCAGGCCAGGGGGCCATACCACCCCCAGGCGCGGCCAGGGGGCGATCCGCCTGGTGGTGTGGGCTCTAGGTGGCCCCCATCCGGGTGCCCTTCTGGCTTACTTCCTCCTCTTAACTTTTAAGACTCCTTCGGTATTCCCCCTCTTCTTATGATCTCATGAAATAGGGTATCTCGATGGTACTTTTTCATCGGATTTCTGGTTCTGGTGTTTCTTCTCCCATAATTATTAAACATGCAAAATAAGATGAAATAACATAAGTAATGTATCATAACATGAAATATATCGATGAATAACAAAAAATAACGATATAAGATACAAAATGGACATATCACCCCGCAAAACAGTATTCTGTTTAGATATGAACTCTGCTGGAGAGAGAGAGAGAGAGAGAGAGAGAGAGAGAGAGAGAGAGAGAGAGAGAGAGAGTGCTTCAAGGAAATAGTAGAGAAGAGATGTACTAAAAGAACTTTTAATCTACATGACATTGACAAGTGGCAAGAAAAATGCAGGAGGTTTAGGAGAGATGTCAAGGGGTGGCACTTCATTGTTGAAGGGGTGTATAGAAAAGAGAAACATAGCCGGATAGCTCAGCTAGACATGCTTGACAACAAGGCAGAAATTTCTCCTTTAATCCCCATAGAAAAAAATTACAACTGTCCCTCCATGGGAAACTCAAAAAACTCCTTAGAGATGAAGAGATTAAGTGGAGACATAGATCTAAGGAAAAGGACATGCTTGAGGGAGATGGAAACACGAAGTACTTTCACCTGAAGTCTAGTGGGAGGAGGAAGAAGAATCATATATCGATGCTGCACAACAATGGAGAAGAGATCTTGGGTGATGACAATCTAATAAAACATGTTACTGATTATTACAAAAATATATTTGGTCACTCTTCTAGGGATAGTTTCAGACTTGAGTGCCTAGACTGCGACAATCTAGCTGAGAATGATCTCGAATTGCTCACAACCCCCTTTGAGCTTGAGGAGATTAAAGGAGTGATTTTCAGTCTTAAGAAATTCAAAGCTGCTGGTGCTGATGGCCTGCCGGCTGAATTTTATCAAGACTTTTGGGATACCATCAAGTTTGATCTTAAAGAGACGTTTGATGCTTTCCACCAAGGTAGGCTCCCCATTGAGAGACTCAATCATGGAGTAATAACTTTGGTACCAAAAGCACCTGATTCTTTGGTTATACAGAAGTTTAGACCTATCTGCTTGCTTAATGTTAGTTATAAAATAATAACAAAAACTAGACTCGGTAAAGTCATACATAAAGTTATTGTTGAAAACCAAACATCATTCATCAAAGATAGATTTATCATGGAGGTCATTGTGCTCCTTCATGAAACCATTCATGAGATGCACCATAAGAAATTGCGTGGGGTTCTTCTCAAAATTGATTTTGAGAAAGCCTATGACAAAGTCAAATGGATTTTTTGCTTCTAATGATGAAACCCAAAGAATTTGGAGACCAATTCTCAGATTGGGTCATGAAGACAATGAGGGGAGGTAAAGTTGTTATGAAGGTTAATGACTGTATAGGACCATATTTTCCTACACATGTAGGAGATCCCCTTGCTCCCCTTTTGTTTGACATTGTTGGAGATGGGCTCGCCATGATGATTAATAAAGCTAAGGACCAAGGTATAATTTCAGGATTGATACCTCACCTAGTAGATGGAGAGACCTCAATCTTGCAATATGCTGAGGACACAATACTCTTGCTTGAAGACGATTTGGAGGATGCCAGGAATATCAAATTCATTATTTGTATGTTTGAACAACTCTCAGGGTTGAAAATTATTTTTCACAAGAGTGAAGTCTACTGCCTTGGAGATGCAACCTAGAGATAAAACCAATATAGTGAGATTTTTACCTGTGTGACAGCTGAGCTCCCTATGAAATACCTTGGAATTCCCATTGATGAAAATAGACTAGCAATGTCTCAATGGGCACCTATTGATGACAAATTTGCAAGTAAGTTAGCTTCATGGAAAGGAAAACTCCTTTCTTATGGAGATAGAGTCACCCTGGTTAATGCTTGCTTATCTAGCCTTCCCTTGTATATGCTTTCCTTCTTGGAAACTACTAAGGGGAAAATTAAGAAGTGGGACATTTAGAGAAAAAGAATGATTTGGCAAGAGACTAAGAACTCCAAAAAGTATCACCTAGTTAGTTGGGCTACATTTTGTAGTCCTAAAGACTGTGGTGGGCTTGGGGTGTTGGACTTAGAAACTATGAATACTAGTCTGTTGTGTAAGTGCTTTTGGAAATTAGAAACCTCCAAAGGGACCTGACAGGAGCTGCTAACCAACAAATATCTCTCAAATGAAGTTTTAGCCCGACCACTTCTGGTCCTGGGTGCTCACACTTCTGGCAAGGGCTGATGAAAGAAAATTTAGTTTTTCAGCGGTATGCTCAAAGAACTACTAACAATGGAGAGAAGACACTTTTTTGGCCAAACTGTTGGGTGAATAATTCACCTATGCAAACACAGTACCCCAGGCTCTTTCACATTTGTTTCGACAAAAACATCCTAGTTAGCTCTGTTATAGTTGGGGGGGTGGAATGTGTTGAGATTCAGAAGAACTCTGTCTGTGGGGGGGAGTTGGTGTCACAATTCGAAGACATGAAGCTGAATGTTGGTGCTGTGATTTTTACTAAAGAGGAGGATGGCTTGAAGTGGAATATTGGCAACTCTGGTCAATTCAAAGTTAGTGAGCTCTACTGTTTGTTGAGATCAAATGGGATTTTTCCTCACAAATTTCCATGGAAAATCAAAATCCCTTCGAAAGTCAAGGTGTTCATCTGGCTCACTGTCAAGAACAGGATTTTGAACATAGACAACCTTGGTAAAATAGGATGGACTGAGAATAAATAGTGCTTTTTCTGTATGGCATATGAGACTGTAGATCATCTCCTCTTCTACTATTCGCTCGCTAGACTGGTTTGGGAGGTTGTACTTTTGGACTGGGGTTTTCTAGACCACCTGATGGTGTCGCTGACTTGACCATTGTCTGGCTAAATCTCTTCCCTCCAAACCAACGGAAGATTGTGCTCAGTGGAAGCGCATCTGTCTGTTTGAACCATTTGGAAAACTCGAAATGATGTGTGCTTTAATAAGAAGATCCTAACTCAACCTGCAGAAGTAATTTACAAACTTGTTTCCCTAATCAACAGTTGGACGTTGTTGCAGAAAAACCAAGATCGAGGAAGGCTTGAGGCCGGAGAAAACTCAATCCTAGTGGTACTCAGAGAGGTTTACTCAATAACACATGGGTGGGAAATCAATAAACCAAGAATTGCAAGTGGCTGGGGGAGATTTCGACTAGTTGGAAGTTGTGTCATTCTCATTCTCTCTTACCTTTTGAACTATGTTTTGTAATATGTCTTCCCCTGTTGTACTTTGCCTCTTAACTTGTGTCGTGAGTTCAACAATATCTAGTTTCCTTTTCCTTTTTGTTTTTCCTAGATTTTTTCTTTCTTCCTTTTATGTTGGTCTTGAAAAACTGGTGGTTTCTTTATATGAAATCGACGAGGGATTCGTTTGCTAAAAAAAACATGGAGTAGGCGAAGAAGCAAGAAACAAGTTTAGGGTACTACTAATTTTACTCTGATTATTAAGCTGCAGCGCCTGCTCCTGCAATAATGCTTCCAAATTAGATCAACCAGGGAAGTGTCTACAAAAATATAACACTGGTTGGCCTCCTCGGGAGCCATTTTCTATTTTTAGGCGGAAAAGGAGTAGGACTAGTAATTTTAGTTCTGCCATGTGGCTCAAGCAACAAAATATGCCATAAGCTTGGCCATTCGGCATACGTGTTGTATTTAGTCTATGGGATATATTTTCATATTTAGATTGTCATCTCTATTGAGAATTTTCTTTAGAAAAATTCCTATATTGGTCGGATCCTTAGATGCGGCATCAATCCAATATTTCTATCTAGGGGCGGCGCCACAAGGGGGTCGAGGAGGGTACGTTGACCCGGCTCGCATCGAACCAAAAAAATTCACGAGTCCGTTTCCGTGACGAGTCGAGCATCGAGCAAAAAAAGAGGGGGGAGAAAAGAAATCGGGGCAGCGCTGCAGAAGCCCCCGTCCCCGGCCTAGCGCCGCCGCCATCCCCAAGCAGAGGCAGCAAGTTGAGTGGTCGATCGTCGACATCCCCGCGCCCCGCCTGGGCAGGGCCATCCTCGACTGGCCGTCTCCGACTCTCCACCTATCCAGCCCTCGTCACCTCGTAGCCATCCCCTCGCGGCCGCTCCCCGCCCGGCGCCGCCATATCCCCGCCTCCGCCCGACCATTCCCACCCCCGCTCGGCCTGTTGGGAATATGCCCTAGAGGCAATCATGTATGATGTAATTCCCACTGTATTCATAAAGTTATTAAGTTGTCCTTGTTTTGAACATCTGATATGTGTCATTGAATATGTGATTCGATTGTGCAACTATATATTCATGTTGTTCATACTAGATTGTCCTTGGTCATTTAGGTTGTGCTGGACACACACACTAGACTAATGTGAGTGTTGGCTGATGACACGGTTCCACTTGTCATGGGCATGGTGATGCCATTCCAACGTTCACGGACTTGGCTAAAGAGTTTAGCAAGTCAGACTGACCCACATTGAGATGAAACGACCAAGTCGTCATTTGCATGTCTCAATCAATGTAATCCTTAGACCTGAGGTTGTCGCACAATCCGAGTTGTGGATCACCGACTTAGGTTCTGTTAAACGTTGTTCTGTGACAAGGCAACTATAAAGGCAGAGTTCGGATCGAATGAGAAGCAAGCTGCGTGATGTGAATAATCAAGATAGGATTTTTCCCCTCCGAATGGAGAGATATTCCCTGGGCCCTCTCGAGTGATATGATTCAGGAAGCATGGCCATGCGCGACCCAGTTAAGTGTTAATTGTGTCGGTTGACTAAGAGTTAGTCAGATGAATCACATATCACGGATCGAGAAGAGAGTTGAACTATTAAAGGGATGACGATAAATCGCCTATAGTTCGACAAGGTATATCGTGAGGCAGAAAGGACTAAGATAAATATCACATTGAAAAGTATGTCGTCATGACTCAATGGGACTTGGGAGTCGGCACGTTCTGCTAGGAGCCGCTACCGATTGATCGATTGAGAGTCGGACTCCAATCGTGTCCAAGTCTCCATGAGCCTGCAGGGTCACACACTTAAGAGCGGGAGCAAGTATTGGTTGGGTTGGACCCGAACCGGAAATGGACTGATTTTGTGAGTCGGACTCACAGAGGGAATGGGCCACAAGTGTTGTGCAGCCCACTACCATACGCTATATAAAGAGGGGCGCAGGTTGCCTAGCGGG
Organism: Alopecurus myosuroides; assembly: GCA_028641055.1. Taxonomy (NCBI): domain Eukaryota; kingdom Viridiplantae; phylum Streptophyta; class Magnoliopsida; order Poales; family Poaceae; genus Alopecurus; species Alopecurus myosuroides. The sequence goes on along the minus strand of CM054059.1, from coordinate 111,107,995 downwards.
CACGTTAGTCCACTCTCTCATGCGTTGGGAACCCTAACCCCATTCAGTCCAGCCGTCGCACCGGACCTAGCAGTCCGCCGTCGGAGCTCCTCCTCGTACGTGTGGATACCGGCAGAGATGCTGTACGTTCAGCACTTCGACGTTCGAGGGATTGGATCGGCCGGACCGGATCGGATCGTGGGACTGCACTGCCCCGACGCGCTGCATCGATAATCCGCACATGCTCGTCTAGTGGTAATACTCGTGGCCTTCTACCTCGGCTAGATCTTGGAAGTACCGTGTAGGAAAAAGTTTTCGTTTATCTCTACGCGTTCCAACACGGCCATCTCCACGCGCCGCCCGGGACCGGCCATATCCGTGCCGCCCGGACACCCTCTCGTGGACGCACCCCGCCCGGCGCTGCCATCCCCGCCTCCACCCTGCCATCCCCATCCCGCCCGGCCATCTCCGCGCGCCGCCAGATCCCGGCCATCTCCCGCGTGCCCGATCTCCGCCATCTCCGCGCGCTGTCTCTGCTGGTGGGCAGTGGAAGCGCCCCTGGGAGCCTCTGACCCCTCCAAAGCTGGGGTTTTTGGGTCTGCCTCCCTGCCTCTGAATCCGCCCGATAGAAGCGCCACTGGGAGTGGAAGAACAAGCCTAGTTTGCCGAGTGGGTACGGGCAGAAGAGGAGGAAAAAGCTGCAGCGTTGGCCCAAAATCAGAGTAGGGCACGCCACGCCAACGAGCATGCTATGCAGTGTTTCTCATGATGGTACTGATGCTGAGGAGAGAGGTTTGGTTTCAGATTATATGACATACATGGAAAACTTTGAATTTGTTATTATCTTGCATTTGATGCTTCGAGTGATTGGTTTAACATGCTTCGTCACAAGCATTGCAATCCAAGGATCAAAGCATAGTGAGCTCTATGAATATGATTGTCTCAGTTAAAAGTCTATAGAAGAAATTGAGAGATGATGGATGGGAGTATCTATTGCTTGCTGCTACTAACTTTTATGGTGGAAGAAACATTATTGTACCAAACATGGATGATAAAATTCTGGCTAGAGGTTATTCAAGGAGCCAGCAAGATGGTTACTAGCTACCATCATTACAAGGTACAACTCTTTAATGAGGTTCTTGATAGAAACATAAGTGAGATGAATCATAGATTTTCTGAAACGTCGACATGCCTATTATTGTGCACTGCATGCCTTGATCTGAGAGACTCATTTAGCAATTTTGATAATGCTAAGCTAGTTGAGCTTGCAACTATGTACTCTGCTGATTTCACTTCACATGATTGTTGTCTCTTGGTTGACTAAATGGACATATATGTTGATGTGATGAAGAGAAGTGCTGAATTCATAGCTTGTGATAGTCTGAGTAGTCTTGCTCTCAAATTGGTTTAGAAGAGACAACATTTTACATTTCCATTGGTATATCGTCTTATTACACTTGTGTTGACATTACCCGTGGCAACAACATCAGTTGAAAGAGTTTTATCGGCCATAAATATTATAAAGACGGATCTTCGAAACAGGATAGGAGATGATTGGCTCAATAACTTGATGATTTTCTATGTTAAGAAAGAGATATTTGCAAAAATTTATGCCAAGAAGATTATGCTATGTTTCCATTCCTACAATGATCGTATAGGTCATCTTCCTCGACACTTTCGTCTTTCCAACATGGGTTCAACCTAACGGTACCATCTTATCAAAATATAGCACTATTTTTGATGTATTTTTCTTGTTCTTTGTAGTTATTTTCTACTTGTGCTTGATGAAATATGAAACTGAATTTTTTTGGACCTTTCTTATGATGAATACACTTGGTTTTCTGCCTAAATTTCTTTAGACCTTATTTGTTTGACCCGGCCCGGTTCAATTCCTGTCTCCGCCACTCTTTCTATCCAAATGACACGACATTCAAATTAGAATGTTTTTCTTGCACGTAATATTTGTTTTTAATCTGTTTTAGTCTTACAATGAACAATGTTCATAAATTCACATAGCCGACATCCAATTTTTTTCCTAGTTACGAAAAACATAACGATAGATTAATTTGTCGCCTATAAATGCAAGAGAGCAAGACAAAAAAGTGATAGTTTTTCTTAAACTACTCTTAGAGGGCATGTTCGTTATATGTTTGCCAAGTTTCTCTCTCAAACCATAGGGTGCATTGGTTCCTCAGCCAAATCGGCTATAGCCTCTATGAGCCAGGATAGTGTTTATGATGTGTGGAGTCTTACTTTATTTGCATTGCCGTTGTTCATCCGTGGAGAATACTAGTTTATTTTCCTTCACATAGATAAATATAGTAATATTTCTAGCTTCTTGAGAACAGTACCAGTCGTACAAGCCTAAAGAAGAGAAAGTAATACTATAGTTTTAATATAGCATCAAGAACTTTTGCATCATTTGGTTACTGCTAGACATCCAACGGTAGACTAAACTTTGAAGACTGTGTGCCAATTCTTCTGGGGTTTTTCATGAATATCAACTATATTGCACACATGAAAATATCTATAAAAGAAGTTCAAGATATGAGTGCTAGCGGGAACGATGCCCCTCTGGGCGCATCGGGTACGTGTTAAGTAGGCCGGGAATAGCCCCCTGGCGTGGCGTACAAGTTTGGTATGGATACGGTGGTGTACTACACCATACGTATCCATACGGGACATTGACATTACATCTAACACTCCCCCTTAATCTAAACTTTGGAAAAGATTTAGATTACGCTTAAAAGCACTAAGATTTCTAACAGGAAGCGCTTTAGTGAAGCCATCAGCAACTTGATCTTTACTTGAGACAAACTTAATTGCCAACCTCTTCGCAGCAACACGTTCACGAACAAAATGAAAGTCAATCTCAATATGTTTGGTACGGGCATGGAAGACTGGATTTGCAGATAGATATGTGGCACCCAAATTATCACACCATAGACATGGTACTTCTCTTAAGGCAACACCAAGTTCTCCAAGAAGGGCTTCAACCCAAATAAGCTCAGCAGTGGCATTAGCAAGGGCTTTATACTCAGCTTCTGTACTGGAACGAGATACAGTTGCTTGTTTTCTCGCACTCCAAGAAATCAAGTTTGGGCCAAAGAATATAGCAAAGCCACCAGTAGAGCGACGATCATCAAGACTGCCTGCCCAGTCAGCATCTGAAAAAGCACTAAGAAGTATGGATGATGACTGTATGAAAGTAATTCCAACTTTGAGAGTACCTGAAACATATCTCAGAATACGTTTAGCAGCTGCCCAATGTACTGTTGTAGGTGCATGAAGAAACTGGCAAATTTTGTTAACAGAAAAGGCCAAATCTGGACGTGTCAATGTGAGATACTGCAAAGCTCCAACAATGCTGCGATATTGAGTGGAATCTTGAGGACCAAGAGGTGATCCTTCTGTTAAAGAGAGCTGCTCAGATGTAGACAAAGGTGTGGGTACAGGTTTGCATTGTGTCATACCAACTCGAGCAAGCAAATCTGTGGGATATTTCTCTTGTGTCAAAAGCAAACCATTAGAAATTTTTGTAACCTCAATGCCAAGAAAGAAGTGCAAATCACCCAAATCTTTAATGGCAAATGTGTTGCTGAGATCCTTAAGAAGAGCTGTAATGGCTTCATCAGATGAGCTTGTTGACTATAATATCATCAACATAAATGAGAACAAAGATAACAATATTTGACTTGTTGTATAAAAAGAGGGATGTGTCAGCTTCGGATGCTATGAACCCAAAAGACTGCAACTGCAAACTGAGTCTAGAGAACCAGGCACGAGGGGCCTGTTTCAGACCATATAGAGCTTTATCCAATCTGCATATGTAATCAGGAGCATTAGGATTTTCATACCCAGGTGGTTGTTTCATATAAACCTCCTCTTCCAGAACACCATGTAAAAACGCGTTCTTGACATCTAGCTGCCGCAAACTCCAACCTCGTGAGACTGAAATAGCTAGAACAGTTCTTATAGTTGCAGCTTTAACAACAGAACTAAAGGTATCCTCATAATCTATACCATATCTCTGTTTAAAACCTTTCGCAACGAGACGTGCTTTATACCTGTCAATTGTGCCATCTTCCTTCCTCTTGATGCGATAAACCCACTTACAGTCAATGATGTTTCTGTGAGGACCAGGAGGAACAAGGTGCTATGTTTTGTTGTGGGTTAACGCAGCAAATTCATCATCCATTGCTTGCTTCCAATTTTTATCACCAAGGGCTTCTTTTAATGTATTTGGTTCACCTGTGGAGGAAAGTAGACCAGAGCGTACGCAACCATCCTTGTATATACGGGGGTGTTTTATACCTTTCATAAGGCGTGTACGAACCCCGAGAGCGGGACTCGGAGAGCGTGTGCGGAGACGTCGTCGTTCGTAGACACGCAGAGGTGGTGCAGATTGATCTTTCGGTGGCTGCACAGAAGATCCGGGGCGACCCGCAGCAGATGCTGCAGATTCCAGCGCCGTAGAGGATCCAGCTCCCCCTGTCGGTGACGTGGTCGATGCAGATAGGTCGACGTCGTCGCGGTGCATGTGCGCGGTGGCCCGCGCGGAGGAACGCGCTACCCCTGTCGGTGACGTGGGCACCGCGGAATGGACAGCGCCGTCCGGGCGCATGCATGCGGTGTTGGGCGCGGAGACCCGCGCGTTGTCGGAGGCGGAGGGAAGCGCTCCACCAGATTCCGTGCCAGGTGCCGCAGCAGGAGAATCAGCCTCGGGATGCTGCGGCTCCCGATCCGAGGGAGATGGCGAATCCGCCTCGGGAGTGCTCCCAGGCGAGTTTTGGTCGTCGCTTTGTGAGTCAGACTCAGAGTCGAATTCTGAGTCCGTTTCTGCACGGTTTTCCATGGGATTTTCACCAGGGAGCTCCTCAATCTGCAGGGGATTAGTAACAGGCACAATAACAGACATATGATCACTAGCATTTGCATCCCCGTCATGTGATGATGTAGGTATAGATGAATGTGGAAGAAGTAAAATTTCTTGTTTGAGTCTAGCACCTGCATTGGGATGCAAGGAGGCAAACGGAAACACTTGTTCATCAAAGATAACATCACGTGATATATAGACACGACCGGTGGACACATCTAGACACTTAACACCTTTATGCAAAGGGCTGTAGCCTAGGAAAACACACCGTTTGGAGCGGAAAGCAAGCTTGCCTTTGTTGTATGGGCGAAGATTGGGCCAACAGGCACAACCAAATATGCGTAGTGCATCATAGTTGGGATCAACACCAAGGAGGCGTTGTGTGGGAGTATCAAAATTTAGGACTTTGGTGGGAAGAAGATTTATAAGGAACGTAGCTGTTAGAAAAGCTTCATCCAAAAACTTTAAAGGCATAGAGGAATTTGCAAGCAATGCTAATCCAACTTCAACTATATGTCTATGCTTGCGTTCAGCTGAGCCATTTTGTTGGTGAGCATGTGGACAGGATACATGATGAGAGATGCCTACTTTGCGAAAGAAACCATTGAGTTTTTCATACTCTACTCCCCAATCAGTTTGCATAGTGATGATTTTGCGAGAAAACTTCCTCTCAACAAGTTGTTGAAAGTTAAGAAACACTTGATAAACCTCAGAACGTTTCTTAAGCAAATATATCCACGTAAATTTGCTATAATCATCAATAAAGCTTACATAGTATGAATGTCTACCAACAGACTCTGGGGCAGGACCCCATACATCAGAAAATATTTGCTCCAATGGAGCAGTGGATACACTGGTAGAAATAGGATATGGCAATTGATGACTCTTAGCTAATTGACATGAATCACACACATGGGGATTTGTTTGTGGGGAATGTAAAAGTTTGTGTTTCCTAATGATCTGTTGCACTATAAAGGATGATGGATGTCCTAGACGACTATGCCATGTGGATGAGGATGGCTTTATTGTGACACAAGCATGCTTGGAGAATCCAGAAGTAATCGGCACTAGAGGGTAGAGACCACCATGACAGGGCCCTTTAAACAGAGTTCTTCTGGTGGCTTGATCCTTTATCAAAAAGAAAAATGGGTGAAACTCAAAGAATATGTCATTATCAAGAGTAAGTTTGTGGACTGATAAAAGATTCTTAGAGGCACTAGGAACATGCAGGATATTTTTGAGATGCAACAAATTATCATGTGGGGTATGCAAAGTAGAATGACCAATGTGAGTTATGTTCATGCCCTTACCCTCAGCCGTGTGGACGCAGTCACGTCCCCTGTATCTCTCATGAGTTGATAGCTTGCTCAATTCTCCAGTTATATGATCTGTAGCGCCGGTGTCAGGGTACCAGTTGGTGTCAACCCTATAAGTGGCAGAATTGGCTCCCTTCTCTTCACGATCATCATCAGAATCATCATTGTGCTTGTAGCACCACCAGCAATCAGACGCCGGATGGCCCCATATCTTGCAAATCTGGCATGTGGTGGCAACAAAGGGTGTCGGGGTGCGACGGCGGCGGCGCCCACCGCGGCTATCATCCCTCGGATTACGCCCATCTGCACGATCACGGTAGCGACCGCGCCCACCATCTTCACGTCGGTCATCATTGCGTCGCTGGCCATCGTCACGACGGCGCTCACGGCGCGAATCGTCGCGATCACCGCCACGGTCACCGCGTCCTCGGCCGGTGTCGTCGTAGCGTTCGCGGTCACCGCGCTCACGCCCGCGGTCACCACGCTCCCGATCATCATTGCGGCGTCGATAGCCACCATCTTCGCGGCCACGATCGCCACCCTTGGAAGGATGGTCACGACCACCGCGGCGAGCGACGTTGGCGGAGAAGTTCCCCGTATCTTGGCCACTCTCGGTAAGCATCTCTTGCCGCATATCATGTGCACTTATTTGCCCAAAGAGATCATCAAGCGAAGTCCCTGGGTTGGCATTGACGGAGGCAACAAGCGCATTATACGCGCCGTCGAGTCCGTTCAGGATATAGCCAACGAGCTCGTCCTCGTCGACGGGTTTTCCAATGGCCGCAAGCTCGGAAGCTAGGCCCTTCATCTTCGCGAAGAATTGCGCCGTACTGAGGTCGGCCTTCTTCGTAATGTTCAACGCGCCACGGAGGTGCTGGATCCTGGAGCGTGACGGCAAGGAGAACATGGACATCACCACAGTCCATACCTCGGCGTTCGTCTCCAGCCCGAGAACGTGGGCGAGTATCTCCGGTGAGAGGGTGTTGAGGATGAACCCAAGCACCGTGGCGTCGCGGGCGACCCAGGCCGAGTAGGCGGGGTTCGGGGCGACGGTTTTCTTCTGATTTTCATCAGCCACCTCGATAGTTTTTGCCGGTGCAGCTTCGACGCCATTGAGCAGATCCATGACCTGAGCGGCTCGAAGAGGCGGGTAGACGAGGGTCTTCCAGAGAAGGAAGTTGCCTCGCGTGAGCTTCTGTGATGGTGGCGTTCCCAGGGCAGCGATGAGGGCGGTGGAGCTCGCCATTGATCGGCCGTGGGGTTTTGGGTTTTCTGGTTTTTGATGTTTCGATCTATCGATCTAGGGTTTTTGCGATCGGCGGCTAGGTCTCGGTAGAGGAGGGCTCTGATACCATATGAGTGCTAGCGGGAACGATGCCCCTCTGGGCGCATCGGGTACGTGTTAAGTAGGCCGGGAATAGCCCCCTGGCGTGGCGTACAAGTTTGGTATGGATACGGTGGTGTACTACACCATACGTATCCATACGGGACATTGACATTACATCTAACACAAGATAACTCAAAATTCTACCTTTCATAACTAACTCGGTGCCCAGCGGCATACTCCACGGCTATTGTGGTGAAAACTGTAAGGGGAAAGCTTGTAAGGATAAACATCATCAGTTCGGCCTACATTTTTTGCTATTTTTTAGTAGTATTTCTTGTTATCTATTTAAGATAAGGATCTGGCCAACGGCTGGAACAACACAGCTGAAACCCTCGTTGCCTTTCTTAGACATACTTGAAAGACACCAAAACCTATTTACGCTTGTTTGCAGGGACATGGATTGAAGGAATATAGGAGTTTCTTTGGCAAATGGGCCTAAATGTGGCGCGAGGGTGACCACGACAAGTAGTTGTTACCTGTGTGGCCATAGCAACTTGGCAAGCAGACCTCCACATTTCTCCCTTATCCTGCCCTGTGTATATATATGAAGACCATAAATTGATATGGTGTGGACTAATTAATTATCTTACATGTGTATTTCGTACTATATATTGAATGTTTACTTCTAGGGCACTTTGGTTTTATGTTTTTTCTTTACAATTATAGGAATCGGTGGAAAAAAAATCATCGCAATAGTTTTTATCAAGGAGATCAAGGTACATTACGTTTTCCGTTTTTTAAAGCATGATAATTTACTGAAGGTACACGAGTAGTAACTTTTGTTTTGTTCTTGTAGATTCAAACCTGAACGACTAGGAGAAACCATGGTGTTGAAAATACTTGATTACACGTTTAGGTGAGTTTACTTTTCTTCACACATTGACCTTATGTTCATATTATTTACTTTAGTTTGGTTATTAGTAGGTTTTGTCTGTCATAATATCGTGATTATAGAGCCATATATGTTGGTCAGAAGATGCGGCTGCTGAATTTCAACCGGATGTGAGTGCCCTCGTTTCTTTGGACCGGGACAGGGGTGTGCGAACATTGGATTGGGAGGTCTCACCAATCCCCTGTCGTCATTTGATTCGATTGCTGTAAGAGGTGTCTTCAGTACTCTATTCCTTCTAAAAGAAACACTTGCAGTCTTGTGCTAGATTTCCGTTCTTTTTTCGCGATCAAGGAAATGACGTCCTAGGCCTGCATGCCACTTGATGGGCAAAATCAGTTCCCATCTATTGCAATAATAAGTTTCCTTTGAAGATGGACGATTTCTTACATTGAACTTGGAACTGGCTGCTTGCCTGGTTGAGTGTATGATTGGAACTTTGGAAGGAGTCTAAACATTGATTAATAACGAGCTAGGTTTTGGGTGATTAATAACGAGCTAGGTTTGTAACGTGGTCGGTCTCTTCCTTTGATTTGTAGTACTACTATTGTGGAGCTGTGTTAACCAAAAAGCTACCACGTTGATGGGACATGATACATGCATTTGCTACAGAATAATCCAAATGGATGGTGTAACACTTTGTCTGTGACAGCCTGCTGGCCTTTTGCCCACCACTTGACCAGTTTTAAACTGCTAGCTAGCTGGCAACTTTGCGAATTTTTAAATAACCACATGATAAATTAAGCGGAGAAAAAAAAAACTACTCAGCTTTATCCAGCCGATGCAGACATTCGACCCAACATCTTGCTCCAAATACACTGAACCAGCCAATGCCGAAACAACCAGCTCGTGCGCTGATGCGACTTGAGTGGATCTTCCAAGATTTAGGCTGGTGCCAATGCACCGTCCACTATTCACGGGCTATAGCCCCGCCACGTCACCTTCTCTCACCACTCTCACGCCACTCTCACGGGCACGATGCCAGTGCACGGGCTATAGCCCGGGCTATAAGATTCTCTCTCTGCCACATCAGCTTTTCTCTCTCCTCCACGTCAACACATATTTTGAAGATTGAAAACGTTGCAAATAATAGAAGAAATTATTTTATTCAACTAAAATTGTACCGATTACATAATAATAAACAAAAATTACATAAAAAATGAGAAAATTACATAATCTAGTTTTGATGAGCCCACACATGCTCAATCAAATCCCCCTGGAGCTGTGTATACATCGGCGAGTCCTGCATTTCGTTGTCCATCTGAATCCTTGCTGCTAGGCTTGGTGGTGCATTGGTATGTATTGGAGGGCCGACAGTGCTCGCAGCTGTCTCATAGTTGTTCTCCAAATTGGTACCACGCTCATCGTCGATGATCATGTTGTGCAGAATGACACATGCACGCACGATCAACCCAAGAGTGCGCATGGAGTAGGAGCGTCCGGGAACTGCTAAAATGTTGAACCTAGACTTCAACACTCCAAATGCACACTCCACATCTTTGCGCCAACACGATTGAGCAGCAGTGAAGACACGTTGCTTGTCACTTTGTGGAAGAGTAACACCCTTCATGAACACCGGCCAGGAGGGGTAGATGCCGTCGGCAAGGTAGTAACCCATGTTGTACTGGTGTCCATTCACCGTGAAGTTCACTATGGGTGCTTCTCCTCTAAGCACATCCGTGAACAATGGCGACTGATTGAGCACATTGATGTCGTTGTTGGACCCGGCGACTCCAAAAAAAGCATGCCAGATCCAACGATCATACGACGCAACGGCTTCTAATATTATGGTAGGGTGTTTGATGTCTCCCCTTGTGAACTGACCGGCATGCGCAACTGGGCAGTTCCTCCACTGCCAATGCATGCAATCTATGCTCCCTAGCATGCCAGGAAAGCCGCGCTCCTCGGCTTTCGCTAACAGACGCTGAGTATCCGCGACGTTAGGTCGACGGCAAAACTCTTCCCCGTAACAGTCGATGATGGCCCACAAAATTCATCTAGACAGTCTGACGAAGTTTGTCTAGCTAACTTAAGCCACTCATCTATCGTATCAGCACCGGATCCATAAGCTAACAGACGCAACGCCGTAGTACACTTTTGTAGCGGAGAAAAACCCGAACGGTTCAGAGCATCATATGTTTGGGTGAAAGACGGAGAGTATTCACCCAATCTATCCACAATGCGTAGAAAAAGGGATCGCCTCATCCGATACCTTCGCCGGAAGAAGCTCGGAGGATAAGCGCAGTTGGGGGCGAAGTAGTCGTCGTAGAGCCGCTCGGCGGCGCCAACACGATCACGCCTGATGTACTGTCGACGGCGCCGCGGCGGTCTTGGCACCGCTTGGAGCGCCGCCTCGTACTCGGCCTCCATTGCCGCCTGCATTGCGGCGATCATCTCACCCTCCAGTCCCTCGCTCGAATCGCTGCTTGACGAAGACATGGCGTCGAGAGGGTGGAAATGAAGAGTAGAGAGGATGAAGTTGGTGTGGAATGAGTGCAGCATATGGGGGGTATTTATAGGAGGGATCAGCTCCAAATTTCAAATTTTTCGAATTTTTTTTCAGTTTTTTTGGACAGCAACGGATACCCCTAACGGCTAGCTGACGTGGACCAATAGGGGGGCGCCACGTCAGCTAGCCGTTGGCTCCCAACGGCTCCTGCCTGCCGCCCCGCGCTACCGCCCCGGCCGGCCAACGCACCGCCCCGCCTACCGCCCCTCTCGCCCCCCCTACCGCCCCAGCCCGTCGCTACCGCCCCGCCTACGCGGGCGGTAAGCGAGGCGACACCGGCTATAGCCCGGGCGGCAGCGCCACCGCCTGCCGCCCCTACCGCCCCGCCCTACCGCCCCCTGTCGCCCCGCCACGGGCGGTAGCGCCCCGACCGCCCCTGGCTACAGCCCCCATTGGCACCAGCCTTAGTGGTCAAGACTAACGACAACTCGTAGGAAAATGTTGAGGGTATAACGTCAGCGGCTCTGCGTCACCTCACCGATGTGAGTGCTGTGTAGTGCACGTACGTGGTCAGCTTTCAGCAATTCAGCTATCAGTGTTTCCTGAAACTGAGAGTTAGAAAGGTAGCCATCACCTGATTATGGTCCGGTCTAAAAACAAGAAATAAACTGCCTGCTCACTACAGAAATTACAAAAGTCAAATATTGCCATCAGTAGACAAATATTATTTCGGTGCAAAAAAGAAAAGACAGACATCCTTCTTCACAAGCAAACACGTGTGCATGACGAAGCCACGAATCTTCTTCAAACTCAAAGTCAAAAGCCAAAAATGATTGCAATCTTTATGCTATGCACGTCCAAAGAGACCAAAGTTGAAAATCCCTCTCAAGATTAAAATATTTATGTGGTTCTTAGATAAAAAAAGGTGTTACTTACTGGAGATAATCTAGCTGAAAGAAGTTGGAAAGGTGATACACATTGTTTCTTTTGTGGAAATGAGGAGATAGTTGACCACTTATTTATTTCCTGCCTTTTTGCTAAACTTGTTTGGCATGTGGTTTTTTGTACCGATAACATGCTCCCTCCTCAATGTCATTAATATGTTTTTGACGGAACCTCGTCAGAGGGCGGGGAGCTCCCGCATTGCATTATAGAAGAAGAGAATTGGTCCGGTTAATAAGGGAAGAGAAACTGGACCCGAAAACCATACAACGTGCGGCAATTTTACGGAATGCTGGCAGAAAACACGCAAAACAACTTAAGGAACATCGTCTGTGCCTGAGACAAGGGCACCAAGACCTAAGGTCACAAGCCACATCTTGTATCTAGCACGGACGATCTCGCCAAACACACACAAACACTCAACCCTAGAGATGCACCGTTGTGCATCCTCCCAACATAAGTGATCAAGCATTGACCTCTACTAAGGCGCGAATCGCCTCCATCGTCTGCAGTGTGTGTTGCGTCCCCTCCATGTACATCTGCAGAGAAAATTGCATCTTCTCGTTCACGATCTCCTCGGTGGCTTTCCCCTTGCTCTTGACCTTTGGAACCTCTCCAAAAGCTTCTGCTCGCCTATACTCTGCACGCTTGGCTGTTGGAATATCACACCCTTTGTTCTTTTTGTCCAACCGGCTGCTGCGTTGCTCAATGAGAGAGGGAGCAGCCTTCCCAACCTTGAAGTCCGTGGCCGAGCCTGGCACGGAGCAGGCAAGATCTTTAAAGAGCTCCCCCAACAAAAAAGTTGAGTCATTAATATGTTTGGAAACTCGTTAAATGTGATTGACAGGAAGACCAAAAATAGAATTCGTATTGGCATGTCGGCTATTTGTTGGTCCATTTGGAATTGTAGAAATAATCTTATGTTTAACAGGAAAGAAAACTTTCATTTCTTACGGGTCATCTATATGGCAGCGCACTGGATCCAACTATGGGCTTTCTTACTACCTTCGGACCAGAGGGAGGTTATGGTGGATGGATGCAAGCGTCTTCTTACGGTGGCATAAGAATTTTTTCTCCCGACATACGTGGTAACATATTAATAGACTTTCGTAGTTTCGTTTCTTATTGCTTGTTATTTTGAGGGAGGCCTATCTCTTTGTAAGATTTTGTGGGTTGTGCTTTGGTATCTCCCCTTTGACCAATTTAGTAGAAGGGAAAGATCTATATTTTACATTAAAAAAATATTTTTGTTCTAATACGGTGTACCATCCATGCTCGTATAGAGATTTATTATGTACAGTACGCATATCCAAATTATAAACTGTCCACCTACCACTCCTAATCACGTACGAGGCAACAACGTGCCCACATCAATATATAAATTTTGTGCGAATACTTATACACGAAATTCGTAATTAAAAAAACCATGATGGGTTTATACAGAGCCACGTATGCTTTAATACGACTTAATTACTCATGGCCGTCCATGTTAACGAAAGGGTATGGAGCGATCTCAACCATCCTTGCAACTATGTTTTAGGGGGAGACACCGAAGCAGAAGCGAGATTTTGTCACGCGTAAACTTTTAAGGCACACTGGAACTCGATAAGTAATAAAAGTTGTGTGCATCACTCGATGCAGAAGCTAGAATTTACCCCCATTTCAAAAAAAAAGTGACTGAAGTATACATGCACACATGTACAAATTTACCCTCTAGCTACTCCTACCTACTCTATACACTATAGTAAGAAGTATACAGTTTCAAACCCAATGCGTGTATGATGTATCAAACTTAGCAAAGAAATCGATCTGAACCCATCCTCAAAAACTAACTCTACCGACACCATTCTCAACAAATCTGCAGCACAATAAGTCAACATGGACGGATCAATCAGCCACGGCTACCTTATACTAACTTAGAACTTATGAATAAAATCATCGTAAAATTCTTTTGGCACATATGTGAGGCAAAAGGAAACACTATATTGTCAGATGGGCTCACATATGTAAGCCTAAAAAGAAGGGTGGAGCAAGGATTAAAAAAATCTAAAACCGTGTAACATTTGTCGGATGTGCAAGCGGTGATGAAAATTGGAGAGTGAGGCGGTACCTTGACAACTTTAGTGAAAGAAAAATATGAGGTTTCTTGGCGAATTTAAGGGATTAAGAGGACGCAAAATTACCCAACGGGCTGGAAAGATTTACTAAAAGTCAGACATCTCTATGTTTAATGGAGACTGCTGGTTATTGGATGAAAAACAACTAATTTTTGTCAAGATGCACGGTGTGAAACTATCTCCCTTTGCGACAAGTTTCCTCAACTTTATGAAATCTGTTTGCAACAACAGTGCACTACTAGGAAACAACTATAGGAGTAATCATACCCGTGACGCACCACATGCTCGGTGCGTCACGGCTAATACCCGTGGCGCACCACACACCAGTGGGCCTCGGTGCGTCATGTCCAAGGGCATAGTCGTGACGCACCAAACATACGGTGCGTCACGGCTATAGGTTGGTGCTGGGCGGCCGGGGGGCCTAAGGGCATAGCCGTGGGCAAAGATAGCCGCGACGCACCACAATCGATAACGTCCAACTATCCTCTTATTAGGACAGCAGCATACTTCTCGTTAGGGACAATAGTTCCTATACTTAACTAACCTCTGTGCGCAATCACTGTTTGACACATCATTCTTTCAGCTTTTCGTTCTTGACGACTCTGTTTGACGGAGCCTGACCTTGAAATAGCTTTTTGCAACACAAACCACTATCTTTACTTTCCTTTAGCAATAGTATCTAACTAGAAATTCATAAGAGTCAAACGGGTGGGTCCATCCCATCTATCGACATGTCCTGATACCGGATCTGGGAAACAAGCAATACTCGTCACGAGTATTGCAATAGCCGTGACACACCAAACATATGGTGCGTCACGGCTATGGCATCCACCGAAATTTTCCCTCCACAACCCCCCCCCCCCCCCCCCGGACCGCCTTTCTAGTTTTGTCACGGAAGAATCCATGTCTAAAAATCATCAAAAAAATAAATTTTTTATAGATGCATGGAGAGTTTAAGGTATACTTTTTTAACAAATTTTAAAATATGTATTTCGACTTTCTGAGCAAAAGTTCGTTAAAAAAAGTAAAATGGGCATAACTTTTGCATACGATGGCGGAATTCAATGTTCAATATACCAACGGAAACTAGAGAAAAAAAAAGAACTCAACCTCACTCGCCTTCGACACGTGAGCCTTTTTTAGATTCTCCAAATTCCGAAAGGAAAAAAGTTATGGCCGTTTGAAGATTTTGACTAGAAAATAAAAAAAATAAAAAAAAAGATAGGCGTGACGCACCACATGTATGGTACGTCACGGCTAAGTCTGAGCAGGATTTTTGAATTTCGAACCCGGGAGAGGCCCCCACCTATATATACTCCACTTCCTCCTCCTTCCTCCACTCTTCTTCGTTCCTCTCTCATTTCTTCTTTCTCGTTCCTCCACTCTCCATTCTCTATTCTTTCTCTCTTCTCCCTTCCTCCTCCTACCACCACCATCAATACCCCCACAACCACCACCACCACCACCACCAACACCA
Organism: Alopecurus myosuroides; assembly: GCA_028641055.1. Lineage (NCBI taxonomy): Eukaryota > Viridiplantae > Streptophyta > Magnoliopsida > Poales > Poaceae > Alopecurus > Alopecurus myosuroides. The sequence continues at coordinate 111,092,563 of CM054059.1, read as the reverse complement.
CCACCACCACCACTGCAAATCCACTCTGGCGACCACATCCTCGTGTCCACTCCGGCGACCTCTACTCCGACGGCCACCTCCTCTTCGACGGCCATCTCCTCTCCGGCGACCTCCTCCACTACCGCGGCCACCTCCTCTCCGGCGTCCTCCTCCACTACCGCGGCCACCTTCTCTCCGGCGGCCACCTCCACTCCGGCGACCACCCTCCACTCCGGCCTATCTGTTTTCGTTTTTCAAAATTTCAAAATTTTGGGCGGCCAGATCTAGATCTAGATCTAGATCTGAATCTGCCCCGATTTTTCTATTTTTTTTTTCAAAATCAATAGCCGTGACGCACCATCCATGAGGTGCGCCACGGGTAACTAAAGATAGCCGTGACGCACCAAGCAGGCGGTGCGCCACGGGTAAACGAGATAGTCGTGACGCACCAAAATATGGTGCGTCACAGCTATTTTTTAATAGGCGTGACGTGATAGGCGTGGCGCACCATGGTAAACTGACTCCAGGTCACGGCGTGATAGGGTATGCAATTTTGGTGCGTTAGTAGTGGTGTACTATTAGAGGTAGATATGACTCCAGGTGGAATTTTGACTCCTAGGATGGGGCTTGATCCTAAATTGTAAGTTCATTGTGATAGATTGAACGATATGCTTATGACTGTTGTGTGTGAAACTATTTAACTATTGCAAACCTAAGTGGAAATTCACCAAGTCTGGAATATTTTTCTGTGAATCTCTTTACAACAAACTGTGTCCTAAGCTCGCAGATCTTTTAAACATCTCTAGAAAGCTAAACTTTCCCTGCAAATTAGAAGTTAGCCTTGGCTTTTCTGACATAATGCTATTGCCACTAAGGGCATCTGTTAAAGCAAGATTTTTTGTTGTTGCCCTATTTATCCAAAAGCCAACCTTTGGGTGTCCTAAAACTGTTTTTCGTCGCCCTATTTGAAGGATCTATTGGAGATACTCTAAGTTACTAAAACCCCGTGAAACTGACCTTTTCACGTTACTTTGAACATCTCCGAATCTTGCATTTGCCTCAATATTGAGCCCGCACGCTGAATAAGAGCAGACTGCTTCAAAGACACGCACACTGTTGGATGGCGCAATAAGCTAGATAACCGCCATCGTGAATCTATTCGTAAAAACACCATGGATCTATTTCTTGTAGAGGAGTGAGAATTTTTTTTAATAAATTGTCACTTTTTTTTTTACTTCCCACCACTTTAATAAATGGCATTTGAGTTTCATGCTTGAATCCAATTCAGATTCTGCTAAAAAAAACAAAATCTGGGAGATCTATTTTGTAGGGAGGAGTAAATTTTTCAATAGTTCATCACATTACATTTTCAACTGCCTACTATACTAAATAAACGACATTTCAGTTTCATGCTTGAATACAATTCAAATTCCGCCACAACTCATTTCTTGATAGCGTCGAACCAGACATAATTTCTCGGCTGCCTCATGCCAGTAATAGTCAACCGTCGCTTAAGAAAACCCTATGCAGAAGTGAAAAGAATGGAAAATTGATTACAGGTATGTTGGAGCAAAAAAAAAACATAATTTTTTTTTGATGTTACCTTCATTGCAGGAACCTTCAAATAGCCCCTGTCGTACAACTCTGCATATACCAGCTTGCACAGATTCAACTGGACATTTAAAGTTCCAGACACTATGAATATAAGATTCAGAGAGAAAAAAGAGAACTATACAAACACAGGAATAGCAAATATACTAAAGATAGCTTCTAACTGAGAATAAATTAATGATGGGTAAGAGAGACGGGGAAAAAAGTTTACCAGTAATATCCGCCAGCCAGCTTGATTCTGCACATGATAATCCTAACACTGAAAAGATGATTATAATTACAGATATGTGTTGATTAATCGTTTACTACAAGAACGTTTGTAAGGAAGATAATACAATACCGTGGAGCAACATACCTACAGGATTCCCCTCGCACTGACTTGAAGATGGCATGCTAGATAAAGCAAAAGATACATTAATTGTCTAAATGTTAAAAACCAAAAAAAAAACAGCAAACCAAACAATACTTTCGTTATAGTGTACCTCCTTTTCTTCTGAAGGTAGAATTTGGCAATATCAGAAGCTGGAGTTTGTTTTCTTTCCTTTGTATGACGCCTCTGGTGAGAACTAGAAAAGATTGCAGACACAATGTACAAGTCACATCAATTTACCACTAAAACTGAAACCAACCATACACTTACTCCTTAAAGACAGAGTAAGGTGTGACTAGATCGATGAGATTCAGAACATGAGTGAGGATTTAGGTAGTAGGACCTAGCATACCAGGGTCTGATGGGGAGAATGTTGTGTGGCTTGTTTCGGCGGGTGGGCAGCAACCGCAGAAGGTCATTGAACTCGGGAGCGTTGGTGATCAAATCCTTGGCAATCTCTGCAGCCTTGAACCTCATGAAGGACCAGTCGATCGAGGCCCTGCATCACAGAAGGACATTTTTCAAAACCTGGAAACAATGCTACAATGGATGCAGAATCATGTCAGGTATAGATAAGAATCAATCACCGAAGATGCTTGCAGCGGAGCATGGTCAAGAGCACCCTGGTGAGCTTCACTGTGCCGGGGTCAGAGTTGGGGTACTTCTTAAGGTTGCGCTCACGCTGCTCCGCCATCAGAGCTCCATCCGGGTGGCCGACGGCAATGGAGAGAAGGGCTTTGTGGACCTGGAGGAAGTTGAAGAAGACAATGCCCTCGCTGTCAAGCATGTAGAGAGACGGCACGAAGCGGTAGACGTATTGGATGGCATCGTTCCACTGGCCCTGACAAACAAGGCGATGCAGGTGGTCGATGCTGAAAAACACATTAGTCTCATGGACAAACCTGAATGTGTGCGCAACGGAAGAATCAGAACCACGCAGAATATATTTTTAGCAAGAAACGGAGGAAATTTAGGCGAGGTTCTTACGCACTGAAGGTGGTGCGATAGCTGCGCCACCGGAAGAAGGCAAGGAGGCGGCGATGACGAAGGCGCGACACGCATGGGTACTCCAGTGGATGCCGCCGCACTTTCTTGCGCTTGGCACAGACGGAGACCTCCATCATTCCGGGGTTACAAGATGCCGATGGCTCTCGCTTGCGTTTTGGGACCGCTAGGGTAGGATGGGTTGGCAAATTTGGAGGCTGAGGTTGGACAGGTCGGTTCATACCAGCTCTCACAGAAAGATCTGGACATCAAAATAAATTCCAGCCACTATGAATAGGCCATTAGAAGAGAAGTATACAAACAAATTTGAAATACAGTTTCGTACAGATAGCTTGTAGCTGAAAGTAGGTAGTTAACAACGAGTAGGAACAGGGGAAAAGAATTTACCAACAAATTTTGCCAGCTCGTCTGCTGCCCTACATGATAACCCTGACACTGAGCATGATTATAGTTAATCTCAGACTACAAGCAGATGATTACAAGGGATTTAGTAACATAGTATCAGAAAGTATACCGAAAGATCTCCCCTCACATCGACTTAAAGATAGCTGCAGGCTGGACAAAGCAGAGCACATATATACATGAGTACTGTCTGGATGTTAAGAAACCAGAGACATGAGAACCAAAGAGTAGGTGCTTCAGTAATAGTGTACCTCCTCTTTGTCTGAAGGTAGAATTTTGCAAGATGAGAAGCTGGAATCCGGCCTATTTTCTTCATGTGATGCCTTGGACGAGAACTAAATATTATGAACACAAGGTACAACAATCGAGTCATAACAAGTACCAGTGAAACTTGTTTCAAAAATATTGTGTATTTATTGAGAACGACGTGACTAGATCGACCGGATTCAGAACAAGAGTGAAGATTAAGTAGGAAGAAATAGTATACCACGACCGGATGGGGAGGATGTTGTGTGGCTGCTTGTCGCGGCAGTCGGGCAACCGGAGCAGGTGATTGAACTCAGGAGTCCTAGCGATCAAACCCTTGACAATGTCCGCAGCCGTGTGTCTCACGAGATGCCAGTTGATGGAGTTCCTGCATGAGAGGAAGAAATGTTACAGAACTGGTGATGTTGAGAAGAGAAACACAGTCGATCATTTGTTTTGCTATCCCTTGGAGTAATGGAAGCCTGTACGGAAGAGGAGGAAGAAAATCAGTAGTCATCACCTGAGCTGGTCCTTGCGGTGCAAGGCGGAGAGCATGCTGATGAGCTTGATGGCGCCGAGGTCGGGGTTGGGGTGATTGATGAGCTCGCGCTCATACGCCTGCGTCAACACGGCACCGCTCGGCGTGCGCATGGCGATGGAGTGGATGACCTTGTGTATGCTGAGGAAGCTCAAGAAGAGACTTCCGTCCTCGCCGAGCAAGTCGACGTTGGGCACAAAGCGGGAGACGTACGCGATGGCTTCGCCCCACTGGCCCAGCCTCACGAGGCGCTGCAGGCGCGCGACGCTGAAGAACACCTTCGTCTCCAGGGCCAACCTGCACACAGGGCGGATCAGAGCCCACGCAAAGCGAGAGATGGAGTAGATTTTCGGCGCTGTGGTGTGGTACGTACGCTTCGAAGGTGGATTTGAAACCGTGGCGCCAGAGGAAGGAGAGGAGACGGCGGCGACGGAGCCGCGACACGCAAGGGTATTCCAGAGAATGCCTCAAGGAGGAGGCCGTGCGCTTGCGCTTGCCGGAGCAGCGGCGTCCGGTGTCGGGAACCCTCGTCATGGCGAAGTTAGGATTTCTCGGATGTACTGGAAGATTGGGGCTCAGGTTCGGAGAGGGAGGGAGAGGGGGGGGGGGGGGGGGGGGGATTTCGTCCCTTCCATTTTTCTCCCCCTCCCACCCTTCGCTTCCCCTCCCATCTTTTACGAACCGGTCTGTTTTGACGCCATACGTGACAGATTTTATTTTTTAGAATGACCATTGGGCTAGATTTCTTGATGAGCTCAAAAACCGCGGGCATTATTATCCACGTAGACCATCTGGATACACCAAAGATAGTACAGCGGCAAAACAAGCACACGCCACGACTAAAAAAGAGGAGAAAACAAGAACAAGAACATCAAACCCAACACTCTAATTTTAAAAAGAAAAAAACCCCAACACTCTCCTATGCTAGTCAAAAAGGGTAAAGTGCAATCGACACAACACCTCATTTATTGTCGACGACGTCGAGAGACGACCCGCACAAAAATGTCGTCGAAGGACATCCCTCACTGAGACCACACAATGTGGACCATGAACACCAACACTTTCTTGCCACAACTTACTATGGCAACCGAAGTCCTTCATGTCAAGTCAGGCTTGGTGAAATCCAACACTTGAAGCAAAGATTTCTATTATGTGCTTCATTTTGTTTAGTGGTACTCAGTTTTGTCTTATACTTTTGGGCTTTTTATCGAATTGCCCACAGCTGTCCACTACTACTCGGTTTTATCCCTAGCGCCGAATGGTGCTCAGTTTTGCCCCTAGTCCGTGCGCAACTACTATGGAGAGGCCGGAACAGTAAGTTTGGAGTCGAATCCGTTTCGCGAAGTGGGTCCGAGGAGTCAGACTCCGTTTCGTGAAGTGGGTCCGGGTGGGACTGCCAAGTTCGTTCAAACCATCCGAAGCTTACAGGTGGGACCGCGCAGTTAGTTGACTATGCTGAATAGTCTACACCCGAGTTTCCCGCCACCACCGTCGTGCGCTGCCGCCCAATTTAGTTGACCCGCCGTCGTGCGCTGCCGCTCTCGCCGCCGCCACCGCCGCACCACCCCCTGCTGCACCACGAGCACCTGCGGCACCACCACCACCGTAGGTTCAGCTTGGGGGGCGAAAAGGCGAGGCAGCCCACGCGGGCAGGGCTGTCAGCGACGCATGGGAAAACCGAGGGCCCCCGGGTCGGCCAAAGTATGCCGGTGTAACAGCACGCGCGACGCAGTAAATGACCCGCCAGGGCTACAAAAGGCCTCTCGCCGCTCACCGCTCTCCCCATTCTCGCCGTTCATCTCCTCGCCCTCACCGCACTCACTCTCATCGCCCTCGCCGCACTTCACCAGACACCCCGAGACGATGCCTCGCCGACACCGTGCATGGCGCAACTCGCCGTTGTACTGCCGACCCACGGCCGCGACGCGGGGCCACAGTGACGGCGAGGAGAATGAGCAGCCGGCGCCGGAGGAGGCGGCGCCCGAGAAGCAGTCGCCGCAGGAGGAGGCGGCGCCCGAGCAGCAGCAGCCGCAGGAGGAGGCGGCGACTGTCGAATCTGTGACTCAACGAATCCCTCGGGTGAACCCATAGGGTTTCGAATAGGAGAACCCATGAGCGCTGGTGACAATCGTCGGCTAGACAGGGGGCACGATTTACCCAGGTTCGGGGCCCTCGTAGAGGTAGAACCCTTACACATGCCTCTGTCGATCTGTATTATCGAATAGATCGGTTACAATGGTGGTTGCTCAAGTCGAGAGTACGATCTCGAGCTCAAGGCTTTCGTGGTGCGGCATTGCTTGGTCCTCTTCCGGTAGTTCTCCTGGCCTTATATAGATGGCCAGGTCTCAAACCCTACCCGGGGAGGACTCGAACCCTAACCATGCGTCGGTTACAGGTTTCCTATCTTAGCTCGCAAGGCATTGCGGGTGGGCTTCAAGTGGGCCTTCCAGAATACTCCAAGGGCTTCCCTTCTTGGGCCTTAGCCTTGGGCCTAAGACGAGGTATCCTTACTCGCAGGGTCCAAGGTCCATCCCTTCGTCAGTAGCCCCCGAGCGTTTGCTCGATTGGGATTTTTTCCAGTCGAGTAGACGGTAAGATTTTTCGTCTTGTTTTCCTTCGGATAACCATTATGGTCGTTTTCTGTTTTGAGGGTGTATACCCTGTGCGATGAGCTTTTTATACCCAAGTATCAAGCAATGAAAGTGCATGTGTTTTATGGCTGTTTTTCGCAGAAGGATGGGGCGCAGCAGCTTGGCTCTCCCGAAAGATCACGGCCAATTAATTGCAACTAGGGCAAAAACAGTTCTGGCCTACACAGATTCGAGACCTCCGACACGAACCCGATGAGGTGATCACTGCGACTGGGCCGTAGAGGTCTTACCGAGTCGAACTTAACCTATGGGGGTACCCGGCGCGTCAGCTAGGATTTTTCTTCGTGTTGTTGACACGGAATTGTACCAGAGGACGCAGCTTGAGTGCGATTCCAGGCCCTTAAGAGAGATCTTTTGGGTCTTACCTTCAGATTCGAAAGAATATGGCATCCGGATGTACCTAGTCGGGTTAACAATCTAGGTCTATGATGTGTAGACATCGTATGATTGAGTGGCAGGATCTGCCTACCCGCGCAGTTTGAAGTTTGTGGTTTCCTGAATATGAAAACCAAGCTATTTTTGTCCATACGAAAGAGTTTTCGTGTTTGGAGTTTTATGCCCATACGAAATAGTTTTCGTGTTTAGGGTCTTGTTTTCCTGTGAAAGAATTTTCACGCCATAATTTGTCCATACGAAGTCATTTTCGTGTTTGGAACTTTCATTCGAAAGATTCTTCAGCTTGATGATGCACGCTATGACGTCATGGCGCACTTTTATCCTCCCGATGGGACGTGACGGAACGAGAGCAGAAGTGCTGGCCCACCTTGTCAGCTTTTTGACCGGAAACGAGACGTCGTTCCCGATTTTTACGCGAACTGCGCGCAGTAAATGCGTACGATCCACTTTTAGGATCGTGGCACGAAACAGCATCCGCCGCCCTTTCGTTTCGCCATCGCACGCGGCGGCCGCGATGGATGCCACGTGGTTCAGCGAGCGGCCAGGATCGAGTGGCTTTCTGTATAAATACAGGCTTTAGGTGAAACGGTGAAAATTTCCCCAGCCTTCGTCTTCTTCATTCTTCGTCTTCCTCGTTTTCCACCTCTTCTCCCCTCGAGCTCGCACCAACGCCAATGGCAGGAGGCAAGAAGCGCGGCGCTGTCGTTTCTTCGTCGAGGGCGACGGAGGAAATCCTTGCGCCACCCGCACCGCGCTCGGGCGATTGGCGTTCGCCCAATACCACGGTCAAGAGCGTTAAGGAGATGAAGAGGGAGGGGTTGCTGCCTCCGGAAGCTGACAAGCGGGTGCGCCTCGGCAAGAAGGAGGAGATACCCAATCCCCGCGCGAACGAACGCGTGGTTTTCGCGGACCACGTATCGCGCGGGCTCTGCTTTCCTCTTCACCCCCTTTCTCTTGGCGTTGTTGTATGTCTACGGCATACAGCTCCACGATCTGCCTCCGAATGCAGTGCAACACATATCATGCTTCATTGTGTTTTGCGAGTGCTTCTTGGGCATTCGCCCACATTGGGGCCTTTGGAAGGCCCTCTTCAAGGTCCGAGTCTTCCGCGAGAAATCGCGGGTAGAATCCGAGCTTGGCGAGCCGTTGCGCATTGGCGGTTTCGGCATCCAAGCGAAATCGGACATCAGGTACTTCGGGATGCACTTCATCGACTCTGCCCAAGGGTGGAGAAATAAGTGGTTCTACATCGTCGACAACAGCTCGGGTGGAACTCATGAGTTCCACCCATTCGCTGTCCTGAAGAAGCGGAAATCCTGGGCGCATAAGTTGTCGGTTGAGGAGAATCAGGTGGTCACCCCGCTACTCGCCAAGGTGGCCGCTCTTCGGGACCAAGCCGCTGGAGTTGTGCTGAATGGGCTGCACCTGGCGAGCATCTTCCTCAAGCGCAGGATTCAGCCCCTGCAGGACAGGCCTTCCACGATGTGGGAGTACCAGGGTGCTGAAGACCCCAGTCGAGTTAGCCGTGAAGAACTCTCGAATGTCGAATTCGAGAAGAAGATTGCGGCCATCACCAGCTTGAAGGTGGGCGAAGCCTTCCCCGACTGCACTGTTGCAGCTTTCGAGGTGTCAAGGCCTCCACCACCCGAAGTAAGTTTGCATTTTTCTTAGACTTTGTTTACTTTCTTGTTTGAAAATTTGGTCGACTGAAATTTTTCCTCCTTTTTCTTCTGTCTTCTTTTTGTAGAGCTTAGCTGTGGCCACCTGCGATCCACCAATGTACGGGGAGGAGGCTTCGGACTTGTTGGCGAGTAACCTGGACGGTCCAGCCGACACTAGCATTGCTAACACCTCGTCGAGTTCCGAGCATAACTCCTCGGATGATGCAGAGGAGTCGGACAGCGATCTCCTTCAGCGCAAACATCGTCGGGTGGAGAATGATGAGGCCACTTCCAAGGATAACTCCCTGGATAAAGAATCGCCCGAGAAGGAACCTCTCATCGTGACCCCGCTACGCGCGCGCGCCCCTTCTCCTTCATTTCCAAATATCCAAACCGCCTGGAATGCGGATATGTTGGATGACGAAGACGATGAGTAAGTCCTTCTTTCTATTCTTTAGTCGAACATTATCTTCTCGCGCTTTTTGGCGTATTGTCTTCATGGTAGTCTGCAAGCTATCAGCCCTGGTCGATTTGTCTCTTCCCTTCCTCTCGAGAAGAGGAATAGATCTGTAGCTGCGGGTAGGACCCCCACCGCTGACACCGTCCAGAACACACCGAGTGCAGCCCCCACTTTAGCAACTACGAAATACATAATTCCTAGTTTTGCTGCTGGGGCCTCGACTCCGAAGGAAGTGTCGGGTAGCTCGGCGGATCCCCTCTCCTTAGCTCAAGGCCAGGTAAATTTCACTGCTTTCTTCTTCAGATTGTACTTCTTTGATTTGGAATTTTTTATCGGGTGCACGGCAGTGCTCCCAATGGGGCCTCGACTCCGAAGGAAGTGTCGGGTAGCTCGGCGGATCCCCTCTCCTTAGCTCAAGGCCAGGTAAATTTCACTGCTTTCTTCTTCAGATTGTACTTCTTTGATTTGGAATTTTTTATCGGGTGCACGGCAGTGCTCCCAATGGGAGTAGCCCCCGAGGCTGTAGTTGATCGCGTGCGATTGGCTACAGGCTCAAAGATGTAGACTTTATCCCTTCTTTTTGCTTTATCGGATGCACGACAGTGCTCCCGATGGGAGTAGCCCCCGAGGCTATACTCGAATGTTTGCAATCGTGTATAGGCTCAATTTTATCTTTTCTGATTCTTCTATCTTTATGTTTTTCTGCAGTCACTCATCGACTCCCTTGCGGCCGTTGGTCGCCGTGTTAATCTTGCCGAAACGGAATGCGGGACCCTTCGATCGGATCGTGATCGACTCGCCACCAAGAATGAGCTCCTCCGAAGTAATCTTATCACCTTCTTCTATCTCGTCTTTCCAGTTATTCCAATTTGTTCGGTTCTAAAACCCATTGTTGTGCAGCTCAAACCGAATTTATGGAAGTCGAGAAGGCGGACGCCTCCACTCGGGCAAACGCTCAAGAGGTTCAGTTGGCAGATACTCGGCAGGAGCTCGAGGCCTCTCGCAAACTGTCGACTGACCTCGAAGGAAAACTTGCGGACACCCAGGATGCTCTGAAGAAGCTGGAGGAGGCTGGCAACAAGGCGGACTCCAACCTCGTCGACTTCCTTCGCCCTTTGTCCGAGCGTTTTGCGGGTAAGTTTCATTTGGTCTCTTGTTGTCTCTTGATTGTCTGGTAGGTCCTTGGATTTTAATATTTTTCTTTGCAGGTCTTCTGGGTGTCCCGCTGGAGCTTCCTGGGGTCCAACGAGTGGATGCGTTGACCGATTCCTGCGCCCAGCTCAGGAAGCACGCCAAGGGGATTTGTGCCCTGATTGGCGATGCCATTCGAGTGCTGACGCAGCTTCACGGTCGTCTTCTAGTCGACGCCGTGTCTCCGCCTGCGCTGGGTGATCTTTTGAAGATTTTCTCGGAGAGAAACCTCCTTGACACCTATGCGGTTGCTCAATCAGAGTCTTGGGCGAAGACTGCCATCCAGTTTGCGCTGGCGCACGGAGTCACGGGCTTGGAGGAGGCGTACTCGGATCTTCCCATCGATCCTTCTTCGGGCAAAAAGGTAGCGCTTCCTCGTTTTGGCGATCCAGCTGGAGTCCTCGCCCAGAAGTTATCTGAGTTGATCGCCCGTGCTAGTCGTAGGGGGAGTACTGCCGTGAGTGGCAGCACAACCGTAGCTCCTTAGTATATTTTCCTCGTAGCTCGCTCTTTCGATTGTAATGAACCTTGGGATGTATTCCCGTATTTTCATTGTTTTAATCGAAATGCTCTTCTGGTATCTGAGATTCTTCGTGTGATTGATTCGTTTATGTGTTTCCTCCCGATGGGAGTAGCCCCCGAGCACCTGTGGAGTACGTGGTTGTTATATCTCGAATAGGGCATCTTATTCCTTGTCTTTCCTTGTATTCTTCCAGGTAGCCGGAGTTGCTGCGGAGTCTTCGGGTGGGCCTGTTGCCCAAGCAAATCCTCTTGTGGCCGTTGTTGGTACCTTTGCAGGCCTCCGTGACCATGTTGCGGATGGCGAGCGCAAGCTAAAAGCTTTGCGTGGGGTAGCAGATGTAGCCAAGTCCAAACAGAAACTTGCTGTTGAATGTGAGTAGTTTGTGATGGATGAATTGGCAGCCGTCGCAAGGGATTTGCTCTGTAAGTAGTTCAGCCCCCTAGCTTTCTGTGCCTTGTATCTTTGTTTGATCGTGTACCTTTGTTTTCAATTGTTCAGCCGGATGATAGGAGTGAGAAGCAGTGGGTGGAGAACCACATCCTTCATGAAGCTAGCAACTCAAAGCCCCATGCGAGTAACTTTTGGTCCGATCGGAGTCGGGGTTTTGTGCTTTCTACCTTGAAGTTTCGAGTCATCTAGGCCAAGATGCTCGTGAGTTCCTTTCACAAGGTTTTGATTGCAATGAATGCTGCTTTCTATCCGTTGGAGAGGGGTCCCGAAGATTGGAGCCATCTTCTCAGGGTTTTCGGTTTAGAAGGAGAAATTCGCGAGTGTGTCCGCAATCAGATGATCTGTGGCTCGGTAGTGGCTCTTTCTTTCGTCCGGTTGTGGCATCCTGAGGTGAATTTCAACTTAGTAGCTAGACTCCCTGATGGTCCAATCGACATTACTCCTCATTATAGGGTTGTTCGTCCTGCAGCGGAGGAAATCATCCGACTGACCTCGGCAGAGGTGGATCGGGTTTTGGCGGCTGAGAATACCCGTCGCCATGTGTAATTGTAGGATGTATGTATCATGTTGCGCTGTGCAGTTGTGTAAAACTGTTGTAAGGTGTCTACCTTGTATATATAAAATTCTTCCTGTGATGCTAAGTTTAGGCGTAGCCTCCGTGTGTTTGTGAGGTGTATACCTGTTACTTTTAGCGTGTAAGGATGGAGAACTCGAGTAGCTATGGTTGAGAAACCATGTATTTTATTGCAATGACTGAGAAGTCATGTGTTCTTCTTTCGAGCTACAAGATGGCTAATATAGCCTTATTAGTATGAGTAAAGTAAATCTAGGGATAAAATTTGCGGAATTGTGCAACATTCCAAGGGTTGGAATAGATGCCTCCAATCGTCGGATTCTTCAGTCGATAGGCGCCACCTGGGATAACTTCGTGTATTATGAAGGGTCCTTCCCATGGTGGCTCGAGCTTGTGTCCCTCCTTCTGCTTGAGCCGTAGCACCAGATCTCCTGCTGCGAAGGCTCTGTGGCGTATGCGGCGACTATGATAGTTTCGCAGCGACTGCTGGTATACTGCGGATCTTGCGAGTGCAATATCGCGCATTTCGTTGAGTGCATCCATATCATCCGCGAGTGCCCTGTTGGAGGTTTCTTCGCTGTAAGCAACAACCCGTGGGGCGCTGAACCTGACATCTTCGGGAAGGACCGTTTCAGCCCCGTATACCATGAAAAATGGTGTGTAGTTTGTGGATCGATTTGGAGTTGTGTGGAGGCTCCATAGCACGGAGGGTAGCTCTTCTTCCCAATGCCCCGCTGCTGGGTGTAGGCGGTCGAGTAGACGTTTCTTGATGCCAGCCGAAACTAATCTGTTGGATCGTTCGACTTGGCCGTTGGTTTGCGGATGAGCGACTGAAGCGAATTTGAAGACTATGCTTTTTTCTTCGCATAACTGATGTGTTTCCTTTGCCTGAAGTTGCTACCATTGTCGGTAATGATGTCGTGTGGTACTCCAAATCTGCATACGATAGAGTCGAGGAATTTGATGGCGCATTGGGCGCTAGCCGAGGTGACTGGCATGGCTTCGATCCACTTGGTAAATTTGTCGACTGTGACCAGCAAGTGTGTGTATCCACCTGGTGTGGACTTGCGTAATGGTCCTACCATGTCCAACCCCCATTGTGCAAAGGGCCAGGCGATGGGTATCATATGTAATTCCGTAGTGGGTGCGTGTGGTTTTGGTGCGAATCGCTGGCAAGCATTGCACTTGTCGACCAGTTCCTTTGCGTCTCTGGCTACTGTAAGCCAGTAGAATCCTGCTCGGAAAGCTTTTCCCATGATTGCTTTCCAGCTAGCATGATGTCCACAATCTCCTTGGTGTATGTCTCGCAGTAATTCCTTGCCATCTTCGGGTGCTATGCATCGTTGCAGTATGCCTGAGATGCTCTGTTTATACAGTTCGCCGTTGAGCACCCGAAAGGATTTTGCTGCGTCTGATTATTTGTCGAGCCTCGTGAGGGTCTGCTGGGAGCTGTTTGGCGGACAAGTAGTCGAGGTATTTCTGCGTCCAGACTGGCTCGACCAGAAAAACTTGTCGCGAAATATTATGAATGAGCTCGATAATAGCAATTTGCGGGCTGACCTCTGTTTCCAACGCTGCGGGTGCTTCTGCAGTTTTCTTGATTTTGACCGATCGTCTAGTCATCCGCTCGAAATATATCCCTGGCGGTATGGGTGTGTTTGTGGAGCCCATGTTCGCCAGCCTATCTGCTTCTTCGTTGCTGGATCTCGCAATGTGCTTCAGCTCGCATCCTTTGAAACTTCCTTCGAGTAGGTTGTACATGTCAGGATAAGCAACCATGTTCTCAGCGATAGCGTCGCACTCCTTCATTGTCTGTTGCACTATGAGATTGGAATCGCCGTAGATCATTAGTCGGGTGGCTCCGCACGCAACTGCCATCTTCATCCCATGCAATAGGGCCTCGTATTCTACGTCGTTGTTTGATGCTGGATCATCGGGTGGGAAATCCAGTCGTAGGACGTACTGCAGCTTGTCTACTCTGGGTGATATAAGGACTATTCCAGCTCCTGCTCCTTCGTTTCTCTTGGATCCGTCGAAGTACATGATCCAGTTACTCGTGTATTCCGGTGGCCCGGGTGTTTGTAGTTCTTTCCACTCGCTCAGAAACTCCACGAGTACCTGTTATTTCACGGAATTGCGCCCTGCATAGACGATGTCCCAAGCGCCCAGCTCGATGCTCCATTTTGCTATTCTTCCGGATGCCATTGGGTTGTTCATGATTGTACCGATTGATGCATCATTAACCACTGTTATGGTGTATTCCTGGAAGTAGAGTTTGACCTTTCGAGCCGTGAGAACAACTCCATACGCGAGCTTCTGGTAGTGAGGATATCGTTGTTTGCACGGCGAGAGCACCTCGCTGATGTAGTAGATCGGTCTTTGAACTCCGTATGCCTTGCCTTCCTCGGGTCGTTCGACCACGATGGCCGTGCTGATGACCTGGTTTGTTGCGGCTAGGTATAGGTACATTGGCTCCCTCTTTTGTGGTGTTGCAAGAATGTGCCTGCTCTGCAAGGATCGTTTCAGGTCTGTGAATGCCTTCTTAGCTTCTGGTGTTCATTCGAACTTGTCCGTCTTTTTCAACAACTTGTAGAAGGGTAGCGCCTGCTCGCCCAATCGTGCGATAAATCTGCTCAAGGCGGCTAGTCGCCCTGCGAGCTGTGGGACTCCGCGTAGATTGGTTGGCTCCTTCATTGTCAAGATTGCTTTATCTTCTCCGGGTTGGCTTCGATTCCTCTGGCGGATACCAGGTACCCGAGAAGTTGCCCTGCCGGGACGCTGAAGACGCATTTTGTCGGGTTGAGCTTAATCATGTATGTGTTTAGAGCGTCAAATGTTTCTCTGATGTCCTCGAGGAGTGTATCCTCCACTCGAGTCTTGACGACGATGTCGTCAACGTACACTTGTACATTCTTGCCAATGAGCCATGCGAGGCATTTTTGCATGCAGCGCTGATATATTGCGCCTGCGTTCTTGAGCCCGAAGGGCATTGTCGTGTAGCAGTATACACCGTGAGTTGTGATGAATGTTGTCTTCTCTTCGTCTTCCTGCTTCATCCGGATCTGATTGTATCCCGAGTAGGCGTCCAGGAAGGAGAGGCGTTGACATCCTGCGGTGGATTCCACGATCTGGTCGATTCGTGGGAGGGGAAAGTTATCCTTGGGGCAGTGCTTATTCAGCGACGTGTAGTCGATGCACACTCGAAGGATGTTGGTGTTCTTCTTTGGGACCAGCACCGGGTTTGCTAACCAAGTGGATATTTTGATCTCCCTGATGAATTTTGCTGCTAGCAATCTGTTTACTTCTTTGCCAAGCACTTTCTGCTTGGGTTCTGAGAACCATCGAGTGGTCTGCTTGATGGGTTTGGCGTCTTTGTAGACTTCGAGTGAGTGCTCGGCGAACTCCCTGGGTATTCCTGGCATATCTGAGGGCTTCCAGGCGAAAAGTTCCCAGTACTCACGGAGGAGTTCGACGAGTGCGCTTTCCTATGCTGGCGAGAGGGTAGTTGAAACCATCGCTGTTTTCGTAGAATCTGTAGGGTGCACCCGATGTTTTCGAGTGTCGCTGTTGGCGCTGAATTCCAATTCTGGCGCGTTTTTCTTTGTGAGTGGCATCACGGAGTGGTCCGTGGTCTTTGCTATTTCCTCTAGTTCTTCTTGCATCCCGAAAGATTTTGCGATCTCGTTGAACTCAATGTCGCACTTGTTGGACTTCTGGAAATCTCCGTCGATGGTGATTACACCATATTCCCCGGGTAGCTTGAGCTTCAGGTATGCGTAATGTGGTACTGCCATGAATCTGGCGAACGCTGTTCGACCAAGAATGGCGTGGTACTGTGAGGGCCAGTCGACTACTTCAAAGTCGAGGAATTCTCTTCTGTAATTTCGTCGATTGCCCATCACAACCTCTAGATTGATTGTTCCGAGTGGACGGGTCGCCTTTCCTGGAACTATCCCGTGGAAGGATGTTTCGGATTCGGCGAGTCCCTCCATGTTCCTGTTCATCCGGCGAAGCGTGTCCGCGTAGATGATGTTGATGCCGCTGCCTCCGTCCATAAATACGCGAGCCAGTTCGTAATTACCAATTTGCGCCTGGATTACTAGGGCGGCGTGTCCTGGTCGATAGACTCGCGGGGGGTGGTCTTCCATGGAGAAGGTGATCGATTGGTTCGCCATTTTCAGGTACTCGGGTCTTGTTGGTGGGGTTTGCACAACCATGCATAGCTGCCGCGTATTTGTCTTCTGAGCTCTGCGGGATGGGCAGACTTTTTGTATCATCCCTAACTGTCCAGCCGGGTTTGGGTACGCGTTAGCTTCGGCGTTTGGTGCGGGTGGCGCGGGTAGTGCGGCTAGCGCCATGTTTGGATTTACCGGTGGAGGTAGGGGTTGTGGCGGCTGGAATCCTTGGTGTCCTCCTCCTGGAAGTGGCGGGTAACTTTGACTAGCTGCTGATCTACTTTTCTTCGAGAAGGCCTCATGGATGTCGATGAACTTCCGGCAGTCCTTGAGGAGGTGTTGTGCTTTAGTTTTGCCCGTGCGCTTATCTGTAAATAGATGCAGCGAGTAATACACATCAAGGTCTTCCTCGGGAGTTTTGTCTTCAGCCTTCGGCTTCCATTCGCGACTTCCGCGGCACCCACTATCGCGATTTCGCGTGAATTCTGCCGCTACCATCTCTTCCCGATCGTCGTGATCGTAGTATTTTCTCCTTTTCTTTCGACCATGGCGGTCGTCCTCGGGTGCGGGCGATGATGCCCTCTCGTTGCGCACCGAGTCTTCTCCATTAGCCCATATGTCGGCTATGATCATCAGCTCCCCAATAGTCTTGGGTGCGGCTCGTCCCAGCTCTTCTCTGAAAGCCGTTCGTCGGGCGCCTTTTGCGATGGCCTCAAGCGCGACTTCTTCCGAGATGTTTCCTGCGGTGTTCCTGAGTGTGATCCATCGCTGTATGTACTCGTGAGTGGATTCGCCGCTCTTCTGTTTGCAGGCCCGCAGTTCTTTGATGGTTGCTGGTCTCTTGTAGGTGGCCTGGAAGTTTTTGCAGAAGTCGAAGTGCAGATTGTCCCACGAAGCGTAACAGGATTTCTATCTTGCTTCCAGCCAGCTACGTGCCGCTCCAACCAAGTGTAGGTTGAGGTACTGCATAGCCGTGTTCTTATTCCCACGTTGGCATTTTACTCCCATGAGGTAGTCGTTTAGCCACGACGAAGGTTCAAGTGAACCATCGTATTTTGTTACTTCTATGCTGAGCTTGAATCTCCTGGGTAGAGGTGCTTCGCGGATGCTGCAGATGAAACACAACGCGCCGCAGGTCTCGTCATCTGAAGAACCGAACGAGGAGCGCGCGCGGTTTCTTGCTTCTATTGCCTTGTCCATCCTGTTTTGCGCGATATCTGACCGCGCGCTGTATCCTGGCTGATCGCGACCAGTTTCCTTCCTTGGCTCCTTGCTGCGTTTTCGCGAGTGACGTCGTGAGCTTTTATTTCTCGGGCTACCTTCGCTGCTGCTTCGACTATCGTCGTGGCGTCGAGCTTCTTTTCCTCGATCGCGGCGGGGTGATTTGTCTCTTCTAGGCGAAATGCTCCTATGCTTGCGTGATGCCTCTTTCTCCTTTTCCTTCTCCTTTTCCTGCTGTAAGGCAGCCTTCCTGCGGTCGTAGGAGGCGAGTCTTGCGGCTGCCATGCCTAGTCCCTTACGCACTTGCTTGAATAGTTCCGCTCGAGGGTCATTTTCCCCTGGCTGATTCATTTGCATGTAGGTCGCAGCGTCTAGGACCGCAGCACCAGGTTCCTCGTCAAATCGCATAAGGGAAGGTCCGAGTGATCTGTTGATCCCGCCTAAAGACTCGGCATCCATGGTCACAGTTCTCGATGTGTGCCCCTTCCTTGCGGGTCGGTTTCCGACGGAAGGTGTTAGGGACAGCTCGGCTCGGCGTTGACTTGATTCATCTGCCAATCTTCTCCGTCGGTCTAGATCTATCCGAGCTTCTTTAATCACGGTGGCCGCTCTCACTATGTGATAGTGGTAGGCGACCATGTCGTCGTGTGGGGCAGTGGCCGCAGGTGGCTTGCTCGTTCGGATGACCTATTTTGCTCGATCCCAAGCTTCACGTGAGACTCCGATTGCGGCGTGTTCCTCCGTGCTGTTTTCTCTTTCTGGGGGTTGTTCCGATCCTGCCATGCAGACCTGAGCCAGTCGTGGCTCGTGAATCCTAGGCGTAGCTCGGAAAGCTTTCTGGACTTGAGAGGGTTCCTCTGTCGAGAGGTGGTAGTTGCTGGTGTTGAAGCGGATGGACTCGCCACTTTTCTCCAGATAAGGGCGTGAATCGACGGCTCCTGACTCAGATCCCGATTCTTCAGGGAAGTGGAGGATTTCGTCCTTGGTTGTGTAGAACTTCAAGCTCCCGAACGTTAAGGTGACTCTCTTCTCCAAATCGGTGAATATCGGGCGTGATTTCGGCAAGTGAGGGGTGACCACGACAGATCCGATCCGAATAGGGTTGGCCGGAGTCGAAGGTTTCCAGCGCGAGTTGGTCAATGAAGCCGAAGATGCCGGAGATCCAGCGCCCGCCGTTCCCACAGACGGCGCCAATTGTCGAATCTGTGAATCAATAAATCCCTCGGGTGAACCCATAGGGTTTCGAATAGGAGAACCCATGAGCGCTGGTGACAATCGTCGGCTAGACAGGGGGCACGATTTACCCAGGTTCGGGGCCCTCGTAGAGGTAAAACCCTTACTCCTGCCTCTGTCGATCTGTATTATCGAATAGATCGGTTACAATGGTGGTTGCTCAAGTCGAGAGTACGATCTCGAGCTCAAGGCTTTGGTGGTGCGGTATTGCTTGGTCCTCTTCCGGTGGTTCTCCTGGCCTTATATAGATGGCCAGGTATCAAACCCTACCCGGGGAGGACTCGAACCCTAACCCTACGTGGGTTACAGGTTTCCTATCTTAGCTCGCAAGGCATTGCGGGTGGGCTTCAAGTGGGCCTTCCAGAATACTCCAAGGGCTTCCCTTCTTGGGCCTTAGCCTTGGGCCTAAGACGGGGTGTCCTTACTCGCAGGGTCCAAGGTCCATCCCTTCGTCAGCGCCCGAGCAGGAGCCGCCGCAGGAGGCGCAGCGCTGGAGGAGGCACAGGAGGAGGCAGCCTATCTGGCCCGAGCAGCACGCGGCCTTCTACTCGTTCCAAACATGGCGGAACGAGGAGGCGTTCCACCAGGTCCGCGCTTGGCTCGAGGAGGCGGCGGCAGCGGCCGAGGCTGCCTCTGTTCGTGCATCCCTGGAGACCCACCAGAGGGAGGAGGCGGAGCGCCAGGTCTATCGGCATCTCACCACAACCGCGACGTCGAATGAGCAGCAGGCGCTCGTCGCGTTGTGCGAGAGCGACAGACGCAAGGTTTCCCTGCAGAGCGAGAGGCGGAACCGCCGCCATCCCTCCGAGCAGGCGCAGCTGCACCGGCTGCGGATCCAAGGCAGAGCGGAGCGGCGCTGGCTCTCTATGGTGGCGAACCCATCGCCAAGCGACCCATCGCCCTTCGCCAAGAAAGACCACGAGACGGGGCCCTCCAACATGCTTGCCTGCGATGATAGCGATGATGACGACGAGGAAGAGGAAGACGTCTAGGAGGAGGGCGACAACCAGGCCAGGTGATCGCGGCGAGCCTCGGCCAACCGTAGTTTTTTTTAAGTTTTTTCAATGTTTTTAGTTAAATTATGCCGTCTTTCTGTAAAACTATCGTCGAATCTATGAATTTGCGCCTATTTCAACGAGTTCGCCGTTTTTTAATTAATTTTGAGTATTTCTGAACAAAATCATGAGCCAGAATGTAGATTAAAAGCGAAAAGAATGTTTGAATAATGTTGTATGATGTTGAACCAAGTCATTCCAAAATTTTAGGCAAATGTGCTTCAAATGAGGTCTGAAGCTAGGGTAGACACCCCCGTTTCAAATTTCATGAAAGATTCGACCTTGCCAAAATTATCCAAATAAATTTGAGGAACAACTATATCACATATAACAACATTGTGCGTTGGATTCATGTCATTTTGATTTTTTTTTTAAAATTATTTATGCTCGTTTGAAACCATCGCTCTATTCTCATGAGAAATATGCTGCAAATGAGGTCTGAAGCTAGGGTAAATACCCCCGTTTGGAATTTCATGAAAAATTCGACCTTGTCAAAATTATCCGATCCAAATGAATTTGAGGAGCAACTATATCACATATAACAACATTGTGCGTTGGATTCATGTCATTTTGATTTTTTTGAATTATTTATGCTCATTTGAAACCATCGCACTATTCTCATGAGAAATGTGCTCCAAATGAGGTCTGAAGCTAGGGT
Organism: Alopecurus myosuroides; assembly: GCA_028641055.1. Classification (NCBI taxonomy): domain Eukaryota; kingdom Viridiplantae; phylum Streptophyta; class Magnoliopsida; order Poales; family Poaceae; genus Alopecurus; species Alopecurus myosuroides. The sequence goes on along the minus strand of CM054059.1, from coordinate 111,072,164 downwards.
AGACACCCCCGTTTGAAATTTCATGAAAAAATCGACCCTGCCAAAATTATCCAAATAAATTTGAGGAGCAACTATATCACATATAACAACATTATGCGTTGGATTCATGTCAGTTTTTTTTTTTGAATTATTTATGCTCATTTAAAACCATCGCTCTATTCTCGTGAGAGATGTGTTTCAAATGAGGTCTGAAGCTAGGGTAAACACCACCGTCTATAATTTCATGAAAAATTCGACCTTGCCAAAATTATCCAAATAAATTTGAGGAGCAATTATATCACATATAATAACATTGTGCGTTGGATTCATGTCATTTTTAATTTTTTTGAATTATTTATGCTCATTTGCAACCATCGCTCTATTCTCGTGAGAAATGTGCTTCAAATGAGGTCCGAAGCTAGGGTAAATACCCCCGCTTATAATTTCATGAAAAATTCGACCTTGCCAAAATTATCCAAATAAATTTGAGTAGCAACTATATCACATATAACAACGTTGTGCATTGGATTCATGTCATTTTGATTTTTTTGAATTATTTATGCTCATTTGCAACCATCGCTCTATTCTCGTGAGAAATGTGCTTTAAATGAGGTCCAAAGCTAGGGTAAATACCCCCATTTGTGCTTCAACATTTTTTGGCATATTTTCTAAATCAACCAAATGAATTTCCTAGACATCTATTCTACATATATAGTGTAAATATGAAGTTTCATTATTTTTTGTATAATTCTTCTATTTTTTATTTAAATAACATGGTTTAATAGAAAAATCATATGTAAAACTGGTAAAAATCATCGATGTAGTAAATCTGAAGTTTCATTATGTTTTGAATAATTCTTCTACTTTTTTTATTTTTTTTATTTAAATAACATGGTTTAATACTTGATAGAAGAGAAACATATGTAGAACAGATAGAAACCATCGATCCCTGTGGCCAACGGACCAACCAATCCGAGCGCAGAAGGAGCGTCTCGCGGATCGCTGTGGCTACGAGCGCATCCGTCCGATTCAGGATTCCTTCTAGAAGGCCTCGATCCAACAACATAGGTCGAATCTCTGGGTTTCCTTCTAGAAGCTTTTCAGCTGGTCAAACAGAGGGTTGACCAAGCTTGAAATGAGCATACATAATTCAAAAAAATCGAAAAAAATATAAAGCCGACGCACATAGTAGTGTTATGTCATATAGTAACGAGAAAAAATATAAACCTGTCTTATAAAGAATGGAACGAAAAAGCGTTGTCTAATATGTGATATCTTGAACAAACTAGTAGAGAGTTCAAGGAAATGAGATGAGTTTCAAACCTTTGGAACTCAAATAAGGTTAAAATCTCACCAAAGCTTCATTTTTGTGTGACTAAGAAAGATCCAAAGTTATTTTTTCATTTTGATGTTTTAAACTTGTTTTATTTATGATTTTCGATTAAAACCATTATTATTCAAAAGAAAATAAATAATAAGAATATTCATCCAATAAATTTTCAAGCTTCGGAATTGCATTATATAGGTCTAATACAAGGCTAGGAAAAATATAAATAGGATTTATAGACATTAGAACGAAAGCCTTTACTAAAATGTGATTCCTCGAATAGAGTAGTAGAGATTTCAAAGAATATGAGGTGGAAACATTGTGAATCTTCTGAAGAGGTGGGTTCTACCTTTTTGTTTTGTGCTCCTATGGGCTATCCTAGCACAACCAAGAAAATAGTTCCACATTGCTACCCCCTTTCGACGCCATTACCGCGTGTTTCCGTATAAGTCCAGTATTTCTCCAGCGGGTAGGGTTTCACCGGGAGGGGGGCTATGGAGCGCCTGGATCCCAACACAAACTAGGGGGTGCCATACCATGTTAGTATAGGTGTGTTGTGTGCTTTGGATGTCAAAGATTGCTCTCCGGGTTGTGACCCACTTCACCGGCATCCACTTCTCTCTCGTGAGCGCTTATAGGGTGAAACTCTTGTATCGGACCAAACATCGTGAATCTTCCGAAGAGGTGGGTTCTACCTTTTTGTTTTGTGTTCCTATGGGCTACCCTAGCATAACAAAGCAAATAGTTCCACATTGCTACCCCCTTTCGACGCAGTTACCGCGTGTTTCCGTATAAGTCAGGTATTTCTCCAACGGGGCTAGGGTTTCACCGGGAGGGGGGCTACGGAGTGTCTGGATCCCAACACAAGATAGGGGGTGCCATACCATGTTAGTATAGGTGTGTTGTGTGCTTTGGATGTCAAAGATTGCTCTCCGGGGTGTGACCCGCTTCACCGGCATCCACTTCTCTCTCGTGAGCGCTTATAGGGTGAAACTCCTGTATCGGACCAAACATCGTGAATCTTCCGAAGAGGTGGGTTCTACATTTTTGTTTTGTGTTCCTATGGGATATAATAGCACAACCAAGCAAATAGTTCCACATTGCTACCCCCTTTCGACGCAGTTACCGCGTGTTTCCGTATAAGTCAGGTATTTGTCCAGCGGTCTAGGGTTTCACCGGGAGGGGGGCTACGGAGTGTCTGGATCCCAACACAAGCTAGGGGGTGCAATATAATGTTGTTATAGGTGTTTTGTGTGCTTTTTATGTCAAATATTGCTCTCCGGGGTGTGACCCGCTTCACCTACATCCACTTCTCTCTCGTGAGCGCTTATAGGGTGAAACTCGTGTATCGGACCAAACATCGTGAATCTTCCGAAGAGGTGGGTTCTACCTTTTTGTTTTGTGTTCCTATGGGCTATCCTAGCACAAGAAAGAAAATAGTTCCACATTGCTACCCCTTTCGACGCAGTTACCGTGTGTTTCCGTATAAGTCAGGTATTTCTCCAGCGGGTCTAGGGTTTCACCGGGAGGGGGGCTACGGAGTGTCTGGATCCCAAGACAAGCTAGGGGGTCACCGCACTGTACCAACTATCTCTAAAAATGTCTAGAAATGACATGGCCGAGTAGTGCAGACAGCACCCATCTACACTATTGTACATGCCCTAAAAACAGAGGGAACCAAATCCTCTTACTTTGCCCACCTTATGTTTTCTGACTTTCTCCCATGACACGTGGGTCCAGTGTGTGATGGGCTCCATTTGTGAGTGACCTAAAGTCATAGGATCGCGTTCCCGCACAGAGAAGCGCTCGTCTCAGCGTCTGCAGGCCGTTGCGGCTGTAGTTTGCATGCATGGACTCGATCTGCACCGTTCCTTACGATCAAACGATCGAAAATGAAGCGGTGCATGGACTGGGTGTTTTGTCTCAATGTAACTGCGTGCAACAACGGACACTGTCTAGTGGGGCCCCGTTCACCAGCCCGGTGCATGCACGCCTCATTTTTTCAGAGTAAACAACGTGGTAGAAGAAGAAAAGAGTTAACGTCACGTCGCATTTGCAGCATCCCTGCACGCCTCATTTCAGAAACACGAGTCGCGTCGCAATTGCAGCAGCCCTGCACGCCTCGTTTCAGAAACACGAGTCGCGTCGCATTTGCAGCGATGCATCCCTCCACGCCTCGTTTTCAGAAGATACGCATCAATGCATATGCAGCGAGGCAGGATTTGGCGTGAGACTTTGGACTTTCTTCTCTTCACCTCTTTAATACACGCATGCAACGTAGAATCACTTCGACTGACTAATGCACACACGCTCGTACTCCGTATCACTAGCTATCCTACGCCTACGCCTACGCCTGTTCTACACCGCTTTGACCATGCATCGACTCTTCTACACTGCATCCAACGTTTTCACACTGTTTGTTTCATCTACCCCAATTAATTCACGTCTAATCGGGTCTTTAAATAGACCGTTTCACTCGTCCTCCATCTTCTCATCCCTCTCCAGCCCTTTTCCCTTCTCTCCCTTCAAGCCCCGAACAATGTCTTCCTACTCTCTCCCTTCAAGCCCGGAGTCGGTCTCCGACGAGGACAACCACCCCAAGGCTCGGCCTTGGTACGAGGCCGAGTGGCCGCCAGAGGAGTCGGACGCCATGCCCATTGAGTTTCCCGGCGACTCTCCAAAACGGGAGCGATCGCTGACGCCTCCCTTCGTCCACCGGCCCGTACCTTCCACCGCCACAAAGACTTTGGACATCTCCCCCAAGACTAACCGCTGCCTCAAGAGACTGGAGCGGCTGGAGAAGGAGTTGAAGGCGCAGAAGAAGAAGGAGGCGGAGGAGGAGGCGAAGGCTTTCCGGGCCAGCATCAAGCGGTCCATTGAGAGGCAGGAGGAGAGGATGCGGGCGGAGAACCGCCGCGCCCGGATCAAGCAGGAGATGGAGATCCGGGCGGCGGAGTGGAGGAAGTAGGGCGGCGCCGGAGGACGGGAAGGGCTCCCGCATGCAGAGCGGGAGCAATTAGGGCTATGCCTTTTTTTTAATTAAATGTCATGTTTCTCGGGCTCCACTGAATATATGTAAAGTAGGGTCAGTTATCCTTTCTAAGTATGTTTAATTATATATAGAGTTATGTTCTTATATTTGTCCAAATGTACCCATTGTTTAGAAGTTTTATCCTTTCTAATTATCGCTTTAAAATCTGCACATTGTAAACAAAATTTATATATAAGAGATGTGATGCATTATGTTTTCTAAGATAATATACAAATTTGAGTTGATCACAGTATATATTTTATATTATTAATACGAACAATTTGATGGTTTAATAAATGGATAATGTGTAGTCTGCATGTAGTGATTAATAAATATAAATGCATAATGTGTAGTCTGCATGTTGACATTGGGCCGCAAGCAGCGGTCAACAGGTGGGGCCCACATGCAGCGCCAACCGTCAACAGCTGGGGCACACAAACCGCGCCAACGCTCAACAGCTGGGCCCCACAGGCCACGCCAACGGTTCTATGATGGGTCCCACAGGTCAGGATCCTAACGGGGGCAGAAAGTAACGGTGGGAGCAGCGAAAGGAGTCCTTGCGCACTGACTAGGGGCAAAACTGAGGCCGATTCGGCGCTAGAGGTAAAACTGAGGTCGTGGTGCCAACTGAGGGCACCCTGTTAAATAACCCTATACTCTTACTTTTTCTCACTTTTGATCTCCTCATCGAAACCAGCCTAGCGAATACCCAAGTGGAGCTCTTCCGTGGAGGATTTTTTTTGACATTAATACGCTGAAAGATGAGACCCTAACCATGGTCTATCTCCATAAAGACTCGCAGGGAAAGTTGTTTGAGCGGCCTGTAAAGCCAAAAATGAAATTAATATTGACTTTGAGCTAAGATATATAATCTTTATCTAGATCAAACTGGTATATCTAAGCTCGGCTTTCTTCATAAGACATAATTTGGTGACTAAATCATGAGTTTTAGGGCCTCTTTGATTCATAGGAATGACATAGGATTTTTGTGAGATTGGATCCTACAGGATGAGCTGCCATTGCCACGCGCCCAGGCAAAAGGAAAAGCAAAAGGGGAGGGGGGGTCCCCGACGTACCATTGGCTCGCTTCGGAATGGCGCAAAGATTTGATGTTTAGACGCTTTCATGTCATGTCATGGAGTACCCTCTGAACGCAAACTACATAATGAAGGTTTATAATTTTTTCTTGAAACCGGTACATTAAAAAGAAATCTTCGAGAGGGTTTCTATTCCTTTGATTTTTCTCGATTTAACTGAGTTAAAAAAAACAAGGTCAAAATTGTCTATGTGACCATTCATAACCAAATGGTGAATATTCCAACTTTTTTATTCTGTTGTGTAGAATCATGGTACACTACATTTCTATGATTTTTCTCAAATTGTCTCACCAAATTATTACACACTTATAGTTCAAATTTTTAGTTCATTTTGGTAAATTCTCTTAAACTTGTTTAGTGAGTGGAATATGGCTAAAAGGCTAAAAACAACGACGATATTCAAGATTTTCCCCCATGTGATATAGTTTTTGTGAAAAATGAGAAATTATAGTTTGCAATCTTATTAGTGATACTTTTTTTAAGGTACTTATTTGTGATACTTTCTTCGCAAAAATTCACAATTTTGGCACTTTGAATAGAAAAACTTAAAAAAAAAAAAATCTTCGAATGTTGTTTTGGCGATATTGTTTAGAATATCAAAAACCCATGTATGCTTCAAATTTTGTCACCATAAATAACTAAGAAATGGATATCATCATGACCATGGTAATTTGGTTTGATAATCATGAATCTTCATGCAACATAATCCATTTGGTGAAGAACTTTCTTCAAAATTTGTTATATTGCAATTTTATGATTTTAGCGTGAAACTAGGACACTAAAAATGATGCTTTTCACAGTTTTCTTTTTCCATTTTTTATGTATTTTACTTATCTGATTATTTTGTAAACAAGGACAAGATTGTCCTTGTGACCATTCATAGCTAATGGATGAATTTTCGGACTTTTTTTGCTAGTGCTGACTAAGTCCATATTTTTTAATCTATTTTCACACACTTCTAATTAGAATTTGAATTAATTTTGATAAATGCTACTAAAACCATCTAATGGGTGAAATATAGCTAAAAAATTCAAGATATTTAGGGATTGCCCCTCCTACATGATATGCTGTGTGCGAAAAATATGAAAGTCTAATTTACAATATTATTTATGATACCTGCTTAAAACATCATATTTTTTGGAACTTAAAAAAATAATGAAACCCATGTTTGCGCCAAGTTGAGGACTTCAATCTTGGCGGCACATTCCGACGGCTCTCCTAAACATCTTGAATTGATCTCGCATATATGTTTGTTCCAGAGAATCTCCTATAGCCAAGCAGAAAGTCTCAAAACATAAGGACTAATTAACATAATGGAAGCTTCAAAGCCCTGACCGGTGGACTGCCAATATTAATGTAACTGAACATGGACTGTGCGACGCCCGTCAGAGGGTCAGGGACAAAACCAGTGCTCATCGCCTGGCTTGGCGCGGACGAAGTGCCACGACCCATTCTTCGTCACATAGAGAAGGAGTGTGGGCGGAGAGGTGGAGTCGTTGATGAGGCCGTAGCAACAGATAACGTACGGCTTGGGGAAGCTACCCTTTAACGTTTCCATGTTGAGGAAGCGGGCATTTGGTTGGGCGTCATCGTGGAGCCGCACATTGGTGATGGCAGGGAAGTCGACGCGCGCACCGTTGAGCGGGTTGAATACGCGGATGGTGCCGGTGGTCTTGTCGCATAGCACGATGAGGCCACCGGCGGAGCCACAGAAGTGATGTGTGGAGAAGTCCTTGTGGTCCACCGCGGCCTTTATCTCGGTGGGAAATTGGTAGATGCTGCTAGGCAGTAAGGTGTTGCGCGGGCGGAAGCGGCTGTCAAGGGCGCCCCAAGTACGTGGGTCGTCGGTGGAAGTGCGCCAGGGTCTGCACACGACCCGGAAGCGAACATACTCCGCCGCCTGGATGGAGAGCAGCCGGCCGGCGATGTCCTCTGTAAGCTCGGTCGTCAGGTTGGCCCAGTCCCTCCTAGTACGACAGAATAACCAGCACGGTGAGATGCCACTCCCAGGCGCACAGGCAAAGGAAAAGCACAGGGGGGGGGTACCCGACGTACCATTGGCTCGCTTTGGAGTGGCTGGAGGCGCGCTGCGTATTGGCAAGATCCCGCCGTGCTTGCTTCCTCGGGGGATCAGAGCCGATGCGAGTCATCATCCCTTGGGATCTGGGAAGACGCCCGCGGCCACCGGCACCGGAGGTGATGGATCGGTAAGGATCCGGCTCTGTGTCCCTGTCCTCGTCTCCCTAATTTTTGACCGGCGGCGCAAGGCGAAAATTGCATCTACCGCTTGGCGTGCCGACTGATTAGGTTATATGGTCTTTTTAAAAGGACAGCACTGGGCCCGGGATAGAAAATTTTCATCCCCGTCCCCTGCTTGACACGTGTCCAAATTTTTGCCTAAAACTCGTATTTGCTCTGTGTAGCAAAAAAACACCCCGCTTTTGCTCCTGTGTAGCAAAAAACGTTTCGCCCAAAAAAGAACAGAAAAAGACAAATCTCGCTGGTCGTGCCTGCGGAGCCTCACGCTCGGGCGCTGCGTGCTCCCGCCGCTGCACGAGTTCAGCGCGCTGACGACGCTGCTCCTGCAAGACCTGCCGCGTTCGACGCCGGCGGCAGCCTACGAGGGCGTCTTCGCCTCGTGCCGGCAGCTGCAGGTGCTGCACCTCAAGTCGTGCGCGTGCAGCGGGACCTCGGAAGTGTTAGCCCGACGCATGGATGAGCGGGAGGCGGGCAGGAAGCGGCCGCGGGGGGAGGAGGGGACTCGTCGGCGGCGAAGAGGACACCGGCTCCGGGGGGAGGAGGGGGACTCGTCGGCGGCCTTGGAGGGCGGGCGGCGCGGAGCTCCGTCTCAAGGCGGCGGGCCGGAGCAGAAGGCCATCTCCCGTTCGGTAGCAGGGTGTGCGGTTGAGATAGGCGAGCGAACGCCGAGCGGATAAGGTGGACCTCGTCCGCGCGTGCGTGACAACAAGGCGGGGGATCGAGATGCACGATCCCCCGGAAGATTAACAGCGTTTCCCTTTTTAAAAGACTTCACTTCAATAGGGCCGCAAATCTGGTGGGGCGTATTTGAATTTTGCGGTATAGAGTAATTGCAAATCCTCTGCGCGTCCACATAGACCAAAGAATACACACATGCAGCTTTACCTGCTCTTCCTACCTACTCTATGCAGATGCAAATGCAATTACGAAACGCAGCAACACTTACGCAAAAACTGGCTGTACCGCAAAATGCACTCAATCTCGACAAACCTGTCCCACCAGAAGTCACCGTGAAGTGATGGCTCGACCGTGGGAACCATATCAATGGACAATGGCCTTCGTCGAGACGTCGACTACCGAGCTCAGGAAAGGCGACGCGGGCACGCCGAGTCTAGGGCCCTTGGCGCGCCCAAGCTCGCCTGTCCGTTCACCTCGCTACTCATGTAGCTGTGGGTTCGCCGCGCCCTTCATCTGCCACTCCGTGATGTAGCTGGGCTTTGTCACCACATAGGGGGCCTCGACGTCACCCACCAGCATCGCCACTACCCTCGACATGGACGGCCGCTGGTGAGGCGAGCCCTGGGTGCAGACCAGCGCCACCTTGATGGCCAGGAGCACCTCCTCGCTGTTGAACTCCTCCAGCCTGGGGTCCAGCATGTCCAGGAGATGGTTATCCTCATACAGTTCCCAGACCTGAAACCATTGCTTCAACTACTATAGTAAACTGGGCAGGCTAAATTAATCTTGAATGTACATAACTGGATATACTCGAGTGGTCTGACTGCAGTTCTTCTACTCTATGCAAGCATGCCAAAACCGCAAAGACAGGGTTTGATTTCAAATCTTATGGAGGTACTCACAAGCAATAAAATAGAGACCACTAGGGACTAGAGTTCCTCAGTCTCATTGAGCTTACCCATTCCAGAATATAAACCTTGTCTTGGTCCACCTTAGTGTAATAGTTAGGCCTTCCAGCTAAAGTTTCCAACACCACAACGCCAAATGAAAATACATCAACCTTCTCTGTCATATGGCCTCTCATGGCATACTCAGGTGCGAGGTAACCACTTGACAAATGAGAGGAAATTAAAACCTCCATTAGCATACCTATATAAAACAATACATAAACATAAATGTTGGCAAGATGGAAATGCGCTTACAATGTGCCAGCAACTTTGGTGCTGAGATGTGTCTCCTGGTCATCGTAAAGTCTCGCGAGCCCGAAATCTGAGATCTTAGGGTTAAGATTGGCATCAAGCAAGACATTGCTGGCCTTTATGTCCCTGTGTACAATACGGATGCTAGATTCTTCATGAAGATAGGCCAGACCTCTTGCAATGCCTAAGCATATCTCAAAGCGCGTTGTCCAGTCTAGGTTTGACCTCCCTTTTCCTGCAAATGTGGGTTTAAGTTTTTAGTTTCTATACTAAGCCTGAATTTCGAGATTTGTAGCTGCATCAATCATCAGAATTTGTACCAAACAGAGCATGGTCAAGGCTTCCATTCTCAAGGTATTCATAAACCAGCAACGGCTTATTGTCCTCAAGGCAGCAGCCATACAACTTTACGAGATTACGGTGTTGCACCCGAGAGATGGTTTCTATCTCAGTCACGAATTCCTTTTTCCCCTGACGAGATGCTTCAGACAGCTGCTTCACTGCCACAAACCTACCATCAAATAACTTTCCCTGCAAAAGGCAGCATTTTTCAACAATGGAAGTTTCAGGTACCACACTGTCATGATTTGCTCCAGATACACTGAAATAAATCCCCCTTCATTTTAGGAATTTTATCGATATGCACATGCAGAAACTAAAAATACAAAATATAAGTCGTATAAATAGGTATGTCTTCTGAAGTCCAAATGTTTGCTTATACTACTAGCTTATCAGAAGTTAGTTTTAAAGAAAGTCAAGGCTTCATGTACGGAATTAACCAACCTTATAGACCGACCCATATCCTCCTTGACCAAGAAGGTTACTAGAACTAAAATTTTCAGTAGCTGACCTCAGTTCGCTATAACTGAGGACATCAGGTCTTCCCACAAGACTGTACAGCTCTGCAAGATATCACAAAACACATAACAAACTTATTTCGACTACTCCTTTGCGCAATTAGAATACAGTGTGGTCCTAGTATATCACATACCTTCTTGCTCCAATGCTAGTTTTATCCTTTTCTGTGACCAAACAAAGATTACGACAAGTGCTAGTGCTACCAATCCTAAAACTGCCCCACCACCTATAGCTCCTGCAATCACACCTGTTTTACTATCTTTCTTCTTTGCCGCAGCATTACGCACTGTAGGGGTAAAATCTGACAGAAAGTTCACTTATTAGAAAAATGTGATGCCAATAGAATCAGTATAATTCAAGTGGAGTTGAAGAAAGGGTTCCGGGTATGCGTAAACTGGTTGGTGTATTACATCTTGTCAGGCTACACATGTATGAGGTAGGAAATGTCACTTCTCTAAAACTTCCTTACATAAATCCGACCCCACCCCTAGCATTCATGAGTAGTTTGTCTAGTATATCTGATTTACTAGTTCTCTTGTGAATGTTTATTCAATGTAATAGCTAATACAGTAGAGGCAATAGACAAATTGATATTCCTATTGAATTTTTCATTAATTTCGATGAACAATGTCTGAATTCTTTAGTTTGAGGAAAGCCTAACTGGATGGGCTTTCCCTTTCCATGGTACTGAAAATAGAAGGATGAAAACTTCTAATAACAAGTATGAGTACATAAAGGACTAAATGAAGTATATACAGTATCAATCCTAACTTTCAAATTGACGCTAAAATATTTCCGTTTTCTTTTATTTCAAGCTGCATAACTTAATATGTGTTGTACCAAGTTATTCTGGAGAATATATGGTAGTCGATATTGGAACCATTATTTCAAGTCAAGGGATGTACTTGGTGTTGCACTCAAAGCTGCGATCGCAGGCCCGTAGTAGCCTTGAGAAGGAATGCAGCAAGTGCCCTTGCCAGCCCAGAAGAGATGAATCTCAAGAAAGTTCTTCGTGACAGGAACAATGTACTGCTTCCTAACAGCAGTGTAAGATTTCCCTCCTGCAGCCTTCCTTATGTCAAAGTTCTGCTCTTTACGCACACCCTATGATAACAAATTCAAGAATGCAAAATATTGACTGGGTTATAAGCTAATAATATGGGTTATCACTTATCACCGAGACGAGGAACATACCTGGACATATATATCGAAAACCCTTCTCCCTGTGCTTTTCCAAGACTGACCGTCTGTAAAGTCGAACTCTGCAAATTGAAGTGTAACTGTATAGTTTCCATTTTCAAGCCCAACACTAAAGTATCTTAAGGATGACGGCGACATCCTTGCATTTCGGAACAGTTCTGTATCAAGTGTATTCAGAAACTGGTGTGAACTGTAGATTATATAACTTCCATTTGCTGCATCCATGAACCTTCCAATGTTGCTAACACCCCATGTTGGTGCTCCTGTAACATAAAATGACGCAGGTCCAAGACTGGCACCATCAGGTTCATACACAGAATTATCTGAGCCTGATACGGATCGTGTACTGCCACAGTCCACAGCGAAGGAAGAAGCTGCAAGCAGGTTAAATTATTTAATGTTGGTATTAGTTTAGCAAAATTGCAGTTGCGGATCTATAGTTCCTCGAGTAGGCACATGCTTAAATTTCAAATCGCAGAAGTCTCACACTTTGGAGAACCAAGAAAACATGGTGTATTTCGCTGAAGGCACCCCCACACCATAGGTAAAACACTGCAAATGTAACAAAAGTGACGTTTTGAACCCAAAATACAAGCTGAGAGAACCTACTTATCATACTTGAAGGTCTTGAGGAGATACTGATATATTGACGAACCTGTTGCTGGAACTATCGGCCACGAAATTGTTTGTCACCAGATTCCTAAGTATGATGAACAACAGACAAAAATTAGAATGCATTATTCATACTTCATACAACAGACAAAATTTAGGACATCTTTGCTATAGCATAATAAGAAAACTTAAGTTACTCATAAATAATTGCTCGCTTTTTTGATAAGCTGTAAAATTAATCTCACTTCCCAAAGATGAGGAGCCGTAGACATCTTAATTTTTTTTTATAAATACTTGCTAATAAGTCAGTCCAGGATCCGAATTTATACAATTTAGACGAAACGTGCCCTTAGTTGGGATGGATTTGGTTCGAGTTTCAGAACTTGGAACATACAATTTTGAATTTTTAGCCCAAGAAGGAACGCTTCCTGAGAGCTGGTTGTAAGAAAAATCTCTGCAAAATAATAGAAAGAAAGCACTATTAGAATTACTTAAACACCGTGCTGCTTTTATTGTGCAAATAAAATTGAAGCACATTACATACAAATTCTTAAGTGACGATCCTATTGAGCTTGGAAGGCTTCCTGAAAGGCTATTATTCCCAAGAAATCTAGTTACAACAAAATTTATAAGATTAGCAAAAAGAAAGACGAAAGTACTTCTGTCGTAGAAATACGCTTTGCAAGTCAAGAGTGTCCATACAAGAAGGTGAGTGAGTTGAGATTCAACAAGGTTTGTGGTATTTGTCCTGTGATGTTATTGAAACTCAAGTCCCTATAACAAAAATAAAACAAGAAGGAAAAGATGTCATCAGCCAGTGTGTAATGCATTTAAGTATCTTGCACGAAAGGCACTTGGCTGTAGATCATTCTCACAATAGAATGCTTACAGTAAGTTTAAACTCGTCAATTTTGAAAAGTCTATTGATATGAGCTTATCAGATATCCTGCAGTTCCTTAAAACCCTGCAAAATAATATATTACATGTTTTATGACTGAACTTGGAGATTTAGAACAGTAATTTGATCCACTAACTGAATGGAAAGTTATGCATACAGGGTGTTCAAAGATGTCAGATTATTGAGGAATGCCAGTGAAGAAGAGCTCCCATTTGATATATCACCAATTCGTCTGCACCAAGTACATTATTAATTTTCCCTGCTGCAACCTTCACATTTAAGAATGACATTTAGCTCTTACAACCAGCAATAGGCACTTACAAGCTTGTCAATAGGTCAAGATTGGAAAGAGTAGCTGGAATTGGACCTTGAAAAGAATTGCCTTGAAACCTCCTGCAATTCCATAGTTCTAGTTAGTCATTTAAAGCATCATTTCCTGACGAATGCAACAACCTAGTAGCGAAAGAGCATGTGTCTCTATTCCTTGGGGGAAAAAAAGTGAATTCGATGCTTACTGATAGTATCACCTTATCTGAAACTAGCAACCATCTAATAGATAGTCGGGCCAGGAAGGAAGATGCAATGTTTATCGAGTACTTATCTAGCATCTTAGACCTTGAATGAATTGTTTCTTAAGAGGCCATAGATGGAGATTCAGCACTTTCAAGAAAGGCTCTAGTAACTAAACATGTTATCTCTGGCACTAAACCAGTTAATAATTAAATTGAATCTCCCACTTCCACACCAATTTATGTTATGCACAAAATAAATCTCAGCTTGTAGATAACTATAGCAAACTGAACAAATATGCTTTCAAACCTCCCAGCAACAAATATTCTTTGAAATTGTGTAAACAACATGCAGTATTTTTCCCTTTTTTCTTTTTTTAACAGAATTGCTATGACTGAGATCAGTAGTGATCTTACAGCTCTGATAAACTACTCCAACTCCCGATATAATCTGGTATTTTCCCGGTAAAATCATTATCTGATCCCCACCTAAACAAAGAGAAGAGAAATACATAAGATTGAATACTGTGATTTTTTTAGTAAATAAACAACGCGTCAACTATAGGCATACAATTGTTTCATTTTTGTCAGCTTGGAAAGTGATGATGGAAGTGGACCACTAAGGCCAGCACTGTCAATGTACCTGAGAAACGGAGAAACAATGCATATTGGACAAGGAGCTGACTAATCCAAGCGAAAAGACAACTGGCTTGGCAGAAGAAAAATAGAGTCCCCAGAATACAGTAAATACCTACAGTTGCTCAAGTTTTGCCAGGTTTCCGAATTCCGAAGGAAGCGAGCCAGTAAGATTGTTTGAGCTAAAGCTCCTACAAATACACCAAAAATTATTACAGGTTAAACGTGCAAACTTTATATTTCTAAAAGCATGAAACCTACCATCATAGCAATCCCTCAAACCGAATTTAACTCTAAAGTTGTATGATAAAATATAATCCTAAAGTCATAAAAGTATTTCTTACAGTACTATAAGATTCGTAAGGTTCCCAAGCTCCTTTGGTACAGGTCCAGATAAGGCATTGATACCCAAACTCCTTATATGTTGAAGAGAGGAAACGTGAGATCAAATGCCAGGAAATAAGAGTACTCATTTGATGCAATCATGTTGTTGGGTTGTGAATCTCACATGTACTGCATAGCAGTCAGCTCCCCGAGGAACGATGGTAAAGGCCCTGTTAAATAATTCTGTCCTAAATTCCTGAAACAAAACCAAAGCAGATGTCAGAAATAATTGAATTTGGTGTGAAACTGGAACAAAATGTGTTGGTGAAGTTAGCACAGCAGAGTATCATAGCCAGCCACTAGTAAATATTGTGGAATCGGCAGCGATCTACAACTGAACAATCTTATTGTAGGTTTCGAGTTCATACAGATTGGTGAGGGCTGTGAGGTTCCGGAGTTCTTCTGGTATTGGACCCACCACGTCCAAGGCGTATATTTTCCTGCATCGCAAGCATCCATGAGGTAACGCCGTGCTCTCATTGTCATTCCATCGAACACCCTCTGTGCGCGGGCGGGAGTAAAGAGTGGGAGGGACACTGTCTTACAGCCTTGTGATGCGGCAGACGGAAGTGTTGCAGACGCACTTGATGGCCGGGTTAAAGTTGGGGTCGTTGTCGATGTCGGTGGCGGTGTCCGTGGCGGTGCCGGTGCAGGGGTCGCCGCTGACGTTCCATGACGTCCCCGCCTTGAGACCGAGCTTGGCGAACACCGCGTTCAGCGCCGCCGCTGCGAGACAAAACCGGGGTCAAAAAAGGCGCGCGTGGCGGTTGGACCGTCCGATGGGGATCCGACGGCCCATAGGCAGCCGCGCTGTGGACTTTTCTGTCCAGAGGAGTAAAAGGTGAGTCAAACGCCGAGACATCCGGAGCTTATCGGAACGGCGGCCATTCGTCCCGTTCGTACTCGCGAGATGATGAGGCAGCAGGAGTTGAGAGAGCTTAGAAATTATTTAAATCGCTCCCCGGTTTTCTTCAGCAGCAGTTGATCAAACACAGCATCAGGATGAAGGGGCGAGCAGCGTGGGAAACCCAACAATTCGGATTCTGGAAAGATGAGTTCAGGCTGGCATGCTCACCGTCAGATGGGTCGGTCGTCGTCGTCGTCTGTTGAGCATGGGCAGCCGCCGCAAGAAGTAGCAGCGATAGCGCGGCGCCATGGAGGAGCTGCGTCCCCCTCATCGCCCTCTCTTCCTAGCTCCTTCCTTTCTTCCCTCTCTGCCTGCCTGCTCTAGCTTAGTGCGGTCACCCTGTGAGTTGTGAGGGGTGGTGACTGGTGAACCATGACACTGACGGGACTATAAGAGCATGTTTAACAGACCCCTTACAAATCGAGCAAATTTTTTGCTCAAATGAACTCGTCTATCTAGCAGACCCCCTATAGCCGGCCTGTATATTTGAATTAAAACTTCCCGGGAGAAAACATTGCTCGATTTCATTTGATCATCACCATTGTTGCTACATTGCTCGAGCTCGAGCTCGTCCATCTAGCTACTGCCTAATCTACTAGCCTAATCGAGGATGACGACGCCGGCGGCCTCCATCGCCTTGAAGGCCTCGACGTCGGCGAGGGTCTGCGCCTCCTCCTCCGCTTCCGCGCGCGCCGCTGCCTCGGCGTCCTTCTTGGACAGCTCGACGGCTGCCAAGAACGCGGCGTCCTCCTCCTCCGCTGTCGCCGCGCCTCCTCCTCCGCTTCCGCTTGCACCGCCGCGGCTCCGCTTGCACAGCTGCAGCAGCTCCCAATCGGCGCGCCACCTCTCGAACTGGGGGCCGCGCATCGGCCTCGGCGGCGGGTCGACCGAGTAGTACCGGCCGCCCTCCGCGAAATCGACCAGCGTCGGCGGCATGTTCTCGGGGAAGGCAGCGTACTTCCACGCGGCGCGGCGACTCCCGGCGAAGGAGTGTTTGCAGTGGATGCGCCACGCCTCCTCGAGCGTCTCCGGCTCGTGGCGGCGCTTCGATCGGCCGGTGGAGGAGCTCGATCCGTGGGGAGAGCTCATCGCCGGGAGGAAGAGGCTTTAGGGGCGGACGCGTGGAAAAGAAGAGGAGGAGAAATGCGGCGGCGTCGGAGGCGGGATTGCTCGCCGGAGCTAGGGCGGCGCGCGGCGGAGCTAGGGTTGCGAGTGGGGGGTTGGACCCCCACCCCGACCCTCACCCACTACTTGTAGGGGGCGGCGGGGGCTATTTCGCAGGCCCCCTAAATTTCCCGTACGGGCCGGGCCGCATACGGGGGCTGCTAGACGGCCATTTTGGCCCGCACCCCGTATGCCGCCGGAATTATACGGGGTGCCCGCGCGTTAGGGGGTCTGTTAGACATGCTCTAAGAAGATAAAACATCAGAAAGGGACATGTGTTAAGCTGTGGGGCGAGCTAGCTCCTGGAGACGATGTTCACGCCACGCGACCAGGATTAGCGGCCGCACGCGGTGAAGACAGAGCACGTCGACGGAGTTGTGGAGCAGGGGACAAGACCGTCGCGACAGCCTTACCCGACGGCGGCATCATCCGTATCTCCGACGAGGAATAGATGCCGCATAGAGTTTTGTCTAATCGATCTTTTTCATGTTGATGCAAAAGATAATCAAATTTGAAGCTTTTGCTACCTTTTATTTGAATTTTTTTATTTCGGATTTTTATTTGGGGGACACCGCTAGAGGCCTCATTGTCCTGCGACACCCTAAAACCGACAATTATTTTTTGAAAGGAGCATATATTAATACTGTAGATATAAAATTGCACCTACCGTCTTCACCGAATCAATACCCTAACGGCATTACGGATGCACACAATCGAAAAGAAAAGAAGAAAACTAAAAAAGAAAAAGTTTCGCTACAGAGTTCCACTCCTTAGACCAGTACAACCACCACCAAGACAACATCTCATGTCCAATTTCTCGAAAAGCAACGCCTACAAGAAGGAAACACTGCACAAGCTCCGCCGTTGCCCGATCGAAGATCTTGAGTTTTCACCCAGTATATAGTCCCCGCTCTCAAAACAATGCCTTCAGCAAGACCATTGTCAGACACAACCAATTAAGGTCATACTTTGGATTTTCACCCCGAAAGGTAAGACTTTGAACTTCACATATGTTTCCGCCCCCACTTCCATACCGATGTCACAATTCCTGAAACTCAAAGCCATTTCCTCATCGACACAAAGAATCCAATCACCATTGATAGTCTTTCAATCTCAGCTTCCATGATATTCTCCGCATCTTACTTCACCATGGATTCGCCCATGGTGGCAACAGAAGCAGAGTTTCGCGCTGCTCATCGCGTTGCGACCGAATCCCACCTGATCTAGCAATCTCCAGGCATTAACGGTCGTGGGAGATCGTGGCAGAGCCTTCCGGGACCCGACACTCTGGCCAGATCAAAGAGGACAGGCGTCAGGAATTTCTTCATCTTGGCGCAAGAGTAACCCTCAGATCGTTGCCTTTATTCGAGCACGTCAGCAGGCCCCCACGCCGCTGGACAGTTTAAGGAAAACAGATCGAGCGGATCATGCACATGTGACAGCGACTGGAGGAAGGCTGCAGCGCATCCTAGGGATGCGCAGTAGAGCCATCGCCGTAAGTTCCGCGTCGTCGCTTCCTACCATTACCGCACGCTCGCCCCTCTCAGCCTCATTCACACCTCCCTACAGCGCAACGACAGACGCCACGCATGGCGGAACGCCGCTGTTCCGCTGCCATACCTCCACCTGCGCCGCCAAGGAACCGACCCCTCCCCCCCACACGAAGGGAATCCGGCAGGCTACGCCAGCCTCGCACGCCGTCTTGAACATCCATGGCGTGGCCTCCACCGCCGGCGCCAGCGACGGCAGCGACCGGTGGGGGCAGATCGGGCATCGGTTGGATCATGGGTTCTCCGGAGCCGCCCCGTACGGAACGATCCGGGAGTAAATATTTTGGGGATGGAAGGAGAGAGGACGCTGGTGAACGGATAGTATGGGCACCTAGAGGGGATGAATAGGTGCTACTTCCTAATTTTAATTCCTTTTCGATTTAGACTTGACACAAAGCTAAATTCTCCTTCAATCTGACCTTAATTTACGGTGAATTTACCTATATGACAAGAGCAACACTAAGCAAGATACAAAAACAAAGTAAAGGAGAGGGAATGAGGTAACCGATAACAGAAGCACACTGAGACAAGGATATATTCCCGAGTTGCTCCTTTTGAGGGGAGTACGTCTCGTTGGAGGGGTGTGAGTTTTGCCATGAAGGCCTACTCAACGCCACAAAGGACTCACCCTATTCTCCAATGAACTTCGCCACAAAGGCCTAGTTCACCTTCCACTATTTATTCTCTTCGAGGCGAAAATCGGTTCCTTTACAATAAGCTTGAGGCACACACCCACAACCGAATTGGAGGCTCCCAAGAACACAAGCAATCTTGTTCCAATCAACAAGTGAGAAACAATGGGGTCTAGGTTTTCCACAAGGAAACCCTAGACAAGAATCCCTCAAGTGAATGAGGGGGAAATGAAGAACATGTTGGTGAAGATGCAGATCGGGGTCTTCTTCTTCAATCCTCCAAAGATCAACGAGTTCGGGTGTAGAGATTAGGAGAAATCTAACTTTTGGTGAGCTCAATAAATGGGGACTTCAATGCTGGACGAGCTACCTCCTGGGGAAGAAGCGGGTGAGCTATTTATACTCGTCCCCTCAAATCTGACCGTTTGAGCATTTATTGCTTCACCCGGTAGTACCGGATGTCGTCCGGTAGTACCGCCCGCACAGTTATTCACCAGGTCAACGTAGGCATCGCAGACATAAACCACAGTCGGTACTACCGCACGGGGGTGGTAGTATCGAATCCTGGATAAGGAAGCTTGCAGATACCAGTATGCACTTTTTAAGATCCAGCAGTACCACGTAGCAGCGACCGCTGAACGGTCATCTTCCGTTTTTGTAGTTAATGACAACACAATTAAAGAACTAATCCATTTCTGGAGTTTATGCAGGCGTAGTTTGCAACCTAATCTATGGTGCCTCGCATTTTTATTTAGTACCCATAAGGCATAGTGGTAATAATTCGTCGACGAAGCACTTCTAAGGAGGATCAAACCAAGCTGATACCCAGCTGGCGGTAGTACCGGTGAAACCACCGGTAGTATTGTTGGCTGGGGTTTCCAGCCTTGGCTCTACCGCTCTGCTTGGTACTGGCAGCCACCGATGGTGGTACCAGTGGTGGTACCGCCAAAACCAACTTAAGTTACCAAGTGGCGGAGGTGCCAGCAGAGGACAACGGTGGTACCACCAATTCCACCGTTGGTACCGGTGAATGAAGGGGCGCTCAGGGGTTGTGCACCACCGGTGGTGGTCCGCCAAATTCACCTTCGGGTTGCAACTGGCGTAGGTTCCAGCGGAAGGCACCGATAGTACAGGTGGGAGATAGTACCGCTACTACTATCGGGGATACCGGTAGTGCGGAATTAGAATAGCAGCGAGAGAGAGTACCGTTTTACACAGTGGGCTCTGACCCCACCGGTGGTACCGCTGCTGCGGGAAAGATCCCAACGTTTGGTTTGAAGAGGAGATGTATTTATTGCACTCCTTCTTCCTCCACTAGATTAAGCTTCACTCTATCTTTATCTTCTTGCCATTGATGCGATTTTCAATCTACTAGATCTCCCACTCCAACCACTCAATCATGCCAAAACTTTGTGGAGTGCCTTAGGATACCTAGATCTATGATTCCACCAAAGGAATATCAAATCCATCCACCCAATCCCACCGAATCTTGAGAGATCTTTGGTACCTTATAACCCTAGACAAAACCCTAGTGCTTGTTGCTTCCACCTCGATTCAAGAAGCTTCAGATTGTTGAGAGCCTCCAACTATCTTGTGGAGTAGCCTCAACCTTGTGTAAAGGTTTGGTCAACATAGTGGAAACGAGAATCTCCCTCACCAGAGAAGCTCAAGGAGAACAAGGTGTGCACATCCGTGCTATTGAAGTGCATAGGTGGCTCCACACCTCTCCAACGTAGACGTACTTCCCTTGGGAAAGAACTACGGGAAACATATCCTTGTCTCCTTGTTTACACTTGTGGTTTATCTTTTGGTCTACCTATTGCTTTTGTTGCGTACATTGTATCGTATCACATAGGCTGTTCACCTAGTTGCACATCTATATAACCTTGTGTTTTACTTGTTTAGCCCAAACTAAAAAGGAAAAGAAGAAAAATTGTTAGTCACCTATTCACCCCCCCCCCCCCCGTCCCCTCTCTAGTTGACCATATCATACTTTCAGTTTGTATGAGAGCCTCGACTCTTATATCGGGCTTAACCTCCTAAGAGTATTATGGCCAACGGAGATGACCCGAGTCTTCTAAGGAGGAGATCTCCAAAATGACCTACGCTATAGCTAACCTACAAGTGATGGTTTGAACCATCCAAACCGAATTGTTCAAGGTTAGCTCTAGTGTTGGTTCGGAGGTCTCTAGCATAAAGAAGATGTTGGAGGTCATGATGGGTAAACCATGAGGGACCCGAGGAACGTACCCATGTTTCCGACGAGGAAAATTCGGAAGATGAATCTATTCCGTACATTGCCAAATGGAATCTAACATTATCAAAGCGAAGGAGAAAGTCGCGAAAAAGGCTAAGGTTGGGGAGAAATATGGAGGCTCCAAGTCTTAGTCGGTTAATGGTTTGGGGATTAACTCAAGAGTTCCACCACATCCTAACTATGATAATATCCATCCCATTGTTTTAATTCCACACATTTTAAATGTTGGACTTCCTCCCATGCTTAACAGTAATGAATTTTCCTCTTGGAAGTTTGAAATGTAGTCTCATATTTCCGGTTCATGCATCGCCTTGTGGAGAAGTGTGGTTCATGGATTTCATCCTCACAATGCAAGAAACTTGACTACAAGAGAGTACATTGAGTCTTAACTCAACAATACCACCCTCAACATCATTCAAAAGGCTTTCCACGGGAGCATCTCACTCGCATCCGATGATGCAAGACCGCCAAGGAGGCTTGGGATAGCCTTGACACTTTGTTTCAAGGAAATGAAAGAATCCAATCCTCCAAGTATGATGTTGCTCTTGACAAGGCCGAAAAATTTTCCATGCAATAGGATGATACTCCGGAAGAGCTCTATAGAAGAACCTTCACCCTCGCAAATCAAGTGAGGGATTTAGGAAAAGAGGATATCACCGATGAGTGGATCAAGAGGAAGTTTGTTAAGGCCATCACTCCTTTCGAGAAGAAACTCGCCACGAGAATTCGTACAAGGGTGGACTACAACTCTCTCAATTCCATTGGTGTTCTTAGTGAGTTCATTGCCATTCTCTATCTCACAAGAGTGCCGATGATATTCTTGCCCGCTCAAGAGGATTGGGAAAGTCTCCTAACCTAGCTTTAAAGTCAAAAGCAGTTGCTCGTGTTGAAGAGGTTGAATAATATATGATGAGGAGGAGGACTATGAGGACACATACAAGGGTGCTCAAAAGTGCATTGATCTTGCTATTGGAAGAGATGGGACGCTCATAAGGTCTATGCTCCAAGACCCCCAAGAAACAAGAACTATACGAAGAAGAGGGAGCGACCAAGTGAAAGATCATCGTCCGTTTTGGTAATCATATGACAACATAACCATTTGATCTAATGTTTGTTCAATGAATGAAAATGCCCAGGTTATTAGGTTCACTAAGTTTATGGGGCACATGCTGGTTATATATGAAAAGTGCTAAGTGAAAGGGAGCCAGGGAACCAAATTTGCAGGAGCGGAGGCTCCAGTGAATCCACCGGAGGCTCCACTCAGGCTCCGATGGAGGTCCGGTGGTGGCTCCGCCAAACGACCCCTCTGTTGGAGAAGAGCGGACCCTACAGCGGAACCTCCGGTGGATCTCCGGTGGGCGGAACCTTCGCCAATTCCACCGGAGGCTCCGCCATCCGCCAAACACTTGGCCTACGCGCAAGCAGGATCCGGTGCGCCTCCGGTGGCACCTCCGCTAAAATGCCCTTCTGTTTGAGAAGAGCGGAGGTTCCACCGAAGCCTCCGGTGGACATCCGGTGGACCCCCTGGTCCAGTGCAAATGGGCTCCGGTGGAGGGTCCGGTGGTGGCTCCGCTAATCCACCCTTCTGTTGGAGAAGAGCGGAGGTTCCACCGGAACCTCCGGTGGGCGGAACCTCCGCAGATCCCACCGGAGCCTCCGGGTTGTTCTTAAGCGCATGCAAGCTAGGGCACTGCGCAACTGCGCAGTGAACAGAAGACCACCGGAGCCTCCGGTGAAACCACCGGAGCCTCCAGTGGAACTGGACTGCAACGGCCACTTAAATGCAAGGGGTATAAATACCCCTTCCCCTACCTCTTAAATGCCAAGCTTTTCCCATTCTCTCTCCTAGCCATTAATGAAAGATTCAACCACCTAGATCTCCCACTCCGTCCACCCAATCACTCCCAAACTTGGTGGAGAGCTAGAGGAGACCTAGATCCACACTTCCACCAAAGGAATCTCAAATCCATCCACCACAACCTAGTAGATCTAGAATCCTACTTGAGGCCTAGAAACCTTAGTAGATCTCATGCTTGTTGTTTCCACCTTGTTGCAAGAAGCTACGAATTGCTTGAGAGCCTCCATCCATCTTGTGGAGTGACATTAAGCCCTTGTAAAGGTTTGGTCAACGCCTTCAAGTCGACCTCATAGTGGAAACGAGCATCTCCCTCACCGGAGAAGCTCAAGGAGAACAAGGTGTGCACAACCGTGCTATTGAGGAGCGCCTAGGTGGCTCCATACCTCTCCAACGTAGACGTACTTCTCTTTGAGAAGGAACTACGGTGAATCATATCCTTGTCTCCTTGTTTACACTTGTTGTTTGCTTTACTACCTTACGCTTTACTTCCGTTCCACATATTATTCTATCCACATAGGTTGCTCACCTAGTTGCACATCTAGAGAATCGTATCTTATCTTACTAAGCCCCATTAAAAGGAAAAGAAAAGAAAAATTGGTAGTCAACCTATTCACACCCCCCCTCTAGTTGACCATAGTGCACTTTCAATTGGTATCAGAGCCTCGGCTCTTACTAAGGGCTTAACCGCCTAAGAGTACAATGGTCGATGAAAATACCCCCGGTAGTTCTAGTGCGGAAATCTCCAAGATGTCCGACAGTATATCTAACCTTCAAGACACGGTTGGAACTCTCCAAACCAAATTGTCTAAGGTTAGCTCTACTGTCAGTACGGAGGTTTCTAGCATCAAGAAAATGATGGAGGTATTGATGGGGAGAACCAAGGAGTCCGCGGAAACACCTCTCACCACCAACGATGTTAGCTCGGACGAAGAGTCCATTCCGGACATCGACGAAATGGAAGCTAACATCGCTTTAGCCAAGGCGAAAGCCAAAGCTAAAGCCGATAAAAAGGCTAAGGGTAGTGGGAACTCCGAGGGCTCCAAGTCTCAATCGGCTAACGGTTCGGGGTCTAACTCTAAAGTACCACCACCTCCCAATTACGATTCTATCCACCCTATTGCTACAATGCCACACATGGTTAATGTCGGAAATCCTCCCATGCTTAACACTAACGAATTCTTATCATGGAAGTTCGATATGGAGTCTCACATTTCAGGTTCTTGCACCGCCTTATGGAGAAGCATTCTTCATGGATTCCATCCTCATGATCCAAGCAACTTGAACCCAAGAGAGGACGTGGAATTCCAACTCAACAAGACCGCTCTCGTGACTATCCAAAAGGCTCTCCCAAGACAACACCTCGAGCACATTCGCGGATTGAAGACCGCCAAGGAAGCATGGGATAAACTTGACTCCTTGTTCCAAGGAAATGCTAGCATCCAATCATCAAAATACGATGTTGCTCTCGACAAGTCCGAGAACTTCGTCATGCTTGAAGACGAGAGTCCCGAGGAGCTATATAGAAGAGTTGTCACTCTTGGCAATCAACTAAGGGATTTTGGGAAAGAGGAAATCTCCGATGATTGGATCAAGAGGAAGTTTGTCAAGGCCATAACCCCATTTGAGAAGAACCTCTCCACTAGCATTCGAACAAGATCCGACTACAACTCTCTCAACTCCATTGGAGTGCTAAGTGAGTTCATTGCCATATCCTTATCTCACAAGAGTGCGGATGATGCTTTTGCTCGCTCTAGAGGACATGGAAAGTCTCCCAACCTTGCCTTGAAGTCCAAAGCAATGGCCAAGATCGAAGAAGTTGATGATGATGATGATGATGATGATGATGAGGACTATGAGGATACATACAAGGGTGCCCATAAATGTATTGCTCTTCCCATGCAAGGGTATTGGAAGAGATGGGAGGCTCACAAAGCCGGTGCCCCAAGACCTTCAAGGAACAAGATCTTTAGGAAGAAAGGGGAACGGTCAAGGACATGCTACAACTGTGGAAGTGCAAACCACTTCGTCAAAGAGTGTCCCTTTGAGCCAAGAGAAGAGAATGAAGGGAAGCTTGTTCACAAGGACAAGAACAAAGCTCCACAGAACAAGAACCTCGCTAGAAGAGTCCCAAGGGCTCTATATGTTCAAGAAGGCCCCACATTGAAAACATACTACTCCGGAGATGAAGGAGAAGATGAAGTTGTAGGTGTTGCCCACGTCGCCATAGCTACGACTTCCTCTTCATCGGTCTCTCTATTTGAATCTCCCAATGAGAAGACATCGTTCCGACCTACATGTCTCATGGAAAAAGCCACCGCGGTAATAACTTCCACCTCCAAGTCTATTAACACTAGCTCTCCCTCATTATTGGATTGTGTTGAAAACATTGTTGACGATGAGGAGGCCAAGAACCTAGGATCTTGGTTGTGTAGTCTTGAAGGTGAAACTAAAGAAAAAGTAAAAGCTCTCCTAAGGCAACTTGATGATGCCAACTCTCTCATTGATGAGAAGGAGGAGATCATCATGACCTTGGAGAATCATGGTGGTAGCAATGAGAATCATGATGATGAACTAGTTAAGGCTCTTGAAAAGGAGAGATCCATGAGAGCCTCTCTTGAAGAAAGACTATCTAGTTTACAAGACACCTATGCTATTAGTGTTTCTAAGCTTAGGAAAGATAACGAAAATCTCTTGCCAAGATTAAGAAAGAACATGCTAAATCTCTTGTCTTACTTAAAGAATTTGAAGAGGAAGAGTTGAATCTAGGAATAGCTCACCAAAAACTTGACGAGGAGCATGACAAACTAAAAAAGGAGTTTAAGTCTCTTAAGGAAATTCATGACAAACTTGCCAAGTCTCGAATCAAGCTCCTAGCTCAACAATCAAATAAGCATGTTGCATCTTCATCAAATAGCATTGTTATTGCACCTACCTCTTCTACTACGACTAACAATGTAGGGAAGGAAAGGATTCTCAATGATGCAATAAGTTCTCAAGGTGCCAAGAAAGGAAAAGAGGGACTTGGTTTTGTTTCCAAGTCAAAGAAGATATCCAAGAATGTCACCTCTCCCTCTCAAAATGTTGTCTTTGTGAAAGAGGGTGAGATGACCAAAGAAAAGGAGACCAACGCCATTATGGGTGGTGATACCTCTAGGGGGAGCATCACTCATAATGATTTCGCCGGAAAATATAATCCATCTTATGTTCTTATGAAATCTAGAGATGGACATGTTTATGCTAAATACGTTGGTACTTCTTATGGTGATGATTATCATTGGACTATTTGGGTTCCGAAGACCCTTGTGACTAACAAAAGAGGACCCATTGAAGGATGGGTACCTAAATCAAGAAATTGATCTCTTGTAGGGAAAAGCTTCCGAGTCTAAGAAATGAACAGTGGATAGTGGTGCATCCCAACATATGACCGGAAGCCGTGACGCAATAAGCAATCTTGAACCTCCTCTACCTCATCTCAATTGCGTCACTATTGGTGATATGTCCGAGCTTAAGGTATTGGGACGAGGAAAGGTAGCAATCTCAAATGATTTATCAATTGAGAATGTTCTCCTTGTTGAGTCCCTTGGCTATAATTTGATGTCCGTTCTTCAACTTGCGAATTGTGGTTTCACCTCGTTCTTTAATAAAGAGAGCGTGATTGTCACTTGGGAGACATCTCTTAAAGTAGCTTTTGTTGGGTTTGTCGAGAACGGCATGTATGTAGTGGACTTATCTAAAGAAGACACGTGTGCCGCGACATGCCTAATGGATAAAGTTGATGTGGGGTGGCTTTGGCATCACCGACTAGCCCACACCAATATGAGAATGTTACATGATCTCCAAAGTGGTAATCACGTTCTAGGACTAACCAAAGCTAAGTTTGCTAAAGATCGTGTGTGTAGCTTTTGTACCTTTGGGAAGCAACATGGGGAACAACACCCAACCAAGACAACTATCTCCACCACAAGAATTCTCGAGCTCATTCACTTAGATCTCTTTGGTCCACTATCCTATGATAGACTCGGAGGAAAGAAGTATTGTTTGGTGATTGTGGATGACTATTCAAGATATTGTTGGGTGTATTTCTTCAAGAGGAAAAGTGAAACCCAAAGTAGAGTCATCGAGTTCATCACCCTAGTTGAGCGCCAACACAATGCTACCATATTGGCGATCCGGAGTGATAATGGCTCGGAGTTTAAGAACTACACCGTTGAGGGTTTTCTTAGTGAAGAAAGAATTGCTCATCAATTTTCCACTCCATATACCCCTCAACAAAATGGTGTTGCGGAGAGAAAGAACCGGACCTTGATGGATGCGGCTAGAACCATGATTGCGGAGTTCTCTTCTCCCTATAACTTTTGGGCCGAAGCCGTCTCCACCGCATGTCACGCCACCAACCGGCTATATCTTCGCAAGATCTTGAACAAGACCCCCTATGAGATTCTCACGGGTAAGAAACCGTATGTATCTTATTTCAAGGTCTTCGGTTGCAAGTGCTTCATTCGCAAGAAAGGTAAACGGTTGTCAAAATTTGAGACTAGATCTTATGAGGGTATCTTTGTTGGCTATGCCACAAACGCTCACGCCTATAGAGTCTACAACAAGTCCACCGGACAAGTTGAAGAAGCTATAGACGTGGTGTTTGATGAGGATAATGGCTCCCAAGGGGGGCGTATAGATCATGGTGTTGTAGGAGATGCAATTCCTCCCATCATCATAAGAATAATGGGGATTGGTGAAATAATCCCCATTGAGGGATACCGGATGACGGAGGGAGAAGGACTATGCCCCACTCAAGTGGAGCCATTGACTACACCCATTGATGATCAAGCTATCCAACAAGATGCACCAAGCCCTCAAGCTAACAATCAAGGCCAAGCTAATGACCAAGGCCAAGCTACTCATCTCAATTATGATCAAGATTCTATCATTGTTGAGAATGATCAACCTAGTGGTGATTCATCACCCATTATTGATCAAGGACAAAACGAAGATGGACATGCCTCCGATGAAGAAGGTGATTCTCAATCCATATCCAAGGAATCTTTGGAGGAGATACTAGCACGAAGAGCAAAGAGAAGACTAGAGAATCTCGAACGAGCGGGTCATACGGAGGACAAGATTCTTGGACAAGTCCGTGGAAGAGTGGTCACTAGAAGGCAATTGGCGGATTTTAGCAAGGCTCATGCGTTTGTCTCCTTCATTGAACCCAAGAAGGTATATGAAGCTCTCGAAGATCAAGATTGGCTTGAAGCCATGCATGATGAACTCAATAACTTCGAGCGCAACAAAGTGTGGAAATTGGTCCCTAAACCCAAAGATTGCAAGAATGTTATTGGCACCAAATGGGTATTCAAGAACAAACAAGACAAAGATGGTATTGTCATTCGCAACAGGGCAAGATTGGTTGCCCAAGGTTTTTATCAAGTCGAAGGTATCGATTTCGGTGAAACCTTTGCTCCCGTAGCTCGTCTTGAATCCATTCGCATCTTACTTGCCTATGCATCGCATCATAACTTCAAGTTACAACAAATGGATGTAAAAAGTGCTTTCCTTAATGGTCCCATTAGTGAGTTAGTATATGTCAAGCAACCTCCGGGCTTCGAGGATCCCAACCACCCCGATCATGTCTATAAACTTGATAAGGCGCTCTATGTACTTAAACAAGCTCCATGTGCGTGGTATGAGCACCTTAAAGAGTTTCTAGTAGATCGCGGGTTTAATGTTGGTTTAATCGATCCCACCCTCTTTACCAAGACGGTTGGAGGTGACTTGTTCATATGCCAACTCTATGTGGATGACATCATTTTTGGGTCTACTAACACTTTGTTCAATGAGGAGTTTTGCAAGCTTATGACCGATAGGTTTGAGATGTCTATGATGGGAGAGTTGGAGTTCTTTCTTGGCTTCGAAGTGAATCAATATTATGAAGGAACTTTCATCAAACAAGCCAAATATACTCAAGACATGCTCAAGAGATTTAATATGAATGATGCCAAACCTATGAAGACCCCTATGTCCACAACCACCGACTTGAAACCCGACCCTAACGGGAAAGAGGTAGATCAAAAGGTATACCACTCCATGATTGGCTCTTTGCTCTACCTTTGTGCATCTAGACCCGATATCATGTATAGCGTAGGTAAATGTGCAAGGTTTCAAGCCTCTCCGAGGCAAAGTCATTTGGAAGCCGTGAAACGAATCTTTCGATATCTAGTTCATACCCCAAACTTCGGTCTTTGGTACCCTAAAGGTTCAAGCTTCCAACTCATTGGATACTCGGATGCGGATTATGCGGGAGAGAAGACGGAGAGGAAGTCCACATCCGGGGGTTGCCAATTTTCTTGGCCGCTCCTTGGTATGTTGGTCTTCCAAGAAGCAAAATTGCATTTCTCTCTCCACCACCGAGGCCGAGTATATCTCCGCGGCAAGTTGCTGTGCCCAATTGCTATGGATGAGGCAAACCTTGAAGGACTATGGTATTCATTTTGACAAGGTGCCTCTTCTTTGTGACAATGAGAGTGCTATCAAGATCGCCTACAACCCGGTTCTTCACTCCAAGACGAAGCATATTGAGATTTGTCATCACTTCATTCGGGATCATGTTGAGAAAGGTGATATTGATCTCTCATATGTCTCCACCACGGATCAACTTGCCGATATTTTCACGAAGGCCCTTGATGAACCAAGATTTTGAGCTTTGAGGAATGAACTAAATGTCATCGACTCTTCCAACTTCACTTGAAACCTTGCATATCTACTTTCATTATCCTTGCTATCTAGTCTAGGTGTAGGCATGGAAATAGGGGGAGCGCTACTCAACTCATGAGTATGCACTCCTTTTATTATGCGAAAATCAATCAATCATTGCATATCTAGTCAATTTGTGACTCATTGTGCTTAATTGTGAGTAGTAATTTTGGACCCAAGATATATCTTCGCGGTGCCAAGTTACACACTCAAACATGGTGGCCTCGGCCACCGACCTTTGGTGTGTTTTGGATCATTCTCGCACATTATATCCTCATCTTGACAACTCGTACGGGTTCGGTTTTTCATTTGTTTTATGGTTCTTGCGAACCCCGTCAAGTAATGTCTCTCGTATGTCAGTGACGATTTTACAACCCAAGCCCCACTTGCCCAAACCCTTGTTTCTATTGTATTGCTCGTGTTTTTTCCAATCTTGGCGTGCCAAAATTCCAGTTGGGCGGAACCTCCAGTGAAACCACCGGAGGCTCCGCTGGCCCTGTCCACCGGAACCACCACCGGAGGCTCCGCTGGACCACTGTGGCTCAGCGGGCCAAAACCTAGGTTTTGGGACAGGGAGCGGAGGCTCCGGTGAATCCACCGGAGGCTTCACCGGCGAAAAAAAAATCTGTGGATAAGTTGTGGGCGTGCGGGGGAAAGTGAGATCTAATCTCATTTCCCCCACCCGCCCCCATCTTCTTCCTCACGAACCGCCGCCACCCCCAAGCTCCTCGCCGCCGGATTTGGGTGCTCCACCGCGGGGAGGCCTTCTCCTTGCCTCGGGACGCCCCGGGAACCTTCCCTCCTTCCTTTTTCACCATGGATGAAGCCGGTACGTGCTCTCTCTCTCTCTCTCATCTAGTTGATGGATGAGATGCATAGGAGTTCATGTTCTAGCTTCCTAGATTCATGGATTTGGAGTTTTAGGAGTGGACTTTCTCGAGTACAAACCCTAGCAACCTAGATAATGTGTGTTAGGCTTGAATCGTTGTGGTTGTAGGGGAGATTCGTTTGCCCTAACCCTAGATTATTCAACCCTAACACTATGAGTATCTTGGTTCCTTGGTTTTGTGCGTGCTTTATTGACTCGAGCTTTACTCGTTCTTCATGTTCTTCTTGCTTTCTCTCTTAGATGCTTCCGGTTCCAAAGGAAAAGGGACACGGTACAAGACCACCGGCCGCCGCAAGCCCCAACCCGTTGATGAAATTCAAGAGGAACTTGACAATACTCAAGGCAAGCGTAAGCGGTATCCGGCTCCCGAGAAGACCTTGCCCAAGAAGAACACCGCTCCAACCGCATCCAAGATGTCCGATGCGGTATTCGTGAAGGAAAGACGGGAGAACCCGTATGTGATTGCCCGTGACCGCTTAATGCCCCAATTCCGGGGTAAGGATCCACGCTTTCACGCCATCTTCCAAGGACAAATCTATAGTGAGATCTTGATGAGGAAGCCGAAGGAAAATGTCGTTCCCCAACATGCTATTAGTCTTGGGCACATGGAACGCAACCACAAGTACTTTGGGGAGGCCCTTGAGCTCATTGAAAAGTTTGGTCTCGGTCCCATTATCACTCTTCAACAAGATTTTGATGAAGAGCTCGTCTGTCAGTTCCTAGCCACAGTTCATCTAGGCAATGAGACCAACCGTCACCTTATTTGGATGACCAAGGGAAGACAACTTACCATCACTTGGAAGGATGTTGGAAATATTCTTGGTGGCTACCCGGATTTTGGTCCATTTGCTAAGGGAGAAGAGTTTGCTAATGGATGGTTCCGAGTTCATGCCGCGAACACCGCATCTCTTCCCAAGGATGAACTTACTCCTATCTATCATTAGAAGAAGTACGCCGTTGGGTTCGTCAAGGGTCTCTATCCCACATATGACATCATGTTGCGGGTCTATAGAGAGACTATCAACCCCAAGGCGGGCAATGTGGACGAGATCCAAGGATTCTTGAAGAACTTAATGCTTCTTACTCATCAACACCGGATGGATGCCACTCCTCGCAAGCTTGATGTGCTTGACTATATTTGGAACGAGTTGTGGCATGCCATATGCAACCGCAAGAATGCTTGCTTCGGGCCTTTCATCATGAAGATCATATTACACGTGTGGAATGAGCAGTTTCCGGATGAACCTCTTGATGATGAGCATTGGATCTCTCACTCGGAAAAGAGACTTCTTATCAAGAATCACACGGAACCCGTTGTGCATCCCACTCCCGCCATTCGCAAGCACAAGGCTAGGCCTCGCATCATCGTTGATGAGGAAGAAGAAGAGGGTGGTCCACCTCCACCTCCTCCCTCTAGCAATGCTTTTAAGTGGATGGCAAGAGCTCTCAAGAAAGTGTTTCGCTTGAACAAAAAGATTGAGCAACGTCAATGGGAAGCACATTATGATTTGGAACTCAAGAACCGCAACAAAGCTCAAGCATCTCGTCAACGTCTTCGTGAGGAAGGGCTCTCCATTGAGTCCCCGGCTCTTGATAGCATCACAAATTGGGATAAATGGCAAGCAAGGGACTCCAAGGGCGAGATCATTGATTGGTCCGAGGAAGAAGGAGAAGAAGCTACTAGCTCTCGCCGCCGTGCCCCCTCTCCGGATCCGGAAGCCTCTGATGAGTGATCTTTGGGACGTTAGCGTTTTCATCTCCCTCTTTTGGTATCTTGATGCCAAAGGGGGAGAGAGATATATTAGGAACGGGCATTTGCATGGGTCTCCCTCAAGCTTTCTCGATTTGCATCTTTCTTTTGCTTGAGGGAGTTTGGCTTCGTATTTGAACTATTTGGAACTTCGTTTGTTTACATTATTCGTATCTATCGTGGACCTCGTTATATTATGTTCGTGTGAACCTCGTTTCATATTATTTATGTGTTATGTGTGTTATGTGCTATCATTGTTATATTACTCTTTTATATCATGCCTTAGATTATCTCAATATGAAAGGAGCATATCTTTAGGGGCAGCTCCGTTCATATTGTGTCCGTAATCATGCAAATAGTTATGTTGTCATCAATTACCAAAAAGGGGGAGAATGAAAGATCATCGTCCGTTTTGGTAATCATATGAAAACATAACAATTTGATCTAATGTTTGTTCAATGAATGAAAATGCCCAGGTTATTAGGTTCACTAAGTTTATGGGGCACGTGATGGTTATATATGAAAAGTGCTAAGTGAAAGGGAGCCAGGGAACCAAATTTGCAGGAGCGGAGGCTCCGGTGAATCCACCGGAGGCTCCGCTCAGGATCCGGTGGAGGTCCGGTGGTGGCTCCGCCAAACCACCCCTTTGTTGGAGAAGAGCGGACCCTACAGCGGAACCTCGGGTGGATCTCCGGTGGGCGGAACCTCCGCCAATTCCACCAGAGGCTCCGCCATCCGCCAAACACTTGGCCTACGCGCAAGCAGGGTCCGGTGCGCCTCCGGTGGCACCTCCGCTAAAATGCCCTTCTGTTTGAGAAGAGCGGAGGTTCCACCGGAGCCTCCGGTGGACATCCGGTGGACCCCCCTGGTCCAGTGCAAATGGGCTCCAGTGGAGGGTCCGGTGGTGGCTCCGCTAATCCACCCTTCTGTTGGAGAAGAGCGGAGGTTCCACCGGAACCTCCGGTGGGCGGAACCTCCGCAGATCCCACCGGAGCCTCCGGGTTGTTCTTCAGCGCATGCAAGCTAGGGCACTGCGCAACTGCACAGTGAACAGAAGACCACCGGAGCCTCCGGTTAAACCACCGGAGCCTCCAGTGGAACTGGACTGCAACGGACACTTAAATGCAAGGGGTATAAATACCCCTTCCCCTACCTCTTAAATGCCAAGCTTTTCCCATTCTCTCTCCTAGCCATTAATGAAAGCTTCAACCACCTAGATCTCCCACTCCGTCCACCCAATCACTCCCAAACTTGGTGGAGAGCTAGAGGAGACCTAGATCCACACTTCCACCAAAGGAATCTCAAATCCATCCACCACAACCTAGTAGATCTAGAATCCTACTTGAGGCCTAGAAACCTTAGTAGATCTTGTGCTTGTAGTTTCCACCTTGTTGCAAGAAGCTACGGATTGCTTGAGAGCCTCCATCCATCTTGTGGAGTGACCTCAAGCCCTTGTAAAGGTTTGGTCAACGCCTTCAAGTCGACCTCATAGTGGAAACGAGCATCTCCCTCACCGGAGAAGCTCAAGGAGAACAAGGTGTGCACAACCGTGCTATTGAGGAGCGCCTAGGTGGCTCCACACCTCTCCAACGTAGACGTACTTCTCTTTGAGAAGGAACTACGGTGAATCATATCCTTGTCTCCTTGTTTACACTTGTTGTTTGCTTTACTGCCTTACGCTTTACTTCCCTTGCGCATATTATTCTATCCACATAGGTTGCTCACCTAGTTGCACATCTAGAGAATCGTATCTTATCTTACTAAGCCCCATTAAAAGGAAAAGAAAAGAAAAATTGGTAGTCAACCTATTCACCCCCCCTCTAGTTGACCATAGTGCACTTTCACCAAGGACATGCTATAATTGTAGAAGTGCAAATAAAATTTTCAAAGAGTGTCCTTTTGAGCCAAGATAAGAAAATGAAAAGCTTGTTCGCAAAGACAAGACCAAAGCTGCACAAAACAAGAACTGCTCTAGAAGAGTACCAAGGGATCTATATGTTTAAGAAGGGGTCGTGTTGGAAACATACATCTCCGCAGATGATGGAGACGATGAAGTTTTAGGTGTGGCCCACGTCACCATAGCTACATCTTCCTCTTCATCGGTATCTCTATTTGAATCCCCAAATGAGAACGCGCATATCCGACCTGCATGTCTCATGGCAAAAGCCACTTCAGTAATTTATTCCACCTCCAAAACTATTGTCACTAATCCTCCCTCTCTATTGGATTGTGTTGGAGATGATGGACAGGAGGATGATGAGTCTAAAGACCCAGGCTCTTGGTTGGCTAGCCTTGAAGGGGAAACCAAGAAAAGGTGAATGCCCTTTTGAGGCAACTTGATGATGCTAACTCTCTTGTAGATGAAAAAGAATAAATCATCATGACTTTGGAAAGTTATGGTGGAGGTCATTATAGAAATTACAAAGAGCTTGAAGAGGCTCTTGAGAAAGAGTGTTCCATTAGATGTTCTCTTGAGGAGAAACTATATTGTCTTGAAGAGACTTATTTTTTTGTGTTTCTAAGCTTAGGAAGGATAATGAAATGTCTCGTACTCTTGCTAAAACTCATGAAAATGAAAAGATTGAGCTAGGAATTGCTCATGATACTTGTTTATAGTCATGAAAAACTAGAAAAAGAGTTCATGTCTCTTAAAGAAATTCTTGACAAACTTACCAAGTCTCGTGATAAACTTCTAGTTCAATGCTCTAATAAGCAAGTTGTACCTTCCTCCTCAAATGGTATTGTTATCTCCTCTAGCAACTCTTGTTCTACAACTAAGTTTGTAAGAGGTGAGAAAGTTCTCGATGATGTTATCCACTCTCAAAGGGTTTCTAATGGAAAAGGAGGGACTTAGATTTGTTGCTATGTCAAATAAGAAGAACAAGAAGAAGAAGAAGAAGAAGAAGAAGGTCACTTCTGCTTCGCAAAATATTATCTTTGTGAAATAAGGAGAGCTGATCAAGGATAAGAAGACCAACACCATTGTGGATGGTGAGACCTCTACGGGGAGAACCACTCACAATGACTTCTCCGGAAAATATAACTCGTCGTATGTTCTTATGAAATCTAGAGATGGTCATGTTTATGCTAAATATGTTGGTACTTATTATGGTGATGATTATTATTGGACTATTTGGGTTCCTAAGACCCTTGTTGCTAATTAAATAGGACCCATTAAAGGATGGGTACCTAAATCAAGAAAATGATCCCTTGTAAGGAAGTGCTTCTGGGTCGGGTAAATGGACGATGGATAGTGGTGCATCCCAACATATGACCGGAAGCAAAGACGCAATGAGTGATCTTAATACTCCTTCGCAATATCTCAATTGCGCCACTATTGGTGATAACTCCGAGCTAAAGGTATTGGGACGAGGCAAGGTGGCTATCTAAAATGATTTATCAATTGAGATTTTTCTCCTTGTTGAGTACCTTGGCTATAATCTTATGTCGTTCCTTCAACTTGCAAATTGTGGCTTTAACTCTTTCTTTAATAAAGAGAACGTGATTGTCACTTGGGAAATGACTCTTAAAGTAGACTTTGTTGGGCATGTTAAGAACTACATATATGTAGTGTAATTCTCTGAAGGAGACACGTGTGGCCCGACATGACTAATGGCTAAAGTTTATTTGTGTTGGATTTGGCATCACCGGTTAGCCCACACCAATATGAGGACGTTGCATGACCTTCAACGTGGCAATCATGTTCTAGGACTAATGAATTCTAAGTTTGCCAAAAATTGTGTGTGTATCTCTTGCGTGCTTGGAAAGCAACATGGAGAACCCCATCCTAGAAACACCACCATCACCAGCTCAAGAATTCTCGAGCTCATTCATTTGGATCTTTTTGGTCCATTATCTTATGCTAGTCTTGGAGGCAAGAAGTATTGCTTTGTGATTATGGATAATTACTCAAGATATTGTTGGGTGTATTTCGTCAAGAGGGAGAGTGAGACTCAAAAGAGAGTCATTGAGATTATCACTTTGGTTGAGCGCCAACATAATGCAAGCGTCATGGCTATCCGGAGTGATACTGGTTAGGAGTTCAAAAACTACACCGTGGAGGGATTTCTTAGTGAAGAGGGGATTGCTCATCAATATTCCACTCCCTATACCCCCTCAACAAAATGATGTAGCAGAGAGGAAGAACCAAACACTTATGGATGCAGCAACGACAATGTGCAGAGTTTTCTTCTCCTTATAATTTTTGGGCTAAGGCCGTCTCGGCCGCTTGTCATGCTAGCAACCGGTTGTATCTCCGCAAGAACTTAAACAAGACTCCCTATGAGATTCTCACGGGAAGAATCTGGATGTATCTTACTCAAAGGTCTTTGGTTGCAAATGCTTCATTCGTAAGAAAGGTAAATTCTTGTCAACATTCGAGACCAAATGTTATGAGGGTATCTTTGTTGGATATGCCACAAACGCTCATGCCTATAGAGTTTACAACAAGTCCACTAGACAAGTTGAAGAAGCTATAGACGTGGTGTTTGATGAGGATAATGGATCCCAAGGGGGCGCATATATCATGGTGTTGTAGGAGATGCAATTCCTCCATCGTCATAAGAAGAACGGGGATTGGTGAAATAATCCCCATTGAGGGTTACGGATGACGGAGGGAGAAGGACTATTCTCTACTCAAGTGGAGCCATTGACTACACCCATTGTTACACAAGCTATCCAAGAAGATGCACCAAGCCCTCAAGCTAATGAACATGGAAAATCTCAAGATCCTCCCATTCTTGAGAGAGCTCAACCAAGTGGTGATCCTTCACCCATTTATGATCAAGGACAAGTTCAAGATGGATATGACTCTGATGAAGAAGGTGATGCTCAAGCTATATCCAAGGAAACTTTGGAGGAGATGCTAGCTCGTAGAGCAAATAAAAGGCTACAAAATCTCGAGCATGCGGGTCACACGGAGGACAAAATTCTTGGTCAAGTTCGAGGAAGGGTTGTCACTAGGAGGCAATTGGCGGATTTTAGCAAAGCACATGCTTTTGTCTCTTTCATTGAGCCCAAGAAAGTATATGAAGATCAAGGTTGGCTTGAATCCATGCATGATGAACTCAACAACTTCGAGCGCAACAAAGTGAGGAAGTTAGTGCCAAGACCTAAGGATTGCAAGAATGTTATTGGCACCAAGTGGGTGTTCAAGAACAAGCAAGACAAATATGGCATCGTCATTCGCAACAAGGAGAGACTAGTGGCTCAAGGGGTTTCTCCATTCAAAGGTGTTGATTTTGGTGAAACCTTTGCCCCCATAGCTCGTCTTGAATCCATTTGTATCTTGCTTGCATATTCATCCCATCATAATTTCAAGTTACAACAAATGGATGTTAAAAGTAATTTACTAAATGGCCCCATTAACGAGATCAAATCCTGTTGTTGGCGTAGTCGCACTCACACCGATCCCGAGAGCGAGAAGATGTGCACCGTAATCCGGCGGTGACTCCGTGATCGGTCACACGTACGGTTGATGACGACATCCGTTCCCTCGATCCAGCGGGGCAGCGGAAGTTGAGGATCCCTCGGAAACCAGCAGCACGACGGCGTGGTGTGGTGGAGAAAACTTCGCTCAGGGCTTCGCCAAGCGCATAAACATGAGGTGGATCAACGGGAGGATGGAGATGGAGATGGCACCAAGTTGTATGTGGAGAGAGAGGTCCAACCCCTTTTTATATAGGAGGGGGAGGCAGCCACAAAAGTTTGGTGCCTCCACCTCTCCCCTCATCATGTGGGTGGAGTCTCCACTCAACCCACTCATTCTGCCATCAATTCCCACTCAAAATTCCAAGGGTTTTCTTTAATAAATAAATAAAACAATTTTATTTATTTATTTTAATATTTGTTAATCCTATTAAAAAACATTAACACTTACTCCCTTGAACTATCTGTTAATCAAACATTAAGATATACCACCTTGAACTATTTCAATATTCGCCGAAACAATTCCGATGACTATTTCAATATTCCCCGAAACAATTCCGGTGTTTGTTCAAACTTTTCTCCGATATTCCGTATCCACTCAATCGCGTCATCAAACCTTAAGTGTGTCACCCTACGTTTCGCGAATAAGATAGACATGATCGAGACTCCTCTCCGATTAATAATGAACAGCGGGATCTGGAGATCCGTGATGACTCCTATCGATGACTCGTGATTGTGTGAACCTTCAACGTCGTAACTAATTCCCTTTGTCTCGCAATATTTTACTTGTCCTAGATCCTATCATTGGTATCAACCATACCTTGTTCAATCTCGTTACCGGACAAGTACTCTTTTCTCATTTCCGTGATATCACATCCTTGTGATCATATCACGTGCTTGCAAGCGGTGTCGATGTGATATTACCGAGAGGGCCTAGAGTATATATCTCCGTCATTTTGGATGGAAAAATGCCACTCTTGATCCATGATCCTCAACTAATACTTTCTGAATACCTAACAACACCTTTATAGTCACTCTGGTACGGTGTGACGTTTGATGACATCAAAGCACCCTTCCAGTACCAGTGATTGGCATGATCTCATGATCTAAGGAATAAGTTACTTCGTATGCAAGATATAACAATATAAACTAAATGACTTGATCGTATTGTTATCTTGATATTGGGTCTATGTTCATCACATCATTCTACTAATGACATGACCCCGTTATTAACAACATCCAATGTTCATGATCAGGAAACCTTGATCATCTATTAATCAACGAGCTAGTTAAAAGAGAGGATTTACTAGGAACCATTGTTTGTGTATTAAACACACATGTATCACCGTTTCCAGTTAATACAATTATAGCATGATAAATAAACATTTATCATAAACAAGGAATAATATAATAACCACTTTATTATTGCCTCTCGGGCATATTCCCTTCATTCTTTACCTTTGTGCATCTAGACCGGATATCATGTATAGTGTTGGTAAATGAATCTTTCGATATTTAGTCCATACCTCAAACTTTGGTATTTGGTATCCCAATGGTTCAAGCTTTCAGCTCATTGGATATTCGGATGCGGATTATGCTGGGGAGAAGACGGGTAGGAAGTCCACATCCAGGGGTTGCCAATTTCTTGGTCGTTCCTTGGTGTATTGGTCTTCCAAGAAGCAAAATTTCATAGCTCTCTTCACCACCGAGGCCGAGTACATCTCCGCGGCAAGTTGGTGTGCTCAATTTCTATGGATGAGGCAAACTTTAAGGAATTATAGTGTCAATTTTGACATAGTGCCTCTTCTATGTGACAGTGAAAGTGCTATCAAGATCACCTACAACCCCGTTCTTTATTCCAAGACAAAGCATACTGAGATTCTCCATCATTTTATCCAGGACCATGTTCATATGGGTGATATTGATCTATCTTATGTGTCCACCAAGGATCAACTTGTCGACATTCATGAAGGCCCTTGATGAACCAAGATTTCGGGGTTTGAGGAATGAACTAAATGTCATCGATGTGTCTAACTTCACTTCATACCTTGCATAAGTACGTCTATTATACTTGCTATTAGTTTTGGATGTAGGCATGGAGATAGGGGAAGCTTAAGTCAATTCATGAGTAAACACTCCTCTTATTATGCGTAAATTAAGCTTTCATGCATATCTAGTCATTTCGTGACTTATTGTGCTTTATTGTGAGTAGTGCTTTGGACCCAAGATATATCTTCGCGGTGCCAAGGTACACACTCAAACATGGTGGCTACGGCCACCAACCTCCTATTTTGAGGAGTTGGATCTCTTTGGGTTTTCATTTGAATATCAAGACTTCTATGTCATATATCCCTTCCTCGGAGAAGCACACAAGTTCATATTTTCGTTTTGCATCTTGCGAACTTGCGTGTTTTATTGTCTCTCATATGACATTGTTGTTTTCCTATCCTAAGCCAACTCTCCCTACGATCCATCCTCTATCTCTATGCCCTTGTTTTATGCTCTTGGCGCGCAGAAAGCGGACATGCGGTACCACCGCTGCCTGGCAACTGCTGGGCCGTGGTGGCTCTCGTGGTTTCTACGGTGTACTCTAGGCGCTGGTACTACCAGTGCCACACCAGTACTACCGCTGGTGCGGTACCCCCCAGCGGGTCAATACTCTGTGGCACTGGCTATATAGGGAGCGGTACTACCGGTTGATCCGGCGGTATTACCGCTCGCTGCGGATGTTCGGAGTTTTGACTAGGCAGTGTGGGGAAGAGATCGTTCAGATCTCAGTTTTCCCCACCCGCCCTAGCCTCTCCTCCGAGGAACCGCTGCCGCCACCTCTTCCGCCGCTGGGAAAGGCTCGTCCTTGCCGCCCGGGGCCCCGTGCACCTCTCCATTTCCTCGATCTACGACATGGATGCCGGTATGATGTCCCATGTCTCTCCTATCGAGTTGGTAGATGGAGATGCACTAGGAGCCTCATTTTCTTTGGTGTTCTTGCGTAGAAGGGTCGTGGTGATTCTTGTACACATCTTAGGAATCTAGAGTGTGATTATTAGGGACAATCCTCGCCGATTCATAGTTGGTTTCATGTTCATGTATCACTACTCGTCGATGATTGTCCTATCTCCTCTCCTTATCAATTCCTTTAATTTGTACTCATATAAATATTTGCATCTCTTATCTATATGCTTTTCCCCCTAATTTTCTCTCACAGGTGGTAGTGGCTCCCGGGAAGTCGTGTCAAGAAGACTGCGTCTCGGAAGGCACATCGGGTCGATGAAGTTCAAGAAACCATTCATCCCTCCAAGCCCAGGCGCAAGCCAAGGTTCCCCGCCTGTGAGAAGACCCTTCCTAGTAAAGAAAAGTCTGCCTCTCAAGTGTATGGTGTTGTGTTCCTTGCCACTCGCCGAGAGAATCCGTATATCATTGAGCATGCCAATATGATGCCTCAGTTTCACGACAAGGATCCTCGTTTACGCACTCTCTTTCAAGCTCAAATTTACAAGGAAGCTCTCATGAGGAAGTCCAAGGACAATGTTGCCTCTCAGCATGCTATTTGTCTTGATCACATGGAGAGGAAACCCGAGTATTTTGGAGAGGCACTTCCCATTTGTGATGATTTTGGTCTCGTCCTATCATGGAGTTGCAGCAAGACTATGATGAGGGCCTTGTGTGTGAGTTTCTTTCCACAGTTCACCTTGAGAATGAGTCGGTCCATCACATAATTTGGATGTCCAAGGGAGAGAAGTTTCAGCTCAAGTGGAGTGAAGTGGGAGACCCCATTAGTTATCCGGATCACGGTCC
Organism: Alopecurus myosuroides; assembly: GCA_028641055.1. NCBI lineage: Eukaryota > Viridiplantae > Streptophyta > Magnoliopsida > Poales > Poaceae > Alopecurus > Alopecurus myosuroides. The sequence goes on along the minus strand of CM054059.1, from coordinate 111,030,521 downwards.
TTTTTGTGATGCTCCAGAGTATGACAAGTCTTGGTTCCGTGTTCATGCCGCTACCAAGTCCCTCAACAAATATGCTCTTGGGCCTCTTTATGCTTGGAACAAGTATGATATTGGGTTCTCCAAGGGGCTCTACTATACCTATGACATGATGCACCGTATCTACCGTGAGACCCTCAACCCTAAGGTGGGCAATATTGATGAGATCCAAGGCTACCTCAAAAACTTGATGATTCTCACTCATGATAAGCGTAGCCAAGGTATCACTTAAAATATCGATGTTATGTACTTTATTTGGAATGAGTTGGGGACTTCTCTAGTATGGAAGAAGAATGCTTTCTATGGGCCTCTTATAATGAAGATAATCTTGCACGCATGGGAGGCAAAGAATCCGGATGTTCCTATTGGTGATGAGGATACTTGGGTCATGCACAAGGTCAAGCGCTTGCAAATCAAGGACCACACCGAGCCCATGGAGCATTCCATTCCTGCTATCCGCAAGGGCAAGGCAAAGACACGGGTGGTCATTGATGAAGAAGACGAAGCGGGGCCCTCTCTTCCTCCTTCCCAAGGGGCGTTTCTATGGATGGCTCGTGCGCTCAAGAAGGTGTTTAAGGTGAACAAAAAGATTGAGTAGAATCAGTGGGAAGTTCATTATGATAAAGAGTGCAAGCACCGCGAGGCTGCCAAGGCATCGAGGCAACTTCGTCGTGATGACGGTGAGGAAGTTGCTTCTCCCATAGAGGACAACATTACCACTTGGGGGCAGTGGTACGCAAAATACTCAAGGGGTCATATTATCACTTGGTCTGATGAGGAACCAGGAGAAGAAGCTACAAGCTCATGTCGCCGACCCCGTCCTCAAAGCTCGGACGACCTCTTGGGGTGAGCCATCGGACGCTAGCATTGGTATCTATCTTTTTCGTATCTTGGTGCCAATGGGGGAGAGATATCTAATCCCTCCATCCCATATTAATTTCTCAAAGTTGGACAAAAGTCGATGTATCTAACACTAAAATATGTCTAGATACATCCATTTTTGTCCAACTTTGAGACAAGTAATATGAGACGGAGGGAGTATTTAGAATGCGCTTGTGAGAATTTGCATGGGTTTTCACAAGCTCTGTTATTAGAGTTGTTTCTTTCTATCTTGTGAACTTGTTGTGTTATTTATCCTTGAACTTTGTCGGGCATGGTGTGAGACATGTGAACCTTTCTATATTTAGTTTGCATACTCCAAGTTCTGAGCAAGTTATCTACTCTTTGTGCCTTTTGTATCTTGCTCAATCAATTCAACATAAGGGGGGCATATATCTAGGTGGAGCTCCACCCATGTCTTATAGATCGTGTGCTGCAAATTTTTGTGTTGTCATCAATTACCAAAAAGGGGGAGATTGAACGATCATATTCCGTTTTGGTAATTAATGACAACACAATTAAAGGACTACTCCACTTGTGGAGTTTATGCAGGAGTAGTTTGCAACCTAATCTATGGTGCATCGCATTTCTCTTTAGTACCCATAAGGCACCGTGGTAATAATTCATTGATGGAGCGTTTCTAAGGAGGAGCAAACCAAGTCGAAACCCATCTGGAGGTAGTACTAGTGGTACCACCGGCAGTACCGCTGGCTAGGGTTTCTAGCCTTAGCTCTGCCTGGCGCTGGCAGCCACCGGTGGCGGTACCAGTGGCGGTACCACCAAAACGTGCTTCGGTTACCAAGTGGCGAAGGTGCTAGCGGAGGACACCGGTGGTCCGGTGGGCGCTGGTACTGCCAATTCCACCGGTGGTACCGGTGAATGAAGGGGCACTCAGGGGTTGTGCACCACCGGTGGTACCGCCAAATTGACCTTCAGGTTGCAACTGGCGGAGGCTCCAGTGGAAGGCACCGGTAGTACCGGTGGGAGGTAGTACCGCCACTACCACTGGGGTTACCGGTAGTGTGGAACCAGGATCGCAACGAGAAAGAGTCATTGTACATTATGGGCTCTGACTCGACCGGTGGTACCTCTACTCCGGGAAAGAGCTCAATGGCTGGTTGGAAGAGGAGGGGTATTTATTGTTCTCCTTCTTCCCCCACTAGCTTAAGCTTCACTCTCTCTCTCTCTCTCTCTCTCTCTCTCTCTCTCTCTTTCTCCTTGCCATTAACGTGAGCTTCAATCTACTAGATCTCCCACTCCAATGACTAAATTGTGCCGAAACTTTGTGGAGTGCCTTAGGAGACCTAGACTCGTGATTCCACCAAAGGAATTGAAAATCCATCCACCCAATCCTACCGGATTCTGAGAGCTCTTGGGTACCTTGTAACCCTAGAGAAAACTCCAGTGCTTGTTGCTTCCACCTTGAATCATGAAGCTTCGGATTGTTGAGAGCCTCAAACTATCTTGTGGAGTAGCCTCAACCTTGTGTAAAGGTTTGGTCAACGCCTTCAAGTCAAACTCATAGTGGAAACGAGAATCTCCCTCACCGGAGAAGCTCAAGGAGAACAAGGTGTGCATATCCGTGCTATTGGAGTGTCTGGGTGTCTCGACACCTCTCGAACATAGACGTACTTCCCTTGGGAAGGAACTATGGGAAACATATCTTTGACTCCTTGTTTACACTTGCGTTTTATCTTGTGCTTTACCTATTGTTTCCGTTGTGTACTTTGTATTGTATAACATAGGTTGTTCACCTATTTGCACATCTAAATAACCTTGTGTTTTACTTGTTTAGACCAAACTAAAAAAAGGCAAAGAAGAAAAATTGTTATTCACCTATTCACCCCCTCTAGTTGACCATACCGTACTTTCAACCGTGATTCTGGTACTACCGAGCCAGCCCGGCAGTACAACGCGATGGCACTTCTTTGGCCATTTTATCTAGTACTGTCTTTTGTAAATTTTGTTAATACCGGACAAGGCAGGTAGTACCGCACTTCGAGCACTGGCTCCAGTACCATTTTCTTGGAAAACTCGGTATTACCGGACAAACTCCAGTAGTACCGCTCCAGGCAGAAACCCCAAAAGCAGATTGTTTCTTCAATATGAATGCAACGGGGGATTGCTGCGGATCATATGAGATATAAATAGAGTGTTTAAGCACATGGAATCCATGCAGACCGAGTCGACGCGGCGGCGTCGCAATGCTTCCCGAAGGACTCGACGCAGCGGACCGAGTCGACGCGGAGGAGTCGCGATGCTTCCCGAAGGACTCGACGCGGCGGACCGAGTCGACGCGGAAAAATCGCGATGTTCGACCGAAGGACTCGACGCGGCGGACCGAGTCGAGGAGGCGGAGTCGCGATGTTTGTTGTGTGTACACGGAGGGCAATGTCGATGTCGAGCCCCCGAGCACTAGTATGGCGTGTCGCCATGTTTTGTTAACTTTGCTTGGTCTTTGTGTTGACTCGCAAATTGCCGAAATATGATCCGGATCCGCGATTTGAATTCGCGAACTTGCACAGATCCAAAACGTGTCGCAATGCGCGAGCCACTGACGGAGATCTAACCGTTGGAATTGGCTCAAAAAAGACGAGGTGGTGCGAGATTGTATCCCGCAGCTGTTCAACGGTGTGATCTTCGAATTGATGTCCGAGTCGACTATGAGAATTATTTTCCCAAAGTCGCGCGGAGTTCCATCACATTCTGACAGGGCTTCAGTGTTCGGATCATCCACAGAGATCTAACCGTCGGAATTCAGCGATTCTTTTTGGAGCCTGTAGATAATTTGATTTCGCATCTTTTCACCGAAGAAAATATCCAGATGAGTTTCGATCCGCCGTTGATGACGTCCACAATATGTACGTTAATGCTGTCCTGGAACCTGCGCGTGAAGAACGATGTCGATGTAGATGATGAAGGCCGTGCGTGATGCCGGCTAGTGCTCGATGTAGTTGAAGGAGCCGAAGTGATCAAATCCATTGGGTTGAGGACCCAAAGATTTATGTAGATGAGGCCGGCGAGACCGTAGATCCAGCGCGTGTCGTCCCCACAGACGGCGCCAATTGTCGAAGAGTCGTGTCGGCAAATCACTCGGATGGTCCGGTAGGGTTTCGAGTAGAGGAACGATATACGCGTTGGTGACCTCGACGGCTAACAAGGAGAAAGATTTACCCAGGTTCGGGGCCCTCATAGAGGTAAAACCCTTGCTCCTGCTTGTCTGATCTGTATTGGGGCATGTACAACGCAGCCTCTTAACCAGAGACGCTAGGAATGTTTTCCCGGTCGATTGGAAGTTGCTCCGTACAATCCCGGCCTATAGCCTCTTAATTACAAGCGTGGATGGAAGACTTAGCGTCGGCCGCTTAGTTCAGGTTTAGCTGGCTGCGTGAAAAACGGATCGAGTCTGTTAAAGAAATAAGCGCCTCGAATTGGAGGCTCGCGTTGCAGATCTAAATTCTTGCATACGACGCTAGGATTAATTTCCTTCTTTTCCCCTCCTCAAGCGTCTACACAACCGTTCACCATTGAACATGCCCTTATAGCGAAATAGTCGAGCTGATTACAATGGCGATGCCATGGTGAGGCGTACGGGGTATCCCGTGTATTGCCTAGTCTAGTTGTGGCTTGTATCTTTCTCTCTCTAGATTGTATATCCAGATTCGTTGTCCTTTTTCTCTTCTCCCTCCTGGCTTTATATATGCAGTTAGGAGGGGGTTACATGAGTCCTAGTAGATTACGTATAGGAGTTCTTGTCTTACCCGCAAGTCTTGTGGGTGGGCCTTCGTTGGGCCTTCTAGTAGCGCAGGATAACACCTCTCTTTGGGCCTAGGTCTTGGGCCTTGGACCGGGTAGTCTCACCCGATAGGTCCAGGACTCATCTCTTCGTCAGCCGGTAGTGCCGCACTTCGAGCACTGGCTCCAGTACCATTTTCTTGGAAAACCCGGTATTACCGGACAAACTCCAGTAGTACCGCTCCAGGCAGAAACCCCAACAGCAGATTGTTTCTTTAATATGAATGCAACGGGGGATTGCTGCGGATCATATGAGATATAAATAGAGTGTTTAAGCACATAGAATCCATGCAGCACTTAGCACACGTTAAATCCCTAATTGTGTTGTCAGCAAACATCAAAACATAAGTTTGGAAATGCTCTTTCAATCTTCCCGTTTTTGGTGTTTGATGACAACACAATTGTTGAGCGAGGATTTGAAAGAACACGTGTACTAACATTCTAGCAAGTAGATCATACGAGATAAAATAGCTAGAATTAAATAATTGCAATACTAGAGATAATAAGAACAATAGTAGGGATGATTGCATGTCTTACACTACGCTTCAACTAAAAGTTCAACAACACAAATATCCAAATAAAAATAACAACTTCAACTAAACGGAGACACAAGCAAAGAAAAAATGAAGATAGAAAATCTTGTGACTCCACCTATGCAAATCCCCGGCTCAACCTAAGAGAACTCATTCTCCCCCTTTGTCATTAAATGCCAAAAAGGGAGAAGAGTGAAGCTAAATGTCCTAGAAAAGTCACTTGTCGTCTTCGACATGGTGAGTGGATGAGGAAGGGATGTCAGTGTCGCTCCACTGTCTATGATTGGACTTCGACTACTCCTTAGAAGTGATGGCTTCTTCTGACCCCGGAGAAACTGGCAAAACCATCTTGTCCATCATCTTCTTATGATGTGTTGCAGCCTTCTTGTGGTACACATGCGCATCATACATGCGCTCATGGATTAAGATGTAGGCAAAAGGCCTTCTTGGGCTTAATCTAAAACTTCTTGAACCACGATGGCTCATCAAGTGAAGGAGCATCATCAGACCTCGCACCAGCCCTCGAGAAGAGGTTGCCTTCTTAGCTGCAGCTGATGGAAGCAAATGTTGCTTTACCCTTGGTTCCTTTACCGGATGCTTGACAATGGGGCTACCATCATTCATAATGTACTCCTTTGTGGGTTCCCACCACTTCTTCCTAATGAGATTCATGATAAAAGGGCCATAGATGGGATCCCTCTTGTCAATCACTGTGAGCCACATCTCCTCATGCATCCAATCCATCATATCCAACTTTTCTTTGGATCCTTGATTTTCTTTGGAGTTCTTGAGAAAGTCGAATATGAAACCAGGACCTCATCCCAATTGCCCACACGAGGATCAAGAGTCTCTCTATAGATGCGATGAAGAATCTCAAAGGGGTAAACAAGATGAGCAGTTTTGCCCAGTGTACCTTCCTCCATGGTGATGTAGGAAATGTTTGCTTGTTGCTAGAATATGTTGCACTATGGCAGCTTAATCCACTAGCATCATGAACTCCTTTTGTCGTGGTGGTATCACGGCAGATGCCATAGGATGGCTAATCTGTTGGGGTCGATGGACGCTGGAGGTGCTCGGGGAGGGATCACGCAGCGAGTAGCCGCGTGTGTGATGAATCAAGCACTGCAAACAACAAGATCTACCCAGGTTCAGGGCCCTCGTGTGGAGGTAAAACTCCTACTCATGCCTTTCTCTCTTTATATGTGTGTGTTACCGAGTAGCCACAGTACAGTTTGGCCTATGGCCGAGTAGCCACTCTCCTCTCTACATGAATATCTAAATCTAGAACGCAGCAATTAGGGCAACGTTCCAACCTAGCGTTCGTCTCGTGGCTAGCGTCCCTCGCGCAGGAGGGGGCAGGGCACCTTATATACTGGTGCCCAGCCGAATACAGCCAAGGTGAAAAGTACAGTCGGGTGTCGACATACTGCACTCTTCCAGCTTCTCGCTGACAGCTTTGGCTTCCCAGTTTGTCTTGTGTGCAAAGTCGTTGTGCAAAACCAAGTCCGTGATCTGTTATCACTGTCACGGCCACAGGGTAGGCCCCCTAACCTGCACCGTCCTGCTGACACCCTGGCGCGGATAAGCACGCGCTCTGCAGATGAACAGTGAGCCAGTACGGACCCAGGATACGCGGGATCCTGTGTCAGAACGGCTCCTTTGACTTCTGGCCCGAGTAGGAACTCACTCCCTCTACTCGGACCACTTCCTCTACTCGGAGGAACATAACTTCCTTGATTCTTTCTCCTGGCCATCAGTGTGTATGACCGAATAGCAGTCGACCGGGTAGCGTGTACCGGGTAGCCAGCTACTCTGCCAAACGTCTCTTCTGACATTGCCCTTAGCACTTGCCTTAACCCTACTCGGGGTTAACCCCCCGACATTAGTCCCCGAAGCTGGTAGAGTCCTGCGAACTCGTTCACTGGGCTCTTCCAGCTTAAAAATCAATCTTTGTCTTCGAACTATAAGATGCCGAGTAGCACCTCTGAGTAGCCTTCAACTCTTTCTTGAGTCTCTTCTTCTCCGAGTAGCATCATTTCTCTTCTCTGTCTTCGAGTAAAACGACTTTGCGAAATTTCGAACAAAATCTCACCGTGGCAGAGCAAATCCATCTCTCCGCATCGCTACTGGGCACGTGTCACGCCCTCGTACCCCCGCCGCCTCGGTGCCTGGAATATGACAGGCCACGTGCCCATTACTGCGACCAGGGCCCACCGGCCCGTTAGGTCACTTCAACTGCATTTATCAGCCCACGATCTCGACGTGGGATCAATTGCGCCCGTTACACGCGCAATATGCGATGTGTCCGTTTCTAACCGGTCCACTTCCCACGCCGCACGATCTCAATGTACAACTGATCCCACTAACTCCGCTGGTAACGGCAACTCGAGGGGAGAGATAAATACCCCCTCGGTAACCCCTCCTTCTCTTTCCTGCTCACTTCCATCTCCTGCCCTTTCGCCTTTCCGCCGCCGCGTATCCTTGCCGTGCCGCTGCTCCGTGCGACGCCGGAAAGATAGAGAGCGACTCCTCCCCCAAATCTCCCACAAACCTTCCACCAATCCATCTCATCTCCATGGCTCACGGAGATGATGACGCCCGCGCCGGATGGGAGGGATCTGAAGTCACGGCGGAGGACTGCCAATGGCTGGTCAATACCCGCCGTGTCCCTCCCGGCGTGCGGTGCAGGCAGCCGGACGGCGAACTCGTCCCCACACCGGAGGCGGACGAGTTCGTCGTCTTCCTCGCGCACTTCAAGCGAGGATTCGGCCTTCCGGTATCGGACTTCTTCAAGGATTTCCTCAACAACTTCGGGCTGCAGCCGCATCACCTTCCCCCCAATGCCATGGTGATGCTCGCCTTCCACGCCGTGGTCTGCGAGGCGTTCCTGGGCGTGCGCCCAACTGTTCATACCTGGGTGCGGTACTTCTTCTTCCGGAAGCAAAGCATCCCCAAGCCCGGAAGCACGGAGAGCTCCCGCGCCATGACGAAGACGGGAAGCACGATGATGCTGTAGCGCACCTCCGGCAGCCACCCGCGCATCAAGGGGCTCGACACGGTACGCAAGTGGCAGCGCACCTTCCTCTACGTCAAGAACGTTCCCGTCAAAGAAGGAGCGCAAGTCACGGACCGGATAGGGCTCCCCAAGTGGAAGAACATGCTGCCAACCCAGCATAATTGGGGATACAAGACGAAGAACCATGGCGATATCCTTCAGATCGAGAAGCGCCTCGCCGAGATGAAGGAGTTAGGATTCAAGAGCGATGATCCCATTGCATGCTGGATCTCGTGGTGAGTGCTTCCGCTTCAGCGCCGCTCCCACATAATGTGCTACATGGGAGGCAGCCGAGACTGCACGAGGACCACCACCTTCGAGCTCAGCATCGCGGATGTAGCCGTCTAGGCGCGTTCCATCATGAAGACCGGCCTCACCGACACCTGGCAATACGGCTTCGTGCCGTACAGCTGCACTAAGCCCATTGAACAGGTTAGCCCTATATTCTCTGCCTCTGCACTTTGATACCGAGTAGGTGGCAATCCCGCTAAGTATGCTTAGTCTCTGCATGCTGCGCCGAGTAGAACACCACTAGCATCTCGTTGGCTTTATGTGCTTTGTGTTTGCACGCCATGTCGAGTAGAGAACCTTAGCCAGATATGCTTTGTGTTTGCATGCTACTCTGAATAGGAATTTCTGGACTTTTATGCTTTGTGTTTGCATTCTATACCGGGTAGGATTCCTTAGCCCTGCGCTCAACTGATTTTTATCGCCTGCTTGTCTTTCCAGCATATTGATCGCCAAATTGTTGAAGACGAGGAGCGCTTCGAGGCCAACTGGAGCACTGACCAAGAAGAGGACGACGAGACCGCCTATGATACCCAGGCCACCCTCTGTGTCACTCGCGCCGAACAGCCGGGTAAGCACCAAGTTGATGCGTCCATTTGGGACTGGTCCGAGGACGACGAAGAAGGTGACTAAGTTCGCCTCTCTAGTTGCGAGTAGCGCAAGCCAACTTCCCTTTCCGTTTCTCAACTCCTTTTTCTCCTCTACTCTGCAGATGACCTTGAGGTGGACGAGGAAGATGAGGATGCCCTCGACGTCGATCCTGTCGCTGTTGCTGCTCCTACTACTCGGAAGAGGACGGGTAGCGGTGCCCAAGAGCCAGTTGCCAAGAAGCCCAAGAAGACCGAGAAGAAGAAGAAAGTCTCCAACAGAAAGCAACTCCCCACCCGCAAAGGGTAAGTAATTTTCATCTAAGTTACATTCTGCTGCTGCTTCTCGGTGTTCTCTTCCCCTCCTCTTTTTCTGAACTCCCTTTCTCTTTCAGCGATCCCCTGGATGCTGATGCTGTTGCAGCTCCTACCACCTCCAAGAGAAAATCTGTCATCGACCTCGAGCAACTCGTCGATCTCTCCGAGGATGAGGACGAGCCTGCAGCACGGGATAGGACGCGTGCGTCCTCTCCCGTGAAGGCAGAAGAAGAAGACATCAGCGCCGAGAATACGGGCGCTGGTGACCAAAACATGAACCAGGAGTTGCAGGCCCGCGCGGACCAGAGCGCGCAGGATGCTGCTCACGATGAGACGCCTCCTTCTCCCCCAGCTGCCTCAGCTGGGGAAAATAACGAACAAGATGCCGAGCACCAAGACCATGTCGCCCTTGAGCGGCAAGACGAGAACCTGGAACAGCCAGAAGACGAAGCTGCTGTTCAAGACGACCCCGCGGCCCAGCCGCGGGTAGAAGAACCAGAAGATGTACGACCCGATCCCGCTGCCGAGCAGCGGGTTGAGAAGACTGTGGTGGAGCAAGACCTACAGGGCCAAGAGCAGCCAGACGCTGCGCCGGGTAGCCGGCCCCCTGTGCTGCCTACCCAGCAGGTTACTCCACCTACTGCACCGAGCCCTCCACGACCCCCAAAAAAAGCCAAGACTGGACCAAGCCCTCCAGCAAAGCAAAGCACGCAGAAAACCACGCCGAGCCCTCCTCCCAAGCAAGGCACCAAGAAGACTGCATCTCAGCAACTTCTTCTCACTTCACGCCAAGCGACTCCGTCTGCTTCTCAGACGGATGTTATCAGCAAGAAGGCCGTCCAGCCTGACGCCCCAACTCGCAGGAATCCACCGTGCAATGCTGCGTAGGATTCTGCTCTGATGCCGTTGCCCAAGTCGACCGGGAAGCCAGCTGCGAAGAGCGCGCAGCTTACGATTGGCACTCCTGGCAGTTCTGCTGGTGCGGGCGAGGGATCGAGTGCTCCTCAGCCGCAACCCAACTTCCTTCCGTACATGCTGCAAATGGCTAAGCAGCATAACATTGAGTTGACCAAGGGCGAGCAGCGGATCGCCCTCACGAAGGGCGTCCAGGCCAAGGCGGTGGACGCCAAGTTGAAGGAGAAGAAGACCCTTGCGTTCTAATCACGCGAGGCCAATGAGACTGAGGTTCAATCTGAGGGGCTTCAGTAGATGATAGACCGAGTAGGCTTCATCGACCAGGTGTGGGAAAGCACCGTCCATGGCAACAAGACTTGGGATGGCAGCACCGTGGGCTCGCTGGACCACTGGTGCATTGACTGGAACAAGGCTGATATGGGCTACAATCCCATGACCATCGCCTCCAGCACAAGCACGTTGGCCGCGAAGCTATTCGTTCACCGCAAAGCTGCCGAAGACATCGAGCAAACATACGCTGTAAGTTTCTTTTGCTTGTTCCGATTTGCGACTTTTCTTCTCTTCTGTTCTTCCTTTTCTCCTTAGCCACTACCCAGTCCCCAAGATTCAGGCCGAGTAGACGAGTACTCAACCGAGTTGCCGTCTTCTCGGGCCAAATCTTCCAAAAATTGTCTAACTCCTTTTCTTTCTTCTTCACAGAATAGCCTCTTGAAGAGGACCAACTTGTTCCGACGGCTGCTCTGGAACCATAGCATCGCCACCATACGGCTCGCGGCCCTGGAAAAAGAGCGCGAGGATGACGCCGAAATGGAGCAAGCCGCAGTGGATCGTGCCCTCCAAATTTCTGAAATTGAGAGTAAGCTTCTAGCTATTCGGTTAATGTGTTTTGTGTTTACGCCCACGTTTTCTCTTTGCTCTAACTCCTTCTACTCTGCAGGCAAATTTCAGGCGATGGCTAAGGAGCACGAACATTGCCATGTCTTCGTTGCCCCTGCTGAGAGCACCATCAAGAAAATGGAAGGTGAGTTGCGGTCTGCTCTGCTTGTTTCTCTCCTTTTCCTTTGTTATTCTGCTCACCGTGATGTTCTCTCCGCAGAAGATGCTAAGCAGTTCCGTGAGGAGCACCTCGATTGCTTGAAACCTGCCGAGGTGCAGCAGCAGCTGGCCAGCCAAGAAGCAGAGCTGAAGATCGAACGCGACGCAGAGCGCGCCGAGTTCGAACAGATGCAGGTCAAGCTGAAAGGAACTCTCTAGGATGCCCTAAACCAAGCCGCTGAGAAGGACCAAGTCAAGGCAGCAGCCAAAGCTAAGGAGAAGGCCCTCGAGTTGGAAATCGAGGTGCTGAAGAAAAGCAACGCGGACCTCATGATCTAGCTGGCCAACGCGCATGAAAACGAAGACAGGCATGTTGCCAATGAGGAGGCCAGGAAGAACAAGCTGCACGCGCTACTCATTGACCTCAACAGTAAGTTTGCGCTTCTCTGCACTTGGCTGCTTCCTTCTTCTCTTTGCTTGGCTTTGTTTGCTTCTTCTCTTTCCTACTTGATTTCATTTCTGCTTTGTTTCCATTTCTAACTCTTTCTGATAGCTTTTCAGATATCTTCCCTGATCTCTGCGCGGTTAGCACGCCTGCTTTGGCCAAAGCTCAAGAAATCCGAGCTGAGAAAGGATTGCCCATGAACACCAAGTCTAGGATCAAGGACAATCTCACGAGCATCCAGTCACAGCTCCGCCAGCTTAGGGGCTTGGGCACCAGCATGGTGTCCACAGCCTTCAAGCTACACGATCTGTTCTGGCCTCGTGAATCTGCGCCAAAGACTATTCACGCGCTCTCCGAGAAGCTCGATGGTGCAGGCGCCGATCTGCTGCTTCGCTTCATTTCCAGCTGGTATGAAAACCTGAACCTCGACATCATCCTTGAAGTGTGCTAGGACTCGAAGTAGTCGGACGATCCCAACTACGTGGCTCGCCCCAAGGCAGTTGCGTATGAGATCGCCTCCTACGCGGACACCGCCCTCTTCATCGACGGCCCACCGAGCCTGATACCGAGGCGGAAAGCGAGGATGAAGATGAAGACGAGGACACCAAGTCGGAGGACTATAGTGTCTTCGAAAACACGGGTGCTGAGGAGGGATCCGGGAAGGGGAAGGGCAAGGCTACTGCGGATAGCGACGAGGAAGCCGAGAGCCAGGATCCCACCATCACCACCGAGATGGTGATCCGGGATGTGGCTCTCGAGCTGGGCTCGTCTTTTGGCGCGGCACTTGATGACGCGGCGCTACTCCGCACTCAGTCCACTGCTTCCACCTCAGATACCGACCCCATCTCGGTGGCCACTGCCACCTCTGAGCAAGCCGCCGCCAACACCGAAGCTGATGCTGCCAACGCCAACCTGGACAACACTGCTACTTCCAACCAGTGATCTCCTGCAAACACTTATGCTCTAGAACTTTTATCAGATCCCCGGGATGCCGGGTGCATATGTATCAAACAATTATCATTTCCGTTGCTACTCAGTTTTATTTCCCTTAAAGTTTGAAATTTATTAATTTGAGCGATTCTGGCTCGATGTCGGGTTGCGTTAGTATGCAACTCCCCGAGTTGCATTTTTTATCCTCTCTTCCTTTTTATCTCAGCTCTTACCTGCAACTTGTTGCTTTTTTGGTAGTCGAGTCACAAGAGTTTAAAGTTAGAGTTTCAAATACTTAGCCACTTAGAAACATTTATAGTAACGCCAGCCACCACTTAGCCGAAAAAAGTTAACGAAAAGCAGTAAAGAATGCTCTACTCGGTTCTTGCACTCCTCTTTTCCTTAGTCATTTTTCTTGTGCTTATTGACCTCTAGCTTGTTCTCTTGCTTGCCATGAAGCCGGGTTTCGGACAGCAGCAGAGTCAAAGAGTTAGCTTTCAGGTTTAAACACAGTACTAAATGTGCTCATGAAATTCTAAGCAGAGCAACCGAGTAGACAAAGGTAGGACAAAATAGAAACACACAGAGCAAGTTCGGACGAGGGCAGTCCCCGAGTTCAATTTCAGATTGCAGAGTAGAAGTTTAACTCAGATAAAAGAGTACATACACATTTTTTGCTCACGAATGAAAGCGACAGAGTAGAGCTACATTCCAGGGGCGCTTAGATTCCTCTCCAGCTTTATCCGACCTGTTCTTCTGTGGTGGCTGCGCATCTACCAAGTAGTACGCGTCATTGTGTAGAGCCTTGCTCACAATGTAGGGCCCTTCCCACGGAGGGGATAGCTTGTGCATCCCGGCTGTGCGCTGCACGAGCCTAAGGACCATGTCTCCTTCTCGGAAAACCCTTGGGTTCACTTTCCGGCTATGATAACGCCTCAAGTTTTGCTGGTTAACAGCTGAACGTGACAGAGTAACCTCTCTTGCTTCTTCTAGCAGGTCAACATCATCTTCTCGAGCTTCTCTCGCCTCCGCCTCAGTGTAGAGGGCTACTCGGGGGGAGTCATGCTCTAGGTCGATTGGCAACACGGCCTCAGCCCCATAAACCAAGAAGAACGGTGTGTAGCCGGTCGACCGGTTAGGGGTAGTCCTTAGACTCCACAACACCGCTGGCAACTCGTCTAACCAACACCCAGGTGTTTTCAGCAGCGACTCAATCAGCATTGTCTTTATGCCTGCCAGCACCATGCCATTTGCTCTTTCAACTTGCCCATTGGAGGCGGGATGCGCGACAGATGCGACATCTAGCCGGATGTGCTTATCTCTACAGAACCTCACCATGGCACCCTCAGCAAAATTCGTGCCATTTTCCGTGATGATGCTATGCGGGTAGCCGTATCTCAGGATCACATCCTTCAGGAAACTCACCGCTGTGGCTCCATCACACTTCCGAATAGGCTTCACTTCAATCCACTTGGTAAACTTATCCACCATGACCAAGATGTGAGTCATGGTGCCTCGGCTTGAAGGGACCAACCATATCCAAACACCAAACAGCAAATGGCCAAGTGATGGGAATGGTTTTCAACTCGGAAGCAGGCAAGTGGATCTTACTTGCGAATCTCTGGCAGCCGTTGCACTTTCTCACAATATCTTCAGCTTGCTTCAAGGTGGTGAGCCAAAAGAAACCATGCCGAAAAGCCTTCTTGACCAAAGCCCGAGAAGAGGCGTGATGTCCGCATTCTCCTTGATGTATTTCCACTAGAATTTCTTCTCCTTCTTCCGGTTCCACACAGCGTTGCAACACGCCAGTGGAACTTCTCTTATGCAGTGCTTCTATGAAGATGGTGTAGCCCTTGGATCTTCTTTGAATTTGCCTTGCGGTAGCCTCATCATCTGGTAGTGTGTCGTCCTTTAGAAAGGATAATATGGGCATAGCCCAACTCGGTGTCTCCCGCGTGGGAAACACTTGTTCGTCCAATTCCATCGAAACAACCACCAGTATATCTTCTTCAGAGTTGGGGGCGCATCTCTGAAGCCCTAAGCGGTTCGCAAGAACTTCCTCAATGAATGCTGTCGGACCCCGGACCCAGAGATATACACACTGTTATGTGCTCCTAGCAGTGGACTCGCAAGGGCTTCAGGGTTACCAGCCCCGGCCGCAACAAACAACGGCAGGCAGACCGGATTCATCGGCACGCAGTCCGGATCCCCGGTCTACTACTCCTTGTGTCCATGCTAGTCATAACCAGATATATATACCCAAGCGTCCACGAATCGGATGAAACTGAAGGAACGGGACCAAAGTTATACAGAGCTGCTATGTGTCCAGAAAGTGCAACAACAATCGAGGGTTACTGGGGTTACCTCGCCCCAGGCCGAATATCTTCGGCAGGCGGGCTCGGACATGGATCATCGGCTCCACAACCCCTCGACTGTGAAAACTATGCAGGCATAGCCAAAACTGTATAACAACAGGCTCGAGACCAACAATCGATCAAAGCAGCACTCTAGACATGAAAGTTGTATTAAACATGTATTACTAGAGTATAGCTTACAAACAGATGTCACACGACCCAACATTACATCAGACAACGAAAGGCAAATTATGTTGCTAATCAACAAGAACCAAAAAGGCCTAAGAGACCGCAACATAAGGCGACGTCCCAACCCATAGATTCCAGGCTGCTACCTGGGAACCCCAAACTACTCGTCGATGTCCACGTTGAAACACCACTGAACTGAGGAACTCCACCTGAACCAAGTTGAAGCAAACATGAGTACGGGAGGTACTCAACAAGACTTAGTTAACCTATTATATATCTGCTAGTTTCATAAAGGTTTTATGAAGGTAAATTTGCGTAAAGCAATGTTTGTTTTCCAAATCGAGGGAGAATAGCACGTCTCATGGAGTGTTGTTAAAACATATGAGAAGACTACTCAACCACTGTAATCATTATCTTTTCAATCCACCAACATCATTTCCCAGAAACTCACATGCTACAAGGATCACCCCTCCCGTCATCTCCGGGGAGGCACCCTTCAAACATTGCCAACATCTTTTACGCCACTTTCAAGTTATCTATGACCCCGTGACTTTCACCAAGTCGTCCATAACCGTGGACACGGCTTTCCGAAAGATTTATCCCTGCAGGGTGGTACACTTTACCCACACGTACCATCCGACTCTTAATGCCAAGCTATTGGCACAATTCCGACGATGTGCCGGCAGAGTGTGGTTGGCTACGACCTTTACCTTGTCGAGACCTATCCATGAGTCAACCCAAACAGGGCCACCCCGTCAACAGGGAGTTGGTCACCTCCTGACGGCACCTGTTCTGTGAGTCGGGATCAAGATCCGTGTACGTCCATCGCTTGTCCCGGTCACGCCCTAAACACCTCCAAAAGGTTTTTGACTCACACGCAGATAGAAATCCCAAACTACGTGACTCACGGATAGAACCAAACAAGTTAGTTAGTCAAGCGCGGTCTGTTAGGCCCCGCGTGTGGTTGCACGCTCATTCTTGGTTTCCGCGGCGAGACCTTACTCCTAGGGTTGGCAAGTACGGAACGAATAACCACTTCCCAAGTGGCCTCCCGTCCAAGCCTTAGTCAGGTTAACCACACAATTCTCATCTCACCACGTCATCATATCATACTAGGTTATCGCAGCTCTGATTCATCAACCGGATGGAGCAGAGGTAACAAACATGTAAAACTAACGAAGCAGATATGAGGCTCTGTCGATGCGCACAAGCAATTCTATGGCGTCTAGGAGCAGTGGATCAGGATATTGAGGCAATGCAGCATATAGGTGAACTATATCTAGTAGCATCAAATAGTTTAGAATCGAATGCAAATTACGAGAATCAAATGTTGTTGGAAAACATATATGAGCAGATAAGAGGTTATGCTTGCCTTGGTTATAAGAAAACCAGATAAAATCTTCAGGAATAAGTGCTTGACTTGTCGGTTAAGATCAAGTATTCTCCATTGGAGTTGTTGGCCTTCACTTCGGAGTCACGTTCTACCGAGGGGAAAATAACACCGAAAAGAAGAACAACAATCAACACATGGCATCGATGCAATGCACAATATGTATGCATGAGCAAGTTAATGCACTGAAACAAATCCCTAAACATGATCGTTGGGTTGCTAGGGTTCATATGTCAGTTAGGCATTTTTATTGAAATTAACCCGAACTAGACCCCGGAGGGGCAATTCGGACGATACTGAAAGTGAGTGCAATTTAAAGTGCTCAAAAGAGTTTGAAAACATCATAAGTGGGTTGCATTTGTCATTTTGAGCAATTTGGTATATAACTTTTAATTTTCTAATTTTATTGAATAAAAACTTATTTTTCTATTTTTAAAAGAATTAACAACATTAAATAATACTCATTTTTCAACTTGGACAAACATATATGAAAATGGCATATTTGGGTAGATAATAATTTTCTGAACAAAACCATGTTTTTATTTTATTTTTCTGAGTAACAGATTAAAAGATATTAATTATTCAATTTAATTCATATTCTGTAATTGTAAAACATTTTCTGGGAAAAGACAAAACACGATTATGAGGTCATCATGACGTCATCCTCGCATCATCATGCTCTGATCTTCACATCTGAATTCAAATTCGACGGATTGGTTTCAAATTGGATGAAACCAAATATACCAACACGGAGAGGAGATCGAGGGGGTCCTGTATGTGGCTCCGGTTGGCCGAATGGCCACCGGAATACTCGCCGGCGTCCATGGCGCGGTGGCGGCCGGGGAGGTACGGCTACATGGAGCTACGGAGGGGGAGGGGCCTAGGTGAGGGCATGGGAAGGCTCACCAGCTCACGACGAACCTCAGCGGATGGTCGAGGGCGGACGAGGAGGTCGGGGGCGGCGGCATCGAGCTCGACGGACTACGGCCGGACTTGGAGAAGACGACGTCGATTCCGGCGATTGGCGGGTTCCCGGGAAGCGTGAGTACTCGAGGAGGCGTGGAAGAGGACGACGGAGTGGATGGCGTCCTTGGCGGAGCTCTACGGTGGCCGGAATAGCGACGGCGAGCGGCGGCCGTGGCAGGTTAGGGTTTGGGTTCGCGTAGAGAGGAGCAGAGAGAGAGAGCTCGAGGTGGGGGGGTCCTGCGGGGTGTCTTGCTCGATCTGGACGTCTCCCGGGGCCTCATCCCCTCGATGGCTGGAAGCAGGAGGTGGCATCGACGCGGACGAGCTGCCACGCAGCTGCTCCTTCTGTCCCAAGGTAGAAGACAAAAGGGAAATTTTCGAAACCCTCCTGGAATTTCTGAATTTCACAGTTTGGTCCTTTTCCATTAAAAACAGAACAGAAAACAAACTTTTGAGGGCCTTTTTGAAAGGATAAAATTTGGCAAAAATTATCTTTGGAAAGCTCATGAAATTTACAACAACACCATGTGTTTCATTGGTGTATTTGAAATATTTTCCAACACAAAGCTTTGGAACCCAAATTAAGTACTTTTTGTGGAATTTTCTGAAACCATTTAAATTCACAAATTAAATTGGTTAAAACAAGATTTAAATTTGTGGTTTCATGCATGTATGATATGAACAACACCACACACCCTAGTTAAGCAAAATTGGGATGTTTCAAATCTACCCCCCTTACAAGAATCTCGTCCCGAGATTCCCGAAGGAGAAGAAAGAAGGAACATCGGTTTTGAACGATCTTCTCGAACCTTACGGTTCTCTTCTGAAGAGGTTGATCCGTAGCACTTTGAAGTATTGAACGGATACACCTTAGGTAAGAGGGAAACTCTTAGGAAAATATCTTCACGAAGATCGAGTATCTCATGGCTAACTCGTGACCAGAATGTCCGTAAAGAACTGTTGAGTTAACGTGCATGAAAAACATCAAGATAACGGAGGGAATAGAAGATGGTTTCAAGTGTTCGGACGATTGGTCTTGAAAGGATTTAGAATATGAGCTTTGCACAAGACTTTAAATCCTTTTGAAAAAGGAGGTTGGACAACTGATGATATCGAGGTTTCTTCGAACAGAATACCAAGATGGAAAGGATGGTTTTGGATACCATAACGTAATATCCGTAGATGAGGGAAATCACGAGAAAACACTGTAGTCGTGAGGCAAAGATAATTTGATATTGGATCAGGTTCACTCTTCGGAGTGGACACGAAAGATGAAGGAACTTTCATTCCGTTAAAGTTTGTCGAAATCTTTGTCAAAGATCGGGATGTTACTTCACGGCAGAAGATGAGTAACCAAAGAATGTTGGAACACCGTAGTTAGGGAGGAATTCTTGGTCACACCACAGGGATGGGTAACCAAGGAGGATTGAAACACCAGAAGGAATAGGGAATCTCTTTCCTATGGTGGATTTGACATAGCAAGGTTTACCACCTGGTTAAGATCCCATGGCTGAGGTAACTGACAAATTCACACAATGTGTGAGAAAAACAGAACTTCAAGTATAAACAACTTGAGAAAGGGAACTGATCAATGGGGTTAAAAACACCAAGAGATGTTCTCCTGATGAACTTGTTTCCACTGAAACAAAGGTTTTGGAGGTTCAACAGAGAGATATTGGAAAGATCAACTTCCAGGTTCTCCTTGATGTTTTAGATACCGACAGCAGGCTCACAACAAGCCTTCTATAGGTTATCAAGTGAAGATGAACTCCGGTTTGGAAGAACGGAGAGGGAAACTTGTTAGAATGAGCCACACAAGAATGTTCACGGAGAGCGGCTGTTCTTACGGATTCAAGGAGACATGAAAGTAGGCCTTCCGGCTAATTGTGTCATCCACAACATCAACCATGCCGGATTATGAAATGACCTAATTCAATACCATTGAGAAAGCACCAACCATCATTGCTGCTTGAGGTTCAGCTCTGGTTAGTGGTTTGAATAACCGAGACTCAACGTGTTTGATTGAAGATCTTGCACCGGTTACCAACGAGATACATATGCTAGATTCTCAAGACATGGACTGCGATGCCACACTCAAGAGGATGAGTGATATTGCAGAACTCATGTATTAGCAACTTGCGAAAGACGGTTGCACCTACATGAACTACTTGCAAAGAAACACATCGGAATCCTTGTTGGGGAGACGATACGAAGATAACGAAGTTCTTAAACTTCTTCTCCTTCACTAACGACCAGTCAGTGGCTTGGTGTGGATGCAAACTTATGGAAGAGACAGAGGCAACAACCTACCATCTCAAGAATGCTCCACACCCGCATGACCAACTTGGGATTATTCCCGAAGGAACAAGAAAACTTTACTCGGATCCACGGCGACAACTTTCACCGTAAGCACATGAACTAGAGTAAGTCACTTCGAACATCGAGAACACAAACTTCGTAATGAAACAAAGATGGTTCCCAAAAGTTTCCAACATTAGTGCCAAGTGTTCAACTTGACCCTCCCGCAACTTGGGGAAAAAAATAGGAATGTCATCGATGGGCTCGACAACTTTCTTATCAAATTACTCCAAGAAGGGGGACTCATATGGTACATGAACATGGCAAGGTATTGGTCACACTAGAGGACATGAAGGTGTATCGGCAAAACACCATGAGTGAAAACACCGTAAAGGTAGTCCTTGGATCTGATCTTGATTTGACGATAGCCCAACTCAAACCAAGAGGTAGGGTGATAGCATTTCTGCAAAGGAGGTACTATCCTGCTTCAACACGAGGAAAACTAGATATCCCTTATCAAAGGAACAAGTTGGGAAGAGTTCGGGTCTTTAAACTCTCCAAGTTGTTGTTTAAACTCAACCAACTAGTTCAGGGTATCCAACATATCTTCTTGGAGAAAGGAGAAATTCAAATTACCCTTGCTTAGACATTACGATCATGTAACAACATGGTGATACTTCCAGAAAGACAACCAGAATACCACAACCTACCGGTATGTCTTGGAGTTTGGAAGGAATCTTGGTTTTCAAAGCAACCGATATGATCTTGAGAGCTTCGGCACGAACCTAACTCTCTGACCAAGAATGTGCACTGGGATGAACGGATTTGGTAACACAATCAACTTTAAGTTGAGACTGAGTGACCGATAGTGCTAAGAAGGATACAGATGTTTCTTAGTTTTTTCGAAGCAATAAGAATTGCTAGGAGTACCTGATACACATGTCAATGCAGAAACCCATCATACTCAAGCATTCAAACTTGGATGAAGGGGGATTGAATACGGTAAGAGCACCACTTCATCAATAAGGCCATGGAACTTAACACAGTCTCGTGATATAAAAGAGTGTGATACTCGAAGGTGGAACAGAACAGAAGCTAATGAAACTTCTTTAATCTGCGGATTACAAAACTTCGACCTAGTCCTAGAGATGAACGAGGTACTGGAGTTTGTTTCTCCTAACATTCCAAGGAGGAATGTTCTGACGGAAGACAAGAGCAAAAGCATTGTAGGAATCCAACACCATATGTAACTTGGTTTCCAAACAACGGACGAAGTTTGGAAAGCCACTAAAGAGTGGGAACGTGCTCTGGAAAATCCTGAGATCAAGTTGGATGCACAAAGTCATACTCATTTGTATAACCCATGCTAGGACGAGAGGTATAGCTGAACCAAGAAGAAAGATGTGGAACTCATGATGATCACTCTTGTTGCGATCCTTCTGATTCCAAGAGGAAACCTACGGCTATTGGAGTTGAGATTACCTAGCCATCCTGAGGTAGAACGGATTCCTCGGGATCCAAAGGAACAGAACTTGGGTTAAAGGTTAGCATCCTGTACTGATAGCGTGAGCATTACATGGTTAAGAAACCACATGACTCAACTCACCACAATTCAGCACATTCCGGGACCTTCGGTTCAAGTCCAAGGTTGAAAACATTGAAAAGGATTAGCTACTATCTTAGTGCCTTGAAGGACACTACGAATAGCAATCACGAAGTATCTTTCCAAAGACAACGGTAGTTCCGGAAGAACTTGAGCAGAGGATAACGGATACATTCGAGATGGAAAGCGGATCTCGAGGTTCAGGATTTAGAACTTTGAAACATGTAGAAATGTGGAATCTATACAACTTTGAGAGATTGTGAATGGAAGGAAATCTCCCAGTTTAAGAGATACAACGGAGTAAGGAAGACACACGACTCTAGAACTTAACACTAGGTCAACCTGGGTAACAGACGTCCTTGCCAAAGAAGGCACCTAGTTTCTGAATGACTAGAAGAGATAGAAAAACCTTTTCAAATCAAAACAGGTAAGATGACCCAGAGTTAGAGCGATACCAGATAAGGAGTAAAAAGAATCCTAAGAAGGTTTTTCACAATCATTTGGAGTTTCAAAATAGTTTTCATAAACTCTAGACTCGACATCGACCAAGCAGTAAGGTTTTCCTACAGGCAGTCCTGCTCTGATACCAAGACTTGTCGGACCCCGGACCCAGAGATATACACACTGTTATGTGCTCCTAGCAGTGGACTCGCAAGGGCTTCAGGGTTACCAGCCCCGGCCGCAACAAACAACGGCAGGCAGACCAGATTCATCGGCACGCAGTCCGGATCCCCGGTCTACTACTCCTTGTGTCCATGCTAGTCATAACCAGATATATATACCCAAGCGTCCACGAGTCGGATGAAACTGAAGGAACGGGACCAAAGTTATACAGAGCTGCTATGTGTCCAGAAAGTGCAACAACAATCGAGGGTTACTGGGGTTACCTCGCCCCAGGCCGAATATCTTCGGCAGGCGGGCTCGGACATGGATCATCGGCTCCACAACCCCTCGACTGCGACAACTATGCAGGCATAGCCAAAACTGTATAACAACGGGCTCGAGACCAACAATCGATCAAAGCAGCACTCTAGACATGAAAGTTGTATTAAACAGGTATTACTAGAGTATAGCTTACAAACAGAGGTCACACGACCCAACATTACATCAGACAACGAAAGGCAAATTATGTTGCTAATCAACAAGAACCAAAAAGGCCTAAGAGGCCGCAACATAAGGCGACGTCCCAACCCATAGATTCCAGGCTGCTACCTGGGAACCCCAAACTACTCGTCGATGTCCACGTTGAAACACCACTGAACTGAGGAACTCCACCTGAACCAAGTTGAAGCAAACATGAGTACGGGAGGTACTCAACAATACTTAGTTAACCTATTATATATCTGCTAGTTTTATAAAGGTTTTATGAAGGTAAATTTGCGTAAAGCAATGTTTGTTTTCCAAATCGAGGGAGAATAGCACGTCTCATGGAGTGTTGTTAAAACAGATGAGAAGACTACTCAACCACTGTAATCATTATCTTTTCAATCCACCAACATCATTTCCCAGAAACTCACATGCTACAAGGATCACCCCTCCCGTCATCTCCGGGGAGGCACCCTTCAAACATTGCCAACATCTTTTACGCCACTTTCAAGTTATCTATGACCCCGTGACTTTCACCAAGTCGTCCATAACCGTGGACACGGCTTTCCGAAAGATTTATCCCTGCAGGGTGGTACACTTTACCCACACGTACCATCCGACTCTTAATGCCAAGCTATTGGCACAATTCCGACGATGTGCCGGCAGAGTGTGGTTGGCCACGACCTTTATCTTGTCGAGACCTATCCATGAGTCAACCCAAACAGGGCCACCCCGTCAACAGGGAGTTGGCCACCTCCTGACGGCACCTGTTCTGTGAGTCGGGATCAAGATCCGTGTACGTCCATCACTTGTCCCGGTCACGCCCTAAACACCTCCAAAAGGTTTTTGACTCACACGCAGATAGAAATCCCAAACTACGTGACTCACGGATAGAACCAAACAAGTTAGTTAGTCGAGCGCGGTCTGTTAGGCCCCGCGTGTGGTTGCACGCTCATTCTTGGTTTCCGTGGCGAGACCTTACTCCTAGGGTTGGCAAGTACGGAACGAATAACCACTTCCCAAGTGGCCTCCCGTCCAAGCCTTAGTCAGGTTAACCACACAATTCTCATCTCACCACGTCATCATATCATACTAGGTTATCGCAGCTCTGATTCATCAACCGGATGGAGCAGAGGTAACAAACATGTAAAACTAAGCGAAGCAGATATGAGGCTCTGTCGATGCGCACAAGCAATTCTATGGCGGCTAGGAGCAGTGGATCAGGATATTGAGGCAATGCAGCATATAGGTGAACTATATCTAGTAGCATCAAATAGTTTAGAATCGAATGCAAATTACGAGAATCAAATGTTGTTGGAAAACATATATGAGCAGATAAGAGGTTATGCTTGCCTTGGTTATAAGAAAACCAGATAGAATCTTCAGGAATAAGTGCTTGACTTGTCGGTTAAGATCAAGTATTCTTCATTGGAGTTGTTGGCCTTCACTTCGGAGTCACGTTCTACCGAGGGGAAAATAACACCGAAAAGAAGAACAACAATCAACACATGGCATCGATGCAATGCACAATATGTATGCATGAGCAAGTTAATGCACTGAAACAAATCCCTAAACATGATCGTTGGGTTGCTAGGGTTCATATGTCAGTTAGGCATTTTTATTGAAATTAACCCGAACTAGACCCCGGAGGGGCAATTCGGACGATACTGAAAGTGATTGCAATTTAAAGTGCTCAATAGAGTTTGAAAACATCATAAGTGGGTTGCATTTGTCATTTTGAGCAATTTGGTATATAACTTTTAATTTTCTAATTTTATTGAATAAAAACTTATTTTTCTATTTTTAAAAGAATTAACAACATTAAATAATACTCATTTTTCAACTTGACAAACATATATGAAAATGGCATATTTGGGTAGATAATAATTTTCTGAACAAAACCATGTTTTTATTTTATTTTTCTGAGTAACAGATTAAAAGATATTAATTATTCAATTTAATTCATATTCTGTAATTGTAAAACATTTTCTGGGAAAAGACAAAACACGATTATGAGGTCATCATGACGTCATCCTCGCATCATCATGCTCTGATCTTCACATCTGAATTCAAATTCGACGGATTGGTTTCAAATTGGATGAAACCAAATATACCAACACGGAGAGGAGATCGAGGGGGTCCTGTATGTGGCTCCGGTTGGCCGAATGGCCACCGGAATACTCGCCGGCGTCCATGGCGCGGTGGCGGCCGGGGAGGTACGGCTACAAGGATCTGCGGAGGGGGAGGGGCCTAGGTTAGGGCATGGGAAGGCTCACCAGCTCACGGCGAACCTTAGCGGATGGTCGAGGGCGGACGAGGAGGTCGGGGGGCGGCGGCATCGAGCTCGACGGACTACGGCCGGACTTGGAGAAGACGACGTCGATTCCGGCGATTGGCGGGTTCCCGGGAAGCGTGAGTACTCGAGGAGGCGTGGAAGAGGACGACAGAGTGGATGGCGTCCTCGGCGGAGCTCTACAGTGGCCGGAATAGCGACGGCGAGCGGCGGCCGTGGCAGGTTAGGGTTTGGGTTCGCGTAGAGAGGAGCAGAGAGAGAGAGCTCGAGGTGGGGGGGTCCTGCGGGGTGTCTGCTCGATCTGGACGTCTCCCGGGGCCTCATCCCCTCGATGGCTGGAAGCAGGAGGTGGCATCGACGCGGACGAGCTGCCACGCAGCTGCTCCTTCTGTCCCAAGGTAGAAGACAAAAGGGAAATTTTCGAAACCCTCCTGGAATTTCTGAATTTCATAGTTTGGTCCTTTTCCATTAAAAACAGAACAGAAAACAAACTTTTGAGGGCCTTTTTGAAAGGATAAAATTTGGCAAAAATTATCTTTGGAAAGCTCATGAAATTTACAACAACACCATGTGTTTCATTGGTGTATTTGAAATATTTTCCAACACAAAGCTTTGGAACCCAAATTAAGTACTTTTTGTGGAATTTTCTGAAACCATTTAAATTCACAAATTAAATTGGTTAAAATATGATTTAAATTTGTGGTTTCATGCATGTATGATATGAACAACACCACACACCCTAGTTAAGCAAAATTGGGATGTTACAAATGCGACAGTCCCTGAGTTGAGAGGGGCAGTCCCCGAGTAAGGAGGGACAGTTCCCGGGTTGCAGGCGCCAGTCCCCGGGATGGAGACTGCAGTCCCCGGGTTCTCTGTTGCACCCTCCCAGTCAATCTCCATGGGAACAGCTTCTTCGCTTAGAAGAGAAGGAACAAATATAGATTCCGAGTTGGGGGATGGCTTGATGGACGGCTTTCTCAAATGTTCCAAGGCAATCCCAGCTGGGATGGATTGTCGAGAAGACCCCAACTTGGACAGCGCATCAGCTGCTTCGTTCTCTGCTCTGTGGATGTGTTGGAACTCGCAGCCTTCAAAGAATCCAAGCATAGATTGCACCAGGAACCGATACGCTGCCATGTTGGCATCCAGAGCATCCCAAGTGCCAGAAACTTGCTGCACCACCAAATCCGAGTCGCCATAGCATATAATGCGCTGCACACCAACTTCCTTGGCTACTCGCAAGCCGTGTACCACGGCCTCGTACTCTGCAACATTGTTGGACGCCTTGAAGTGGATCTGCAACACGTACTTGAGTTGATCTCGCTTGGGTGACGTGAGTACCACGCCAGCACCAAGGCCTTCCTTCACTTTGGAGCCATCTAAGTGCATCTTCCAGTAATTGGTTGCGGGAGAAGGAGGCTCGTACTGCACCTCAGCCCAATCCACCAGAAACTTCGCCAGAATTTGTGACTTGATGGCTTCTCTTCTTGCGTATGTAGGAGCGTATGCGGCCAACTCGATTGCCCACTTGGCTACTCTGCCACTTGCTTCCTTGTTGCCCATGATATCCGAGATGGGAGCAGAACTCACCACAGTGATGGGATGCTCCTGGAAATAGTGCTTCAGTTTCTTGGAGCCCAGGTACACACCGTAAGTCATCTTCTGGTAGTGCGGGTAGTTCTGCTTGGAGCTGGACAACACCTCACTGATATAATATACTGGCCGCTGCACACTCTTGCCTTCCTTTTCTCGCTCTACTACAATCACCACACTGACTACCCGATTGGTGGCAGCAATGTATAACAGCATTAGCTCTTTGGGTAGCGGACTAGCCAAGATGGGAGCGCTACCCAGCATCGCCTTCAGCTCATTGAACGCCACATCAGCTTGCGGTGTCCAGACGAACTTGTCACTTTTCTTCATCAACTGATACAAAGGCAGGGCCTTCTCGCCCATTCTGCCCAAGAAACGACTCAGAGATGCTAAGCAACCAGTGAATTTTTGCACATCCTTCAGGGATCTCGGCAAAGACATGCTCTCAATAGCTTTTATCTTTGAAGGATTGGCCTCAATGCCCCGACTGGACACCAGGAAGCCGAGTAGCTTGCCAGCCGGGACGCCAAAGGTGCATTTACTCGGGTTCAGCTTCATTTTATACTCGCAAGCCGTGTACCACGGCCTCGTACTCTACAACATTGTTGGACGCCTTGAAGTGGATCTGCAGCACGTACTTGAGTTGATCTCGTTTGGGTGACGTGAGTACCACGCCAGCACCAAGGCCTTCCTTCACTTGGGAGCCATCGAAGTGCATCTTCCAGTAATTGGTTGCGGGAGAAGGAGGCTCGTACTGCACCTCAGCCCAATCCACCAGAAACTCCGCCAGAATTTGTGACTTGATGGCTTCTCTTCTTGCGTATGTAGGAGCGTATGCGGCCAACTCGATTGCCCACTTGGCTACTCTGCCACTTGCTTCCTTGTTGCCCATGATATCCGAGATGGGAGCAGAACTCACCACAGTGATGGGATGCTCCTGGAAATAGTGCTTCAGTTTCTTGGCGCCCAGGTACACACCGTAAGTCATCTTCTGGTAGTGCGGTAGTTCTGCTTGGAGCTGGACAGCACCTCACTGAGACAATATACTGGCCGCTGCACACTCTTGCATTCCTCTTCTCGCTCTACCACAATCACCACACTGACTACCCGATTGGTGGCAGCAATGTATAACAGCATTGGCTCTTTGGGTAGCGGACTAGCCAAGATGGGAGTGCTACCCAGCATCGCCTTCAGCTCATTGAACACCACATCAGCTTGCGGTGTCCAGACGAACTTGTCACTTTTCTTCATCAACTGATACAAAGGCAGGGCCTTCTCGCCCATTCTGCCCAAGAAACGACTCAGAGATGCCAAGCAACCAGTGAATTTTTGCACATCCTTCAAGGATCTCGGCAAAGACATGCTCTCAATAGCTTTTATCTTTGAAGGATTGGCCTCAATGCCCCGACTGGACACCAGGAAGCCGATTAGCTGCCAGCCGGGACGCCAAAGGTGCATTTACTCGGGTTCAGCTTCATTTTATACTTGCGCAAGTTGGCAAAAGTTTCCTCAAGGTTACTAAGCAGAGTATGTGTTTTATTCGTTTTGATGACAATGTCATCTACGTACACCTACACATTCTTGCCGAGTTGATCATGCAAGCATTTCTGCATGCATCTCTGATAAGTAGCACCAGCATTCCGCAACCCAAAGCGCATGACACGATAGCAATAAGCCCCGTACGGGGTAATGAAAGCAGTCTTTATTTGATCAGCAGGGTTGAGAGCTATCTGATGAAAACCAGAGTAGGCATCTATGAAAGACAAAAGCTCACAACCAGCAGTGGAGCCGATCACCTGATCGATGCGGGGTAGCGGAAAAGGATCCTTGGGTAAGGCCTTGTTCAAGTCGGTGTAGTCGACGCACATGCGCCACGCGGTAGTGGCCTTGGGTTCCTCCTTATTCTTCTCAACCATGACCGGGTTGGCTATCCAATCCGGATGCAACACCTCCATGATGAAATTGCTTATCAACAGCTTGGTGATCTGATCAGCGATGGACTTCTTTCTCTCATCTCCAAAGCGGCGCATAGCCTGCTTCACTGGTTTGGCGTCAGGACGCACATGTAGCGAGTGCTCAACCAACTCCCTTGGGACACCTGGCGAATCCTCATTGGACCAGGCGAACACGTCCCGATTCTCACGGAGGAAGTGGATGAGCTCGCTTTCCTATTTCTCCTCCAACCCTGAGCCAATGATGGCAACACGGTCGGGGAACTCGGGGTCGACCTGGATCTTCTTCGTCTCCTGGGACGCCTGGAATGCCGTTCCGTACTGGTAACTTGGCATGCCGGGCACACCACCTTGCGCTTCTTGCGCCATAGCCACCACCTCATGTATCTTCTTATTCTCGGCAGCAATCACCATAGACTCCGCCAACTGAGAGCCAGCAGAGGCACACTCCATAGATCTCTTGTAATCACCCAAGATGGTGATCACGCCATTTGGACCAGGGATCTTCATCTTCAGATAGGCAGCATCAGTAGAGGCCATGAACTTTCTCAAAGCGGCCCTGCCGAGTAGGGCGTGGTAGGGGCTCTGGTGATCAACTACCTCGAACTGCAGGCTCTCTGTGCGGCAGTTCTCCCTGGTTCTGAGTAGAACGTCTATCCACACGCGGCCAATTGGAGAACAAGACACTCCTTGCACAATGCCGTGGAAAGTGGTTCTGCTGGGTAGCAACATGTTCTCGGCCATACCAAGCTTCTCGAGTGTGTCTATGTACACAATGTTGATGCTGCTGCCGTTGTCAATCAGCACCTTGCTGAACCTGGCATTCTTCTGAGTACCCAAGAAGGTGGGATCCACTACCAAGGCATAGCTACCCGGGTTGGGCATCACCTTAGGATGATCTGCTCTGGACCATGTGATCTCTTGGTTGCACCAGTGCAGGTAATGAGGAACAGCGGGGATCACAGCATTGACCTCCATCGCGCGCCTCTGCAGTGACTGCTTGTCGGCGGGCTCGGAGGTGAAGATCATATAGCTCTCGTGATGCTCCTGGTACTGGCTGCGGCCTTCCGCACCATAGTTTCCGTTGTCGCGGTTGTTGTTGTTGAGGAAGTTGCGATTGCCGTTGTTGTTGTTGTTGTTGTTGTTGAAGTTGCGGTTACCATTGTTGTTGTTGTAGTTTCTGTTGCGGTTGGCTCCTAAAGCCACCTGGTTGACGTTCTCTCTTCTCGGGAATGCTGGAGGCCTGGCAGCGACTGCTCTGATAGGTTGCACATTGGCGTTCGCAGCTGGCAGGGGAGGAGGAGGAGGCAGGCCCTCATTCTTGATTTCATCCCAGCAGTCGCACTGCCGAGTAGTGTGGTTGGCAGGTCTTGCGGGATGCCGAGTATGGAAGCTGCATGGGCCATCCCTCATGTCTTTGAAGACAAAAGTTCTGAACTGGACCCGAGTTGCCGCTACCCTGCTGGGGAGCATTGTATGGTTTCTTGATGCCTTGGCCCTGATTCTGGTTCTGCCCGTACTAGGCTCCGGCAGATTTTTGCCTCTGGCTACTCCCAGCTCCTATAGCCACAGCATTCACCTCCTCAGGATCGTACCGAGTATCAATCTGGTCACCTCTACGCTTGTTGCGGAACTCATTGCGCTTGTTGCTGTTGTAATTTCTTCTCGGCTCCACGGAGTCCATCAGGGGCTGAGTTGGGTCGCCGAGTGCGTACTGGTCCGCAATCTTAATGGTCTCAGCGAGAGTACTCGGCATCTCTCTCTGCAGCCTTTGCCACAACATGCTGCCATGCCTGCAACCTTGCGCAAACCAAGTGATGGCCTCGGCCTCGTTCACACCTTCACAGGTGTTCCTCAAGGTGCTCCACCGAGTAAGATACTCGCGGTCCGTCTCGTCTTCCCGCTGTTTGCAAGCAGACAGCTGCTGCGGCCTATTCGGCCTCTTGTAGGTGCTGGTGAAGTTGCTGATGAAGGCCTCCGAGAAGTCCAGCCAACAGTTGATACTGTTCTTTGGCAGGTTGTTGAGCCAAGTCCGAGCTGGGCCCTCTAGCATTTGCGGAACATACCGCACAGCCCATCTCCGGTTGCCGTTCGCGATATGTACGGCTGTGACATAGTCATTGAGTCAATCCTCCGGCTTGGTGCTGCCATTGTAACACTTGGTACCTCTGGCGAGCTGGAATTGCTTCACGGATGGCTCGTACATGATGCGGGGGCCAAAGCACTCTGGGCCAGGCGGCCTCGTGTTCTCGAGTCGCGCGAATAGATTAATCCGGTTCAGCTTGCATCTGGCATCACTGGGTTCCAGCACACGCTCACCCACGCGATCCGTGATATCATAGCCAGCCAACCCCATAGCCGAGTAGCCGTCATCATATCTGTCCACCTGCATAGCTGCAGGTTGCTCCACCGGGTTGGCTACTGGCACAACCGCATGCGGCTGAGTGGCAGCTGGCTGCGGTGGCCTCTGCCGAGTAGGCTGAGCTACCTGATGCCGAGAAGGGCACGGGCGATCTCCATCTCGCGTTTTGCTGTGAGCTTTATGGGCTTGATAGCCTGCTCCTGCAGCATTGTGTTTTTGACCGGACTGTCGCGGCACAGCGTGCTGTTTTGCGGTGACAGCCGGGTCGTACACCTGCATCTGCCTGTCTCTGCCAGGGTACACACTCTGATCCCTCTCACGACTGGGATGCGGTGATGAGGCCTGATCGTTAGATCTGACCGCATGCGAATGCACCACCTGGGAAGCTCCAGCACCCGGATTGGCTTTCCGGAACTCCTCGTTCTGCCTAGCAGCCTCTAGCACTATCTCATTGAGCCTCTCCTGCTGCCTAACGAGCGCGTCCCCAGCGAGATGCGGCAACTCAGCAGCTACAGCCTCAACAAATCTAAGGGTTTTGGCGGGGGTGCTGTATTTGGGCCTGGTGGTAGTGGTGTTTTGGCTATCTGCTTGGCCAGCGGTCTCACCAACCGTTGCCATCTCGGTGCCTAGGTTGCGACGAGTGGTGCCTTCCTTGACAGGCCTCCTAACCACAGGCGTAAAGCCGTGAGCTCGGTTGTACTCGTTCTGGTCCAGGTTAAGCTCGAGCCTAACCTTTTCCAACTCCACCTGCTCGGCTAGCAGCACCTGGCGCTGCTGGTCGAGCTGGGCCTTCATGGTCATAGGCTCGAGCTCGGTGGGAGGCGGCATGCCCACCCGCACGGCGAATGCCGGTATCGTCGATGTCGTGGAAGGAGGGATGTAGCCTAGGATGTTGTGAGGCGCGTCGTAGGGCTTGTGCGTCCTTGTAGGCTCGCTCGGGCCAGCAGTCTCCTCGACGACTGCCGCGGTTGCGGCTGCGCCCTTCCCGGCAGCGATAGCCGGGCCGGTCATCAGCACTTCTATGTTGTCCGCAGAGCAGCCAGCTGGCTTTCCGCGAGCAGCGATGACAGTAGGGGGATCCTCCGCGACGTGCACCTGCTCGGGGTACTCGCGGACGATGGTGGTGGCAATGTAGACGAGGTGCGAGCCGAAGGAGAGCACCGAGCCGCCTTCCGGCATGGACCTGCCGCCGAAATCACCGGCGTTGTTAGTGACGAAGTCGAAGGAGCCGAATCTATGGACAAGGCCATAGACCACGCGCTCCCCAGTAGTAGAAATGGATCCCGTCCGAACGTGAACTCCAGCCAGCGCTGTTGGTTGCCCCACGGTGGGCGCCAACTGTCGTGGTGGTATCACGGCAGATGCCATAGGATGGCTAATCTGTTGGGGTCGATGGACGCTGGAGGTGCTCGGGGAGGGATCACGCAGCGAGTAGCCGCGTGTGTGATGAATCAAGCACTGCAAACAACAAGATCTACCCAGGTTCAGGGCCCTCGTGTGGAGGTAAAACCCCTACTCCTGCCTTTCTCTCTTTATATGTGTGTGTTACCGAGTAGCCACAGTATAGTTTGGCCTATGGACGAGTAGCCACTCTCCTCTCTACGTGAATATCAAAATCTAGAACGCAGCAATTAGGGCAACGTTCCAACCTAGCGTTCGTCTCGTGGCTAGCGTCCCTCGCGCAGGAGGGGGCAGGGCACCTTATATACTGGTGCCCAGCCGAATACAGCCAAGGTGAAAAGTACAGCCGGGTGTCGACATACTGCACTCTTCCAGCTTCTCGCTGACAGCTTTGGCTTCCCAGTTTGTCTTGTGTGCAAAGTCGTTGTGCAAAACCAAGTCTGTGATCTGTTATCACTGTCACGGCCACAGGGTAGGCCCCCTAACCTGCGCCGTCCTGCTGACACCCTGGCGCGGATAAGCACGCGCTCTGCAGATGAACAGTGAGCCAGTACGGACCCAGGATACACGAGATCCTGTGTCAGAACGGCTCCTTTGACTTCTGGCCCGAGTAGGAACTCAGTCCATCTACTCAGACCACTTCCTCTACTCGGAGGAACATAACTTCCTTGATTCTTTCTCCTGGCCATCAGTGTGTATGACCGAATAGCAGTCGACCGGGTAGCGTGCACCAGTTAGCCAGCTACTCTGCCAAACGTCTCTTTTGACATTGCCTTTAGCACTTGCCTTAACCCTACTCGGGGGTAACCCCCCGACACCTTTATCATCATAGCCCAAAAGATCCCTAAACTCCTTCAAAGTTACTCTTGGTCATCCACCTCATGGTTCCCTTCTCATCATCATCAAAATGAACGGTGGCATAGAATTTCTTGATGTAGTACCCAATGTATGGTTGGTTGATCTTCATGAGAGGAATAAGACCGAACTCCTGACACAAAGCCAAAGTTTCATCAAAGTAGCACGTGTTCTTAGAATGCCTCTTATGTTTACGCATGTTTCTATTCTTGTAGACAGTGTTGTGCCTCCAAGTGCAGAGGTTCGTAGAACAGCAACAAGTTTCCCTTAAGTGGATAACCCAAGGTTTATCGAACTCAGGGAGGAAGAGGTCAAAGGTATCCCTCTCAAGCAACCCTGCAATTATGATACAAGAAGTCTCTTGTGTCCCCAACACACCTAATACAATTATCAGTTGTATAGGTGCACTAGTTCGGCAAAGAGAGAGAGAGTAAAATACAAGTAATATGGATGATTATAAGTGACAATAGCAATCTGAAATAAAAATGATAGCAAGCAAACATGTAGCAGAACTGATTATAAACGGTATTTAAATGCTTATAAACAAGGCTTAGGGATCATAATTTCACTAGTGGTCACTCTCAACAATGATAACATAATTGAATGCATAAGTATCTCTCTTCACTATGCTACTCTGAAGCACTCTCTGGTTGAATAACGAACACCAATTCGTTGCATAGGGGTACAAAGCACACCTTAAAGTCGCATTCCCATATCTAGTTAACCCCACGCGGTCACTATGAGCTCCCTAGAAGGTACTAGACAAACACCACAATTTCATAGGGTTATCCAACACAAGATATAAATATCATGCTAAACCACACGGTGCACACATTGTCACCTTTACACCGTGACCAAAGTGTTTACGACGATCTCTGTACCCCAAAACTTGTCTGCGGTGGCGGTGGAGCTACAAATGTTTTTGGTGGAGAAGGCCGATTCCTTTAGGGTTTATGCATCCGGGGGGGGGGGATATATAGACGAAATGGCGATGTCGGGGGGTGGCCAGGGGCCCCACACCACCACGGTGGCGCAGCCAGGGGGACCCGCGCCACCCTATGGTGTGGCCACACTGTGCCCCCCCCCTCCGGATCTCTTCAGGACTTCCTGGATCCTCCGGGAATTCTAGGACTTATGGCTTTTGAATCGTCCAATTCCGAGAATATTTCCAGAACAACTTTTCCGAAACTAATAACAGAAGAAAACAGGAACTAGCTCTGTGGCATCTTCTCAATAGGTTAGTCCCGGGAAATGGATAAAATGGCATAAAGTGTATAAGAAACATGTAGAAAATAACATGAAAACAACATGGAACATCAAAAATTAAGGATATGTTTATGACGTATCAACATCCCCAAGCTTAGTTCCTACTCGTCCTCGAGTAGTTAAACGATAAAAACGCAAAATTTCTGAGGTGACATGCTACCAACATAAACCTTGATCATCAATAATGTAAAAGCATATGTAAGCTGAGATCGTAGAACTTCAACACAAGCATGATAAATAAAACTTTAATAATAAAGCATAGCAATCACCTTGCATCATGAGAAGTAGCGCAAATAAAAGATTATGAATAACAATGCATTGAAAGGTATACGTTTGTTTCACTTATAGAGAAATCATGGCAAAGTGATATTTCGCTAGTCCTTAAGAGTGGGCCAAAGCATAAATGCCAGGACACCTTCAAAGTTCATGAGGAAGACTAGGACAAATAATTTGAGAACAGACAATAACACATCATGAATCAATTAATAAAGTTTCTGGGGAAAATGCACATTAAACTCAGAATGACAACTATGCTCTCTCAACTGTGCATAAAGTTAGAAGATGGAGACTCAACATAAAAGTAAAAGAAAGGCCCATTCGCAGAGGGAAGCAGGGATCACTCATGTGCTAGAGCTTTTTATTTTATTAAATAGAGGTATAAAAATGTTTGATACTCCTCCCATCCATGTTACACAAACCATGGCTAACCAAATCCTCGGTTGCCTGTCAACAATCACATACCATGCATGAGTGTCCATATTTTAAGAGAGGTGTATGCTTATGTCAACGAATGGTAAACAGAAAATACAGTACGTCACAAGACAACTAGATTTCACAAGAGAGGCTCCCATAGAAGGATGCATTTGGGTAGAAGGTCATCCCTCTTTCTATTTTGTTTACACAATTATGCTTTGACTGATAAACCAGGGGAAAAAATAGTGAAGAGAATTTGTCGTTATTAATTTGGGGCTGGGCACCCCGTTGCCAGCTCTTCTATCATGGGATAAGAGGATGAAGCCACTAGTCCAGGGTGTGAAAGTACAATCAACAAGTGAGATAAAGATTCTCTATTTATGTCCTCATGAGCTAAAACAGTAGCACAAAACAGGAGTAATTTTGAAAGTTTTAAAGGTAACACATGAGCAATTTACGTTGGAGTGGCGGTTAAATACCAAATGTAGGTAGGTATGGTGGACACATTTGGCATACTTTGGTTTCTGGTAGTTGGATGCACGAGTAGAGATCATACTCAGTACAGGTGGAGGCTAGCAAAAGACTGGGAGTGACAAATCAAGAGAGCAGTAATGGTTGTAATCATGCAGAACGACATAAACATCATTAATCAAAGCATAAGTGGTACCACAAGTTCAGAAACTAAATGATCCTAGAGGCTATGGGTGACTGGTTTGTAGTCATAAACATGGTGTAAGCATGCGCCAAGTCAACCGAATAAAACATTGAAATGAGAACACCACAAATTTATGCTTCAATATGACAAGAACAACTCATGATTCTTTCAATGGCACATTAAACACTCCCAACTATTTGAGACAAATCATGCTACAAAATAACCACTAAGATTTAGAATTAAAATAACATCTAGCATGATATGAAAAATTCTAGCCACAGTCTATGCAAGCTTCTATTTGCATCATTATAAATTCTACTACATGCAACAATTTATTTTCCCAACAAGCACCATACAGAATATGTTTTAACAAACAATGTCTTAATCATACAGAAAGAAAGCATGAGAGTACTCACATAACTCTACTAAAAATAACATCTCTGAACAAGAGATGCAATGAAAACACGAGCTAAACAGGAATTTTTGGAGCAACTAGAATAAAAACTAAGAATACTAGCATAGCAAGTATTCATACAAAAAAGTGGAGCGTGTCTCTCTCAAAAACAAGGAATGCTAGGGTCCAACTATATTATTTCAGCAAGGAAAAACAAAAGAAAACAAAGGAAAACAAAACAAAAACAAACAGACGCTCCAAGTAAATTTCATATGATGTGACCGAATAAAAATATAGTTTCACTAGAAGTGACCCGATAAATTATTGATGAAGAAGGAAATGCCTTGGGCATACCCAAGATTATATGCTTGAGTCTTGTTAGATTTTCTGGGATGAACCACGGGGGCATCCCCAAGATTTGACCTTGCACTCTTCTTGATCACATATATCACCCTCTTCTCTTGACCCTTGAAAACTTCCTTCACACCACACTCAAAGAGTAATTCGCATTAGTGGGTTAGTGAAACAATAAAAAATATATGGGTTATGTATGGGAACAAGTTCTATTGATAATTTTAAACATTAGCTACAGCCACTGATGTTTCGTGAATCAAAGAAATCCACTTGACATAGTAAAAGAGCAAATGCAAGAAAAATGGCAGAATCTGCCAAAACCAGAACAGTCTGCAAATATGATTTTTTTAGGGACCTTACGTTGCTCAAATAAAAAACCTTAAAGAACTAAAAAGTTTTGGAATTAGCCGAGGAATAAGCAGAAACAATTTCAGGTCATTTCAATCTTTCTGTGAATTATACGATTTTTTACGGTGGACAACAGTAATCTGTTTTCTACGCAGAAATCCAAAACCAACTCCAACTCTCGTTAGAAACTTTATTTGGCACAACTAAAACATGGAAATAAAGATACAAAGGAGTTTCTACAGAAGTATACAACCAATTGACTCAAAGAAAACATAGAAAACAAAGCAAAAACAAAACCATGGGTTATCTCCCAAGAAGTGCTTTTCCTTAAAGCCTTTTAGCTAGGCATGATAATTTGAGAAGATGCTCACATAAGAAATATGAATTGAAGCAAAAGAGAGCATCGAGAAGCAAATGTAAAACAAATTTAAGTCTAACCCACTTCTTATGAAAAAGAATCTTGTAGAAAAGTAAGTCAATAAAGCAAAACGTGGCTAGCATAGGAAGACAAAATAACCGCAACTTCAGAAATTTCAACATAAAGAGGGGAAACTTGATATTGTTGAGATGCATAAAACTATGTTTCCATATCTCATATTAACTTTAAGTAGGATCATGAATAAAATTAATAATATAAGTATCGCATAAAACATTCTTATCATGAGCCACATGCATAAAATAATTAATACTCTCTACATAAGCATAGTCATTCTCATTAATAGCAGTGGGAGAAAATTCAACAAAATAGCTATCATTATCATTCTCATCACCATAATCAGCAATTATAGGAGGCATATTGTAACCATAACTAGTTTTCTCCTCAATAGTAAGTGGACTGAAAATATCATATTCATCATTGTAATCATCATATATTGGAGGCAAAGTATCATCAAAGAAATTTTCCTCCTAAAACTTGGCGGACTAAAAATATCATACTCATCAAAAATAGCTTCCCAAAGATTAGATTTTTCCATAGCATTAGCAATAATGGTATTAAAAGAATTCATACTAATAACGTTGCTACTAGCATGCAAATAAAGTTCCATAGGTTTTTTAATTTGCTCTTCAAAAGCATCATGTCCTAACTCAAGATAAATATTATAAAGCTCTCTCATATTTTTGTTGTTTTCCATTAAGACTAACTAGTAAAAATAAAAACAAGAAACAAGTAACAATAATCCTAACTAGTGAAAATATAATTGCGGAATCTAAAGGAAATAACTTCGAGGACTCACAAAGGATGTGAGTACCTTTTACCTTACCTCCCAGGCAATGGCTCCAGAAAAGAGCTTGATGTCTACGCACGCTTCTATTCTTGTAGACAGTGTTGGTCCTCCAAGTGCAGAGGTTTGTAGAACAGCAGCAAGTTTCCCTTAAGTGGATTACCCAAGGTTTATCGAACTCAGGGAGGAATAGGTCAAAGGTATCCCTCTCAAGCAACCCTGCAATTACGATACAAGAAGTCTCTTGTGGCCCCAACACACCTAATACAATTGTCAGTTGTATAGGTGCACTAGTTCGGCGAAGAGAGAGTAAAATACAAGTAATATGGATGATTATAAGTGATAATAGCAATCTGAAATAAAAATGGCAGCAAGCAAACATGTAGCAGAACTGATTGTTAACGGCATTTCAATGCTTATAAACAAGGCTTAGGGATCATACTTTCACTAGTGGTCACTCTCAACAATGATAACATAATTGAATGCCTAAATATCTCTCTTCACTATGCTACTCTGAACCACTCTCCTCTTGAATAACGAACACCAATTAATTGCATAGGGGTACAAAGCACACCTTAAAGTTTCATTCCCGTATCTAGTTAACCCGATGCAGTCACTATGAGCTCCCTAGAAGGTACTAAAGAAACAACACAATTTGATAGGGTTATCCAACACAAGATATAAATATCATGCTAAACCACACGGTGCACACATTGTCACCTTTACACCGTGATCAAAGTGTTTACGGAGAGATGACACACATAGCTACCGGTAGAGCCCTCAGACCCGAGGCAGAACTACTCCCTCATCATCATAGGAGACATTAACGGTGATGAAGATGGCGGTGGAGTCGATGGAGATGGGTCCGGGGGTGGGGGGCACTTCCCCGTCCCGGCATGGTGCTGGAACAGAGATTTCTGTCCCCCAAAACTTGTCGGCGGCGGCGGCGGCGGAGCTACAGTTGTTTTTGGTGGAAAAGGCTGATTCCTTTAGGGTTTATGCATCGGGGGGCATATATAGGCGAAAGGGCGATGCCGGGGGGGTGGCCAGGTGGCCCACACCACCTAGTGGCGAGGCCAGGGGGACCCACGCCACCCTATGGTGTAGCCACCCTGTGGCCCCCTCTGTGTCTCTTCAGGACTTCCTGGACCCTCTGGGAATTCTAAGACTTCTGGCTTTTGAATCGTCCAATTCCGAGAATATTTCCAGAACAACTTTTCTAAAACTAAAAACAACAGAAAAGTGGAATAGGCTCTGTGGCATCTTGTCAAAAGATTAGTCCCGGGAAATCGATAAAATGACATAACGTGTATAATAAACATGTAGGATATAACATGAAAACAACATGGAACATCAGAAATTAAGGATACGTTTATGACGTATCAGCCTCATGTGTTCCATGTTGATGGTGTGTTGAGGAGTGATGGAGTAATCTCTGTCCACATAAATGTCATTGATGACATGCTCTTGATCTTTGGTGAATAAGCGAGGATTCTCAAATAAGTATCTTTATTCCCCATAGGGATTTTCTTCTCTAAACTCTTGATAGGCCTCGGGCTTCCACTTGTCAATTGGCTTGCAAGCTGGTTTCCTAGCCAATATCTTGCGCTTGTTAGTACCACCAACACCACGACCACCACGAGTTCTTGCGGTGGTCGGAGCAGGCACAATCTCACCTTCTTCCTCAAAATCTTCCATGAACTCATCTTCATAAATGTTGCTTCCTTGTTCCGGGGGGCCTTGCGCTTGTTGCGAGCATACATGATCGGTTCCTTCCCCAAACCACCACCACGGCTATCTGTGAAGTTTAGAGAGGTGGGGAACGGAAACAAGATAAGGGTATATTCTCAAAAGGAATGGAAAATAAATTTATCCTTCCCAAGTTAAATCAGATGGTCTTGCCCAAATTTGTACGGGCGGTAGTACCGGACAGCGACCGGTAGTACCGGGCATGCAAATTTCCATATTTCTGCCCCCAAAATCAAGCACGAATTGAAGGTCAATCCAACAAGATAACTAGAGTAGGCTAACCACAATGTAGTTCCCGACAACTAGAGATCATCCATCCATATTTTAATCAAAATAAATCGGAGCAACCACATATCTATCTCAAAGAAATCTAGGGTTCATCAATGGAGAACCAAAGGAAGCAAGAAGAGACAAATACCGGAAGCCGTGGAGGATATCAAAGCGGGAGGAAGTCCCACGGTGCAGATCATGTCCGGGAAAGGCGGATTTCGGTGAGGCAAGGGCCGACCGGACAAGGGAGAGGAAGGGGGCATCCGTGTGAAGGTGTTCATGCGGGTTGGGAATAACCCCTCACACTGCGTGACCTGGGGACATATGCCAAAACTGCTTGGCCCGATAGTACTGATCCTGTCTAGTAGTACCGGTTGTAAAAATGTCCGCAAAAACATCTGCTTCGATCCGCACAGGCGGTAGTACCGTGCTGGTCCCGTAGTACCGGCTGTACAAATTTCCGCAGAAAGCATCTGCTTTGATTTACACAGTCGGTAGTACCGATTGCACAAGTTTGCGCAGAAATATCTTCTTCAACTTTCACAGAAGGTAGTACCAGTTGCCAGTCAGTAGTACCCGGGCACCCTTCCACTTCCTCTAGATTCAAGTTTTAGCATGTACAAGAATAGATAGTTGGTTTTTAAGATGAGATATTCTTGAGATGTAATTTCAAACTAGCAAATGGTACATTATACTCTTACTTGCAAGAATCAAATGCAAAATGCCAAATTTGAGCATATTTCCCATAAAGATCCCAAACAAGAGAAAGAAACGAGGATAATCAAATAAAATCCAAACAAAGATCAATAAGATCCAACTCTTCTCAAGGAATAGGTTGGTGGCCTAGGCTACCATGTAAGAGAGTATGGTATGACACTGTGAAGATGTATCTTGGGTGCATTGCCAATTCTCAACATTTTATCTCGCACATTAGAAAAAGAGAGATATAAATTAATTTTTACTTTGGGCATAATGGGGGGAGGAAGAGCCTAGTTTGCCAGGACAACACTCCCTCTATGTCCATGCCTACTCCTAAACCCAATCACATAGCAAACTATAGTTGTGTGTGTGTGCAATACCCTCAAGTCAAACTCCTTGAATCAATGATATTTAGCTCATTCCTCAAGAGCATAAATCTTGCATCATCACGAGGCTTCGTGAATATATCGGCAAGTTGATCCTTGGTTGGAACATAGGCTAGTGCAATATCTCCACGGGCAACATGATCTCTAATTAAGTGATGACGAATCTCAATATGCTTCGTTCTTGTATGTTGCAAAGGGTTCTAGGCAATATCGATACCACTCTCATTGTCATATAGAATAGGCACTTTGTCACAATGAACACCATATTCTTTGAGGGTTTGCCTCATCCATAATAATTGAGTGCAAGCACTAGCCGCCACATAATCGACCTCGGCGATGGAGAAAGATATGCAATTTTTCTTCTTAGAAGACCAACTCACCAAGGACCTGCCAAGGAATCGGCAAGCCCCGAAATTGATTTCCTATCATCTTGATCACCATCCTAATCCGAGTCCATGTACCCACTAAGAAAGAAATGTTCCCCATTTGGGTACCACAATAGAAATCTTGGGGTATGAATCAAATACCAAAATATTCTATGGACCACCGTCAAATGGCTTTCCTTAGCAGCCGCTTGATACCTTGCACACACCCCTACAGTCAACACAATATCGGGTCTAGAAGAACAAATATAAAGCACAAAACCAATCATAGAACTATAAAACTTTTGGTCCACATCTTTACCATCCGGATTGCAATTGAGATGACACTTGGTTTGCATTGGAGATACCTTTCTTTTAGCATCTTGGAAGTTGAACCTCTTGATCATCTCTTGGTTATACTTGGCTTGAGAAATGAAAGTCCCACGAGCCAATTGCTTGATCCCAAAGCCAAGGAAGAATTTTAGCTCTCCCATGATAGACATCTCAAACCTGTCAGTCATAAGCTTTAAAAATTCATCATTGAAAGCTCGATTAGTTGAGCCAAATATAATAGCATCCACGTAGATTTGGCATATGAAAAGTTCCCCCTTAACCCTTTTTGTGAGAAGGATGGGAACTATTTTCCCAACTTCAAACCCACGATA
The DNA here is from genome assembly GCA_028641055.1 of Alopecurus myosuroides. Classification (NCBI taxonomy): domain Eukaryota; kingdom Viridiplantae; phylum Streptophyta; class Magnoliopsida; order Poales; family Poaceae; genus Alopecurus; species Alopecurus myosuroides. Next base: position 110,988,299 of record CM054059.1, on the reverse strand, counting down.
TTGCGACAACTCTCTAAGGTTCTCATACCACGCACGTGGTGCTTGTTTAAGTCCATAGAGCACCTTATCGAGCTTGTAGACATGGTTAGGAAAGTTGGTGTCCTCAAACCCTGGTGGTTGCTTAACATATACCCCCTCTTTCAGTGGACCATTTAGAAAAACACTCTTGACATTCATTTGTTGCAATTTAAATTTATGTGAAGATGCATATGAAAGAAGGATACAGATAGAATCAAGGCAAGCCACGGGAGCATAGGTTTCATCAAAGTCAATGCCTTCCACTTGAGAGAACCCTTGATTTACCAATCTTCCTTTGTTTCTTATGACAATACCATGCTCATCTTGTTTGTTCTTGAATATCCACTTGGTGCCAATAACATTGCGGCAATCTTTGGCTTCTCAACTATCTTCCAAACTTTCTTGCACTCAAAGTGATTGAGTTCTTCATGCATAGATTACCCTCAATCGGAATCCTCAAGAGGCTCAAACACATTCTTTGGTTCCACCATGGATATGTGAGCTTGATGCTCACTAAAACTTGGTAATTGAGCTCTTGTGGTTCTATTGCCTCTAAGGTCTTCCAAAACTTATTTATCGGATAAATAAATTTTCTTCAAAACTCTTTCAATCCTTTTCTCATGACGGGCTTCAATTTCTTCATTGTTGTGAGGAGGGATCACTTGATCATCTTGATCATTTATGTCCCCGTCTTGACCGGTTTGTTGGCCTTGATCATTATTTTGTCTTGCTTCAACATGCGATGAACAAGGTTGATCTTGGACTTGACCTTGGTTATCTTGAATGATAGGAGATCTTGGTTCTTGCATAGCAACTTGGTCGACAAGAGGAGGGTCTTTAACTTGTTCTTGGGTTGGTGCACCACTTGCTCCATTGGCATGTTCTTCTAATGTAAACAAGGGCTCCACTTGAGTAGAACATTGTCCTTCTCGAGCTGCCACAAGGTGTCCCTCAATGGGGCGGAAAAATCTCACACCCATTCTTCCTATGGCTTCTTGAGGAATTTCACCATCTACATCGGAAACACGAAATTGCGCCACTTGGGAGCCATCATTTTATTCGAACACCACACTACTAGATTCATTGACAATCCATTAGGCCTTGTCAAAGCCTATATAAGAGTGAGATTCGGCACCATAACCAACAAATGTACCCTCAGTATTTTTAGCTTGGAATTTAGACAAACAAACACCTTTTAACAAATAGAAACACTGATAACCGAACACCCGGAAGTAGGAGACATTTGGTTTGTTGCCGGTGAGAATCTCATATGGAGTCTTCATTAATAAGTTGTGAATGTGGAACCAGTTAGATGAGTGAAAAGTCATAGAGATGGATTCGGCCCAAAGATATTGGGGAGACTTGTACTCCGCCAACATGGACCTAGCCATGTCCATGAGGGTCCATTCTTCCTTTTGGCTAAACCATTTTGTTGAGGGGTATATGCAGCAGAATATTGATGAAGAATACCCTCTTCAAGAAGGAACTCATTAAGGGTGTAGTTCTTGAACTTGGATCCATTGTCACTCCTAATAGCCATGATTGGAACATTGTGTTGACGTTTAACTTTATTTGAGAAGTCGATGACAGCTTGTTGAGTCTCACTCTTCAACCTGAAGAAATAGACCCATGTGTATCTTGAGTACTCATCAACAATCACCAAGCAATACATCTTGACTCCAAGACTTGCCTCGGGCATGACACCAAAGAGATCAACATGTAGAAGTGTTAGAATCCTCTTTGATGAAATAATAGTTTTGCTTGGATGCAGAGAATCATGCATCTTTCCTTCAACACAAACCCTACACACACGATCTTTGGTAAAGGAAATATTTTCTTTAGTCTGAGGATGTGAACACCCTTGTGAAAATTTTGCAAAGTTCTCATGTTGACATGGGATAAGCGGCGATTCCACAACCACCCCACGTCGGCCTTACCAAAGAGACACATCGCTTGAGTGTTGGTTGACTGTGAAACGTCTGCCACCACTACCAAATTCCGCGTGGTCTGGGACGTTTCAATACCGTTGCGGATGGGCTCCAAACCTTTGCTAATGGCAATCCGCGACAGTTTGCGTGATGGAATGAAAATGTATCAGATCGACTGTCAGGGACGATTCTGCGACGTTTATATTAACACTAAACCGTTACGGCTATCCGCAATGTACAGCAAATCGTCGCCACCAGTTGGGCCGTCCGGACTAGGCCCAATAAGCATTAACATTTTTATTTTGTCGCTATGAGGCGACACGTGGCAAATGAGGTTCTAACGGCCGTTATCGTAATCAGCTGACGTGGCAAAACGTGGGAACGTTTTTTTACGTCACCAGTCTTGACTAATAAGGAGAAACCATGTGGACCAATCGAAATACGCCACATGGAAACAAAATGGTGCCACATTGCCTTCTTCTGGGACGAAATATGTTCGTCCCAGGCTACCCAGCGACGTTTTTTTCCATCGCGAGTCTCGACCAATCAGGCGAAAGCATGTGGACCAATCAAAATACGCCACATGGAAACATAATAGCGCCACGTCGCCTTCTTATGGGACGAAATCTGCTCGTCGCGGGCTACCCATCGCCTTTTTTTGTCGCTAAACTCGTGGCACGTGCACCAGCTAAATGGTGCCACGCAACGTGTTTTCGATGACGTTTTTTTCGTCTCGGATTTGGGTGATGTCATCACCGTGTCGGGGACTTTATTTTTATGTTGTCTAATCGCCCACTCATAGTAGGCCACATGGGCTAGGCATACATCGCCACGTATCGGTATTTACCTTGACGGACTTTTACGTTACGTTACTATGATGTCGGTTTTGGTGCTATTTGGGTGGTTACATCATCGTTATAATTGCCAATTGCACACAGGTAGAAAAGGAAACCACATAACAGGCATCAAATACTTAGTTTTTCTTACAGAATATCAAACCAACAAACAGAACCACAGTTTCAAGGACCACGCATCTGCTCAGCCAGCATCTCAAGTAAGACAACTCCTTCTAGTTGAGATTTCTTTAGCGCAGCTTGTTGCTTCTGAATCTTGGAGGCAAATCTCTGGCACCCATTGCACTTCCTTACGAGATCTTCTGCTTGCTGAAGGCAGTGAGCGAATAGAAACCGTGCCGGAAAGCCTTCTTCACTAGAGCCCGAGATGAGGCATGGTGCCCACACTACCCTTGATGTATTTCTCGGAGAATTTATTCTCCTTCTTCTGGTTCAACACAACATTGGAGCACGCCTGTGGCACTTCTCTTGTGCAACTCTTTGTTGATGATGGTGTAGCCTTTGGATCTTCTCTGAATTTTCCTGGCCGAGATCTCCTCACTCGGCAAAGTGCCATCCACCAGATAAGACATAATGGGCTGAGCCCAACTCTGACCGGATAGGAAATATCAGATCATCAACCTCCATAGGTGAAGGGAATATGCCCGAGAGGCAATAATAAAGTGTTTATTATGTTATTCCTTGTTTATGATATATGTTTATTTCTCATGCTAGAATTGTATTAACCGGAAACATTGATACATGTGTGATTAATAAACAAACCGACGTTCCTAGTGAAGCCTCTCTTTAAACTAGCTCGTTGATTAACAGATGATCAAGGTTTCCTGATCATAGACATTGGATGTTGTTAATAACGGGATCATGGCATTAGGAGAATGACATGATGAACTTAGACCCTAACTAAGTATAACAATACGATCAAGTAATTTAGTTTTGTTGTTATGTCTTACATTCGGAGAAACATTGTTCCTTAGACCATGAGATCATGTTAATCACTAATACCGAAAGAATACTTTGATAACATCAAACGTCACACCGTAACAGGGTGACTACAAAGGTGGAATTAGGTATTCGGAAAGTGTTAGTTGAAGCTCATGCATCAAGAATGGGATTTGTCCATCCAATATAACGGAGAGATATACTCAGGGCCCTCTCGGTGATATCACATCGACACCGCTTGCAAGTACGTGATATGAGCACAAGGATGTTATATCACGGGAACGATAAAAGAGTACTTGTCGGATAACGATATCAAACAAGGTATGGTGGATACTGATGATCGGATCTCGAGCAAGAAAATATCGCGAGACAAAGGGAAATCGTTACGACGTTGAAAGGTTCACACAATCATGATAGTCATCGTTGAATATATGGGAGTCATCACGGATCTCCAGATCCAGCTGTTGATTATTGATCGAAGAGGAGTCTCGATCATGTCTATATTATTCACGAACCGTAGGGTGACACACTTAAGGTTCGATGAAGCGTTAGAGAGGATACGGAATACCGAAGAATATTTTGGGCAGCTCCGAAATTGTTTCGGGGAAAACTGAAATAGTTTAAGGGGTTTTTCGTTGAATGGTTGTTAATAGAATTAACAAATGGTTTGAGGTGCGGCATGCAAATGTTTGTTAATGGAATTAACAAATATAAATAAAGAAATAATTTTTTTTATTTATTTATTAAAGAAAATCCTTTGGATTTTCCATGTGGGAAATTAAGGAATTTTGAGTGGGTGTGAGTGGGGCTTTCACTCACATGAAGAGAGGAAGGGGTGGGGGCACCCATGGCTGGCTGCACCCCCCCTTTGGGCTGCCTCCCCCTCCCCTATAAAAGGAGGGTGAGGGATCCCTCTTCTTCACACACTTGCCCACTCCCTTTTCCCTCCAACCGCTACTCCATTCCATGGTCTCCGGCTTGGCGAAGCCCTGACCGTGGTATTCTTCACCGCCACCACGCTGTCGTGCTGTTGGAGTCCCGCAGGGATCCTCTACTTCCGCTACCCGCTGGATCGAGGGAACGGAAGTCTTCATCGAGCTGAACGTGTGACCGATTACGGAGGCACCGCCGGATTGCGGTGCACTTCTTCTCGCTCGGGATCAACGTGAGTATGACTACGCCAACAACGAGACTTCATCTCGTACCACTTTGAGTCTTCGAGGGTATGTATCTCAAGACTCTCTCTCTCCCCGTTGCCTTTCATCTCATAGATTAGATCTTAGCCATTCGGGTTTATCGCGCGTAGGAATTTTTTTGTTTTCTATGCAATGTACCCTTCAATAGGTTCTGCCGACATGACGAGCTCCGAGATGGAAACAAGTCCCTGAGTCCCTAGGTTCTGCGAAGCAGTCCCCAAGATGAAGGAGGCAGTCCTCGAGATAAGGGGCAGTCCCAGAGTTCTCCACGATGCACCCCACATCTACCTCCATTGGCACATCTTTTGATTCTGGTTGAGCCGAAACGATTATTGAATCCGACTTGGGTGAGGTGCACGGCTTCCTTAAATTCTCCAGAGCAATCCCTGCCGGGATGAATTGCCGAGATGAGCCCAACTTGGACAGAGCATCCGCAACATCGTTTTCAGCTTCTGGATGTGATGGAACTCACACCCGTAAAAGAATCCGGACATTTTTTGGACGAGGAACTGATTGGAAGCCATGTTGGCATCCCGTGTCCCAAGTCCCCAAGGCCTGCTGAACCACCAGATCCGAGTCACCATAGAATATTATCCGGCACACACCAATCTCCTTTGATACTTTCAGTCCGTGGAGCAAGGCTTCATACTCGGTAACATTATTGGATGCTGCGAAGTGGATTTGCAGGACATACTTGAGCTGATCTAGCTTGGGTGAGGTGAGAACAACACCATCACCGAGACCTTCTTTCACCTTGGATCCATCGAAATGCATTCGCCAATAATTAGTTTCTGGCAAGGGAGGCTCATATTGCATCTCGGCCCAATCAACAAAGAAATCCGCTAGAGCTTGGGATTTAATTGCTTCTATTATCGCATAGAGTGGAGTGTAAGATGCTAGCTCAATCGCCCATTTGGCTACTTGGCCGCTTGCATCTTTGTTGCTCAGAACCTCCGAGATGGGGGCAGTACTCACCATTGTAATCGGATGCTCTTGGAAATAGTGTTTGAGTTTCTTGGCAGCCATATACACCCCATATGTCATCTTCTGACAGTGAGCGTAATTTTGCTTCGAGTTCGAGATCACCTCACTGAGATAATATATAGGCCTTTGCACAGATTTTCCTTCCTCTTCACGCTCCACTATCACCACCACACTAACAACTCGGCTGGTAGCTGCAATATAGAGCAACATGGGCTCCTTAGGCTGGGGATGCTAGTACCGGAGCGGTACCCAACATGGTCTTCAAATCTTTAAACGCCACATCGGCTTGTAGAGTCCAGACAAACTTGTCACTTTTCTTCATCAGCTGGTACAGAGGCAATGCCTTCTCTCCCATTCTCCCAATGAACCGGCTAAGGGATGCCAGGCACCCGGTGAACTTCTGCACATCCTTCAATGATCTCGGTAGAGACATGTTCTCAATCGCATTGATCTTGGAGGGGTTTTCCTTGATACCTCGGATGGACACAAGGAAGCCGAGTAACTTCCCTGCTGCGACACCAAAGGTGCATTTGGTCGGGTTCAACTTCATCCGTTACTTCCGCAAATTTGCAAAAGTTTCTTGAATATCTTCTAGGAGTGTGTATTTCTCCTTGGTCTTTATGAATATATCATCCACGAACACCTCCACATTTTTGCCTATTCGCTCATGCAAGCACTTCTACATGCATCTATGATATGTGGCCCTTCCATTTCTCAACCCAAAGCACATGACACGATAGCAATAAGCCCCATACACGGTAATAAAGGCAGTCTTTATTTGATCAGCTGGGTTCAGTGGGATCTGGTGAAAACCAGAGTATGCATCAATGAAAGACAACAGCTCGCATCCGGCTGCGGAATCAATCACCCGATCAATCTCGGGCAGCGGGAAGCAGGAATGGATCTCTGGGACATGCCTTGTTCAGGTCGGTGTAGTCCACACACATGCGCCACACCACAACAACCATAGGATCATCCTTCTTCTTCTCGACCATGACCGGATCGGCTGCAATACCTCCATGATAAATCCGCTAGCCAATAGCCTTGTGATCTTGTCACCAATGGATTTCCTCCTTTCTGCCACAAAACGATGCAGAGCTTGCTTTACCGTCTTGGAATCCGGCCTCACTTGCAAAGAATGCTCAACCAACTCCCCCGGGACACCCGGCAGATTCTAATTGGACCATGCAAAGACATCCCGATTTCACGGAGGGAGTGGATGAGGGCGCTTTCCTATTTCTCCTCCAACCCGGCACCAATGATGGCAACACGCTCCGAGAACTCGGGGTCAATCTGCACCTTCTTGGTCTCCTAAGAGTCCTAGAAGGTGGCACCGTGTCGAGAGCTAGGCATCCCGGGCATGCCGAGTTGAGCTGCTTGGGCCATGGCCACCACTTCATGTATCTTGTTCTTCTCGGCTGCAATGACCATCGACTTGGCCAGCCGAGATCCAGCTGATGCACACTCCAGAGAGCGCTTGTAATCACCCGAGATGGTGATAATGCCATTGGGGCCGGGAAGTTTCAGCTTCAAATAGGCCGCATGAGTTGTGGTCATGAACTTGGACAGAGCTGGCCTACCGAGAAGAGCATGCTAAGGGCTCTGCAGACCCACTATCTCAAACTGCAAGCACTCAGTCCGGCAGTTCTCCCTGGTGCCAAAGAGCACATCAATCCAAATCCTTCCTATGGGAGTGCAGGAAACACCCGACACAATACCATGGAAGGTAGTCCGGCTGGGCAGCAGCATGTTCTCGGTGAAACCGAGCTTCTCCATTGAATCCTTGTACAGAATGTTGATGCTGCTTCCGTTGTCAATCATCTTCTTGGTGAACCTGACATTGATCTCGGGCCCAATGAAGGTTGGGTCCAGCACCAGAGCATAGCTTCCCGGGTTAGGCATGATCCTGCGATGATCAGCCCAAGACCAGACGATATCTTGGTCACACCAGTGCATGTACTCCGGCACTGCCGGCATCACAACATTCACTTTCATTGCCCGCATGCGGCCTGCGCAGGCTTTGCTTGTCATCCGGCTCGGTGGTAAACACCATGTAGGTCTGATGGTGCTCCTGGTACTGATTCTTGCCTCTGCCACCAGCATTGGCATCGTTGTTGTTGTTCTGGTTGAAGTTGTTGTTGCGGTTGTTGCAATTGTTGTTGCGTTTATTGTTGTTGTAGTTACGGGCGTTGTTGTTGTTGGCCCCCTGCGCCACTTGATTCACATTCTCCCTTCTCCGATTGTCGACAGGCTTGGGTGCAGCTCCTGGATAGGCTGGACATTTGAACCCGGAGCTGGCAAAGGTGGAGGAGGAGGCAACTGGCCCACAGCTTCACTTATGATCCGGTCCCACCAGCTGCACTGCCTGGAGGTATGGTTAGCCGGCGTACTCGGATGCCGAGTGTTGTAGCTGCACGGCCTATCCCTCATCATTTCGAAGGGGAACCTATATTGTTCATCAACCGACTTCTTCTGGTCAGTCCACTTCTTCTTGTAATTCTGGTTCTGCCCATATTGGGGCCAGCATTCTTTTTCCTCTGAATGGTTCCCGCACCAGGTTGATCCGGATCCACTACGGCCACATGGTCAGAGAACTAGCGGATATCCGGCCTGTCATCTCGCCTCTTGTTCCGGAAATCCTGGCGGTCATTCTGCCTGGAGGATCTAGACCATCATTATTGTGGTTTCTTCTACTCGGCTCAACCGAGTCCAGTAACGGCTGGGTGGGATCTCCGAGTGCATACATATCGGCGATCTTGATGGTCTCGGCCAATGTACTCGACATCTCCCTCTGCAATTTCTGCCATAGCATGCTGCCATGTCGGCAACCTTGAGCGAACCAGGAAATGGCCTGAGACTCATCCACACCTTCACAGGTGTTCCTCAATGTGGTCCAGCGAGTCAGATACTCTCGGCCAGTCTCCTCTTCCCCTGCTTGCACACTGAGAATTGCTGTGGCCGGTTTGGTCTCCGGTAGGTGCTTGTGAAGTTGCTAATGAAAGCATTCGAGAAGTCAAACCAACAGTTGATGTTGTCTCTCGGCAAGTTGTTCAGCCAGATCCAAGCTGGCCCTTCAAGCATTTGGGGCACGTACCTCACCTCCCACCTACGGTTACCACCGACAATGTGCACGGTAGTGACATAGTCATTCAGCCAATCTTCTGGCTTGGTGCTGCCATCATAGGACTTCGTCCCTCTTACCAGCTAGAATTTGGTCACAGCGGGCTCATTCATGATCCTGGGACCGAAATAATGCGGTCCCGGAGGGCCTTGCAGTTCTATCTCCTCCAACAGGTAGATCATGTTTAGCTTGTATCCTACATCACTTGGTTGCAGCATTCGGAGCCCCAACCGAGCTCCGAGCCCTCCATCATCAGCATAGCGATCAATTCTTTGGTACCCGACTTGCTCCATTGTCGAGTACCGTCATTGTACCGGTCCTGCCGTCCAGCACCGGGTTGGGGAACCGGGTTATTCACACGGGCAACCGCCTGTGGCTGAACAGCGGGACCGGCACCAGGTTGAGCCTGAACCGGGTTGAATATTGGGTGCCGAGATGGGCCATCTCGGTTGACTCCTTGCCCTCCTTGTTGAACTCGGGCAGCATCATGTCCATCTCGGACAACATGTTTTCTCCCGGGCTGCCACTCTACAACTAACTGTTTTCCAGCGATAGCCCGGTCGTACACTTGGATTTGTTTATGCTTCACGGAGTTCACACTCCGAGATCCTCCAGCAGCGACATGAGGGGAGGAAGCCTTGCTCCTGGATCTCCCCCATGCGAGTAAACCACATGAGATGCACCGGCTCCCGGATTCGCCTTCCGAAAAGCCTCATTTTGCCTGACAACCTCAAGAAAAAGCTCATTAAACCAGTCCTGTTGCCTAATGCAAGCTTCACCGGTAAGGTTTGGCAACTCGGCAACAACTGCCTCTGCCGTCCTAAGGTTCTTAGGAGGAGAACTATACTTGGGCCTACCGGTTGAAGTAACACTAGCAGATTTACTAGCAGTTCTACCATCTATAGCTAGCTCGGCACCAAGATCACAACCTCGGCTCCGCACGGCACCTAGCCGACTAGGGTTGTTACCAGTAGGAGTAAGACCATGAGCAACATTGAACTCATTCTGGTCGTGTTTGAACTCTTGCCTGATTTTCGCCATTTCGGTGGCCTCCGGCAGGAAGGCCTGGCGCCGCTCCTCGAGCTGCTCCCACATCACCGCAGGATCCGCATCCGTGGCCACGGGGATGCTCAGCTTCTCGATGACGTCGGTGAATGGAGCTGGTCTTGCGGTCGATGTAGTAGGGGCCTTCTAGCCCGGCTGGTTCTCCTTTCTCTCCAATGGCTTGTGGCCCGGCCGAGCCGACTTGCCAGCAGCCTCAGCGCCACCGGTCGCGCTCTTCCCGACAGCAGGAGCCGGACCGGTCATCATCACCTCCACGTTGTCCGTAGAGCCACCAATTTGCTGCCCGCGGACGGGGAGAACGACAGGAGGATCTTCAGTAACGAGCACCACCCCGGGGTACTCACGGATGACAGTGGTGGCGACGTACACCAAGTGCGTGCCGAAGCCGATGACAGAGCCTCCTGTAGGCACAGGCCTGCCGCCGAAATCACCGGCATTGTCGGTGACAAAATCGAAGGATCCGAATCTGTGGACAAGGCCACAGATCACGCGCTCTCCCGAACGAAGAAGAGGTCCCTTCCGAATAGAAACCGCAGCCAGCGCCGCTGCTGGCCCCACAGTGGGCGCCAACTATCGTGGTGGTGCACTGACAGATGCCATGGGATGGCTAATGTTGGGGCCGATGGACACTGTGGGTATCCGGGGAGGGATCGCACGCCTAGATGGCGCGCTCAGAACACACTGCTAACAACACAATCTACCCAGGTTCGGGGCCCTCGTGAGGAGGTAACACCTCTACTCCTGCCTCTCTCTGTGTATAAGTGGTAACCGAGTACAAGTGTTCCTCAAGCTCAAGGAGTTAGAGGAAGAAGAAGCTCTACTGCTATCTCTCTCTAAACAAACTGGCAGCACTTCTCCTCTCACGTAACGAGCGTCCCTCGCGCAGGAGGGGTATGGCCACCTTATATGCTGGTGGCCACCAACCAATAGTACAGGATTAGGTGACTACACACTGTGCCGTAGCGCACGTGTCCACTTCTTTGCTGACAGACGCTGAAAGTCTCCGCAGTCACGGCCGCTGCCATGTCCTATCCCCCTTGTCAGAGACAGGACGTGGCCTCGCCCATACATCGCACTGTACCAGCGTATGCATACGCATCATCACTCGTAGTAAGTTGAACCGCACGCGCGTACTCTCCCTGGATTTGCGGGATTACAACAGTTCCGTTGACCTCCCTACGAGAAAAGCGGCATCATTCCTATCCGGATTCTCCAAGAGCTACTCGGACAACCCGGACGGACACTCATTTCTTCAATGATGATATTCACCTTGTCTACCGAGATAGATCCTACTCGGTACCTCCAACTCGGTACCTAGTCGGATCTCGGATAAGGTCATCCCGTTAGCCCGCTACTTGGTACACAGTACCTCAAGCATCCAACCTTACCAATCTTACCCCTACTCAGGGGTAGCCGCCCGACAGTGAAGACAATCTGTGACCCTGTGGGTGACACAAATAATTTTTTCAAAGAAACATGAGGCCATCCGAAAAGATGTGGAAATGTCATTTGGTGTACTCCAGGCACGGTTTGTTGTGGTAAGGTATCTTTGTCTATCTTGGTCGATAGATCAAATGTGTGATATCATTAACTATTTTATTATCATGCATAACATGATCGTCGTGAGCGAGCGAGACAACGAAATGATGTTCGATGAGCCATTCGACTTTTAGGACCCTTTTGCGGATCCACAACCGGGCGTGTCTGCTGAGTTTGATGATTTTTCTGGTGTTTATCAGGAAATTCGTGACGAGTAAGTTCATCATCAACTTCAAGCTGATCTTGTGGCACTTTTCTGAGCTATTAGAACTAACGAGTAGTTCGATTACGAAGATATATTCATACAAATTTTGAAGAATTTGAAATATTTAAATTATTGTAATAACTGTTAAACTATTTGTGTGTTTGTACAATTATTATTTACCTAGTTTATCGAGTGTTTTCATCAAATACAAAATAGTTTGATCAAGACCAAAATAGAGCTGCCATTTGAGGGGTAGCCAATTGAGGGCGCCGCTGCGGAGCACGTCCACCAAATCCGCAGACACAACTCCGATGCCCCTAAGAGTATCCATAGCGCGGAGCGTTTCGACATACGCTTAAAAAATTGAGGTCCCAACAATATGCAAGCGTCGGTGCTAGAGCTGTACATTTTGTGCATGTTTTGTAAGCGACGGGCGCCTCTTTATGCGTCGGACACCAAAAATGGCCGGGATTCGCCCGCTAACTGTCGAAATAGGCAGGACTATTTTCCTAGCGCCACCAATATTAGCGCCGCGCTGGAGCTGCTCTAAAGGGGGGGGTCCAATTATAGTGTCGGACACATATTTGATAGGTATGGTGGAGATGCTCTAAGGGGCGGTTGCTGGTTATACCGTAGCATCGGCGGGGAGGAACGAATCGATTGTTTAGTCTCGGTCGTAGTGTGTCCATCAGGCCTTTAGATGATGCTCTAATGTTTGGGCTTGGTCTAGCGTTACTACTTACGGCTCAAATTCTTTGCCTAATGGCCAAATGCTCGAATCACAATTAAGTTATGGAGCATGCTTAGGGCATCTCCAGTCGTCCCCCAGAGCCCCCCAAGCGGCCTTTTTCGCGCCGGAAGTGGCAAATAGCGCCGTTTCCTCGCCACTCGCCCCCCCCCCCAGAAGCCCAAATAGCGCCGTTTCGGCGCTATTTCGTGCCGCGGCACCCAGGCCAAACCCAGCCCGCTGGGTTCGGTCGGGGGGGGGGGGGAACAAAACTGCGCGGCCGCGCGCGCGGGCCAGCTCTGTCAGTGACGCGAAGAAAAAACGCGGAACAGAACCGCCCCGTGATCATCTTCTCGGCTCCCGCGTCGGTCAAAAGGCTGCCGGCGTTTATGGCGTGGCGGCCGCCCAGTGCATGCGCCCGTTCAAAGGCTGCCGGCGTAATGGCGTGGCGGGCGGCAGCGAGGGGACGCGCGCGCAGTAAATGCCCGGCCGCCTATAAAATCCCCCCCGCCGCTCGTCGCGCTCGCCATTCTTCCACCGGCGCTCTCCTCTCCTCTTCTTCCCTCGGCGCTCTCCTCTCCTCTCCCCCGTCCTCCACACAGCAAAAATGGCCAGCTACAAGGACGACGCCGCGGCCAACGGCTTCCCACGCCGCCACCTTCGCCGGAGCGAGGCGATGGTGCTGTACCGCGCGGGCTACCCGTGCCCGCCGGACAGCCGCCTCCCGAGCTCTGGCGCTGGGCAGAGCCGCTGGGCGCTCAGCGCAGGCGGGGTGCCCGTGCCTCCTCTCCCGAGCATGGACCCCGAGTTCCAGCGTGCAATCCACGAGGTGCGCGCCGGCATGGAGGAGCCCGACCGCCTGCCGGAGGAGGGCTTCGATGAGTTTTGGTGGCAGCAGCTCACCACACGCCGCGACAGGGAGATTACCTCCCTGGGCGACAACGGCCCTGTCGACGGCCGCTTCAACGCCAACGGGCGCCACCGCTGGTGGGGAGGCCAGAAGCGCACCATTGAGTGGGTTGTGGACTACATCCACGCCGGCAACGAGCCGCGCTTGGAGATGCCACCGCGGCAGAACCCGGCGTGGGAAGCGCGCCGGACGGGCACCTCCTCCTCCTCGGCCACGTCGAGCTCCTCCGGCGTCCACTCCCTCTCTGTCTCCCCCCCCCTTCCTGAACTCCGGCGCGCCAGCCCGCAGGCGCAGCGGCGGTGCCCTTCGCATTGGCGAGCCACGCTTCGAACGCGTGGTTCGTCCGAAGACCGAGGACGCCGGCGACGACGAGGAGGAGTGGCCCGGCCAGAAGGCCGCGGAGCAGCTCTTCCTGAACACGCTCCAACCCCTCGACGACGCCGCCGCCGCGACTTGGAGCTTGCGGGAGAGCACCGCGGCGGAGCTGGAGCTCCAGCGCCGCCTGCTCGCGGAGGCCGAGAAGCTCAAGGTGGCGCGCGACAAGGAGGCCGCCGCCATCGCGGCCCGCCGCCGCGTCCCTCCCCCGCCGCCGACTCAAGAGACCGCCTACATCGTCCTCGACCCAGACTCCGACGACGAGGACGGGATCCAGCGAGCCCTCGCCGTGAGCAGGTGGGGCAGCTCCGCTGCGGCGACGCCGGACAGGGGACGAGCAAGCGCCCCGGCGACGGCCCCGACGACGACGACGACGGCGGCGATGACGTCGACTACAGCCAGGCCATCGCCGAGAGCCTGGGGCTTAAGTAGTTTTAGTTTTAGTTTAAATTTGCTTTCTAGTTTTTAAATTCGCGTCGAATATGTACGAACTTTGCCTAAATTCAATAAAATGCGTCTAGTTTTCAAATTGTGTTTTTTTTGGCCGAATCTTGGACTCGGGGAGCGACTGGGAAGCCTGCCCCCCAGGTTCCAAATTAGCGCCGTTTGGCGCCGCGACGGCCCCAAAACGGCTGCGTTTTAGGCCCTGGGGGGCGCAACGACTGGAGATGCCCTTACTATTACTAATCAACACGGAGTATTATTGAGGGGGCCGAAGGTTGGGGGTCTAGCCCCCGCTAGAAAGAGTCATGTTAGACCAGCCACTATGTGGTATTAATTCAACAAGAAAATTTCTTAGAATTGAATCGGTGGCTTCTTTGCTGCAGTGAACCGAACCGCATCAAAATGCACATGTGGAGCCCAGCTAGCAAAAAACAACTCTTCTCTCTCCTTCGTGTTCATTCACTCCAACGAGTCATACATGTAGAAAATTGTTTGTTTAGTGGGTATGAACCAAACTAAGAATAGGAATCGCTTTTGTTGTCAGACTATACAATGCGATGTCGTGCACCGTGTATAATTGGTTCAAAAGTCTAATAGAACCGCTTTTTTAACACACTATGGCTGGTCTTAGTTGGTCAGATCAGAGCATAACCTGTACAAAAAAACCATATTACTCTTTTATCCACCACTAAAAACAGTCATGATAGTTGAGCTTGTGTGGACTTCAGCTCTCACTATATATATAATCTAGTGGGCTTTACATCCTACATAACCCAAACACTTCTTAGAAAATGAATTCTTAGTGCGGCTTTGTAGATCCGTTGAACTATGGTGGTTCAGCTTCGTAAGGGTCTATATTTGTGGTTTTAAAAATGCTACGTGTGTACTTTCATGTGGCGGCGGGGATGAAGGAAACGGAGAGGGAGGTGGTGGGGTGGAGGGGGAGAGATGAACTTGACGATGATGCTGAAAGAGGATCCATATGCCAAAAGTGGATTGACACTAGTGGAAACAACCCCTCTCGTCCAGGGGGCCGGGGGGCAGCTGTCCCGGTTGCAACCAAATCCGGGACAAATGCCCTGCATTGGTCCCGGTTCGTGCGCCCGGGGCAACAGGAATCGCCTGGGCGCATTGGTCCCGGTTCGTGGGGGGCATATCGGTCCCGGCTCGTGCCACGGACCGGGACCAATGCCTAGCCACAGGCCACGTGGCACGCGCATGACCTGTTGTCCCGGTTCAGTCCACGAACCGGGACCAATGCCCCCTTCCCCTATATATACTGCCCCAGCCCCCTCCTCCTTCCATCTTTTTTTTTTGCTTGGAGGTGTGAGAGAGTGTGGTGTTAGTGTGTTTTTTTTACTATGCACACGAGGTGTTCGACGAAATTCCCGAGACGCACACAAGCTCACTGAAAATGGTATCTTCGACCGAGGTTAACAAATTATCTTTTTCATCTCTAACTGATACATAAAAAAGTATTATTTGTCGATGTACTGTGGTCATCTCTGTATTAATATGTATTTTGATAAACTTAATTATATGATGCAGATGGATGCACGGCAGCGATGGATGTACGGTGACCGACGCACCTCCGAGTATATGGCAGGCCTGAATGCATTTCTTGCTGTAGCTCAGGCGAACAAAGATAATGGCTTCATGTGTTGCCCATGTGTTGATTGTCGGAATGTCAGTCCGAAAGAATCCTTCACGGCCATCTACTTCGGAGAGGTTTCATGCCCAGCTATAATTGCTGGACCAAGCATGGAGAAAGAGGGGTTGTGATGGAAGACGATGAAGAAAAAGAAGAAGATCCTTTGTTCCCTGAATACGACGATACTGCAATGGAAGAGAATGCAGAAGAAGGAGGTGATCAAGAACAGGCATCAGAAGAGCCCGATGATGATCTTGGCCGAGTTATTGCTGATGCAAGGGAAGACTGTGAAAATAAATTGGAGAGGTTGAAGCTGGACAACATGTTACAGGATCACAAAAAATTGTTATACCCAAATTGCGAAGATGGTAGCACAAAGCTCGGTACCACACTAGAGTTGCTGAAATGGAAGGCACAAAACGGTGTGACTGACAAGGCATTTGAGAGTTTACTTCAACTAATGAAGCCAAAACTTCCAAAGCATAACGAATTGCCTGAGAGTACGTACGAAGCAAAGAAAGCTCTCTGCCCTCTAGGATTAGATGTGCAGAAGATACATGCATGCATTAATGACTGCATTCTCTTCCGCGATGAGAAGTACGAGAATTTGGATGAATGTCCGATATGCACTGCACTGCGGTATAAGATCAGAGCAGATGATCCTGGTGATGTTGACGGCGAGCCCCCCGTAAGAGGGTTCCTGCTAAGGTGATGTGGTATGCTCCTATAATACCACGGCTGAAACGTCTGTTTAGAAACAAAGAGCATGCTAGGTTGTTGCGGTGGCACAAAGAAGACCGTAAGAAAAATGGAAAGTTGAGGCACCCCGCCGATGGATCGCAGTGGAGAAAGATCGAGAGAGACTTTCCAGACTTTGCAGGAGAGGCGAGAAACTTATGGTTTGGTCTAAGTACAGATGCCTTTAATCCTTTTGGGGAGCAGAGCTCCAGTCATAGCACTTGGCCTGTAACTCTATGTATGTACAACCTTCCTCCTTGGTTGTGCATGAAGCGCAAGTTCATTATGATGCCAGTTCTCATCCAAGGCCCGAGGCAACCTGGCAACGACATTGATGTGTATCTAAGGCCATTAGTGGAAGAACTCTTAGAACTGTGGGGCAAACCAGGTGTACGTGTGTGGGATGAGAACGAACAAAAGCCATTTGACCTACGGGCGTTGCTTTTCGTGACCATCAATGATTGGCCAGCTCTTAGTAACATTTCCGGTCATACAAACAAGGGATACAATGCATGCACACACTGTTTAGATAAGACTGACAGTGTTTTTTTGGATAAATGTAAAAAGGTTGTATACCTGGGGCATCGTAGATTTCTTCCGATCAAGCATCCCTTAAGGAAAAAAGGAGGGAAGCATTTCAGAGGTGAGGCAGATAACCGAAAGAAGCCTGAGCTCCGTAGTGGTAATGATATATTCGATATGGTCAAGGACCTAGAAGTAATCTTTGGTAAGGCTGCTGGCAGCCAACCAGTTCCGTACAACCCTGATAAGCGGGCACCCATGTGGAAGAAGAAATCTATATTTTGGGAGCTACCCTATTGGAAAGTTTTAGATGTCCGGTCTTCGATCGACGTGATGCACGTGACAAAGAATCTATGTGTCAATCTGCTATGCTTCCTGGGCGTGTATGGGAAGTCAAAAGATACGCCTGAAGCACGGGAGGACCAGCAACGTATGAAAGACCCAAGCAACAAGCACACAGATACAGGGCGCCATTCCTTAAGCAGCTACGCTCTTACTAAAGCAGAGAAGGAAATATTCTTTGAAGTCCTTTACAGTATCAAGGTTCCGTCTGGCTTCTCGTCGAATATAAAGGGGATAATAAACATGGCAGAGAAAAAATTCCAAAACCTGAAGTCTCATGACTGCCACGTGATTATGACGCAATTGCTTCCGATTGCATTGAGGGGGCTTCTACCGGAAAATGTTCGAGTATCCATTGTGAAGCTATGTGCATTCATGAACGCAATATCTCAGAAGGTAATCGATCCAGAAATTCTGACAAGATTACAGAGGGATGTGGTCCAGTGTCTTGTTAGTTTTGAGTTGATGTTCCCACCATCCTTCTTCAACATTATGACTCATCTCCTTGTTCACCTATGTGAAGAGATTCATATTCTCGGTCCGGTCTTTCTACACAATATGTTCCCCTTTGAGAGGTTCATGGGAGTCTTGAAGAAATATGTTCATAACCGTGCTAGGCCAGAAGGAAGCATCTCGAAGGGCTATGGAACAGAGGAGGTCATTGGGTTCTGTGTTGACTTTATTCCTGACCTTAAGACAATTGGTGTTCCTGAATCGCGGCATGAGGGGAGACTGAGGGGAAAAGGAACGCTGGGAAAGAAAACAATGATACCTAGGGACGGGCATTCTTTGACCAAAGCACACTACACAGTTCTACAAAATTCTATGTTCATGGCTACGTATGTCGAGGAACACAAGAATATTGTACGGTCTGCAAACCCGGGGAAGGATGACTCATGGATTAAACACGAACACATGGAGACTTTTGGAAGTTGGTTGCAAACACGTCTTATAAATGACACCACTGTTGAAGATCAGCTATACATGTTGGCAGGGTCACCATCTTCGACTATTGGGAGTTTTCAAGGGTACGAGATAAATGGGAATACATTTTACACGAGCTCCCAAGATAAGAAGAGCACCAACCAAAACAGTGGTGTCCGCTTTGATACAACAAACGAGAATGGAAAAACTGACACATACTATGGTTACATAGAGGAGATATGGGAACTTGACTATGGACCTTCTTTTAAGGTCCCTTTGTTCAAGTGCAAATGGGTCAACCTGAATGGAGAAGGGGTAAAGGTAGACCCGCTTTATGGAATGACAATAGTGGATCTCAACTGTATTGGTTACAATGACGAACCATTCGTTCTAGCCAATGATGTGGCTCAGGTCTTCTATGTGAAGGACATGTCTTCCAGACCGAAGAAAAGAAAAAATAAGGGAACAATTTCATCATACGATGAGCCGAAGCGTCACATAGTTCTCTCAGGGAAAAGAAACATCGTGGGAATCGAGGATACGACAGACATGTCAGAAGATTATAATAAGTTTGTTGAAATTCCACCCTTCACAGTGAAAGCTGACCCCACCATCCCGTTAAATAATGAAGATGCTCCATGGTTACGGCCGAAGCGATCATAAGTAAGGGACACGAAGAAAATTCAGAAGACTAGATAGGGATGTTGTTGGTGATGTGTAATAATAAACGTGGAATACATGATCATAGTTCTTATAACGTAGTATGAACGAGATTTTGTTAACCAAAATGATATTTATACATATTATGTGATTATGAATGGAGTAGGTGCAAGTTTGACCAATAATTTGTATTGATCGGTCAAAAGCTGGCAAGCATTGAGTGCTTGACAACTATGACCAGTCTGACTTCATTATTATTCCAAATGAAAATGAGGCCCTAGCTCCAAAAAGTGTATAGGTGGAAATTTCCAGAAATTTGTATGACATAGAGCCGGAGTTTGTGGATTCTAAGCACTTCTGTGCAGCTGCTCAAGAAAGAGGCTACATCCATAATTTGCCAATTGAGAATAACAAGGTTGCCCCTCTAGAGCCAGATGAGATGGAATTTTTACTCGGTCTCCCAAGAAACCACACAAGGGGAGTCGCGAAGAGAGAGAGGTACAAATCTCTTGGCAATTCATTCCAAATTGATACTGTGGGTTGCCACTTGTCGGTGTTGAAGAACATGTTTCCCAATGGTGTTAATGTGGTGTCCTTATTCTCCGGTATTGGAGGAGGAGAGATAGCTTTGCACAGGCTTGGCGTCCACATGAAGACAGTGATTTGAGTTGAGATAGGTGAAGTTAATAGGAGGATTTTGAGGGGTTGGTGGGATCAGACACAAACTGGCACTTTAATTGAGATTGCCGACGTGAAGTCTCTCAGTAATGATAGCGTACACGGAATGCAATTCATTCCAAATTGATACTGTGGGTTGCCAGTTGTCGGTGTTGAAGAACATGTTTCCCAATGGTGTTAATGTGGTGTCCTTATTCTCCGGTATTGGAGGAGGAGAGATAGCTTTGCACAGGCTTTGCATCCACATGAAGACAGTGATTTGAGTTGAGATAGGTGAAGTTAATAGGAGGATTTTGAGGGGTTGGTGGGATCAGACACAAACTGGCACTTTAATTGAGATTGCCGACGTGAAGTCTCTCAGTAATGATAGCGTACACGGAATGCAATTCATTCCAAATTGATACTGTGGGTTGCCACTTGTCGGTGTTGAAGAACATGTTTCCCAATGGTGTTAATGTGGTGTCCTTATTCTCCGGTATTGGAGGAGGAGAAATAGCTTTGCACAGGCTTGGCATCCACATGAAGACAGTGATTTCTGTTGTAGACGAAGATCCCAAATTCACCGTGTCAATAAGGTACAACTCGCTTTGAATTAGGAAGATCACGAGAGAAATCAAAAATTGTAACATTTTTATATTCAAATTATATACAAATGAAAAAATAATTAATAGTTTCAATAGTTAGAATAATTATTTAGTTAAACGACAAATGGATTTAAATTAGTTTTGCAAATTCTCGCATTTTTCATGTTGGAATTTTTGTCAAATTTGAAAGTATATAGAAGTTGTTAATGTGCAAACTTAACCCTTTTCAAATTTTGGCGCTAAAAAATTTTGGGCGCGCAGGGGTGCCACCGAAATTCGAAATTTGTTTTTGGTCCCGGGCCGTGGTACCAACCGGGACCAAAGGGGCTCTAGTCCCGGTTGGTGGCAAGGGCCGGAACTAGAGGCCCAGGTGTATAAAAACGCGGCCCTCTCTCGAGGCCGAACGAACACCCCAGGGACAGGTACGAGTGGACATGGCTGGGCGAAGCCCTGCCGGAGGCGGGAACGAGTCGTCAGATCCCGCCGGCGGACCGCCGGCGGGTATGGGCTAGGGACACGGTGGACTAGGAGGCACACAACTTATATTAAAAAAAGGTCAGGGGCCTTGCTTACATAGATAGGGGGCGGCGCGGCCACAGGCGGCCGGCCGTACTTGCATAAAGGGGCGGCGGCGCGGCCACAGGCTGCCGGCCGTTTCTTGGGGGGGGGTAGCTAGGGGCCTTGCTTACGTACAATAGGGGGCGGCGGCGCAGCCACAGGCGACCGGCCGATCTACTAGTCCTCCTCGTCGGAGGAGATTTCTTGGTAGGGGGGCGGCTGCCACAGGTGGGCAGGCGGCGCCTGGGCCGGGGGTGCAGGCATCGGGGGCATCGGAGGCGCGTACGGCGGTGGCGGGGGCAGCGGCTCCTGCGGCGGCGGCGGCGGAGGGGGCAGCTCCTCCTCCTGCTCCGGCGACCCTGGCGCCCAAACGCCGCCGGTCCAGGCCCAGGACATGCCGTACTCCAGCCCGGGAGGGAGCGGCTGCGGCGGCGGCTGGTCCTCGGACGCCTCGTACTCGGCGTAGAGCGCGTGCCACCAGGGGGTAGGCTCGGTAGGCTCGTTAGGGGGTGGCGGCGGCGGCGGCGGCGGCGGCCACGACACGCTTCCACCGCAGGATCTCGTCGTCGATGAGGGAGCGGCGGGAGGCCTCGCAGGCCTTCTCCATGGCGGCCCGGAGCTCGGGGTCCTCCTCCCCGGAGAAGTCCTCCGGGTCGTCCACGAGGAGCCATAGCTCCCTCTCCCGGCCGGGCGTTGGCGGGGGGTAGTCGTCCACGTTGGCCTCGTGGGGGGCGGGGATGAAGGAGCGGCGGCGCTGCTCGTGCTCCTGCTCGAGCCAGGCGGCCCAGTAGGGGGAGCTGCGCGCATACGCGCGCTCCCTGCGGACGGGGGCCGGCAGGAGCTCGCGCCGGCGGTCGATCTCCTCGAGCAGCGCCTCGCCGGTCGGGGCCGGCGGCACAGGGATCCGCTGGGGGTTCAGGTGCCAGCCGTCCGGGAGGTGGACGTCCGCGTAGAACACCGGCGTGGCGTTGTTCCAATGCCACTCGGCCTCGTCCACCCGGACGTACCGGCGGAACCGCTTGCCCTTGGGCGCGGCGCGGGGCGGCGGGCGTGCCGCCGGAGGTGGCGCGGGGACGCGCGGCACCCCGCCGAGGCGGACACCTCCAGGGCCGTAGCCGAAGGCCTCCGCCGGCGGTGGTGGAATGCGGCCGGCGCCGCTCGAGGAGCCGCCTTCATTCCTGGGGCGCTTGCCGGAGCCGCTGCCGAACCAGCGGGACATGGTGGCTATGGTTGGGCTGGCATGCGGGGGGCCTTTAAAAACGACCCGGGGTGGGCTGGCATGCCAACCGGCGGCCTGGACGTGGCGGCGGTTGCAGGCGGCCATGAATGCGGGCAGGAGCCGAGGCGTGGCGGCGGTTGCAGCCGTGGCACGCGCGCGTGGGGAAGTGGGGGCGCGGGCAGAAGCCGAGGCGGGGCGGGAAGACGAGGCGACTGGCCCTTTGACCGTCCTGCAGTCTTAATTTAAGGGACCAGGCGAGCCAGCCAACGGCCGCTGGCCAGTGGCCCCTTCGAACCATTGACTGACCACGCTGGCCAGTGGGCCCTTCGAACCGTTGACTGACAATAAAAGTATCCATCCCGGTCCCTTGAACGAACCGGGACGAACTCCCTGGCCGAGGTTCGCCACGTGGCCTATCCTTACCATTCCGGGTCCTGGCACAACCGGGACCAATGGGACGGGCCATTTGTCCCGGCCAGCCCATCCCGGTTGCACAACCGGGACAACTGGCCCTTACGACCCGGGACAAAAGGCCCTGTTTCCACTAATGTGATAAACATTTTTTATGTTTGATATCGATATTAACTACTCCGTTAATCATTTTTCTTAATGTGTTATACTGACATGTATTCTTGTTCATATTTGTTAATATTGTTTGTTGAACATGTTTGTTATTCTGATTTACGAGTGTGGTGCTTTAAGCAAATTAAGCAATTATTTACACACGTAGATCTACGTAGAGCAGTTATCGACCAGCTGAAGTGGAATAAGATGTACCGGAAAGACAGTGCCTCTTAAAATAAGGATCTGAAGACTTTGAAGAAAGAAGCCATGAAACAAAGGCCGCAAAAGCAAGAAAGAAAGGAAAAGGTAAAGGAACATGTGACTCCATCTACAAACAATCTACGAGTGTCTACCGCCGATAGGATGGGTGACGTTTAACGTCAACTCTGTTGAACAAAAAGGAGAGAACGGCAATGATGAAAAATACACCGGCGGGGCTCAGAAGATGACAGAGATGCACCGGCGGGCCCCGGCGGCCCGCTTGGCGGGCTTGGTCTCTTCCCTCCACACCTGGCCGAGGTCTTTGGCGATGCGGACGGCGTCGGCGGAGGCGCCGGAGAGGCCGAGGCGGCTGAAGCCGACGGAGTATAGCCCCGACTCGCCCTTCCACCCGTGGGGTAACGCCGTCCTGGGGTACCCGTCCTTGCCGAAGAAGCCGTCGGTGGTATGGAGCCACTGCGGCACGTTGCTCTTGTACCCGGTGGCCATCACCACGGCGTCGACGTCGAGCGCTGTGCCATCCGTGAGCTCGGCGCTGTTCTTGGTGAACCGGGCGACCCCCGGCACGACGGCGATGCCGCCGGACCTGATCTTGGCCATGGCGCCGGTGTCGAACACAAGCGTCTGGCCGTCGGTGATCGTGAGCGTGATCGGGCCGATGACCGGGCGGCGGATGCCGAAGGCAGGGAGGTTACGGAGTATGAACCAGGAAAGGAAGACCATGATCTTGTCCACGAACCAGAGCGGGAACCAGGCCATGAGCATGGTGGAGGTGGACCTGCCGCAGACCTCGCGGGGCAGCCCGTGCACCACCATGGACGGGCGCGCGCCGTGGTCGCAGAGGTCGTGGGAGACCTCCATGCCCGAGTTGCCGCAGCCGACGACGAGCACGCTCTTGCCGCGGTATTTCTCGCCGGACTTGTACTCGCTAACGTGGGACACCTCGCCGGCGAAGTCGGCCAGGCCTGGGATGCCGGGCACCACGGTCTCGGCGTTCTCGCCCGTGGCGACCACGAGCCAGCGCCCGATGTACTCCATCTCGCCGGCGCCGGCGGAGGAGGAGTGCACTCGCCAGAGCCCCGAGGTCTCGTCGAAGCGGGCCGACTGCACGGTGCTTCCGAACTCCGGCTTGACGTCGAAGGTGGCGGCGTAGTTCTCGAGGTAGTCGATGAACTGGCGGCGGGTTGGGTACACGGGGTAGTCGGCCGGGAAGGGCATCCTGGGCAGCTCGCAGAACTGCTTGGGGAGGTGGAGCTTGAGGCGGTCGTAGGTGCGCTTCCGCCAGAGGGAGCCGATGCAGTCCTCGCGCTCGAGGACGACGAAGGGCACGCCCTGCTCGCGGAGGCTGGCGGCGACGGCGAGGCCCGAGGGCCCCGCGCCGACGATGATGGGCCCGTTCACCCACACGCACCGCGGGGAGAAGAGGCTATCCATGTGATCGCTAGGGAGGAGCGCCATGACTCTGAGCTAGCTACTTGGTGGGTAGTTTGGCAGAGATGGATGATGATGAGGGAGAGGTGGTGCTTTGTGAGTGGTGTGTGTTGGTGGTTTGGAGGAGGGAGACGTGGTGCTTAAATAGGGCAAAAGGGGAGTGGAAGCTATGAGCTGGAGCTGGACGAGCAGAAATAAAGCGAGAGCGGTGGAGTGGTGATGATGGGAATCATGCATGGAGCAAATATTGTTTTGGAGATTGATCGGATCTAGTAACAAGTTCCTTTTTATTTTTCAAAAGCTTTTACTTCTTTAATTACTTGCTCATTCTTCTAGAATGGCGGGAAAGCATAGCCGTTCCGCGCCAAAACAGAGATGTTTGGCGAGCGATCGGGTAAATATCTTGGTGCCTATGAACTTGGCATATGTGGCATCTGCCGTCTTAAATCGATCACTTGGTTCCTTCTATGAAAATGGTACATAAGTAATACTCCCTCCGTCCATGATTATTAGTCCCCTAATGAAGAGCATCGCGACCAAAAAGCAATTCTATTGGTGTCCTTTCCACCAATCAACTTCACAGTTTTCCATTATCTAATTAATTACGCAATTAATTTGGCCATGCAAACCAATCAAGATGAGACTAGGTGGGATTTCACAATTATTATGGCACAGTTAATTAGGATAATAAATGATTATGGGCCTTATTTGGAGATAATATTGGGACAAATATTTTTCCACTAGAGGACTTTTAAACCCGGACGGAGGGAGTATACTAAACCGCGTGAGTTTTAAGCTCTCTGGATTCTACTAAACCGCGTGAGTTTTAAGCTCTCTGGATTCTCCGATGGTCATCCATATGCTTAGTTCGGCAACACGTGTTCTGCTTTGCCGGTTCAATCGATCCGGTCGCTTTACGCGTGGGCAAACGCGGTCAATGCGGCGTACCATCCCACGGTCCCGACCTCCATCGCTTTTCTGCTGCTCAGTCGCCGCAAAAAGATCCACGAATAAGCCGCTTCCCTCCACCTGGCCTCTCTTCTTTACGCGTGTCTCGAAGACTCGCGTCGAGTCCAACGCCTCCGCCTCTCCGCCTTTCCTGGATCTTCCTCTTCCCAAAGCTCCATCGCTATACCTTCACTGAACTTTCCCCGGCCCGAGCCGCAGCATGCCTCCCTAATTTTCTAGGTAGGTGCCCTTCCATGGTCGAGCTTTGTATCCGGTGGCGTGGCATGGCTAGGTCCTCCAGCATAGTGGCTGTCAGCAAGGCGCTACCTACGTCCACTCCTACAACTTCCCCGTTTGTAGCCCACCACCTGGATAGTGGCCCTCAACCCGGCCGTCCGGTTCGTCGGGAGGACCCACGAAGCCAAGCAGTGCTGGCGGCTGCTCCGGATCAGGGAGCACGGGGTTGCCTCAATCCGTCCCGTCTCTTCAAACGACGTCGTCGGCGTGGCGGAGTGCGTACTATAGTGGCTGCGGAGACATCCCGTCGCAGGAGCAGGCAGGTGGAGAGGCGGACGAATGGAGTTGAATCTGGTGGCGGTGGCACTTAGGCGTGGTGCTCCGTGAGAGACTGTTCCTTGGTGTCGTGCCGTGGGGATACAGTGGGAGTGTGCTACCGGCAGCCGCCGCTCCTCCCTTGCGCAGTGGACGTCGAATCAGGTATTTCCTATGATGCCCCCGAGCGATTAGGATTATCGTCTCTCCTATTTGTCCGTCGCGTATCCTGCCATCTCCAGCTTCGGCAGTCACCGTCCTCGTGGCCAGCCATCCCGCCACCGTCGTGCCGCCTACTGCCGTTTTTGGGTATGTTTTGGGATTCTTCCGATCATGGATTTGACTCTACTTGCCTTGTAGTGATGCTCGCTGTTCTTGCCCGTGTTGCAACTGGCTGGGCTTGCCCATTCAGTCGAGATCTTAGAGGCTAAGACATCCATCGTCAGAGATCCATAATGGTTGTGTTGGCATCGCCCGTCTAGCCGACGACATCCACCTTGCGGTTGCAGCGAGAGACTGCTCAGCAGCCAAAGCGTGTACCACCAGAGCTGCATCGGCATGTGAGCATCCGACCCTTCTTTCAATTATTGGAGCAGCGTAGGATGAGTTTACTTCACCCGAAAACAGCTCTTTGGTATTTTCCTTCAATTATTAGAGCAGCCTAGGATTATTTATTTGCTTTGTACGCCTCACTCCCCCAACTCAACCTCGGAGTTGATTATTTTTCTACATATTCTAACCACTTGTTTGAGAGTTCTGTATGCTGGTATAGTCTTATGAAACCAACTAGCAGTAGATTAATATGTGAAGGCATCATCAAATGAAATAAGGGCCGGCCAAGGAAAATTGCAGCGTTGATGTAATTATATATTGTTGTAGTTCCAGGTATTTTTGTTTTTCAGTTATGCTTCTTGAGAAATTTTTCTAGATTCGGTGTGTTCGTACCCCTGAGTTTTTTGACATATTAGTGGTTCGGCGGTAAAATTTAGAATGGCATCCAAATGATTGTTTAAAGGAAGCCATGGCTTATGTTGTTTCCTTGTATGATGGCATCGCATTGTTTTTCCTTGAGAAGGTTCAGGCAGATTGTGATCTTAAGCCTCTGTTGTGTAGACATAGTATGTGGTTGATGTTGATTTCAAAAATATGCGTGATTGACAGGTTTCAGAAAAAAAAATCATTCATTTGTTTATTTCATCAAACAAATAAGCTATTTAGAGAGGGAGTCATGAGAATGTTGTTGATGGTGCTTATTGCTAATTACATGCTTAGAATGTAGTATTCCGATATTTCTCCACTATGTCAATATGTTATGTATGAATGATAGGGAAATATCATTTATGGTATTTTATTTTCCTATATGTTAAGCCTATCTTGAGGAGACCACATTCAGTTTGATAATATTTTTATGATTGACCGTCCAGGCTTTTAGAAACAGAGCTCGGTGTCATACCTTTGAAGGTCTCGGAGATGGAGAAAAATGTATTGAGCTGGGTCCTACTTCTTTGACGGGTTATATGTGTAAACCAAAGGTTTACGCCCTGCTGCCGAATTATTAGAGCGCTATGGCAACATAGAGAGGGTTTGAAGTGTGATCGAAACCATCGTATTGTAATTGGTCGATTTAAGAGGTACCTTTCCAGCCCTTTGTTTGCCTTCTTCATATTATAACATGAGCTGTCCTTTCTTTATGTTGGACTATAGGTGTGACATGCATTCATACGATATAACGATGGTGATGTTGGGCATGAGGATTTAAATGATATTTTGGTCTTTTCTCTTGATTTATGTCTGCACCTAGCCTTAAGAAAATAGAGGTAATTAATTGAGATGGACAGAAAAATCTTTCCATTTTGTTTTCACTTTTCAAGTCCATTTTCTACCTAAAAAGTTAATGTATAATACTGCTTAATTTGTATCTTTCTTATGCATGCATATGATTAGACTCTCCTTGACAGCCCATTGAAGACAGAACAAGGAGTAGAGCATGGCGAACTCATATGGCAACTAAATTGTCAAAAACAACATTTTCTTAGCACTCATGAACCTAAGAAGATCTTTGATGTTTGATCCAGTTATTGTATGCACTATTTCATGATAACTTATTAGCAAACCAGTTATCTTTTCTTGATTTGAGAAAATGTATGAAATGAACTGATCTCCAAGTTAATTAGAGGTGTTGCATTGGAGTTTCTCAATTGCCCCTTCCTTTTGGCTACGGGCCCGTAACATTTGTTTGTTACAGTTTAATCTATCAAGTTTCTGGAGCCAAAAAGGAGACTGTTAATTGTGACACCGCGATAGCTCGGTATCATACCTTTCAGGTACCTTTGTAAGGTCTCGAGGATGGAGAAAAATGTATTGAGTTGGGTCCTACTTATCTGATGCGTAATGTGTGTAAAGCAAAGGTTCAGACCTTGCTGTAGAATTATCGGAGCGTTATGGCAACATACAGAGGGTTTGGAGTGTGATCCAAAGCATAATGTTGTAATTTGTTGATTTAAGAGTTATTTTTTCACCCTGTTGTTTGCCTTCTTGTTATTATAACATGAGCTGACCTTTCGTTTTGTTGGACTAGAGGTGTGACGGGTGTTCATAGGGTATAAGAGCATGTCTAACAGACCCCTTATATTTTCGCCCCCTAAAACGCGTGTAGAGGGCCCTGTATACGCATTTCGCCGGCCAAAAACTCGTGCGAGCTAGCAGACCCCCTACCCCCACCCCGTAAAACAGAATATGGACATTTTCATGCATAGCTAAAATCTTCTTTTTGGGGTTTCCTAAAGTTTGTCCGAGTGAAGTATTTTCACTGCCTCATTCTCTTTTGTTTTTCACCAGTTCCTGCTTGCTACAGGTCATACCAGAGTGGTTTCTGAACTATTTTGGAGGAAAGGTATACCAGAGTGGTCATACCAGAGTGGTTTCTCCAAAATAGTTCAGAAAGCAAGCAGGAACAGGTGAAAAACAAGAATGGCCGACTTTCGGACAAACTTGAGGAAACCAGGCTATGCATGAAATTGCCATTAATCTGTTTTATGAACCTAAATCTTGCTTTGGCATCATTCGCAAGGATTGCTCATATTGAAATTGCTATTAATCTGTTTTATGCCAAGATTCAAAAAAATCTACAGGTCATACCAGAGTGGTTCCGCGGGATGCATATGCGGCCCTTCGCGGAACCCTTCCTCTGATCTAGCAGCTTCTCTCGGTCCTCGAGGTCCTTGATGTGGAAGATGCACTGCATCATCTCCGGCAGACATCTACGGCATCGCGAAGCAGAGATCAGGCCCCCGCGGAACGGCGAAATCGAAGAGGAAACACGGCCCGGCGAGTACTCACCGTGGGGAGGCGGCGGAGATGCGAACGGCGCGGCGAGTCGAGGGGCGCCGAGGTCCGCTGGGGCCCGGCGGGGGTGCGGCGGTGTCCGGCGGGGGTGCGGTGCCTCGGAGGCGACCGGATCTACGGGGCGGCGGCTGGCGGTGGCAGCATTCACCACCTCAGACATGGGTGGCGCGCCGTCGGCGGTTGGAGAGGCTTGCGAGGAGTCCATGGCGGCGAGTTCTGGCGCCGCGGTGGCCGGGGAGGGCGAGGAGGCGGATTTCCGGCGGCGGCGGCGGCGGTTGGGAGCTTCGCGCGCAGTGGGGGAAAAGGTGAGGGGTTGGACCTCTATATCTCCTCCCGACCCGCACATGTAGGGGTCGACGGGCCGCCCCCTACCCAAACTTGTAAAAAATCGTCCGGGGTGGTCCATTTACGGGGCGTGCTAGATGGCCGGGTAGAGCCCAAACCCGTATATCAGCGGTTATTATACGGGTTTGGGCCATATAGGGGGTCTGTTAGACATGCTCTAAGAGCATGTCTAACAGACCCCTTATGTTTTCGCCCCCTAAAACGCGTGTAGAGGGCCCTGTATACGCATTTCGCCGGCCAAAAACTCGGGCGAGCTAGCAGACCCCCTACCCCCACCCCGTAAAAGAGAATATTCTGTCTCTCTACACCGGTCAACGCCCAGAAAGCATCGCCGATGAACTTCCGCCACAGAACTCGCCGAAACCCGGCCGTCTTCCAGCAAACTCGCCGCAATCGCCCCCCAAAACTTCATGGAACCATTGCTGTTGGCGCTTCTCTGCCGATTCTTGCTGCTTCCGTCTGAATCCGATTAACATAGGCGGAGATCAGCGAGGACCGCCATGGCAGATGCCGGTGCTAACGACGGGGCCAGCGCTCGCAATGGGAGCTAGCTAGCGAACGAAGCACACGGACACGACCACACGGGCACACGCGACCGGAGCGAGCTAGCTAGCTTGATGGATCGATCGTAATACGGGAGCTAGCCAGCTAACTAGCTTAATTGATCGATCGATTTCGATTGATTCCGTGCACACAGCGTACCTAGCTAGCTAGCTAGCTCTCTCTTCAATGGATGGATTCGTAGCTAGCTAGCTCTTAAACTCGGGCGGCCGGGGAGGGCGAGGAGGCGGATTTCCGGCGGCGGCGGCGGCGGTTGGGAGCTTCGCGCGCAGTGGGGGAAAAGGTGAGGGGTTGGACCTCTATATCTCCTCCCGACCCGCACATGTAGGGGTCGACGGGCCGCCCCTTACCCAAACCTGTAAAAAATCGTCCGGTGTGGTCCATTTACGGGGTGTGCTAGATGGCCGGGTAGAGCCCAAACCCGTATATCAGCGGTTATTATACGGGTTTGGGCCATATAGGGGGTCTGTTAGACATGCTCTAACAGTGGTGATATTGGCGTGAGGATTTAAATGATACTTTGGTGTTTTCTCTTGATTTAGGCCTGCGCTTAGCTCTAAGAAATTTGAGGTAATTAATTGCGATGGACAGAAAATCTCTCTGTTTCGTTTTCACTTTTCCAGTTCGTTTTCTACTAAAAAATTACTGTAAAATACTGCTTAATTTGTATCTTCTTATGCATGCATAGAATCAGACTCTTATTGACAACCCTTTGAAGATAAAAACAAAGAGTAGAGCATGGCAAACTGATATGGCAACTAAATTGTCGAAAAACAATATTTGCTTAGGAGTCATGAGCGTGAGCAGATCTTCGATGGTTGATCCAGTATTGTATGCACTTTTCCAGCATAGATTATTAGCAAACCAGTCATCTTTTCTTGCTTTGCAGATGAAATGAACTGATTTCCAAGTTAACTAGAGGTTTTGCATTCCAGTTTCTCAATTACCCCTTCCTTTGGCTATAAGCATGTATCATCTGTTCGTTGTAGATCGGTCTATCAAGTTTCTGCAGCCAAAAAGGAGGTTGTTAACTGTGGATTATGATGTATAATTAACATATTGATTTTCGAGTGACATGAGGGTGATATTTCCCCAAGCTAGCTGCTACAATTAAGATTAGTTTTTCGCATGTACTTGCTTCCATTCTATAAAGCAGGCATAGTCATGGCCCAGTTAGTTTCTCATGTTCTTCTTTTGCGCCATATAAAGAGCAGTGCTCTTAACATCTCTGACCAATTTTGATCTATCAATTTTCTGTTTACGGAGGAAGCTGGATGGCTGGCATGCCAAGGGAGTAGAGAAGACGCAAAACGATATGGCAAAAGCGGGCGTCGGTGAAGGCCAAGCGAGGGATGAGACTGTCTTAAGGTTCTGGAGCTGGCCCACTTCATGAAGAATGTCGCAGGATGCCCACCAAACACTCCTTCTAGCGGACATGGTGCCACCTTAGTCTCCATGCCACCACTCGATTTGTCGCCCCAATTCATTATTGCAGATGATGAAAAATGATGTCTTATATTAAGTAATGTGTATCTTTTAATGCAACTAAGAGAGTCACAGGGGACACCCTTTCACTTTTGGCACTTACTCATTCAAAAGCAGAAGCATTTTCAATATTGTAGGTTCCAGTTTGGCTAAAGGGCATCTTATTTGCTTTTTAATTATGGTATGTACTATTTTAATTCTCGCTTTTGTATCATAAGTAATGTTCAAATTCTATTGTGGACCATGTGATGTATTTGACCTATAGCTATAGTTCTCATATCAAGTCAATGGAAAATGCAGCATATCTACTTTAAGGTTTCCTGGGAAATTAAAAATCATCAAGTAAAAATGTCAAGGTAGAAACAGTGGCGGAGGACGAAAAAAGTTTAAGGTCGGGCGAACTCTAACGCACATTGATCCGTTCAGCACTCTCGTTCTACATAACCTAAAAATAGGGAAAATGGCACGTGTGGAATAATCAATAGCTCTACTAGTTAATATAAAGCATAATTTATTTTTGGAACATCCTGATTCATGTAAACTTTTACCGGACTCAAATACCATAGCTTCATAAGCTTTTTTCTTTTTTCTTTGAGATCAGCTCCACTAGCTAATATGCAGCACAAGTCCCCTCGCTGTTCCTGTCTCAGTCAAACTAATCTTTTTTTTTTGAAAAGACTCAGTCAAACTAATCTAAGAAAACGAGTTGGGACTTGGGAGTCCAACGCGTACTGGACACACAAAGACGCCAACAGCAAGCTTACCTATTCCAGCTAGGCCCAATGAAAGCCCAATAGCAAGCTTACCTATTCGCTTGCTCTTCTTCTCCGATAGGACACACCGGAAAAGAGAAACCGAGTAATTGACCATGGACGAACCAGATCTGTTGCCGATGCCTGAGACGAATGCAAATACCTGATCTTTTTGGAGAAAATCAAGGTAGGGCCGCCGCCCTACCTTGCCCGAAGGGGTCCTCCGCCACTGGGTAGAAATAATGTGGATATGGGTTTTTTTCCGGATGGTCTTTGTCCTTCTAGGTATGAGGTTAATGCTATGATTGATTCACCTATTAATCCAGATTTATCAAGTGTAGTCCCGATGACGTGTTCATTAACTATCTATGAAAAATAGACTACGGGGTGTTCTGTCTGAATCGGCTTGATACATAGTCTGTTTTATTTGGTAGTACGATGCTGGTGGCGACAATACCAAGAACTCAAAAGCTTGCACAAACGCCTGGACCCAACGAAGCGCGGCGTTGCGCCGCGCCTTGGCCTGGCTAGTATCCTTAAAAAATCAGAGATGTTCGTCGTCCCTATTGGTCACGGTCAGGCGCTGGAGCGTCTTCGAACTTGGCATATTCTCATTTACTCTTGTAAATTCATCGCGTGCCTACAAAGTGTTAGCAACAACATTGAAGAAATATTCGCAAAAATAAACATTGAAGAAATATCGAATACCAGGACACTCAATGTTGCCTCCCATGGGGGTATTAGATGAAATACTAATTTCGTTAAAATAATGACTAGGTTGAGGGTTAAGAAAATAGTTAGTGATACGAGTGTGTGTGTCACTGTTGACGAAACCGAAGCAGTTGCTCCACTCGTTTATGCTCAAGTCATAAGGTTTGTTCATCAGCTGAAATTTAACTCTCTCTTTGTTACCGGGGTAGATATCCATGTTATGCTCGAGTGTGCATAAAAATTCCATCATCAACCGTCCGTAAGTTGGAACATCATGAAAAACAAATGAACGAATGCCAAGGTTGTTGCAAAGCAAATTAAAATCATTAGTGTAAACGAGACCGGTGGATGATTGTGGGGCAAGCCCACTTTGTAGTTCTTATATCACATTGTTCATGGTCTTGTATTTGTTTTGGTTAGCCTTGCCACGGAGCTTGATACCCATGAACTTCTCAACCGTGCTCTTGTTGGCAACGTTGCTAAATTGGCTAGCACTCCCACTAGCACCTGGGTTAGCACTAGCACATGTTTGGCTGCTCAAGTTCATCTAAAAATAATTCGAAAATTTAAGCAATGGTTCGTAAAAGATAGATAATAGTTTTGCTCTAAGATACTAGTGGTATGAACTCTCTAGTAGATGCAAAAGACATTGTTCAATCTAAAAGATCTAGGTATGAACATGCAACGCTAGATTGGAAATAAAACATGATTTAAACAATATTTGCAAAAAAGTAATTGGTTGGAAAGGGGAGAAACATACCTTGGATTGTTGATGCAAAAGGAATCGAACCAAAGATGAACGAGTAATTAGATCTCTTGAGGTTTAAAGACAGTTTTGGAAGTGAAAGAAGTGACGAAAATAAGATTATGGATTGGAAAATTGAGTTTGGGGCTTTTACCTGCGAATTGAGTCGGTACGGTGACTAATACAGTCAGGAGTGAACGTGCCAGGGTCGTTAAGAATCGCCTCTTCGAAGTTCTAAAGCCCTCTAATCCTGGTATGGTGGGTGGTACGGTGGAACTCACCATACTGCTGCTCGTTAAGTTAGTATTGGACTCTGTTAAAAAAATTGCAACGATACGGTGGAAATTGACCGCACTGCTACTCGTTAAGTCACCTTCGACATGTTGAGAGACATATGGTTTTTCTAATATGGTGGCTAGTATGGTCGAACGGACCGTACCGCCACTTGTTAAGTTAGCGCTATGCTCTCTGTTAATACCTTTTGCAACGATATGGTGGACAATACGGTGGAAATTGATCGTACTGCCACTCGTTATCTCGACCATAAATAGTTGCGCCTCGGAAGTCGTAAAATGTTTTTCCTTTCCTTTTTCTCCCTGTTGTTTTCAGGTTGTTGATGGCTAGGTTGAGACTCCAAGTGCAGAGTGTGTAGCTAGTGGCAAGCCTTTTTCCCCACGAGGGTGACTCGAGGGTTTATATCGAACTCTTGGGGAGCCAGCATTTCAGCAAACAAATAGAGAGTTTTGTGCCCTCAATCTCACCAAGTGGTTGTCAAGCACAAGGTGTGAGACTTCTAAATTGCAATTCAAAACTGAAAGTAAATGTGCAATAATTAAATCTACTACTAAATGCAAATGAGAAAATAAATATGCAATGGATTGTTTTTGTATTTTTGTGATGCAAGTGGTGATGGAGATAATGTAAATTCGAATTGGATATGCAAGTAAAGTAAAGTGCAAGTAAAGTAAATTGCAGCAAAGTAAATAGAGTGTTTTCTTATAATTAAAATAGGACCGGGGTTCATGGTTTCACACTTTCATTCTCTCAAATAAAGTGGTAGACGGTGGACATAAAGAATTACATGTGAGATTACAATAACATGTTTAACATTGAGTACTTTCATATGGGCATCACGTCCTAGCATAGAGATCTCTACGGTCATATTGATCCCTCTTATACTCCACCAAGATGAAAAATAAACCATAACACCTCGATAATTAAGGAAAAACCAGAGTATAGCTTTAAGCAATGTGACATGAAGTTGAAGTAAGAACTTGCTAGATCTAGTCATGGAGATTGATTAGTGTCACTTCAAATCCCCGGTAACAAGGTACTCCTTTTTATCCCTAGTGAGGTAACTAAGAAAGGTTTAACAAAACCTAAGTGGATCGCTAAACTTCTGTCACTTTCACAGCACTAGCCACCCCCCGTTACTCCAACTAATGCACCCATCACCCCACACACGCTCTCAAGAACTAGATTGATCAAATCTAGCAAATAAGAACGGGGTATATAAGATACATATACTCAAATAACTCAAGAGAAACAATTGCAATCTCAGATTCAATAACTCATAGAAAAGATCCACCACATAGGAATTACAACGGTGCCCGTAATCATGTGAGGCAGCTCATACGTATCTAATTAGTGAAGCACATAGAGAGAGAGAGAGAGAGAGATACAAGTGCTACTTCCACAAACCCATAGCCCTGGGGTGGACTACTCCCTCTTCATGGAGATGTCGATGGAGATGACGTTGGAGGGGTAGGAGATCACACCGGCGGCGCCCCGCCGGAGTTTTCCCCCTCCAATCTGGAACTTCTGGTCTCTGTTTCGGTGTTTCGGCGGCGCTCTTCTCCGTAAGGGTACGGGGGACGCTTTTTATACTCGGTTTTAGGTCAATAGGGAGTCGGTAAGTCGAAGATGGAAGGAATTGGGGCAACAGGGGCCAAAAGGGGGCCTCTCACGCGGCCAAGGAATCTGGCCGCGTGGAGGGTCCTCTTTTGGGCCTCCTTGCCCAATTCTCGTGGATCCTTCGCCCGCAAGTCTTTTCCTTCCAAAAAAATGGCACCCGCAGATTTTCACGTGATTTCACGGAAATTTGCCCCCTGAAACGTCAAAAATATAGAAAACGGGGTTTCTGTCAGGCAGGGTTAATTCCATAAAAGTTTGGGGACTTTGTAATTTAACCCCAAAATACTATAAAACATTGAATTATACCCTTATATGTTGCAATATGTAATAGAAAACCATGTGAAAATATGCAAAATTCATCTATGCATTTTACATGCATCAACATCCCCAAGCTTAACCCATGCTCATCCTCGAGTATGAAGGTGATAAAACTAAGATGGGTTTTGCATATTGAAACAATCATGGGATATCAAGGAGTATTATTCATGCTACATATAATCAAATGATTAATACTAGAAATGAGTAGCAATATACAATTCACGTTGTAAGAAATATCAAATATGCAAGCAAAGATGCTTCATGAAAGTTCACAAAGTGTATAATAAAATAAAAGCACTATGGACCAAATGCATACACAAAATGAAAAATAAAATCCTATATTGGTCAAAGAATAGCATAATGGAGAATAGAAAATATGGTGGACACTTTGGAGAAAATTGAGTAGAGGTAAAACATGATCAAGTATTATTTAGCCTCTAAATTATTCAACTAAAATTAGTAATTGAAATGTGGTATCCATTGATCTAGGACTCTCATTGCTCCTTTATCACTAGCATCTTAAAATTGTGAGTATTGAAGTAATGAGAATGACAAGGTGGTTGAAAGCCTCATGCCCCGTGAGTGTGAAAACCTACTCCATGATTACTCAACTTAAGATTCCTAATAAGCTTTGTATAATCATAATAAGTATTAATGACATCATAGAGAACTGCAAAGAGGTACCTCTTTCCCCATGACATGGAAACAATCCCATGTTACAATGACAAGATGAACAAACGGAGTAGACTCATCATCCATTTTATTTTAATTCATTATTATGCATAGCTTCTTATTTTATTATAGAATGTGTTGTAGAGTCCCTCAAGCTGTAAATAAATTTTCACCATGATAAAGCATGGCTTGGGTTAACGGTCCAATGCGTTTCTCTAGTCATATAGATACTTACTCATCAAAACTTACTATTCCTCT
Source organism: Alopecurus myosuroides (assembly GCA_028641055.1). Classification (NCBI taxonomy): domain Eukaryota; kingdom Viridiplantae; phylum Streptophyta; class Magnoliopsida; order Poales; family Poaceae; genus Alopecurus; species Alopecurus myosuroides. The sequence goes on along the minus strand of CM054059.1, from coordinate 110,951,298 downwards.
ATTTCATTTCGGCATGGCAGGAGTCCAAAAACAAAAGTACATGATATCAACCAAATGTAAATTTTTTTGTGCAATGTTGAAAGCTTTCCGGTGATACACGTTTATAGCTAGCTCCCAACCACACACTTGTCAAACGCAAAACTTGTGGCTCCCATTATTGGGTCATGTTTATTAGATGCATAAAAAGTAAAGTGTGTCTTCAAAAGTTCGTGAGAGTCCTATCCCAAGTTCAACCCATGACAATTAATAAAGTGAATATCTTAATTTATAACATAAGTAACACAATAACATGGTGAACATACTCGGAATAGCAATGAAGCTAATGTGAAGATATGGTGGACTCACTGGAAATACTTGGCTAAGGAGTGTTGAAAACAAGTTTTTACTTGTTGGAATTTTTAAATTTTTGGGCTAGCAAGAGGGAGATAGTTGACCGGCTACTATGCATGCATATGTCCATAGAACTACTCATTTCATGACAAACTAACTAAACCAGCAATTAACATGAAGGACATGAATAAGAGATAGCTCAAGACAACATTATTGCAAATTTCTACACATAAAAAGCCTATAAATCATGCAAACATATGTAGTTCTTCAAATCAACCTTGGCATCCCTATTCCAAGTCATAATACTAGCATCCAATACATTCCAACCCCAAACTCTAGTAGCTCAATCTCATATAAAATGATGGTGGTGGTCTTATCAAAACAAAAATAAAAACAAAAACTAGACGCTTCAAGTCTCTACGATAAATGCTTTGCTTAGAAAAACAGAAAGTAGACGTGTGCTAACCAAAAGAGTGTAGCTCCAGTGGGGTGTTCATCACATCCCCAAGCTTATGGATTTCACCATTCTTGTATGTCTTGAGGCGCAGCTCCTCTATTCCTTGTGAAAAAACTTCACAAAACATGTTTCTCCCATTCTTTTTCTGTGGGGTGAGATTAGCAAGGACAAACAAATCACATGCTTGCTGTGCCAAATTCCAAATAAAATGTTCCAGTAGATAGACAATAAGGGTCATTATGTTGTATGTTCACTCTCTTGCTTGAAAGAATCATGGAAATTCGATTCCCAAGCCCAAAGAGTGCATAAAACAAAAGAAGGCAGAATCTGTCCAAAAAAGCAGCAGCAGCAAAACGAACGTTTTTCCCTAAGCTAGACTCGTAAAAAAATTAAGACAATTTTTGTGCTTACATAGGACGACAAGTTGCAGAACATACTAAAAAATTAGCTCAATCCGGCATACCAATAAAAAACGTAAAATCATACGGTGAGCAGACTCGTGCTGAAACAGAAATTTCATGCACTAGGGTAGCAACTTATAAGTCCAAATGGGTTTGACTTGACTCTTTATTGAAAACTCCAGAACTAAAACAAAAAAACTAATATCTTGAGACAGAAAGAGGACACTAGGAAAATCCAAACAAAAACAACCGGGTTGCCTCCCGTAAAGCGCTTTCTTTATAGCCATATAGCTAGGCTTTACTTACTTGATAATCAAGAGGGATAAAGCTCATGAGGGAGCTTGTTCTTGAGCGTGCCCCTCTTCCTTGGGAAGTGCTCCATGCTTTTCTTGTGAGGGAACTGAAACTTGACATTCCCTTCCTTGGAGTCTATGATTGCACCTGTAGTACGAAGAAAAGGTCTACCCAAAATAATAGGACTAGGGGATTTATCCCCCGTATCCATAATAATGAAATCAACGGGTACGAAAGTCATGTGTAATTCAATCATAACATCTTTTACTTGTCCTACAGCATGTTTAGTAGAGTTATCAGCAAGGACAAATTCACTTGAGCACTTTTCTAAATTTTCTAGTTGTAGCAATTCATATAATTCTTTAGAGAGTACCGATACACTAGAACCTAGATCTAACATAGCATGGTGAATTTATTTTCCAATTGAAACTAGCACCTTGGGGATCCATGCATCCCCAAGCTTAGGAGGTATCATGGCCTCATTCTTGTACCTAGCAATTTTTTCTTGCAAGACATGATTAGCAATATAAGATCCAAAGCCAGGTTGATTAACATTTATAGTGGGATCACTAGCAAATTTTTGTAGAGTAGCAATAAGTTCTTGCAAGCTAATTTTTTATAAATCAAGCAATGGATCCTTAATTTCAGTAAGCATTATAATTTCCTCTACTTTACCTTTTCTATTATGCATATTAAAAATCTCATAGCAATCATCAAAAATATCCTCGGGTACTTCAGCCTTTTTTAAACTCTCTTTAATTTTAACCTCTAAGAGAAAAATTTCAAGCAAAACATGGGTATTTGCAGCATTAGTACTAGTAAAAGATCCCCCACATTCATTATCTAAAAAGGCTTTAGAAGTTTCAGAAAGTCCCTTATAAAACATATGCATAAGTATCCAATCTCTAAAGCCATGCCCTATTCCATATGCTCTACTTCTAAATCTCTCCCATGCCTGTATCATTGATTCATCTTTTTCTTGTTTAAAGGTAATGAGCAATTGTTTAATATTGTAATTCTTTTCAGCATGACAAAACTTTTCAATAAATGCAGCCCTTAAGTTGAACCAAGTAGTAAAATTGCTAGGAGGCCATCTTTATATCCAATCTAATGCTTTGCCTCCTAGTGAGTAGGGAAAGAGTTTAACTTTAGTAGTGTTGATGTTTGCATGATTCAAGTTCAAAGTTTTACATCTTTCATCAAATTTCTTAAGATGGAACAAAGGGTCTTCTTTAGGCTTTCCATAGAAACGAGATTCATAAATCATTTTAATAACACTAGGATCTACCTCTAATTTTTCAACGGGAATATTTAGCTCTTGAGGGAAATTCCTAACACTGAATGGCCAATAAATTCTCTGCTCTATTTTCCAAGTTTTTATGTAGTTTTTAATTTTTTATGCAAAACAAAAGTAAAGTAACTAAGCAAATTCGAAATACTAAAATAAACTAGATAACTAAATGCAAAACTAAAATGCAAACTAAAATAAAATATGCAAGACAAAACAAAAACAAGAACAAAAACAAAAACAAAAACAAGACAAGAAACAAAACAATCTACTTGAAAGAAGGTGGAGATAGAAAGAATGGTACTCACGTAGGTGCAACCTCCCCAAGCTTAGGTGTTTGCACACCTTGTTGGTGATGAAGACTTCTTGTGAGCTCCCTTGGACAACTCCTTCACCTATGGCTCCCCGGCAACGGCGCCAGAAAAAAACGCTTGATGGCTAGGTTAAGACTCCAAGTGCAGAGTGTGTAGCTAGTGGCAAGCCTTCTTCCCCACGAGGGTGACTCGAGGGTTTATATCGAACTCTTGGGGAGCCAGTATTTCAACAGTTGTCTTCCAAGATCCCTCCAGGATCCTGCAAACAAATAGAAAGTTTTGTGCCCTCAACCTCACCAAGTGGTTGTCAAGAACAAGGTGTGAGACTTCTAAATTGCAACGCAAAACTGAAAGTAAATGTGCAATAATTAAATCTACTACTAAATGCAAATGAGAAAATAAATATGAAATGGATTGTTTTTGTATTTTTGTGATGCAAGTGGTGATGGAGATAATGTAAATTCGAATTGGAGATGCAAGTAAAGTAAAGTGCAAGTAAAGTAAATTGCAGAAAAGTAACTAGAGTGTTTTCTTATAATTAAAATAGGACCGGGGTTCATGGTTTCGCACTTGCATTCTCTCAAATAAAGTGGTAGACGGTGGACATAAATAATTACATGTGAGATTACAATAACATGTTTAACATTGAGTACTTCCATATGGGCATCACGTCCTAGCATAGAGATCTCTACGGTCATATTGATCCCTCTTATACTCCACCAAGATGCGAATAAATCATAACACCTCGATAATTAAGGAAAAACCAGAGTATAGCTTTAAGCAATGTGACATGAAGTTGAAGTAAGAACTTTCTAGATCTAGTCATGGAGATTGATTAGTGTCACTTCAAATCTCCGGTAACAAGGTACTCCTTTTTTATCCCTAGTGAGGTAACTAAGAAAGGTTTAACAAAACCTAAGTGGATCGCTGAACTTCTGTCACTTTCACAGCACTAGCCACCCCCCGTTACTCCAACTAATGCACCCATCACCACACACACTCTCTCAAGAACTAGATTGATCAAAGCTAGCAAATAAGAACGGGGTACATAAGATGCATCTACTCAAATAACTCAAGAGAAACAATTGCAATCTCAGATTCAATAACTCATAGAAAAGATCCACCACATAGGAATTACAACGGTGCTCGTAATCATGTGAGGCAGCTCATACGGATCTAATTAGTGAAGCACATAGAGAGAGAGAGATACAAGTGCTACTTCCACAAACCCATAGCCCTGGGGTGGACTACTCCCTCTTCATGGAGATGTCGATGGAGATGACGTTGGAGGGGTACGAGATCACACCGGCGGCGCCCCGCCGGAGTTTTCCCCCTCCAATCTGGAACTTCTGGTCTCTGTTTCGGTGTTTCGGCGGCGCTCTTCTCCGTAAGGGTACGGGGGACCTTTTTATAGTCGGTTTTAGGTCAAGACGGAGTCGGTAAGTCGAAGATGGAAGGAATTGGGGCCACATGGGCCAAAAGGGGGCCTCTCACGCGGCCAAGGAATCTGGCCGCGTGGAGGGTCCTCTTTTGGGCCTCCTTGCCCAATTCTCGTGGATCCTTTGCCCGCAAGTCTTCTCCTTCCAAAAAAATGACCCTCGCAGATTTTCAGGTGATTTCGCGGAAGTTTGCCCTCTGAAACGTCAAAAATATAGAAAACGGGGTTTCTGACAGGCAGGGTTAATTCCATAAAAGTTGGGGGACTTTGTAATTTAACCCCAAAATACTATAAAACATTGAATTTATACCCTTATATGATGCAATATGTAATAGAAAACCATGTGAAAATATGCAAAATTCATCTATGCATTTTACATGCATCAGTTGTACAGTGGGTGGTACGTTCGATTATGACTATACCACCACTCGTAAAACTACATGTTGTAGCAGAAATAATTATCTTCTCCGATTATTTACTTGGGACCTGAAATATTAGTTCTCAACAAGGCTTCATATATAAATTTTGGTGGAAACATTATTAGTGATATTTTAAGAAAATTGTTTTGTCCTCCAATGTGTTTTCAACACTAAAACGAAAAATGAAAAACTTATCATGGGTTGCCTCCCATGCAGTGCTTTGTTTTTCGTCTATTAGCTCGACTGTAATGATACTCAACTAGGCTTAGTAACTTGTGTGCCCATTGCTATGTAGTTTGCATTCAATGTTATGGTTCCATTATCGTAGACCTTTGATCACTTCTTCCTGGGAAAATAAACAACAAAAGGATCTCGAGAATGTAATTCAACCCTCACATTACCTTCATGTAAATTTATCAATTCTTTGATAGTTCTTAAAAATGGTCTACCAACTATTATAGGTGATGTTGGATATTGAGGCATATCTACTATAACAAGATAAAGGATTGCAGGACTTCCTATAATGTGTACTACAATGGTTTCTTTAATTTCATCAACTTGCTTAAAGGTTGAATCATCTAAATGCAATTTAACTTCGGTTATATTATAGTCTCCCAAGTTTAGCTTATCAAATAAAGAATTAGGGATCATAGAAACACTTCCACCTAGATCACATAGTGGCTACACCGGAGGTACCGCCCACCTTTACTACCGGTGTCCTCCACCTTGGCCTCCGCGATGTGCCAATAGAACCCCATTCTAGCGGAGCCACCACCGGTGGAAATTTGTCCGCTGGGAGCCTGCCGAAGGAGCGGAGGTATCGGTGGAAACACCGAAGGTTTCGATACTACCGGTGGCCCCGTTGTAACCTCCACGATGTGCCAATAGAATGGCATTTTGGCGGAGGTACTACCGGTACCACCACCGGATGCCCCCGTATGGGGATGTGCTGGAAAGCACCAGGGAGCGGTACTACCGGTGGTTTCACCAGTACTACCGCCACCTAGAAAAACTTCTTCCCAGACTTGGTCATTTGAGCTCTCTTCCTTCGAAAAATCGTCGCGATGTCCCTAAGGATATTTTAGGGAATATCAGGCACTTTGCGAGTGGTACAAATAGACCCTGCATATACTTAAAAAACTATTAGTCCTTAAGTTGTGTTGTCATCAATTATAAAAATGGAAGATGATCTTTCATCCTCCCCCTTTTTGGTAATTGATGACAACACAACAATTTGCAACACTAGGTCTAAACAACATGTACAGAGCTCCCCTAGAGTTATGCTCCCTTGATGACAAATGAACCGAGCAAGATAGATATCATATAAAGGAAGAAAACTTGCTCACAAGCACAATAGTGAACCCAAAAAAGTACGCTAAATTTAAAAACATTGAGGTTCACATGTCTTACACCATGCATAATGGGGTTCACAAATACGAATAAATAAACACCGAAGTTCACAAATAACCGACTCTCACAAGCATGAAGAGATAATATAAATAGCAATGCTTGAGAGAGACCCATGAAAATACCCAAACGCTCTTAAATATATATCTCTCCCCATTTGGCATCAAGATACCAAAAAGGAGAAGATCGATACTAACGCCCCAAGGCTTACTCAGAGAGGTCATCCATGCTTAAAGGACGGGCACAACGACGAGAGCTAGTAACCTCTTCTCCAGGTTCCTCATCAGACCCTCAATGATGATGCCTTTGAATCTTTGGTGTTCCACTTTCCCAAGTAGTAATGTTGTCCTCAATGGGAGAATCCAAAGACTCCCCAGCATCACGGCGAAGCTGCCTAGCAGCCTGAGCAGCCCTACGGTGCTTCAGCTCCTTGTCATAGTGTACATCCCACTGATACTGCTTTATCTTCTTGTTCACACGGAACACCATATTAAGAGCACGAGCCATCCAATTTAATGCATTGTCAGAAGGAGGGGGCGAGAGGGCCCGACTTCTTCTTCTTCATCGTCAAGCACGACCCTAGGCTTGGCCTTTCCCTTGCGAGTAGCTGGAATGGGATGCTCAACCAGCTCGATGTGATCCTTGATAAGGAGCCGTTTCTCCTTGTGAGAGGCCTATGACAAGTCATCAATTGGGTCCTTTGGGTGCTTGTCATCGCAAGCATGCAAGATGATTTTCATGATAATAGGCCCAAAGCACACATTCTTTCGGAGCACAATGGCAGACCAGAGCCCATTCCATATGAAGTCAAGCACATGAAGCTTTTGAGTCAAACCGTGGAGCCATTTCTCATGAGTAAGAAGCCTGAGATTATTGAGATATCCTTGGATTTTGTCCACATTTCCAACCTTGGGATTGATTGTCTCCCGATAGATGCAAAGCATGATATCATAAGTGGGGTAGAGGCCCTTGGTGAACCCGACGGCATACTTCTTCTAGAAATATAGGTGGTGAGTTGATCCTTGTTAGTTGTCTTCCCGGAGGCGAAGTGAAATCGAAAGCACTCACGATCATACTTGGGTCCCTCTCCGAAAGGACCATGATCCGGATAGCCACCAAGAAGGATTCCCACATCGGACCACTTGGGAGTGAATTGTTCCCCTTTTGTCATCCAAATGCCATGGCGCTCAGTTTTGTTGGCAAGGTGAACAGTAGCCAAGAACTCACATACACGCCCTTCATCAAAGTATTGTTGCAGCTCCATGATAGGACGAAGACCAAAGGCATCAACAATTTCAAGGGTTTCGCCAAAATAGTCTGGTTTCCCCTCCATATGGTCAAGGCAAATGGCATGTTGAGTGGACACATTATCCTTGGCCTTCCTCATGAGTATCTCATTGTATATTTGTGCTTGGAACACTGTGTGAGAGCGGGTATCCCGCCCCCCGAAACTGAGGCATCAAGCGGTCCCATACAATGACATAGGGATTTTCACGGTGAGTAGCCGTGAAAATGGCCTCAAACACTTGAGATGCAGATTTTTATTTCCAAGGCAGAGTCTTCTCCGGAGCAGGAACTCTTGTCTTGCGCTAGGATTGACAAGTGTCAAGGGTTTCTTCAATCTCATCGACTCATGGTGTCTTCCGACCCGCCCTCTTCTTTGTACGACCTTCCCTTGAGACACTAGCGTATATGAAAGAGAGTATAAGGAAAAAAAGCATAGTCAAGAGAGGATACCCAAAGTGTTAATGCGCACAAAACAAAGGAATCAAAAATAGTGAATAATAGAAAGAATCAACGACGAAATAGGGGCATAAGTACATATAGCCATCCTAATAATTGATGTAGTTTGTTCCTAGTAGTCACAATCAAAATTCCTAGGGTTTGTACTCGTGAATCTCTACTCCATAAGCACGAATACGAAGAATCATGGTGCTCTTAGTGCATCTCCATCCGTCAACGAGATGGGAGAGAGAGGGAGCAACATACTTGGATCCATGGCGTAGATCGGGGGAGCATGAAGGTTCACGGAGCCCCCTGAGGCAAGGAGGGACCCTCCCAATGGTGGATCAGCTCTTCCCGACAGCGGAGAAGATGGGGGCAGGAACGGTTGAGAGTGGGGAGAGTTTGGGGCGAGTGGGGGAAAGTGATATCTAATAGATCCTTTCCCCGCTCGGCCTAGGGTTACCCACGAAAAAAGCAGCAAGCGGTACTACCGGTGGAAACACCGGAGGTACCGCTTCCTGTATGTGCGGTGCAGTGCGGTACTGGCCCGCTCGGCGAAGATTCCGCACCAACGGTAGTACCAGTGAAGCACCAGTAGTACATGCACCACCAGCGGAGGTACCATTGGGTCCAATTTCTACGCGCCGAGATCAGAAAAACAAGGGCATCAATATGGAAATGGGCTTTTTGGGAGAGGAGGCTTGGGATTGGAAGATGGTAATGTCATACGAGATGAAACAATATACGCAACTTCGCAAGATGCAACGAGGAAAGGCCAAACTTTCGTAATTTGCCAAGAGGGATAAGGATATGCACATGAAAGATCTAAATTAAACCAATAGTTCAAAGAGGAGGTCGGTAGCCGTAGCCACCATGTTTGAGTGTGTACTTTGGCACCGCGAAGATGTATCTTGGGTCCAAAAGTACTACTCACAATGAAGCACAACAAGTCACAAAATGACTAGATATGCAATGAAGAATTGATTTACGCATAATAAGAGGAGTCTTTACTCATGAGTTGAGTGACGCTCCCCCTATGTCCATGCCTATATCCAAACCTAATAGCATGTATAGTGGAGGTACGTATGCAAGGTATCAAGTGAAGTTAGACGAATCGATGATAGTTAGTTCATTCCTCAAAGCTCGAAATCTTGGTTCATCAAGGGCCTTCGTGAAGATATCCCCCAAGTTGATACTTGGTTGATACATATCAGAGATCACCGTTCTCAACGTGATCCCGAATAAATTTATGAAGAATCTCAATGTGCTTCATATTGGAGTGAAGAACGGGGTTTTAGGCGATCTTGATTGCACTTTCATTGTCACAAATAAGAGACGCTTTGTCAAAAATGACACCATGATCCTTCAAGGTTTTCCTGATCCAAAGAAATTGAGCACAACAACTTGCCGCAGAGATGTACTCGTCCTCGGTGGTGGAGAGAGCAATGCATTTTTTTCTTCTTGGAAGACCAACACACCAAGGAGCGACCAAGGCATTGGCAACCCCCGGATATGGGCTTCCTATCTGTCTCCTCTCCTGCATAATCCACATCTGAATACCCAATGAGATGAACACTTTAACAATTGGGATACCAAAGACCAAAAGTGGGGGAATGAACTAAATATCGAAAGATTCGTTTAATCGCTTCCAAATGACTTTGCCTCAGAGAGGCTTGAAACCTTGAACACTATACATGATATCCGGTCTAGATGCACAAAGGTAAAGCAAAGAGGCAATCATGGAGTGGTATACCTTTTGATCTACCTCTTTACCTTTCGGATCAGGTTTCTAGTCAAGGGTTGTGGCCATGGGAGTTGTCGCACCCTGACTTCTAGGGGATACTCATCGGGCCGAACTGGATAGCAGGTGCTTGGATTATGGGGCATAACTTCTCCCACGTCCCAGCTTCCTGGTAGGCATGCGCTTATGCGCGACAACACAAGCCCTGCTATTCCATCGTCGATGTAAACTATCCACTAGAGATCAAAGGCACTACTGTCGACGTACTTCATATCAACCACGCAGGGTACGTCAACAGCGTTAAACGGAATGATAACACAGAATGTCTCTAAGACACAAAAGATTGAAATAAGGTTGCAAATAGCCTTCACTAAGGCAGAGAATAGCAAATACACTCATTCAGAGGACACATGTCCCAACATAGCATTCATTACATTAGCGGAAGCAAACAAGGTGTCTGAGTACAGACAAATCCAAAAGGCTTAAGAAGACGGGGAAAATAAAGAAGACGAAGCCCATCCACGTAGGTCCTGGATCCTGCCCGGGGTCCAGCTATCTACTCGTCTGCAGTCTCGTCAAACTCCACGAAGTAGCCATCCTGGTGATCATCGTAGCCGTAGTCGTAGTCTGCGTAAACCACAGCCCCAAAGGGGTCAGTACATCCAAGTACTGGCAAGCAAGACTCACACTTCATCAAAGAGTTACCCGTCAAAACCAGCATAGATGCTTGGGATCAACGGAAGAGATAGGTGTTATGAAAGCTGCAGCGGGCTGCTCTAACCAACTACAGAAGATAACTACAAGTTTCGGCTAGCAGAAGAAGATAAGATCGAGTATTGTAACCAACTAAAAGATAACTTCAAACAAACCCATCCTGGATCTCGCCCCTTATCCGAAGAAGCCATCCGAGGATAACTCACACAGTTGGATTAAGATGAATCAAGTTATTGTGTGAATAAACCTATTACTAGTCAAGTTGTTATTCATTGGGTGTAACATGGTTAATCATTATGTTGAAATTGTCCTGAGTACTTGTTAGCCAGTACTTTCACCAAGTAGTCCATAACCGCGGAAAACACGGCTTCTCGAGAAGATTATCCCTGCAGGGTTGCACCAATTTGGCCGTACACGTAAGAATACCTCGCCAGATGGGATGCCTCCCACCAAGCGTGGCACTCAACACAATCCAACCGTTCTGCGCATCAAGCCCAAAGCACCTTGGGCGCACGGCTAATCGAGCCCAGAAGAAAATGGACCCTCATAGCACTCTAAGAACGTGTCCCCCTATATGCCGACTACGAAAGTTCCACCCTGCGCTGGGCTCGCAAAAACATGCATGCGGCAAATGGAAAACACGAACTAAATGAGGCGATTTGGACGAGATGCGAATCGGGTCAAACTGAGGGGGGGCGCCCATACTCGCTTCTCACATGCGGATAGTGCGCTCATCATGGATCAGTAGACAAGACCCGTTTCCTATTAGGGTCGACACTAGCAGGCCTCAAAACCACACAGGGCCTCCTGCCGGTGCCTTATCATCAAATTATTATTACCATTAGCATTAACAGGATTGATTGATTAACATTCGAGCCCCCGGTAGAATAATAAGATAGTAAAAGAAGTAACCGGCAACAGACTCGAGCAAAAGCAACCCTAAGCATGCTAGGTAAGACTAAGGCAACAAGCAAGGGGTTTTAGGTATGGAGGTGAGGCAATATCATTGGTTCAGGGTATCATGTGATAGGTTCGGAGAACAAGCAACGATACATAGGGCTAGCAATAGTAGGCAAAAGGATAGTATCGACAACAAGTGTGGAAGGGAACTCGATGATTCATGTGAGTGTTAACTTGCCTGGAAGCTCAGCAGCCTGGTACTGGGCTAGGTCCTGGGTAGTGGTGTCGTAAGTCTCGTCGGGCTCAGCGTCGTCGTCTAAAGCGAGAAGAAGCAAACACCCAATCGAAAGAGACGAACAATCAATACATGATATCATGCACAATCATGGGATGATGCATGCCAAGTTAATAGATGCATAAAAATAAACTACTTGACAAGATAACACAATTTAATTGGACCCATATGCAATGTGAATTGCATATGGATGCAAATGGTTAAGGTTGAAGCAATGATCTACAATTGATTAACAAGTGTAAGTGGTTTAACATGATGCATGCATGATGAAAACAATAAAGTATCCAAGTTATATGCAATTGGAATGATAGTTAACAAGTTAAGAAATTATTTATTAAGTTTGGAAAATTTTGGTTACTTAATGATGTTACACAAACAATTGGTTGTTTTCATCAAGTTTTATTTCTCAAAACAGAAGACAAAGTTGAGATTTGAAAAGGTTATGTTTTTCTGGTTTGAAAACATATTTTACATGTTTAAAAATAATTTAATTTGAGCAAGTTATGATTTTAGCAATTTTAATTGAATTAAACAAGGTTTAAATTGTTTAGGCAATTTTAATTATTCAAAACAGGAAACAAAAATTATATTTGAAAAGGTGAGTTGAAATGGTATGGAAAACATATTTTATTTGCATTTATTGGATTAAGAATGAATTAGTTATTGATTTTAGCAAATTGCATTTGAATTATTTGAATTCAAATTTAAATTGCATTTTGGAATTTCAAAACAGTAAACAAATGTTACCAAAAGATAGACAATTAAATTTAGAGTAGTGTGCATATTTTATTTTCATTTTTTAGAGTTATAAAATAAAAGTTATAAGCAATTGAAATCTAGGGACCATTCTGCAAAAAATAAAGGGCTTGGATTTGATTACAGAAAAATTTAAAACGTTTTATACCGCACTGGACCCTAGCCACTGCCACTGCAGCGTGGGCCTGGGGGGCCAGCGTGCTTGCGTGGCCACTGAGTGGCTGACAGAGGGCCCTCCCTGTCAGTACTGTGCTGGAAAAAAGGTTTGGGATTTATCCCGGGGGAGCCAGGGGTCGAACCCGCGATCTCCCCTCGCGCGCACAAAGCCTGAACCAGTTGCGCTGCGCTGCGTTTCTTGTCAGGTACAGATGCGCAGCCAAGTTGAGGTGTTAACTTGCTAACTGAATTTTCTGACGAACAGAAACATCCGCGACTGCAACCTGACGGTGATCATCGACGGCTGCCGGCGACGAGCTAGGCGCGTGGAAGGACACGGTGCGTGCACGGATGAGTGGCAGTGCTGCGAGCAAGAGGCAGAGAGGAGGAGGGGATCTCGGTGGCTGCTCACCGCGGGTTGGTCGCTGACGAGCTCGACTGCGAGGCGACAGAGACGGCGTGGCCGAGGACGGCGGCGCGTCGGTGGTTGGTCTCCGTGCTCCCTTCGATGTCCAAACTGTAGAGGGTGGAGTGGTGGCTCGGTTCCAGAGCTTAGCGAGGGGAATTGGTGGCTACGGCGGTGGTATCCATCGGAAGTTCAGAGAAGCAACCGCCGGCGAGAAATCAGAGAGGGGAGAGAGCAATGGCAGAGAGCAACGACGGCGGATCTCGAGGGGAGAGAGGAAACCTAGGCTAGGGTTAGGTGCCAGGGGTCTAGGGGGTCCTTATAGGGGCCTGCTGTGGCTCCTGGCCGTCGGAGGCGCGCCACTGCCGCCGTGGCACCGCTAGATGGGCGGCCGTACCGCGGGGCGACGGTGGCGGCTTCTAAACGAAGCGGTACGCACGCGTTAGTGGGCTGGGCTGCGCTAGGTAGGCTTAGGTGGGTTGGGCTGCTAACTGCCGCGCGCGCGTTGCTGTTTCCTTTTTTTTTGCTTTTCTGTTTTTTTTGTGGCAATAGAAAAGGGAAGAGATTGTTAGGTTTTAGTGTTAGGAAAAATCCTAGAAAATTAGGGTGAGTTTATTATGTTAATTTCAACCCATTACCAAGTTTGGATTTCAAAAATGTTTAAAGTTTTGGGCTGTTTGGAAATAAACCAAATTTAGATGATTTTGAATATTTAAATTGATTATTAAATCCAACACTTTAATAGAATGACCCAAATGATTTAATTGGAAACAAAGAGTATAACATGTTTTGGTTATTATTTTTATAATTTCAAATTGGGTTCTGTTTGAATGATTTGCTTTGAGTTTGAAACCAAGTTGGAAAATAATTAATTGGAATAAGAAGCACCATTTTATTAGTTGATCCAAAATGGAATAAAGTGAACATAATTTGGTTGTTTTTATTTGAGGTTTTTATTTAAAATGTTGTAACAGAGCAAGTATGAAACACTGTTTGGAAAAGTTGAATTTCAAATGTGAAAACAATTAAGAACAGATGCAAAACAAATAGTAAACAATGCAAACAAATAATTAAACATGATGACATGATGCAATACTTTAATTAAACAGGAAACAAAACATTCTAGGGGGTATTTTCATACTTGGGATGTTACAAAACGCCCCCCCTTGAAGGAATCGCGCCCCGAGATTCCTACTGAGAAATGAAAAGGTCCGGATACTTCTTGCGAAGATCCTCTTCGGTCTCCCATGTTGCCTCTTTATCGGAATGATGCGACCATTGCACTTTCAAGAACTTGGTGCTCTTGTTGCGAGTCTTACGAACGGTCTCATCGAGAATTCGAGTAGGGTGCTCCTCATAAGAGAGATCATATTGCAGTTCAATGGCATCATGATCAACTGCACGATCTGGATCCTTGAAGCACTTCTTGAGCTGTGACACGTGGAACACATCGTGCACCTTGGATAGTTTTTCTAGAAGTTCAAGACGATAAGAATTTTCTGCACGCCTTGATAGAATGTTGAAAGGACCAATGTATCTTGGTGCCAGCTTTCCTTTCACACCAAAACGATGAGTGCCTCTGAGGGGAGTTACACGGAGATATGCTTTGTCACCAGGTGCATAGACCATGTCCTGGTGCTTGCTGTCATAGTAACTCTTCTGACGAGACTGAGCAATCTTGAGATTGTCACGAATGATGCGAACTTTCTCTTCGGCCTCTTTAACAATGTCAGGACCTAAGAGTGAACGTTCACCAGCTCCAGACCAATTGATTGGACTCCTGCATCTGCGGCCATACAGTGCCTCAAATGGTGCCATGCCTAGGCTTGCCTGGAAACTGTTGTTGTAGGAGAATTCAGCATATGGAAGACAATCCTCCCATTTCATGCCAAAGGAGAGACCACATGCTCTGAGCATATCCTCGAGAATCTGATTGACTCTTTCAACTTGTCCCTGAGACTGAGGGTGATAGGCTGTGCTGAACAGAAGTTTAGTGCCCAATGCATCTTGGAAACTCTTCCAGAAATGAGAAGTGAATATGCTTCCACGGTCTGAGCTTATTTCCAATGGAACACCATGAAGAGGAACAATCTTTGTTGTGTAGAGTTCTGCTAACTGGCTAGCTGATATTGTCTCTTTGACAGGAAAGAAGTGAGCAACTTTAGTGAGACGATCAATAACAACGAAGATTGCATCGTTGCCCTTCTTGGACTTTGGAAAACCAGTAACGAAGTCCATTTCAATCATGTCCCACTTCCACTCAGGGATTTTGAGAGGTTGGAGAAGACTGGCTGTTTTCTGATGAACTGCCTTGACACGTTGACAAACGTCGCATTCAGAAACGTATTGAGCAATTTCACGTTTCATGCCAGGCCACCAATAGAGTGTCTTGAGATCCTGGTACATCTTTGTACTTCCAGGGTGGATGGAGAGAGGAGTTTCATGAGCCTCCTTGAGAATGATATCTTTGAGACTTTGAATCTTAGGAACTGCAATGCGTCCTTCGAAGAACACAGCTCCTTTGTCATCAATTGAGAAGGACTTGAATTTATCATTGCCCTCTTTGATGTGCTCTACCATCTTCTTGATTTCAGCATCACGAAACTGTTCAGAACGAATCTTGTCCTCGAGAGTTGGAGTGGCTGTCAAGCTAGCAAGATAACCTTGAGGAACAAGACCAAGGTTCAGCTTCTGGAATTCTTCATGAAGTGGAGGTTGGCTTTCCATGATCATGAGATTATTGCAATAGGATTTGCGACTGAGAGCATCAGCCATAACATTAGCCTTGCCTGGAGTGTAAGAAATGGTAAGATCGAAGTCTTTGATCTTTTCAATCCATCTCCTTTGCCTGAGGTTTAGATCTGGTTGAGTGAAGATGTATTTCAGACTCTTGTGATCGGAAAAGATTTCAGTGCGGTTACCCAACAAGTATTGTCTCCATTTCTTGAGGGCAAACACAACTGCTGCAAGTTCAAGATCATGAGTGGGATATTTTTGCTCATGTGGGTTCAACTGACGTGAAGCATAGGCCACAACTTGACGTTCTTGCATAAGAACTGCACCTAGGCCTTGGAGAGAAGCATCACAGAATATCTGGAAAGGTTTGGTAGTATCTGGACCAACTAGAACTGGTGTAGAAGTGAGTTTAGTCTTGAGGAGATTGAAACTTTCATCACATTGTGGAGACCAAACGAACTTCTTGTCCTTCTTGGTGAGATCAGTGAGAGGTTTGGCAATCTTGGAGAAGTTTTGGACGAAACGACAGTAATAGCTAGCCAAGCCAAGAAAACTTCTGACTTGCTTCACCGTCTTAGGGGGTTTCCAATCAACAATTGCCTTAACCTTTTCTGGGTCAATGGCTATGCCCTTGGCAGAGATGATGTGACCAAGGTAGGCAACTTCTGAAATCCAGAACTCACATTTGGAGTATTTGGCATATAGACGATGCTAGCGGAGTTTCATGAGAGTGAGACGAAGATGCTCTTCATGCTCTTCCTCGGATTTTGAGTAGACAAGGATATCATCAAGATATACCACAACGAACTTGTCGAGGTATTCGTGGAAGACAGAATTCATGAGTCGAGAGAAGGTCGCCGGTGCATTGGTGAGACCAAAGGACATGACGGTGTATTCATATAGACCGTACCGAGTGGTGAAGGCTGTCTTAGGAATATCTTCCTTTCTGATATTTATTTGATGGTAACCCATCCTCAAGTCCAACTTTGAGAATATTGAGGCTCCAGCAAGTTGATCAAAAAGATCATCGATACGAGGAATTGGGTATTTGTTCTTGATGGTTTTCTCGTTAAGAGACGATAGTCCACCACGAGTCTCTTTGTTTGATCTTTCTTGGCAACGAACAGAGTTGGGCAACCCCAAGCGGAGGAACTAGGCTGAATATAACCTTTCTCCATGTACATATCGATTTGCTCCTTCAACAATTTCAGTTCAGGAGGAGCTATCTTGTATGGATGCTTAGAGATTGGAGCAGTACCTGGTTCAAGCTCGATCACGAACTCAACTGCTCTGTCCGGAGGCATCCCTGGCAATTCTTTTGGAAAGACGTCAGGGAATTCACAAACCACCGGAACATTTTCGAGTAGAGGTAGAGGTTTTGCATCGAGTGTGTATAGCTGAGTGGAACTTGATCCATATGGAGAATAGACTATCTGGCCAGAAGGGTGGGAGAGAGTTATTGACTTTTGAGCACAGTCAATTTTGGCTTTGTTGGTCTTCAACTAATCCATACCAAGGATGACATCAATGTCAGAATTCCCCAGCAACATGAGTGAAGCAAGGAATATGCGACCTCCAATCAGAATTTGGTTGTCCATACTTATCTTGGAAGTCAACATTTGAGGCCCCGGAGAGTGAACGGTGATTTGATTGCTTAGTGGAACCAGAGTTAGGTTGTATGTTGAGGCAAAGATTTTTGACACAAAGGAATGCGATGCTCCAGTATCAAACAACACTTTAGCTGGATAAGAGTTTACGGGTAATATACCGAGAACAACATCGTTAGCTTCCACAACTTTGTCGACCTTGACGTGGTTCACCCTTGCGGTCCTCCCGACAGGCCTGTTGTTGGAGTTGAAGGCCTTGTGCGGAGGAGCGCGCACCATTGCCTGGTTGGTGTTGGGGCGAGGTGGTGGTGGAGGTAGCTGCCTCTGAGTGCACTTGTCAGCATAGTGCCCAGTGTCCTTGCACTTGTAGCAAGTGACGACACGAGGAGGACCTGGCCTTGGCTGCCCCACTGGAACCCTCTGACTCTGCATCTGAGCTGGGTTGGGTGGGCGGGGAGCAAAGCCTGGAGAAGCTTGGGCGTATGGAGCCCGAGTGACAGCGCCATTTGGCACCCAGATGCGGCGCTTCTGCGGAGGGGTGGTCATGTTGGAGGAGGAACCACCCTCACGGGAGTGCTTGCGGGACTCCTCGAACGCCTTGCGCCCATTCTCCTCATTGAGCGCGGTGTTCACGAGCTCGACGAAGTCCTTGCACTTGACATTTGTGAGAGCGTACTTCAGTTCCGGGTTAAAACCTCTGCGGAACCTTGCCATCTTCTTGGCCTCAGTGGACACCTCGTCTCCAGCATATCGAGCGAGGCGATTGAACTCGTTCTGATAGCCGATGACGTCGAGCTTGCCTTGCTTCAGAGAGCAAAACTCTTCACGCATCCTCTCCATGAGACCATCTGGGATGTGGTACTTCAGGAAGGCATCCTTGAAACAACCCCAGGTGATAGGATAGCCAGCTCTCATAGCCTTGTAGTTTTCCCACCACGAAGCTGCCTGACCCTTCAGTAGGTAGGTAGCATAGTTGACCTTGTCCTCTTCAGCCACATGAGCAATCTCCAGAGCTCTTTATGCGTCACGGATCCAGTCATCAGCATCCAGAGGCTCACGTGTTGCCACGAAAGCTTTCGGGCCCAGACCGAGGAAGTCCTTGATGTTGGCCCGTGGAGCAGTCTGGTTATTCTGCTGATGGTTCTGAACCTGGACCATTTGAGCCATGACTTGGGTTATCTGAGTCAAGAGCTCCGCGATTGGCGGTGGCTCAGGCGGGCTGTTCCTTGTTGGCGGCATCCTGAATTGAAATTCATTTTAGCACAACAATAGGAAGTGATAGACTTAGCAACCGAAAAAGAGATTATTCCGACGCATGAATAGATAACCAACAGGTACATCATAGGTTCGAATACATCAGAATCTCACACCATAAATGGTTCGAAAACGAAAGGATAACTAAACATAGCTAGGAATGGATACAACGGTACTCAGCTATGAGCATGGGAGTACAGCTTTTGATTGGCGCCGGTAGAAGAGTTGAAGTTGAAAACAACAACAAGATTTCAACGGACGAAGGGTTCTTTAAAAGAACAGGATATTGAAGCAACATCGGGAAAACGAGACCAAAAACCTGAGGTACTACGGATAACCCAAAACACGTGAAGTCCTAACTTGAAAGTTTAGGTGAGAAGGGAAAATCAACGTTGCACTTCCTTACCAGAAAAAGAGGTGGGTGGGTGGGGAAAAGAAGAAAAAGAACAGAATTCCTACTCTCACGTTTCATTTTTCCTATATAGCTACAAAATAGTTTCTAGACTCAAACTGCGACCAGTAAAAGGGATCCTACAGGCAGACAGGCTCTGATACCATTTGTCGCACCTTGACTTCTAGGGGATACTCATCGGGCCGAACTGGATAGCAGGTGCTTGGATTATGGGGCATAACTGCTCCCACGTCCCAGCTTCCTGGTAGGCCTGCGCTTATGCGCGACAACACAAGCCATGCTATTCCATCGTCGATGTAAACTATCCACTAGAGATCAAAGGCACTACTGTCGACGTACTTCATATCAACCACGCAGGGTACGTCAACAGCGTTAAACGGAATGATAACACATAATGTCTCTAAGACACAAAAGATTGAAATAAGGTTGCAAATAGCCTTCACTAAGGCAGAGAATAGCAAATACACTCATTCAGAGGACACATGTCCCAACATAGCATTCATTACATCAGCGGAAGCAAACAAGGTGTCTGAGTACAGACAAATCCAAAAGGCTTAAGAAGCCGGGGAAAATAAAGAAGACGAAGCCCATCCACGTAGGTCCTGGATCCTGCCCGGGGTCCAGCTATCTACTCGTCTGCAGTCTCGTCAAACTCCACGAAGTAGCCATCCTGGTGATCATCGTAGCCGTAGTCGTAGTCTGCGTAAACCACAGCCCCAAAGGGGTCAGTACATCCAAGTACTGGCAAGCAAGACTCACACTTCATCAAAGAGTTACCCGTCAACACCAGCATAGATGCTTGGGATCAACGGAAGAGATAGGTGTTATGAAAGATGCAGCGGGCTGCTCTAACCAACTACAGAAGATAACTACAAGTTTCGGCTAGCAGAAGAAGATAAGATCGAGTATTGTAACCAACTGAAAGATAACTTCAAACAAACCCATCCTGGATCTCGCCCCTTATCCGAAGAAGCAATCCGAGGATAACTCACACAGTTGGATTAAGATGAATCAAGTTATTGTGTGAATAAACCTATTACTAGTCAAGTTGTTATTCATTGGGTGTAACATGGTTAATCATTATGTTGAAATTGTCCTGAGTACTTGTTAGCCAGTACTTTCACCAAGTAGTCCATAACCGCGGAAAACACGGCTTCTCGAGAAGATTATCCCTGCAGGGTTGCACCAATTTGGCCATACACGTAAGAATACCTCGCCAGATGGGATGCCTCCCACCAAGCGTGGCACTCAACACAATCCAACCGTTCTGCGCATCAAGCCCAAAGCACCTTGGGCGCACGGCTAATCGAGCCCAGAAGAAAATGGACCCTCATAGCACTCTAAGAACGTGTCCCCCTATATGCCGACTACGAAAGTTCCACCCTGCACTGGGCTCGCAAAAACATGCATGCGGCAAATGGAAAACACGAACTAAATGAGGCGATTTGGACGAGATGCGAATCGGGTCAAACTGAGGGGGGCGCCCATACTCGCTTCCCACATGCGGATAGTGCGCTCATCATGGATCAGTAGACAAGACCCTTTTCCTATTAGGGTCGACACTAGCAGGCCTCAAAACCACACAGGGCCTCCTGCCGGTGCCTTATCATCAAATTATTATTGCCATTAGCATTAACAGGATTGATTGATTAACATTCGAGCCCCCGGTACAATAATAAGATAGTAAAAGAAGTAACCGGCAACAGACTCAAGCAAAAGCAACCCTAAGCATGCTAGGTAAGACTAAGGCAACAAGCAAGGGGTTTTAGGTATGGAGGTGAGGCAATATCATTGGTTCAGGGTATCATGTGATAGGTTCGGAGAACAAGCAACGATACATAGGGCTAGCAATAGTAGGCAAAAGGATAGTATCGACAACAAGTGTGGAAGGGAACTCGATGATTCATGTGAGTGATAACTTGCCTGGAAGCTCAGCAGCCTGGTACTGGGCTAGGTCCTGGGTAGTGGTGTCGTAAGTCTCGCCGGGCTCAGCGTCGTCGTCTAAAGCGAGAAGAAGCAAACACCCAATCGAAAGAGACGAACAATCAATACATGATATCATGCACAATCATGGGATGATGCATGCCAAGTTAATAGATGCATCAAAATAAACTACTTGACAAGATAACACAATTTAATTGGACCCATATGCAATGTGAATTGCATATGGATGCAAATGGTTAAGGTTGAAGCAATGATCTACAATTGATTAACAAGTGTAAGTGGTTTAACATGATGCATGCATGATGAAAACAATAAAGTAACCAAGTTATATGCAATTGGAATGATAGTTAACAAGTTAAGAAATTATTTATTAAGTTTGGAAATTTTTGGTTACTTAATGATGTTACACAAACAATTGGTTGTTTTCATCAAGTTTTATTTCTCAAAACAGAAGACAAAGTTGAGATTTGAAAAGGTTATGTTTTTCTGGTTTGAAAACATATTTTACATGTTTAAAAATAATTTAATTTGAGCAAGTTATGATTTTAGCAATTTTAATTGAATTAAACAAGGTTTAAATTGTTTAGGCAATTTTAATTATTCAAAACAGGAAACAAAAATTATATTTGAAAAGGTGAGTTGAAATGGTATGGAAAACATATTTTATTTGCATTTATTGGATTAAGAATGAATTAGTTATTGATTTTAGCAAATTGCATTTGAATTATTTGAATTCAAATTTAAATTGCATTTTGGAATTTCAAAACAGTAAACAAATGTTACCAAAAGATAGACAATTAAATTTAGAGTAGTGTGCATATTTTATTTTCATTTTTTAGAGTTATAAAATAAAAGTTATAAGCAATTGAAATCTAGGGACCATTCTGCAAAAAATAAAGGGCTTGGATTTGATTACAGAAAAATTTAAAACGTTTTATACCGCACTGGACCCTAGCCACTGCCACTGCAGCGTGGGCCTGGGGGGCCAGCGTGCTTGCGTGGCCACTGAGTGGCTGACAGAGGGCCCTCCCTGTCAGTACTGTGCTGGAAAAAAGGTTTGGGATTTATCCCGGGGGAGCCAGGGGTCGAACCCGCGATCTCCCCTCGCGCGCACAAAGCCTGAACCAGTTGCGCTGCGCTGCGTTTCTTGTCAGGTACAGATGCGCAGCCAAGTTGAGGTGTTAACTTGCTAACTGAATTTTCTGACGAACAGAAACATCCGCGACTGCAACCTGACGGTGATCATCGACGGCTGCCGGCGACGAGCTAGGCGCGTGGAAGGACACGGTGCGTGCACGGATGAGTGGCAGTGCTGCGAGCAAGAGGCAGAGAGGAGGAGGGGATCTCGGTGGCTGCTCACCGCGGGTTGGTCGCTGACGAGCTCGACTGCGAGGCGACAGAGACGGCGTGGCCGAGGACGGCGGCGCGTCGGTGGTTGGTCTCCGTGCTCCCTTCGATGTCCAAACTGTAGAGGGTGGAGTGGTGGCTCGGTTCCAGAGCTTAGCGAGGGGAATTGGTGGCTACGGCGGTGGTATCCATCGGAAGTTCAGAGAAGTAACCGCCGGCGAGAAATCAGAGAGGGGAGAGAGCAATGGCAGAGAGCAACGACGGCGGATCTCGAGGGGAGAGAGGAAACCTAGGCTAGGGTTAGGTGCCAGGGGTCTAGGGGGTCCTTATAGGGGCCTGCTGTGGCTCCTGGCCGTCGGAGGCGCGCCACTGCCGCCGTGGCACCTCTAGATGGGCGGCCGTACCGCGGGGCGACGGTGGCGGCTTCTAAACGAAGCGGTACGCGCGCGTTAGCGGGCTGGGCTGCGCGCTAGGTAGGCTTAGGTGGGTTGGGCTGCTAACTGCCGCGCGCGCGCGTTGCTGTTTCCTTTTTTTTTTGCTTTTCTGTTTTTTTTTGTGGCAATAGAAAAGGGAAGAGATTGTTAGGTTTTAGTGTTAGGAAAAATCCTAGAAAATTAGGGTGAGTTTATTATGTTAATTTCAACCCATTACCAAGTTTGGATTTCAAAAATGTTTAAAGTTTTGGGCTGTTTGGAAATAAACCAAATTTAGATGATTTTGAATATTTAAATTGATTATTAAAACCAACACTTTAATAGAATGACCCAAATGATTTAATTGGAAACAAAGAGTATAACATGTTTTGTTATTATTTTTATAATTTCAAATTGGGTTCTGTTTGAATGATTTGCTTTGAGTTTGAAACCAAGTTGGAAAATAATTAATTGGAATAAGAAGCACCATTTTATTAGTTGATCCAAAATGGAATAAAGTGAACACAATTTGGTTGTTTTTATTTGAGGTTTTTATTTAAAATGTTGTAATAGAGCAAGTATGAAACACTGTTTGGAAAAGTTGAATTTCAAATGTGAAAACAATTAAGAACAGATGCAAAACAAATAGTAAACAATGCAAACAAATAATTAAACATGATGACATGATGCAATACTTTAATTAAACAGGAAACAAAACATTCTAGGGGGTATTTTCATACTTGGGATGTTACAGGAGTCTTCATAGGCTTGGCATCATGCATATTGAACCGCTTGAGCATGTCTTGGGTGTACTTGGCTTGTTTGATGAAGGTTCCTTCATGATATTGATTCACTTCAAATCCAAGGAAATACTCCGATTCCCCCACCATGGACATCTCAAACCTATTAGTCATTAGCTTGCAAAAAATCTTCATTGAACAAAGTGTTAGTAAACCAAAAAATGATCTCATCCACATAGAGTTGGAATATGAACAAGCCACCTCCAACCGTCTTGGTAAACAGGGTGGGATCGATTAAACCCGCGATCCACTAAGAACTCTTTCAGGTGCCCGTACCACGCACATAGAGCTTGTTTAAGTCCATAGAGTGTCTTATCGAGTTTATATACATAATCGGGGTGGTTGGGATCCTCGAAGCCCAGAGGTTGCTTGACATATACTAACTCATTAATGGGACCATTTAGGAAAGCACTCTTAACATCCATTTGTTGTAACTTGAAATTATGATGATACATAGGCAAGTAAGATATGAATAGATTTAAGACGAGCTACGGGAGCAAAAGTTTCACCGAAATACACATCTTCGACTTGAGAAAACCCTTGGGCCACCAATCTCGTCTTGTTGCGAATGACGATGCCATCTTTGTCTTGCTTTTTATTGAACATCCACTCGGTGCCAATTACATTCTTGCAATCTTTGGGCCTTGGCACTAACTTTAAAACCTTGTAGCACTCGAAGTTGTTGAGTTCATCCTTCCTGGCTTCAAGCCAATCTTGATCTTCAAGAGCTTCATAAACTTTCTCCGGCTCAATGAAAGGGACAAAAGCATGAGCGTTGCTAAAATACGCCAATTTCTTCCTAGTGACAACCCTTCCACGAACTTACCCAAGAATCTTGTCCTTTGTGTGACCCGCACGCTCAAGATTTTCTAACCTTCTCTTTGCTCTACGAGCTAGCATCTCCTCCAAAGATTCCTTAGATATTGCTTGAGAATCACCTTCTTCATCGGAGTCATGTCCATCTTCATCTTGGCCTTGATCATCAATGGGTGAAGGATCACCACTAGGTTGAGCTCTCTCAACAACGATAGGATCTTGATCTTGGCCTTGATTAGTAGCTTGGTCTTGTTCATTAGCTTGGCCTTGATCACTTGATTGGCCATGATCATTAGTTTGAGGGCTTGGTGAATCTTGTTGGGTAGCTTGTGTATCAATGGGTGTCACTACCAAATTCCGTGCGATGAAGGACGTTTTGAGTGTGACGGATCGATAATGTCGCGTGTTACCGTCGCGGATGGCTGAAAAGTGGATTTTTCTCTCGAAGTTTTGGTTTGGTCCGTCACAGACAGGTTCTGCGCGACTTTTGCTAATTTTACGTTACGGATTTTCGTCTCCCGCCCAATATCCCACTAAGAGTCCATTTACCTTCGACAAAACTGGCTTGGTCACGTAGAACGTTGCGGATTTTCATCGGACCACACATCCTGCCATGTTTGACTGCTTAGACCGGCAACGACCGCGCTCTGTTGTTCATAACGTTTTTTTGCATGGGCCCAACCGCCAGTCTAGTATGACCTTTTTGTTGGATAATATGCCACTTCCTCCAAATATAAGCATCCACATAATCTTCCAAATCATCACAAAAATAACAAGCCTTTTTCTGAAACAAATCAGAAGTCACCAGAATCAATGACTAACAGTAGTACTTAGAAGAGATACAACAAGGAGATTTATAATAACTAGAATTAACACCTGTTCACATCAGCATCACAAAGGTTCCACGCCATCATCACAACATGCTCACATCATAAACTAAATAGTTTCATGTCATCGATATGGTTCACATCACAACAGGTGCACCTCAGCATCTAAACAGGTGCACATCACAAAATAAATAATTTCATGTCATCGATACAGTTCACGCCACTTTTTCCTATTGATCCATCCATTCCAAAGGCACATCCACATGTTACACATCAATTTACCTATTGATCAATCCATTCCAAAGGCACATCCACAAGTTCCACGTCACTTTTCCTATTGATCCATGCATTCCGAAGCCACAACCACAGGTTCTCAAACCCTACAAAAAAGGCATCATACATGGTTTAGCACATCATCAACTACAAGGACAACCATCGGCACAATCTAATCATCGGCACATGCAACAAATAAAATAAAATAGTAGTGGTGAGCCTCATTGCCAACCATGGTACATGCAAATGACATGCAATAATTCTAACAGATGTTCCTACCATAGTAAAATGAGACACAACTGAACTTGTTCATCATGATATTTTCTATAGTAGGCAAACTGCTAGACACGATGTTTCATATTAATCATCAGTAGAGACAGTTTAATCATTGGCACATGTATCAAGCACAGATGTTTACCAATGGAAAACAAGAAAATTAGCCTCATACTAATAAGCACAAAACAAAATCAATGAGATTATTGAACATTTATCAAGGAAGATGCATAACCAATATGGTCGTACACAACACTAGGTAAATACTAATAATCTCATCAATATCGAGCGCACAGTTTAATCATTGGCACATGTATCAAGCACAGATGTTTTGCAATGTAAAACAAGAAAAGTAGCCTCATAATAATAAGCACAAAACAAAATCAATGAGATTATCAAACATTTACCAAGAAAGATGCAGAACCAATATGGTTGTACACAACACTAGGTAAATGCTAATGATCTTATCAAGATCGAGTGTAAAGTTTAATCATTGACACATGTATCAAGCACATATGTTTAGCAATGAAAAACAAGAAAAGTAGCCACTAATAAGCACAAAACAAAATCAACGATATTATCGAGCACTTACCAGGGAAGATGCATAACCAATATGGTTGTACACAACACTAGATAAATGATAATGATCTCATCAAGATCGAGTGCGCAGTTTAATCATTGGCACATTTACCAATGAAGATGTAGAACCAATGTATTTGTACACAACACTAGGTAAATGGTAATAATCTCATCAAGATCGAGTGCATAGTTTAATCATTGGCATATGTATCAAGCACAAATAGATAAAACAATAACTGTGTGCCTCATTGGCAAGCATAGCAGGTTGACATCATCTAATTAAAGAGCAAAGTTATTTAGCTCAGTTGAGGCAAGCAACAGAACAAATAAAGCCATCTCTTCCGTTGTAGACGGTGAATACACACACATCGCCCTCCTTGATTCCAGCTAAATTGACGACCTTTGACCAGTTGGTTGTCATACCGGCACCTTCTGTCTTGCGCTTGATGAACATAACATCTTGAGCATCAAAATCGTTGGTGCATATGACAGGAAGTTGATCCATTGGCGTAAACCCGTTGAGGTAGGCCTGACTGAACTTAATTGAGAAGTACTGGACAAGAAGTATATAGTTAGCTGTTGACTAAGATTAATGTACATATGAAGAGTAAAAGAATCAGATGTTTACCGTATCGGCTTCCCAGGGAAGACATTAGAATTTATCATCCTACAGACGTAGTGCGCTATAGATGGTTCTGGTCTAGTAACTTGGCTTTGGAGATGTGCGACTTGGTCTTAAGTCATTTCCACCTCGTTTGCAAAAAGCAGTGCTCTTCATAGTCCTGAGTCCCTTGGATTTTAGGACCTAGAATGCAAGAAATAAAATAATCCTGGCTAATCTGTAGGTGCATAAGAGAGTAATAAACATTTTGTTAGACATGTCACCTCTACGAGTGGTTTTTCCTTCACTAGAGAGATCCTCACGAGTTGGACTTTCACCAACTCCATCAATCAGAATGCTACGGGACTCCATAAAGAGACGATACTCTGGATCTATTTTAACTGGCGCCTCAATCCAGTTACGAGTTTCATAAGGTGACATGGTGCAGAAGTTACAACCTCGACTGGAGTGCTACAACCAAATATGAAAAGAAGAAAACTCAAACAAGTAGCTACGAAAGCGAAAGGAGATACTAATTTATATGCTAGTATTTACCTTAGTTGTCTGAAGAACAGGGGACCTTGCGAGCTCTGAGGCCTTGTTCAGGTGGATCACTATCTGGGTGGGGCAAGCTATCTTCGGATACCTATGATGGTAGCGTGAGCTTCACACATGGCTGGTGGTGACCTAAAAACATCAACGACGGTGGCTGCCGGCATCTAACCTACATCCGCCTCCATCTATCCTAGATCCGCCGCCATCTAACCTAGATCAAATCATTTGGTTGAGGATGGGGAAGGGAGGCAACCAGCACTTACCAGTCATTGGTTGAGGACGTCGGTGAGGACGGGGAAGCAAGGGAGGACGCCGCCGTGATAGCCGCCGCCCAGTGGGCGAAGTGGAGGCACTGGGGATTTGGGGGGGCAGAGTGGTCGATCCCTTTCAGTGGGGAAGTAGCCAGGTGTCGAGGGAGCGCGGCGACCTGTGACGCTGACGAGTGGGACCCCGTGTGAGGCTGTTTCGATGGAGATTTGGCGCGCGGCTGTTAGCGGTCATAATTTAGGCGCGCAGATGTTAGGTTTAGATGTGAATGTTTTAAATTGAGGGTCTATGTGTTAATTAGGGTACAAATGGCTATAGCTGCCAATTGTGGCATGTTGTCCCAGATATAGGGTGGGCTGGCTACTAAAATGGAAGGTTTTTCAAAGGTAAATCTCTTTAAAATCTTTGCTGATACGAAAAAGATTGCATTCTTAAAATTAGTTCTTTATTTTCTACTAATTAGTTGAAGAATTAAAAAACCATTGATCAATCAGATTAACGAGTTTTCGAGAAGGATTGGCTTATTGGACATGATCGAGTACTAAATGGACGTGACACATCCACTTATTACTAAGTTATACCAAATAAGTATTTAGGCATCCTGAAAACATGATGGGCTGAATCAACATAATATAGAAGTACTACATATATAGTACTCCCTCCGTCTCAAATTAATTGTCACAAAGTTAGACAAAAATGAATATATCTAACACTAAATTATGTCTAGATACATCCAGTTTTGTCAAACTTTGTGACAGTTAATTTAAGACGGAGGGAGTAGTTAAATTCTTACACACGAGGAATTCTTGGACACTCTCTATCTCTTCTCTACTAAATAATACGGCTTTAGGTGGTCGTCGTACGTCATTTGTGCTTCCAATTTTACCCCTGGTTTTCATCATAATTACTAAGACTGCCACCGCTAAGTCAAATGAACGGTTGGTAAGAAAAGGAAACCTATCACTCCAGATATCCCCTCCTCCCCTTCATCGCTACCGCCTCTCCCGAGCTCTTCATTGAGCTGCGCTCCCATCGAAGAAAGGACGGGATCCCCTGCTCGAGCGCGTCCCTGCGGCGGTGCATACCCTTCCTAAGCGTCTCCCCCACAGATCCACACTGCCCTTCCCGCCAAGCCTCCTCTCTATCTAATTCAGGCGGCAGAAGTGTTGTCCACAGGAGGAGAAAGGGGCGGATGGGTCATCAGAGGAGCATAGCGGCGAGCAGCTGCCGGCGAATTTGGACGGCGCCATAGCTGGCAGGTCGGGATGGGGCTTCCGTACCCAGAGGAGGATTCAGTATGTACGGCGGCAGCGGGATGGGGTTGTCATGGCCAGCGGCAGCTTGAGAAGACGGCCGCCGGATCTTTCCTGGAGGCGACGAACTACGAGGGGATCGGCGACAGGGTCCCTGCCCAGCCAGCCTCCGCGACTACGCTCACCGGCACGCCATACCTTCTTGGCGCGCCGCCCATGATCCGTTTCTCGCCGACGAGCTCCGGCCCGATCTGTTCCTTGGTGGCCGCTCTGACACAATCCGCTGTCAATTTTATCGGCCGGCCAGGTAATGTGTGGATCCTCCCAGCTGCGTGGCTGCTGGTCCGCATGTAACCGAGGCAACCGCATGTCATATACAGTACTTTGCTTTTGAGCCTGGTTTTGCTTCACGAGTGAACCATTAACAATTTGCAATTTGCAGATGAGTTATGCGTGTGGTGTGAAATCCAGAACTCAACTATGGACGTGTTTGTTTGGTCAGTTTGTAACGCAACCCATTTACAGAGGAACCTGGTACCGTCAGATCTTGTTTGGTTTGCCCCCCGCGTTGGTCCTGCTGGGGCGACACGGGCGGCGACTCGAACCCTAGCTCGCCGGCCCTCCCCTCCCCCTCCCTCCTCCCATTCGCCATCGCTGGAGTTGGCCGGCAGGAAAGCTGGCAGCCTTCAAAGAAGGCGGCGGCGAGGCGTTTCGGCTCATCTGACTGTGGAGGAGCGACGGATTCTCGTCCCTGCGGCGGCGGTTGGAGGCGGCTGCGGCCGGGGTCACCTGGCACGGGGAAGATAGATGTCTGCGGCGACAGCGACTGCGGCTCTGCGGCTCCCTCCAGGTATGACTCGGCGGAGGCGATGTGCCGGCCTGGTCCAGGCCCGATCTGGGCGGGATCTGGGCCGCCTGGTTCCTGGCTACGTCCTTGTTGGCGCGACCGGACTAGCCGGCGGCTTGCGACCGGGAAGCTGCTCTTCCCTGATGCGGAGCGGAAGGGGCTGCCTGACCAGGTCGGGCGCCTGCTCTGCAGGCCGCGCGCGGCGGCTGCTGCCATGCCTGCCTGGGGACGATGTCAGCGCTGGGGTGTCCTGAGCAACCTCCTCCTCCTCCACCCTTATCCCCACCGACTCCCTCGTCCTTGATCACGGCGGCAGCTGGTAGCCACGGCGATGAGACCACGGCTGGGCCTGTGTTGCGCCCTATGCGGCAGCAGCCGGCTCCTCGCCTCATCTCGCGCTTGCACTGTGCCTCGGCGGTGGCGACAGTAAGGTCATGGCGGTGCTCGCGCTGCGCCCTGAGCGGCAGCAGCCAGCCCCTCCCTGCACTTACGTGTGTGTCGTGCCTTGGCTGCGGCGGCGGCGGCCAGAGACCTCGGTGGCGAGGGTGCGACGGGGCTCGCGCTGCGCCTTGCGGCTGCAGTTGGACCCTCGCGGGAAAGTTGGCTCCTTGACACCTTTGGCCGGAGCGGATGTGCGGTGTTGTCGTCGCCCGAGGCGTCGGGATTCTCGGCGACCGGCGGGGCTGGTGAGTTGTTGTGGTACTGGGAGTGTGCTTGGTGCGCCGCGGATGGCTTGGCTGCCTGCGCGTGGGTGTTTGGCGTCCGGCACGAGGAGGATGCTGGTTGGTGAGGTTGGACCAGGTCATTTGGCTACAATGGCGAGAGGCTGCGGTGGCGGAGGTGCGAAAAACAAGGACCCACATTTCAATCCGTAGGGTAGGGTGGAAAGTGGACGGCAATGCAATACGGACGAAAGTCCTGCTCGTCTTCGGCCGGTGCCGGCGGCGATGGCCCCCGTGGGCGTCGTTCCCGTCCTTGGAGGCGTCGCCGAGTTGTGCCGACATTTCCCTCCTCTCTCGATTTCGTGGATGTCTCCGGGTGAAATCCTAGATTCTATTGGATCGGCACGATGGTGGCATCATCGACGTCGTCCCACCGTTGGGAGCATCGCGCTTGGAGACAACTCTTGCTTATTCTCTCTGGCGCTCGCCGTCGTCCAAGGCTGATGTTCAGAGGCGCTATGGACGCTGTCGCCGGTGAGTCGAAGACGTCACCTTGATCGGGACCAACCGAATACTACCATCTACTTGCCACCCCTCAGGCATCAAAGGGTAGATGGTGCGTAGACAAGGGAAGTTCATGTGAAGCTGCCGGGCCTTCGTAGATGACTGGCGCCGGTTGAGACGCGGCGATGTTACTCGGCTTAGGACAGGCTCTTCTGCTTTTGCAGCTTTGATTCCGTTGGTGGCTGTCTTTGGACTAGCCGGATGCGGAGTGCGTTCTACGCTCGTGTTGGCGAGTTGTAAACGTTATGCTCTGCTGTGTTGTGTTGTATGGGGGCGGTGTCTGCTCTTTTCTGAGCATGTAAAACTCTTCTTTTCTATCAATGCAATGAAACGCAAAGCTTTTGCGTTTTCGCGAAAAAAAAGATCTTGTTTGGTTTGGTTGGAATGTAATTGAATACCACGGTAACAAATCCCACCCCTTCAATAATCTGATAATCTCCAAACAACCGTGTTATCAAAAACCGTTTTGTGCAGGAGCTTTCCCCGTGAGTTCTATTCTTCCCCGCGTAGCCCACCGCCGGGTGATTATCCAGGATCTCCGCACTTCGCCGGATCGAGCCGGCCAGATCCGGAAGAACCCTCCCTGTCGCGTTCCTATCCTCTTGGACTCACGCAGGTGGTGGCGCTGGTCGCCGTCCTCCTCCTATCCATCATCGATGGGCCCGTTCGATCTTCTCTCGTGCAGCGCCGATCCGACTTGAGCCATGGCGCCGACGACGACAATATTAGACAGCCTCATATGCCTCTGCCCTGCCGGAGGTGAGGAGCACCACGGCCCGTCGCAGCTTTAGGATTCGTTAGCCTTTTCTGGTCATCAGACCACGAGTTTGTTAACATTACAATTTGCATCCAAACAAGATTCAGTTTTACTCGATTACGTTTACAGTACCAGTGTAACTTGATTTCATTTACATTTCCGCTACATCTCACGAAACAAACACGTCCATATGTTCTAAAGGAACGCAAACTCGCAAGCCAGCCGGAGCCAGCGTCGGTGAACATCCATGGAGGCAACTTCTCGTGCCAGTTGCCAGAAAAAAAAGAAGGATGCCTGGTCAATGGAATGACTATAAGCCATACGTATCTCTGCCTAAATTAAATGGAGCGAGAACCGGTTGTATTGATCTGCCAGTTCAGAGATATCTTTTTATTATTACTGCCTAAATAAGCACGCTTGGATCGTGTGAATGATGATATTTTAAATAAATTTGATGATTGTTCACTCCACAATATAATCTGGTATAGCAGCAGAAATCAAGATGAAGCGTAAGTCGACCAATCACCGATCCAGATCGCTTTGCGGCAACACTTCGATCGATTTAAAGTCGGACCGAACCACATTAAGAGATGGCAAAAAAATCACCGGAACAACTCAACAACACAAGAGATGAAACCAATTCTAAGAGTTGTTAGAAAAAGAATAGGACGATGAATCGTAGTGAGCAGCGAGCCATTATCTAGACCACCATGCGTCTAAGCTTAGCCAGTCCATGACAACTAGAGTGTGACTTAGGAGATGAACATTGACACCTATAAGACCAAAAAAAACTAGACTTCGGAAACAAACTTACGTACATTCCCTAAGGGACTAGGCACCAAATTTTTACTTTCTGTCGTGACATCAAAATTTACGCAGCTTGTAAATTGGAATATATAGAAGGAGTTGCGCGAGCAAACATTAATGATTGATGGAGCCTCACAAAAGTTATGATTAAGAGGAACACAACACGCTCGATTTACATAGAAGCTATATGACATCAGATATAAATGTTAGTTATTTTGTAGCAACCCATGGGTATTTATCGTTTCTTGATCCATCGCAACACACGAATCTTTTCCCGCAGAAAGAATAATTAAATTATTGCATCTGCACGTAGCAACGCACGGGCATTTTGCTAGTACTAATAAAGTTCTTACTATACTATTTGTCCAAATTAGAACATTAGCTAGCAGCATAACTATTCTAATTAAGTTCATCAGGACAACATAGCATCATTGGGCACAAGCAACATCATTACTGCCTCCTCCAAGGATTCCTAACCCCGCGATCGGGCTTCAGATGAGGCGGAGCGAGCCCTAAGCGGATATTACGCACGGGCAACTTCTTTAGGAACACACCGTAGGCAGCATGCTTAGCCCTAACAGTGGGCACACGGTTTTCTGAGCCATGTCCAACGCCGTTAGCATGCTGAATCATGCTAACGATGCTTGTGTCAATGTTCCTGCCGCGGAAGGGGCAGAACAACATGCCGACGTGACGACGGTATCTAATCTGCCCATTCTGCAACTTCCTAAGAACATGTCTGCTCTTAGCATCCCTAGACTCCTTGTCAGATGATACACCGTCATCGGATTCCTTCAAATTAGCAATGCAACAAAAGTTAGTGCCACACTTTAATTATATGTCATTTTTTAAATGCATGCACTAACACTAGTTTAAATCAAATAACAATGTCATTGATAAACTAATGACATCAATCTTCGATTAAATAGCATGCAAAAAATTTGATAAGAACATAAATGGTACCACATATATACAGTTAGTTAATGGAATGAATACGTAACAAGTCTAGAATTTAAGCCCACATTCGAACGGGACAATAGAACTTGCAGATAGACAAAATGCCATCAAAATCATGTACAACTTATTTCTAACTTGCATATAGCAATCGTCTATTCCACAAGCTCTAGAATCCAAGACCTAAAATCATTAGCGGACCCATGAATAGATTAAACCCCGGGCAAACAGCCAGTTACAAGGCTTAATGTGTATTTTTTCTATTAAATAAACTTCAAACTAGACTGTTCCAACGGCTAGAAGCCCAGGCGACCGCTCGGTAATAGGGGGCGATGGGTTCGCAGTTGCATGTGTAGAATCCCCATCTACAGATCCAACTACAAACCTGAGAATTTCTAACTTGCTTCCATGTCTCTATAAACCATTGGATCTTCAATACTAAACAAGGGCAAGATATAACTGTTTACGGAAGCACCTCAGAGTATTATTCTGAGATGACCTCCTCGAACGCTGCTACCTCCCTCACGGGGTCCCCCAGATCAGACATGAGAGGGAGTGTCAGCGCTTCCACCGCCGGAGGAGGCGATGACGGCGAACCGCCATGAATGGCTGCACCTACGGCAACAACGGCAGATGCTGCGACGCCGTTACGCTCCTGCATTGGATACGGCTATGGGGTCCAACCGACATGGTGGGCCGCACCTTCGGCGCCGACAGCAGATGTTGCGATGGCGTCTTCCATTCCTCGCGGAACCGCCTCAACGTGGTGTGCTCAATAGTTGGGAGAGAAGGAGGGAGGCGTTGCGGCTGGAGCAAAGTGGAGCTTTTTTTGCTAGATTTGGGGCCGAAATGGTGGGGGAGAGAGACGATGCAAGCAGGAGGGGAATTTATACTGAGTGCCATTTCGAGGGCGGTTGGGACAGCTGACATG
Organism: Alopecurus myosuroides; assembly: GCA_028641055.1. NCBI lineage: Eukaryota > Viridiplantae > Streptophyta > Magnoliopsida > Poales > Poaceae > Alopecurus > Alopecurus myosuroides. The sequence continues at coordinate 110,916,778 of CM054059.1, read as the reverse complement.
TGCCCATGCATGCACTGGCGGAGCTTGGGCCGAAATCCTGGAGGGGCGAAATGGGCTTGGGGGGCGAAAAATGAGATCTGGGCTAATTTTCTGCACGTAAATGAGATTCATACCTATAAATAATAGGCTGGACCTTCATGGGCTGGGGGGGCGACAGCCCATTTCGCCCCCACTAAGCTCCGCCACTGCATGCATGTCTCTATATGGCTCTCTGTGGTCACCTGTGGGCTTCCTTTGTCAAACACAGAGTGATATGGAATTTAGTCAATGTCAAACGGGGCCACAACGAGTCAGGACTACCTATCAGTGGAACAAATACAGCCAAACCGAGCTAACGAATTTCTCTCTTCACGTGTACGTGAGCGGTGTACGTAGCCATGTGTGTACGCAGCCACGGTGTGAGTGCGGTTGTGAGTGCATGCAGTTGTAGTTTAATTACGCTCATTTGCGAGGGAGCTCAAGCGGCCACCCACGGTGACGAACATGTATGCACTCTGCCTCGTTTCCAGTTTCCATTTAATTTCCCGCTCTTCCATCTACTCGCCTGGGTTCAACGCCTTCGTTCCACACGCGTCTTCGATCCATGTATATTTAGGCAGTTGCAGTTTACGGTGCTTCCGTTCATCATCCTCCTCGACTCTTCTTCCAAACCCATCGAACCCATGAGCCAACGGCGGAGACTTTCCATGGATGATTGCCTACCAACCACAGAGCTTTCCAGCCAACCTGTGGGCGGCGGTACCATACTACGGGTGATCTACACCAACGAGGAATGTGCCTTGGAGAGTGACTTGGCTAATTTCGAGCGATGGCTTGAGCCCGAAAAGCACAAGTTCTTGGGCCTCGACATTGAGTACACACGTAGCCATGCTGACAAACCCCATGTCGCCGCCTTCATGCAAATCGCCATGCGCAAAGACGTCCTTGTGTAGCACTGGTGCAGGTCTCCGCAGACATATCATCAACGCAAGTTGCTGCAAGATTTTTTCAACAAAGAAGATCACGTTCGCAAGCGTGGACACGAGGGGCGACAAGAAGGCTCTTGTCCAATCAGCCTTCTTTCTGCCACCACGGTACCATTATGACATCCACATGGAATTCGGGGAAACCAGAATTGGAATGGATACTCTAGCAAGAAATATCATAGACAGTTCGTATCTCAAGATGAAGTCTGGATCCCCATCATACCAGCACGATTATTGCGAATGAACGATGGATCGAGCAAGCCTCAACTATGCAGCGGTGGACGAATATGTCAGCTACGAGCTGTATAGAAGGATCCGAGACATGAAAAACAGTTTAGGTCCAACATTGCTGAAGATGATCCGCCCCTGGTGCAAGAGCAAAGATAGAGCTTCACGCCACCGCCGTGGCAACAAGGGCACGATCAAAAGGATATGAAGGACCTAGTTGTTTAAGTGTTGTTAGCACTTGATAATAAGTGTTCTTATGAGATTCCTTTGAAATTATCTATAGCTCGAAGCCAGGAGCCGCGGAGAGTTCTCAGAGCAATTGTCGTTTTTGTGCCTCTGGCCAGTGGGCCCGAGCATAGGCAACTAGTCCGCACGGCTAGGTTGTGTGGTGCGCATTGGTCAAGCGGGACTTTCTGCTGGAATGCTGACCCGATAATGTCTCTTTGCCTTGTGGGCCTTCCTTCCCATGTTGCGAACACCCACGGCGCCACCCCAATCCTAAGACCTAATAATCGTCTCAATCTCTGCTCTCTCGTGCATCTCTTGCCCTAGACGCACACCCGCAACTCCTTGCCGTCCACCCTTTTGAGTGGCTGGCCAAGACGAGCTCCGTTGTCATCCTCCATCGGATCCAGTACTCCGACTCACCCCGGACCATTCTCCTTTTCGTGCGCTGCTCCTTGAACTTCCCCCAATTCGATGCTTGCTAGCCTGTTAGAGCATCTCCAGCCGTTCGCCCCCCCCCCTGGGCCAATTTTTGGCGTAAAATAGCGCCTCCTGGGTGCTATCTGACACTATTCTCGTCCTTGGGCGAAGGTTTCCAGTCGCGTACCCAGGCGAAACGGCGAGATTTTGACTAAAATTTAACAAATTCGAACAACTTTGGACGAAATTTAGGCGATTTATGTTAATAGTGCCGAATATAGGGCGAATTTACATGGGGGGCGATTCTACAACTTAAAAAACTATGAAACTAGGCGTCCGTCTCCTTCTTCGGGACGGCGTAGCTGCAGCCCTAGCCCGGGTCACCGCTGTTGCTCGGACCTGGGGTGGCGTCATCGTCGTCCAGCACGATGACGTCATTCTCCTCGTGGCTGCATCTCCGGGCGGCAAACTCCTCCAGGACGCGCCGCTGCTTCGCCGCCTCGCCGGCCATGTGGTCTTTGCGGGACCAGGCGGTTCGCCACAAGGTCGAGCTCGAGCTCCTCGTCGTTGTAACACCTGGGGTGTTACCTGTTTGTTTTCTTTTGTTTGCATCATCTGCATCCCATAAGCATTGCATCATGTTTTCCAAACCACTCAAAAATCCAAAACAATTTAAATTGTTCAAAACCTTAGTATGGTAAATGCAAACAACACATTCAAATCAAATCAATCTTATTTATCATATCTCAATTTGGCAAACTAATTAAATCAAATAATACTTGGTTAATTGCTTAAACTTATTAATAGAATTTGTTTGTTTCCAAAATTCCCAAAACCAAACTTTATTTAACTAACCTCTGCTTTTGTTATTGTTTTGCAAATTAATAAAATCTAAATTATCTAATAAACCACCCCAAAACCCCTATCCTTTGTCTCTCTCCCTTTTATTTTTCTTTTACAAAAAAAATTAATAAAAGGAAAACCCCAAGGGAGAGGGGCAGACCAGCCCAACCCCTTTTCTTTTCTTTCCCCCCAAGCCCATTCCTCTCCTTTTTCTTCCCCAAGCCCACAAGCCCTTCGATCAGCTCCCCCCCCCCTCCGATGGTGAGCCGTACCAGGCTCTAACCCCCTTAAATCCCCACCTCTGCCCTAGCCTCGCAGAGACCTAGCGCCCCTCCTTCCCATCGCCGCCACCTCCTCTCTGATCACTTCTGCTCTTCCTGAACCTGAAACCCACGATCACCACCGTCAGACCGCACCACCTCCTCCGTCGCCTTCATCGCCGGTCACCACGTCCACCTCGAGGAGCACCGAGGGCGGGAATGGAACCAGCGTCCTTCCCTCTCCAAGATTGCCTAAGGCTCCGTCGCCAGGTAACGCCTCTATCCGCCGCCCTCTTCCTCTGTTCATCGCCGTTTCCATGGTCCCGGATGTGTTTGTTCGTCAGAAACAACTAGACAGCAGCAGCAGTTGCGATCGGCACCTTTCTCCTCCTCCCTCGCTTTTCTCCTGTACAGGCACACCACACACCCGCCCGATGCACGCACACCGCCTCCACATCGCACATATCCGCGAACCACCCCGCCGCCGCGATCCTGTCTCCGGCCGGCGAGCGTCGTTTTTCTTCCGCGAGTCTGAACCTGTTCGGGTTCAGATAAAAAACACGCAGAGACGACTCAAACCCTATCCTACCCCTTACCTGTCAAAGACTCGTTCGCAGCTCAACTGGTCGAGCAACCGCGCGCACGCGATCCGTCCAGGGTTCGATCCCTGCAGCCCCCCCCCCTTTTTTTGCAAATTCCTGCGCGCAGAAGCCGGCCCACCTGCCAGGCACCGCGGAGGCCACGTCAGCAGCCACCCGCGCAGCGTCAGCGCCGCGTGGCCCTCGGGCCCGCGCGTCAGCGGCCGCGGCTGGGGCCACTCCCGGTGAGAACGACCCCAGATCCAGATCTGGATTTGGCGGTTTGCAACTAGGCCCCTGCCTGTCTCCTTTTTGCACCTAAGCCCTCCTTTTCTCTGTTTTCATCCCATTCAAGGCCCTGCCTTTTTGCAAATAAAACCTGAATTTCAAATGTTCACAACTTTCAAACCCTAACTCCAAATAACACAAATTTTATATGTATTCCACTCCAAATTTCCTGTACTTTTCAAATATGCAATTTGTTTTCTGTTTTGAACTTTCAAAATGCAATTCAAATTTGAATTCAAATAATTCAATTGTAATTTGCAACAATTCATAAATAATTCATTTTAATTCCAAATCAAACAAATAAAATATGGTTTCCAATCAGTTTCATGTCCTTAACATGTTCATGCCATCCATATCTCTGTTTGCATCCTATCTTGTGCACTTTAGGTCTTGTTATGCATGTTCACCTATATGACAACATATGGAATGTGTGGGCTAATTAATTCCAGCTGTTGCCCCCTTCCATTTAAATTGCCTAACTCATCTACTTTATTGTTTTCCATGCTAAACAACATTTAACTTGATGGTTAGATAAACAACTTGAACCAATTCCTATTTCTCCGGACTCCGGTTCCGATTAAATTGCTTAAGTTGCTTTCCTGGTTGCATCTTGCCATGTCATGCATATAAGATAGGATCATGCTGGATCTTTTGCCGTAGTAGTAATTGTTGCATTCCGTTGTTTGTTCGAGGTTCGTTGCTTCTTCGCGGATAGGACGTTGAGATGATGTGAGCAACGACAAGTTCTGCTACCTTGCGGGATCTCAGGCAAGTATACTCACTTGCTACTTATGGCTACCTTTCATCACTTGTTACCGATTCTTCCCGTTGTTCTTATTCTAGCCTTTGATTCGATGCTTGAGTCTCGATCCCATCGTATGTTACCTTGAGCCATGATATTGCCTCACCTCCATACCTACAGCCATTGCTTGTGCCTGTTCTTATCTAGCATGCTTAGGGTTGCTTTTGCTCGAGCTCGTTGTCGGTTACTTCTTTTACTATCGTACTCTATTTTTATCGTACCGGGGGCTCGAATGTTAATCAATCAATCCTGTTAATGCTACTATTAATAATAATTTGATGATAAGGCACCGGCGGGAGGCCCTAAGAGGTTTTGAGGCCCGCTAGTGTCGACCCTAATAGGAAAAGGGTCTTGTCTACTGATCCATGATGAGCGTGCTCACCGCATCCGGGTGGTAGTATGGGACCCCCCTCGACTTAGACCTGATCTGCAGCTTGTCCGAAGAGCCACACTTAGTTCGGGTGTTCCATTTGCTCCTTGCATAATGGGTGGATCCCCCATGGTTACTGATGATGATGATGCATATAGGGCGAGGCCTGTGGTGCCGGGGGGTGTGGTTTTCATCCCTGCGCTTAGGTTAGGCGGACTGGCCGGGACCTTATAGCTCCGTGGCTCCGAGGATGGGTTGTAGAGACGGTTTGGGTCGTGTCGAGCCAACCTGAGTTTTAGTTGGTGGCTTGAGTGTGTACGGGTACTGGAGCACACCCTGCAGGGATAAATCTTCTCGAGAAGCCGTGTTGTCCGCGGTTATGTGACGACTTGGTGAAAGTACTGGCTAACAAGTACCCAGGACAACTTAAACCTAATGATCAATCATGTTGCACCCAACAAGTAATAACTTGACTAGTAATAGGTTATTCACACAATAACTTGACTCATCTTTATTACAACGGTGTGAGTTATCCTCGGATTGCTTCTTCGGATAAGGGGCGAGGTCCAGGATGGGTTTGTTTGAAGTTATCTTTCAGTTGGTTACAATTCCTCGATCTTATCTTTTCTGTTAGCCGGAAGTTGTAGTATCTCTCTGTAGTTGGTTAGTGCAGCCCGCTGTCGCTTATTTGCAATAACCCCTTCCTTTCCGTTGATCCCAAAGTTTTTGTATCTTGTGATGACTGGCTATGCCGGTATCTTGTGAGTATGGGTTTTATCCCCCTTGCCAGTACTTAACCGTACTGACCCACGAATCTCTTTCGTGGCTGCAAATTCCAACTTGCAGTCAACAGGTTTGAAGTCTGACGACGTTAGCTTGGGAATCCCTCCGGCTTGGCCTGGGCAGGGATTGGACGCTCTCGGTTATCTTCAGGACTCTTAGTCCAGTTTGGATCTTGTCCGTAGCCGGACGCTATGTTGTTCTCTTCCGCTGTTATCTGGATCTTTGTAATGAATCTGTTGTAACCCTGGCTAGTTTGAGTCATCTTGTATCTATCTGTTTCTGTTGTAATTGTGGAATATTCGAGAACTATTGTAATGTTATCATAAATGGCAACCTGGAATCGGTTATTATGCGGATTTGGCGGGAATGCTGAAATCTGCATAGTGCCCGGTCTCGGGGCGTCACAAATGGTATCAGAGCCTTGGTTCCGATTCCCGATATTGTTTCGATACGAATGGTTATCGAAGCAACGGGTCCACAAAGCCTGTAGGTTAACCTCGCTAACGGTCGTTGTTTCTAGAGTGTCAAAAACTATTTCTGCTAAAGTATTTCCGAAACATCTCAATAGGATTCTTGTTTTCTCCTTATCTCTATTCTATTCCCCTCCCATCTCATTTGTTTTGGAGTCTACTCTCGTACTCAATCTTTCAACGTGTTAGGATCCTACGTGGGTGGACGTTGTCTGAGCCTTTAACCTAATAGGTCCGATCATCGGAAGATTTCCTGGTGGAAGAACATCGTCATCAGCCCGAGCAAGAATCTCTTGTTAGTGGTGTCGAGGAGATCAGCTAGAAGCACGAAGAATCGATAGTCGAACTTCTTTCCTCTCCCGGGTTAGCAGGTGGATTGCGAGGGCGCAATCCCTTGTTAGTGGTGTCGTCTGTAACACCTGGGGTGTTACCTGTTTGTTTTCTTTTGTTTGCATCATCTGCATCCCATAAGCATTGCATCATGTTTTCCAAACCACTCAAAAATCCAAAACAATTTAAATTGTTCAAAACCTTAGTATGGTAAATGCAAACAACACATTCAAATCAAATCAATCTTATTTATCATATCTCAATTTGGCAAACTAATTAAATCAAATAATACTTGGTTAATTGCTTAAACTTATTAATAGAATTTGTTTGTTTCCAAAATTCCCAAAACCAAACTTTATTTAACTAACCTCTGCTTTTGTTATTGTTTTGCAAATAAATAAAATCTAAATTATCTAATAAACCACCCCAAAACCCCTATCCTTTGTCTCTCTCCCTTTTATTTTTCTTTTACAAAAAAAAATTAATAAAAGGAAAACCCCAAGGGAGAGGGGCAGACCAGCCCAACCCCTTTTCTTTTCTTTCCCCCCAAGCCCATTCCTCTCCTTTTTCTTCCCCAAGCCCACTATTTTCTGGCCCATACCCCCCTCTCAGTTGTCGTCTTCCTCCTTTCCCCTACGTCACCCTCGTACGACAGCAGGAGAGCCCTTCGATCAGCTCCCCCCCCTCCGATGGTGAGCCGTACCAGGCTCTAACCCCCTTAAATCCCCACCTCTGCCCTAGCCTCGCAGAGACCTAGCGCCCCTCCTTCCCATCGCCGCCACCTCCTCTCTGATCACTTCTGCTCTTCCTGAACCTGAAACCCACGATCACCACCGTCAGACCGCACCACCTCCTCCGTCGCCTTCATCGCCGGTCACCCCGTCCACCTCGAGGAGCACCGAGGGCGGGAATGGAACCAGCGTCCTTCCCTCTCCAAGATTGCCTAAGGCTCCGTCGCCAGGTAACGCCTCTATCCGCCGCCCTCTTCCTCTGTTCATCGCTGTTTCCATGGTCCCGGATGTGTTTGTTCGTCAGAAACAACTAGACAGCAGCAGCAGTTGCGATCGGCACCTTTCTCCTCCTCCCTCGCTTTTCTCCTGTACAGGCACACCACACACCCGCCCGATGCACGCACACCGCCTCCACATCGCACATATCCGCGAACCACCCCGCCGCCGCGATCCTGTCTCCGGCCGGCGAGCGTCGTTTTTCTTCCGCGAGTCTGAACCTGTTCGGGTTCAGATAAAAAACACGCAGAGACGACTCAAACCCTATCCTACCCCTTACCTGTCAAAGACTCGTTCGCAGCTCAACTGGTCGAGCAACCGCGCGCACGCGATCCGTCCAGGGTTCGATCCCTGCAGCCCCCCCCTTTTTTTGCAAATTCCTGCGCGCAGAAGCCGGCCCACCTGCCAGGCACCGCGGAGGCCACGTCAGCAGCCACCCGCGCAGCGTCAGCGCCGCGTGGCCCTCGGGCCCGCGCGTCAGCGGCCGCGGCTGGGGCCACTCCCGGTGAGAACGACCCCAGATCCAGATCTGGATCTGGCGGTTTGCAACTAGGCCCCTGCCTGTCTCCTTTTTGCACCTAAGCCCTCCTTTTCTCTGTTTTCATCCCATTCAAGGCCCTGCCTTTTTGCAAATAAAACCTGAATTTCAAATGTTCACAACTTTCAAACCCTAACTCCAAATAACACAAATTTTATATGTATTCCACCCCAAATTTCCTGTACTTTTCAAATATGCAATTTGTTTTCTGTTTTGAACTTTCAAAATGCAATTCAAATTTGAATTCAAATAATTCAATTGTAATTTGCAACAATTCATAAATAATTCATTTTAATTCCAAATCAAACAAATAAAATATGGTTTCCAATCAGTTTCATGTCCTTAACATGTTCATGCCATCCATATCTCTGTTTGCATCCTATCTTGTGCACTTTAGGTCTTGTTATGCATGTTCACCTATATGACAACATATGGAATGTGTGGGCTAATTAATTCCAGCTGTTGCCCCCTTCCATTTAAATTGCCTAACTCATCTACTTTATTGTTTTCCATGCTAAACAACATTTAACTTGATGGTTAGATAAACAACTTGAACCAATTCCTATTTCTCCGGACTCCGGTTCCGATTAAATTGCTTAAGTTGCTTTCCTGGTTGCATCTTGCCATGTCATGCATATAAGATAGGATCATGCTGGATCTTTTGCCGTAGTAGTAATTGTTGCATTCCGTTGTTTGTTCGAGGTTCGTTGCTTCTTCGCGGATAGGACGTTGAGATGATGTGAGCAACGACAAGTTCTGCTACCTTGCGGGATCTCAGGCAAGTATACTCACTTGCTACTTATGGCTACCTTTCATCACTTGTTACCGATTCTTCCCGTTGTTCTTATTCTAGCCTTTGATTCGATGCTTGAGTCTCGATCCCATCGTATGTTACCTTGAGCCATGATATTGCCTCACCTCCATACCTACAGCCATTGCTTGTGCCTGTTCTTATCTAGCATGCTTAGGGTTGCTTTTGCTCGAGCTCGTTGTCGGTTACTTCTTTTACTATCGTACTCTATTTTTATCGTACCGGGGGCTCGAATGTTAATCAATCAATCCTGTTAATGCTACTATTAATAATAATTTGATGATAAGGCACCGGCGGGAGGCCCTAAGAGGTTTTGAGGCCCGCTAGTGTCGACCCTAATAGGAAAAGGGTCTTGTCTACTGATCCATGATGAGCGTGCTCACCGCATCCGGGTGGTAGTATGGGACCCCCCTCGACTTAGACCTGATCTGCAGCTTGTCCGAAGAGCCACACTTAGTTCGGGTGTTCCATTTGCTCCTTGCATAATGGGTGGATCCCCCATGGTTACTGATGATGATGATGCATATAGGGCGAGGCCTGTGGTGCCGGGGGGTGTGGTTTTCATCCCTGCGCTTAGGTTAGGCGGACTGGCCGGGACCTTATAGCTCCGTGGCTCCGAGGATGGGTTGTAGAGACGGTTTGGGTCGTGTCGAGCCAACCTGAGTTTTAGTTGGTGGCTTGAGTGTGTACGGGTACTGGAGCACACCCTGCAGGGATAAATCTTCTCGAGAAGCCGTGTTGTCCGCGGTTATGTGACGACTTGGTGAAAGTACTGGCTAACAAGTACCCAGGACAACTTAAACCTAATGATCAATCATGTTGCACCCAACAAGTAATAACTTGACTAGTAATAGGTTATTCACACAATAACTTGACTCATCTTTATTACAACGGTGTGAGTTATCCTCGGATTGCTTCTTCGGATAAGGGGCGAGGTCCAGGATGGGTTTGTTTGAAGTTATCTTTCAGTTGGTTACAATTCCTCGATCTTATCTTTTCTGTTAGCCGGAAGTTGTAGTATCTCTCTGTAGTTGGTTAGTGCAGCCCGCTGTCGCTTATTTGCAATAACCCCTTCCTTTCCGTTGATCCCAAAGTTTTTGTATCTTGTGATGACTGGCTATGCCGGTATCTTGTGAGTATGGGTTTTATCCCCCTTGCCAGTACTTAACCGTACTGACCCACGAATCTCTTTCGTGGCTGCAAATTCCAACTTGCAGTCAACAGGTTTGAAGTCTGACGACGTTAGCTTGGGAATCCCTCCGGCTTGGCCTGGGCAGGGATTGGACGCTCTCGGTTATCTTCAGGACTCTTAGTCCAGTTTGGATCTTGTCCGTAGCCGGACGCTATGTTGTTCTCTTCCGCTGTTATCTGGATCTTTGTAATGAATCTGTTGTAACCCTGGCTAGTTTGAGTCATCTTGTATCTATCTGTTTCTGTTGTAATTGTGGAATATTCGAGAACTATTGTAATGTTATCATAAATGGCAACCTGGAATCGGTTATTATGCGGATTTGGCGGGAATGCTGAAATCTGCATAGTGCCCGGTCTCGGGGCGTCACAGTCGTCTTCCTCCTCCCTTTTCGGCTTGACTAGCCAGACGTGGCCCCTTGGCGACGACGGGGCACAGAGCTCGCTGATGATGACTCCCCGAGCGCGAGTAGGCGGAGAAGAGGGCTCGGCCTTCACCGGGCGCAGCTCCGGCGTTCGCGTCGTGCCGGAGGAATGGGACGAGGAGGACGATGATTCTGCCGCCATCCTTCTCGCCACCCACGGGCCACCCGCACGGCGTCGAGAGAAGCTTGGCACCCGCGGCGGGGTGGGGTACTCCAGCCGAGGGACGTTGTCGTTCTCGATGTGCATGAGAATGGCATCGAGGGTGTGGGCCTGGGTAACCCACCAGAAGCGGCGACCGTCGGAGTTGCCACGCGGCAGCACAACGGCCCCTCGTAGTCCGCCAGTTCGTTGTCGCGCCGCTCCTGGAAGTAGACCACCCACGTGCCATAGTTCGCGGGGTGGAACCGAGGCCCGGCGCGCTACGCCGGCGTCAGGCGGGCGCGCTCGTCGTGGATCGTGGCGATGAAGTCGTATCCTTCAGGGAGTGGGGGCACCGGTAGCCCGCCCGCATTAAGCCTCCAATCGCCGGGCAGGCGCATATCCGGGGGGACCGGGTAGCCCGCCGCGTACTGGAGGCTCGCCTCCTCCTCGCGCAGCTACCGCCTCGTGAAGCCGTTGGCCACGGCGCCATCTCAGAGGAAGTTTCCGCCATCACCGGGGGAGAAGTGGGTTTGGGCGAGTGAAGATGGGGATGGGGGCGAGAAGGTGGGGATGGGGGCGAGCAGAGAAGGACGGCGACAGTGGGGGGCTTTTATTTGGGCTAACGGACGGTGCTATCGGTACATCGCCATTACTTCGCCGCAGGTGATTTGGCTGCTCCACTGGGTCAGTCCACGCGGCGGCGGCATTAATGCGCGCGGGAGCCAAGGAGGGCGGAGCCGACTCTCGCCGACAGTGCGGGTCCACACGGCGAAAAAAGGCGCAGGAGCTCTTTCGCACCATTTCCCTTCATCCGGCGCCCCCAACTGCGCCCCGACGCGCTAGCTTTGGCCTGGGTTCGCCGGGCGATAATTAGGCCCAATCCGGCACTATTTGGGCTCGTGGGGAGGGGGGGCGACTGGGCGGAAAACGGTGATGTTGCCCTGGGGGGCTCGTGGGGACGGCTGGAGATGATCTTAGGCCCTAAGGAGTTGCCGCCTGACTCCCAATAGGATGCTCGAGTCCCCTCTTTGGATCTTAGAAGGCAGTGGCAAGGATGGTTGATTTGACAAGGCAGTGGCAACGGAATTATATGTGCATGCATGTATGGTCTTTGTGACAAGGTGTCAGTACTTAATGCAAATCCTGGTAGAGCAGAAATTTGAGAAAACCGAATAATAGAACATGGTATCAATATGGTTGATTTGACAATCATATTTGTGCATATATTATTCCCTGAATTTTTCATGTTAGGTTTATAGTTAAACTTCTGTATTTGTGGTTACGTGTCAAAAAATATGTACAACACTTGCGGTCTTATGGTACTTTTAGTTTAAAGTTTCCTCTTTGTTCCACTTTCTGATAATATAGTTCTTATGTAATATGCATATATTTTGTTCTCCATGTAGTACTTCCTAAGACTAAAATTGTCCGACGCCACATGAAGTACTTCATGCTCAGCGATTTCGGGCGAGGTTATGGTCTCGATCCCCAGAGCACGGGCATCTTCTCTACCTACACCTCCCATCCACCGCGACCTTCCTGGAGATGCTCACTAGTGGGTTCCGGCCGGACCTGCACCACCGCAACAATTTTCAATGAGCTTGTGTTATGTATTGCAAGCTGGATACGTTGATCATATAATTTTTTTAGTAGTACAAGGGTTCGGCTACGCTGATCCTTCCATTTGGTGGCCTCACGTTTTGAGTAATGAAAATAACATGGTTCACAACGACACGATTACCCTGTTAGATTTAACATCATCAGGAATGAAGAATGATGCAGTAAATAGGTGAATTACAAATATGTTTGCTAACACAAGCGATTCCAGGTCTCCAATAGCACCAAACAGTAACTTCTGGTTAGTATGCTTTTCAAGTTGCATGGTGAATGATTGCTAATGGATATACACGGGATTAGGGTCAACTCTGCATTTATCATGGTATCACAAGAAAAACGTATTTATACACTTCTGAATAATGGATATTACTTTTACTAGAGCATACAGAACCATGAAGATACATTTCTAAACAATCCGATATTTTTATCACAACTTGCTCAACTTGGCCTTTTGCATTCTACAGTCAGACATATGTGGTGTTGTTTAATTGTAGTTTCATTGCCCGTTTTGGTGGAAACATGGTAGCAGGCAGCGCTAAATAATTTTTAAATCATACAGGAAGGCTAGGGATATATATTAATTTATTTTTGAAAATTCAGTGCAGTGCACAAACAAATGCACTGACTTGTTGTTTGGTTTATCTGTTTGTCATTTGCAGGCCATCATATTTGTGCATACATGTCCACTTTATCTCGATATTTCTATGTGTTGATGTCTTCCTGATGCAAAATTCTCCGGTACTCTCTTGGTTGTGATATCATTCTTCCAGATTCTCTTAAGCGTTTGTTAGATTACACACGGAATTGTTTTCTCAAATTTCACTAAGCACTCTCATAGTTTTTTCTCCTTTTGCTGGTAGAATTGATAAGCTCTTAGATTGGTGCAGCTAACTATTAATTGAATTCCTTTACGATTTACCTAATTTTACTATTCAAGGAGATGGATTACATTTCAAACAAACTTAATCGTGTAATTTGTGTTTATTTTTCACCTCCACATTTCTAATTCTCATGTAGCGATAAATTCGTTAGTTGGTGATATACAAAAACAGAGCATGCTCTTGCTTCTAATGTTTGCAATGTATTGTCCAACATTAGATACTTTATGGAGATCCAAAACGCGAACCCTATCAAACCCGTCATTGCTTCTCACATATATATGCAAAAGGCAACTATGCTATTGCCATATTAGTTTTGTACTCTAAAATTATTTTGTTATTTTAAACTACGTATTATATTATTAGTTTTTGTAGCACCCCGATCTTCTTGAAACAAAGTGTTTATCAAACAAGTTAACAGAAGAAACTTAAGCTTAACTTTTTGGAATGTAGCATTACTATTAAGATGTATGTTAGAAAAACATTCCACAAAGAAACTTGGTGGTTCTTGGAAAAACACGTTACCTACGAAAAAGTATATCAATATTAATACACCTCGAGGCTATTAAGTAATACTGTTGTAACCGAAAAAAGGGATCACTTAATGAGATATAGAGAAAATATATAGTACTCCCTCCCATCCCCCATCCGATTTGATTGTCGCCGGCCCTATACAAATTTCTTCCACATTAGCACAATTTCCACGTCAATTAATTCGGATCAGCGGGAGTGCAATAGAGGGAGATTTGATCCACCGGAACTATTAGTGGTGCGGCTTGCAGAGTATATGTGGATAATTCATGGGTTAGCTTGCTGCCATTTCCAAACGTGGCTGGGATATTCAATAACAGATTGAATCATACGTTCCAATAGTAGAACCGTTCCTAGTGGTACTGTTTTTCTGTGCTTTGATTCACTTCTTGAGGCTACAACTATAAGGCAAACTGCATGCTTCTAAGGTGCCAAAAATCTGATATAGAATGTTGGTACATCTACTTTTCCTAATTACCGTACATAGTTTTCATTGATATGCTTTTACTCCCTCCGATCCATATTAATGGTCGCTAAATCGGATGTATCTAGACATATTTTAGTGCTAGATACATCCGATTTAGCGACCATTAATATGGATCGGAGGGAGTACTATCTTTTACAGGTTACAATCCTACAGATACTAGTGGGCAATGGATGGAAATCGAGCAAGTTTGAGAGGGCAAGATCCATTTATTTGGTGATTTATTGATCAAAGTGAAACAAGCAATACTGTTCTGATTAGGTTGAATAAGTGGGCTTTGGTTTTGGTGCTTTACATAGTATAATGCAAAGTACAGTTATGTCGTTATTTCAGCTACGAAACATGGAACTCGACTCTCCACCGTTGACATGAAGCCTCCATTCGCCCACTCCATAGGGCATCTTGCTTCCGAACCACATGCTTCCATGACCGCCTCTCCGAGCAGGATTCACCACAGAAGCCTATTGTCATCACACCCCATACAAAATTGGAACAGTGCCTACTTCAAACAGGGTATCAATTGGCAAACAACATTTGTACTTTCAGTGTCAGATTCAATCATACTAAACTTGAATAAAGAAATAAAAAACAAAATTGAGCAATCACTGTAAAAATCGAGATCGTAACCTATTTTCATAACACCCAATATAATATTAAAACCTACAGGTAATCTAAAGAAAATTTATCCAAGAACGACCATGTAGATGGCTAGGAAACTTTTTGACTAAAGAGCTCACATGCTCTTGCCTATTAGTTTTTTTTTAAACAATATTAAACATTTCAAAAAAATCTCGTGAACGATGTGATGCATAGACGCACGGAAGTCAGCGCGCTACTTAGTCTAGTATCGTATTTTTGGTTGGAACAAATAGAGCGCATAGAAGGGACGTGTATGCAACACTTCAACAAAATTACGTTGCAGATTCAAAGT
Source organism: Alopecurus myosuroides (assembly GCA_028641055.1). Classification (NCBI taxonomy): domain Eukaryota; kingdom Viridiplantae; phylum Streptophyta; class Magnoliopsida; order Poales; family Poaceae; genus Alopecurus; species Alopecurus myosuroides. The sequence continues at coordinate 110,901,664 of CM054059.1, read as the reverse complement.
ACACTTCGTATAATTGTTTTTTACCGGGAATTCTTGAAATAATTAGGTCTTGCTAGTGGGCTGGATTGATGGCCCAATTGAGATTTGCTACTCCTAATATTAACACGATAAAGAATACACGAGAACAATATCGGCCCAAACACTCTCGTATACTACTCCCTCCAATCCCAAAAAATTCCAAAAAATGACGTGAGTTATACTCAAAGCTGGCTACCTGGGCCCGTGCTGGCCCGCGAGCACGCAAGCACGGCCCGCCGTGGGCCTGGCACGTCACGTGCCTTGATGGGCCGTGCTCGGCCTGTGGCCCGCCTAGGGCCGTGCTTGGGCCTGGAGTCCGAGCCCGCGGCCAGGCACGCGGCGGCCCACGACGGCACGCTAGGCCCACTCGCACGGTGTGGCTGATAACAGCCCAACAAGCAGAAAAAACCTATTTTCGACAGTTAGGGGCAGTTTTAAGCGAGTTTAGGACTTTTAACCGTGATTTGTCTAGATTAGTCTATTTTAAACAGGATTTCGAATTTTTTAGCAAAAATAGTCAAAACAGTCACGTGAACCAAAAAAGTAGGGATGTAAATGGTACGGATAATTTCCGCCCTGAATCCGCATCCGAATCCGTTTTTAAGGATATGGTATGCAATAATAGGAATCCGCCGGATACGGACGCGGATGTGGATTTTGGTCAAGCGGATATCCGACGGATATGGTAGCGGATATGGTATTGCTATTATCCGACGGATACGGATTATCCGCACTTATTCGCGGATTATCCGTCCTTATGAATTAGGATAATCCGATTAACACAACACTATCATCCTAAATATACATTTAATTTATTGACCCATAGACCAAATCACCCGCTCGTAGCTTAGTATAACCTACGTTCAACATCTTGACTAAATGCACAAATTAACTCCGGCGAAAATCCCTCAAGAGTTGAGTTATTATTTATCCCTACAAAAGTTTCTAGTTGTTAGATGCAAATTCATATTGCAAATCATCAATCATTTTATGACACTTTTAAGTACTATTTAATTACTATCTTTGTTTTGGGATAATTTTAAACGTTTGGCCACTCTCCAGTGTTATTTTTGCATGGTGACAATACGTCTCTTTGTACGTATTTATCCGATATGTTTTACCCGTTTCCGGTCCGAATCCGCTCTGTTTCCGATCCGAATCCGGAGTCCGATATTATCCGCATCCGCATCCGTATCCGGTCATTATCCGATCCACTCCGCATCCGACAAAAAAATATGGTAAAAGATACGGAGAGAGCATTATCCGATCCGATCCGATCCGTTTACATCCCTACAAAACAGGCACATGTGCCTAATCGTGCCGTGGGCCGACACGTTTAAGTCAGGGGCCGTGCCTGATGCTAGGCCAGGCACGGGTGCCATCATGACACGGCTCCTTTATAACGTGTCCTAGTGGGCCGTGCCGTGCCAGGCCCGCCAAACACTAAACGTGCCTGGGCGTGGCGTGCCGGCCCGCTGGCCAGGTTTGGTTATACTGCCAGCAGCCCAGCACAGTCCACTTCTTCCGACATTTAGGGCGTGTTCGGCAACAGCCCAGCTTCCAGCTTCCGGCTGCTCCAGTGCAGAGCAGTGCCGAACACGCCAGCTTCCCGGAGCTAGATCCACGAAGCCGGCCGATTTGCATGTACAAATGACGGAGTAGCTATTTTGGCGATCCGTGGAGCAGTGAGCGCGGAGCAGCACATAATTACAGCTGAGTGCCACCGCCAAGTGAACACAACGGTTCGCTGCCTTCTCTTTTCCGCCGAGTCCCTGAGCAAGTCCATCGCTGCCAGCCTCGAGACCGGTCGCCGTCCATCGATTCCGGCCGCCGCCCCCCGATTCCGGCCGGCCTCCAGATCCTACGTCCCCCAACGTCCGTTGCATCTTGCTTCCTCTTCGAGGTACACAAGAGGCCATCGTTTCTCCGACTCCAGATCGACGACCCCAACCTTGAGACTCGCAGCTGTCCCCTGACTTCGGTCGCCGCCCCCGACTTCAGCCGGCCTCCAGACCCGCCACTGCCCCGTACGTCGCATCCTGGTTCCTCGTCGTGGTACACGCGAGGCCACCGTCTCCCCGATTCCAGATCGACAATCTTTGCGCCTCACGTCTGTACGTGCTTGCGGGAGACTGGATATTTTTTATATGGGCTACCGGGCCGAATCAAGCAAGTTTGGGCTGTAAGCCCACTCGAACAAGCGGAGCAGCGCCGAACGTTTAGCGCTCCGACTGGGAAGCAGATTTCGCATATCAGAAGCAGGATCGACGGATTTGGAGAATCTGGACCACATCCGAACACGCCCTTAATCCGGAAAGGACACAAGGGCTGCTCCCTCCCCACTCCCCAGTCCCCCACTGCCCGAAGGCGAGCTGTTCCCCATCGGCCATCGCCGTCGCCGGGCGCCATGACGATGGCCCCCTGGCTCGAAGAGATCATGCTCTCCTGCCTCCCGGCCTCCCCGGTTTCCGCCGATGCCTATCTCTTCGCCGCCATCTCCGGCGACGGCGGCGGCGAGGACCGCATCAGCGCCCTCCCCGACAACCTCCTCTGCAACGTCGTCTCCCGACTTCCCGTCCAGGACGGCGCCCGCACCAGCGCACTCTCCCACCGCTGGAGCGGCATCTGGCGCGCCACCCCGCTCGCCCTCAACGACGCCCACCTCTTCCCGGACGGCGGCGCCGTCGACTGGCTCGACCCAGCCGCCGCGGTGTCCCGCATCCTCACCTCGCACCCGGGCCCCTTCCGCTGCGTCCACCTCACCAACCACCTCATCGACAATTCCAACGAGGACGCGCTCGCGGACTGGCTCCGCCTCCTGGCCGACAAGGGCGTGGAGAATCTCATCCTCGTCAACCGCCCCTTCTCCTTCGACGTGCCACTGCAGTTGCCGCTGTCGCTCCTCTTCTGCGGCGCTTCGCTCCGCCGCCTCTTCCTCGGGGCCTGGCTCTTCCCGTTCACCACCGGCCTCCCGCGCAGCCCCGACGTCTCGGTCTTCCCCCAGCTCCAGGAGCTCGGCATCTGCCACGGCATCCTGGAGGAGCGCGACCTGCAGTACGTGCTCGCCTGCAGCCCCAAGCTGGAGATCCTAGCGTTCATCACCAACTACGCCTACCCCGACCGTGTCCGCATCGGCAGCCACAGCCTCCGCTGCGTGCTGCTCTGGCATTCCTTGGCAGTCGAGGTCGCCGTCGTGGCCGCCCCGAACCTGCAGCGGCTCATCATTTACTGCACGTTCCCCACTGTGGCCGGAACGCCCATCAAGGTCAAGATAGGCTATGCTCCTGAGCTCCTCGTGCTCGGCTACCTGGACACGGCCAAACACGTGCTTGAGATCGGCAATACCATCATCAAGGTCCAATTATTTCTCTTCTCTTACCTGTCAATTGCATCTAAAATTTCGATCTGATCTCTGCCGCGATGATGATTTGCAGCCTGGGGTGACAAAAGTTAGCCCAAATACAGTGGTTCCAACCGTCAAGGTGTTAGCTCTGAAGGCGCGTTTCAGAGTCGCCGAGGAAGTGAGAACTTTGCTGTGTTTCTTGAGATGCTTCCCTGAAGTAGAGACCTTACACATTATGGCTGTGAGTTTTTACAATGTGGCTCTCTACACTCACAAGCACTAGTACTCCCTCTCTCTCAAATTAATTGTCACAAAAATGGATGCATCTAGACACAATTTAGTGTTAGATACATCAACTTTTATCCATCTTTGTGACAGTTAATTTGAGACGGAGGGAGTACAATTCTTATTTTACGCTACTGAATTGTGTGTGCTTCGCTTTGCAGTCCGACAATGACATCGACCACTACGATGACCCTGGTGAAGTCAAGGCCAGGGACAAGCTCAATTCCACCTTCTGGCGGGGGGTCGCCCCGATCAAATGCGTCGAGTCCCGTGTCAAGAAGGTGGTGTTCGATCAGTTCTGTTGTATTTGTGTCGAATATTATGTACGAGTAGGGTTACGGTAGGACTTGGAGTTGTAATAGTTGTGGACAGGATAGGTAGTGTTGTAGTCGAACACGTGTATCCTAGGGCCTCTCATATAATGAGGAGGCACCACACGTTGTAACCCATGGCGACTTGATAGCAGCAGGCGCGCAAGGGGAGCCGGCGGTTTGTGCCGGCGACCAAGGCGGCCGGAGCAGCGGTATCGATGGGGAGGAGCGCCCATAGTCATGCCCCGCAGATGTAGGCGAGTTCGCCGAACTGCGTTACCAAATCTCGGTGTCGTCATCATGCTGTGATTGTTTGTCCTCGGTAGATCGACTAAACGCCTGCGATTTGTAACAAGTGGTATCAGAGCGAGGTTTGGAGGCCGCGGTACGTTGATCTAGAGGAACAGATATGATCGAAGAAGCGATCGGAAACAGCAAGTAGCGCAGCTGATCGGTTGGTTGCGGCAGACGCGTGGACCTCGCCCCTGGCGATACGTGTGTTCGTGTCAAAAAAGGAAACGCAACATGCGGTGGGCCAGGTGTATGGTGCAGGGCTAGGCATGCCTTTTTTTTCCTTTGCCTCGCAAGAGCCAAGAGGTGCATGCTGTGCATACCAACAGGAATCGATGGGATCTTTTAATACGAGCTGTGTACGTGGTTGTGCATGTGGGCCAAAGGGGTCTGTTAACAGCAGCACGCCAGGGGTCTCGCGTGCGTGAGCCAGCTCGCGGTAGAAGATCGATGGATGAGATTTGTTTGGAAACAAAAAATAGGACCGAGTCCTAGGAGGAAACAATTCCTCGTTCGCGTCGGAGACGGACCATGTGCCTTATAAGGCTGCAGCAGGGCAGGTCAGGGACGTGCAGAGCAAACCGATTCATCAGCGAATAAATCTGTCAAGGGATACAGACGGATCCATCGGATTAGCAGGCGAATCAAGGCAATTGCTAGCATCAGGAGTTGAGCCAAGTTAGAAGCAGCCGTACGTGAAGCACAGGCAAAATTATTGCTACGTGCGCGCGGGTACAGCGGCTCGGTTATTTCTTCGCGGGTCAGCCATACAAGAAAAATCATGGCTCCAACGGGTACCAGATTTGAAGTGCAAAAGTTCGACGGGACTGGAAACTTCGCGTTATGGCAAACAAGGGTGAAGGATTTGTTGGCACAACAGGGATGCCTGAAGGCGTTGCGGGATGTCAAGCCAGCTAAGATGGACAATGATGACTGGGAGGAGTTGCAGATTCAAGCAGCCGGGACCATACGGTTGTGTCTGTCGGACCAGGTCATGTATCATGTGATGGATGAGAATTCGCCGAAGAAGGTTTGGGAGAAATTGGAGAGTCAGTTTATGTCAAAGACTGCGACGACCAAGGTGTATTTGAAGCAAAAGTTATACAGGCTTAAGATGCAGGAGAGGTCGAATTTTGTGGAGCACATGAATACCTTTAATCAGGTTGTCACGGATCTAGCACGTCTGAGTGTTAAGATTGACGACGAGGATAGGGCTATTCTCCTTCTTTGTTCGTTGCCACCGTCCTATGAGCATTTGATCACTACGTTGACGTACGGCAAGGAGACTGTTCAACTTGAGGATGTCACTGCGGCGTTATTGTCCTATGATATGAGGAAGAAGAACAACGCAGAGGAAGGCACTCATGGTGAAAGTTTGCTAGTCAATGGTGGGCAAGGCAGGCAAGGATACGAGGCAGGGAAGAACAAGAAAAAGAAGAAGGTGCAGTGTCACAAGTGCAAGCAGTGGGGACATATCAAGAAGGACTGTCCAGATCTCAGTGGTGGGTCAAGTGCTAATGTAGTAACTAATAGTGATGACTCGGACAGCGATATTCTCTTGGTGTCAGATAGACGGTCAACTAAAGGTGAAGCGTGGATGTTGGATTCGGCTAGCTCTTTTCATGCGACGCCCAACAGGGAGTGGTTCTCTTCGTACAAGTCTGGTGAGCTTGATACAGCCTACATGGGCGATGACACGGGTCACCGTGTTGCTGGAGTAGGTGACATCAAAATCAAGATGTTTGACGGAGTAGAGCGGGTGCTTCGGGGAGTCAGGCATGTGCCAGGGCTAAGGAGGAATCTAATTTCGCTTGGAGTTCTTCATGATGGTGGTATGATATTCCGTTGTGATCGGAATAAGAAGACCATGAGGATCATGGAAGACAAGGTGACCGTGATGATGGGAGAGAGGACATCTTCGCATCTTTACAAGTTGCGAGGGAGTACTATTGCAGGTGGAGTCATGGAGACTGGAGTTACGGGAGTAGCAGCTGTGTTCCACGGAGGCGGCGGGTCTGCGGCAGACTCGTCGGGTAGCTCTCGGTAAGCTACGAAGTAGACAACCCAAGTCCGGAGTACATGGAAGTTTGACGCTTGGACGAACTCAAGGTGGTGGAGGATATTCGCCAAGGTGGAGTTTGTTGTATTTGTGTCGAATATTATGTACGAGTAGGGTTACGGTAGGACTTGGAGTTGTAATAGTTGTGGACAGGATAGGTAGTGTTGTAGTCGAACACGTGTATCCTAGGGCCTCTCATATAATGAGGAGGCACCACACGTTGTAACCCATGGCGACTTGATAGCAGCAGGCGCGCAAGGGGAGCCGGCGGTTTGTGCCGGCGACCAAGGCGGCCGGTGCAGCGGTATCGATGGGGAGGAGCGCCCATAGTCATGCCCCGCAGATGTAGGCGAGTTCGCCGAACTGCGTTACCAAATCTCGGTGTCGTCATCATGCTGTGATTGTTTGTCCTCGGTAGATCGACTAAACGCCTGCGATTTGTAACAAGTTCAGTGGCGGGACGAACCAGGTTGGGTTCCTCAAGATGCTTCTCAAGAAAGCGGTGTTGCTGCAGAAGGTGATAGTCTTGCTGGCCGGTCTGGATTCTGCCCAGGCCAGTGAGGCGCAACGCAAACTGCGGCCGGTGGTTTCCAAGAGAAAGTGGGCCAGTAAGGTCATGGACGAAATCTCCTTGGAGGTCCGTGGGCGTGCAGCAGGTCATGTTTGGAGGTACGATGAAGCCTCCGATCTTTCTATCAGCGACCCATTTATTTCATAAGGGATTGATGGAGCGTCTGTTTGCACCCAGAGCATCGCCATTCGAGTGACCTGTATCCTTGTTGTTAGCTTCTAGGGCATTATTATCGTTTGAATGACTCGGTTCTTTGTGATGGGAAGTGATGTACTAGTAGCTAGCAGCTCTCTTTTACTGTTGGGAATTTGGGGTTTTAGCAACAGAAGGTTGTGCAAAAGACTTATCATGACTTTAATATGTCTAGTTACCCCCACCTGCATGCAATGTGATTTACCTACGTACCATTATTTCTGCATTCGATGTTATTTGTATCTGTGGATGCATCTTACACATGTTGTATCTGCACTCAATGTGAGACTGACCGAAATGTCCTGAAGAAAGTCAGCTGGCTTTCCTTTCCCAAGTGGTTATTCTTGCTGAGAAGTTCACATGATTTTCGCTGGTGTGGTAGCATTGGAGGCTTGTATTGGAAATCAAAATATCCACCCTTTACATTTGCAGTGTTTTGCCACAGTTGTTAAATCGCCTTGAGCGAAATACCCCCTGTTTTCTCGACCCTGCATTCTAAGCCTTCAACTCTTTGCATTTTTTAGACTATTATACAGAGTCTTTAATTGCAGATTCCAAGTAAAGACTACTGTGTTTGTAATTTACGTATGCCGCTTCCTCCTTAGCGGTGGACTGTCCACAATGACAGGTGGAAGTAAACTTAACTAACACTTGCCGTGAGAGATGCCACTGTAGTATGGAAGCTGTTGCCGCTTTTTCATTTTTCCCACGATATATTTAACATCTAAAATTTGAACAATGAAACTCGTGTGTGCAAGTTACTTCCACTTTGAAGATAATATGACCATTTCTGTTAAATATAATTATGCAATCAGATGAAGTGGTTCCTGCCAGCATGTGTTCATTGATAAACTAATGACTAAAGAACTTGAATAATGTATGATATTTCAAATGAAAACTATCATAAACCGGAAGACCAATGATAAGGGGTGGCATTTCACATGATTCAGTTCTCAATTTGATGTCATCAAATGTCTTCGATATCGTGAGCTAAGGTCATTCACAGAAAGAATCAATTCTAGTAACCTACTTGGTGAAGGAGGACATGGATCAGTTTACAAGATTGGTATGGGTAGTACTTGCTATACAAGAATGGAAAGGTGCAGGAAAAGTTGTTCCGCCTTTTCCCTGTTCTAGAACGACACTATGGTTTGGAAGCTTGCTTTGCGTTGCGTGTGACCATTTGCTCAATGTTCATCTACCTACCTCCAATCTTGGCCCTTCAGTTATTCCCATCCCATGTCTCCGTTTTCTCCATGCAGGTGCGACTTCAATCCACTCCCGACGCGCTACATAACCTCACGCCTCACTAACACTAGAAACCTCAACACGAACGTGCTTTAGCTAGCTAGACTAGATAGATAGCCCACCCATGGCGGACATAGGGTGCGACCAGCACAAGATGACGCCGAGCCCGTCGTCCCTGAGAATCTTTGGCTACAACGTGGCCGGCGGCACCACCGATGTCGTGGCGGCGCCGAGACTGCGGGCGGATGGGCGGAGGTTCGAGTGCCATTACTGCCACCGCGAGTTCGCCAACTCGCAGGCGCTGGGCGGCCACCAGAACGCGCACAAGAAGGAGCGGCAGCAGCTGAAGCGCGCACGACTACACGCCGACGCCGGCATGGGCTACTTCCCGATCGCCCTAGGACACGCCGAGCCGTCGGCCTACCCGCGTGCCGCCGTCCACAGATGGGTCTACCTCGCGCGCCAGCCAACGGTGGGCATGCCCTTCCATGCTCTTCCAGCGGAGCCGCCGCGGCTCTACGACATAAGCCACGGCGGCGCCGGCACCAGCAGTTTGTGCGAGACGGATGACGGCACCGAGATGGGGCTGGACCTCCATCTCAGGCTCGCTCCGGCCAGTTCACTTCATCGTGATTCGTAAGTCAGTTGGACCATCACCTGGGGTTGATTTCAGCATATGGAACAAGTTGTCAAGTCCCATCCTCCAAGGCGCGCGTATCGTCATGTCTCATCTTTCCTTCTCTTTTGGACATCCATCCATTTTATGGGATCAAAACATACATACATCATCTTTTGTTTCTATGCAGTTCTGACTGAGTCTCTTTGAAGAAACTGAAATGGGTTGGGTGCATCTTCAAGACACTATTTTTTTTCTCTTTTGATAAAAGAAAATGCGCGCCATTTTCTCCTCCGTAAAGTTCCTGAAGTCCAATAAATTCATTATCTAAGAAATCAAGGGATTTTGCATTGAACAATAAATCAAAAATATGACCACCTTTGCCCACTTGCCTACATAACTAATTACATGGACGAGCATTAAGCAAACCAGTCCCAATTTTTAAAACGAGTTGCATATTTTGAAGTGAATTAAACTGAAAGCAGTACACATATTGCAACCAAACACTTTCTGAATTCCCACGTGAATATTGTTCAAATATGGGTGGGATTTAGCCCCATTATACAATTTCACATTTAATCCCTAAAGGCCCATGCTGTCATACCAAGTGGTGGAAGTTTAGTTCCACATGGCTAGTTGCGAGAGAGTCGCACCAACTTAGAAGGTGAGATCCTCTCCACTAGTAGGAGTTGGTGTGAAGTGAGGGGAGGTGTTCCACACGCGCGCTCCGTCTGTCGTGCCGCGCAGCGGGAATGAGCCGAGCTGATGTCTTTATTTTGCCGATGTGATCGTGGTGGACACGTAGTCACACATCTCATAAGCTCCGCCTCCGCACGTCAATTATAGTTCCTCTCGCTGCACAACATGTCCACCTCAAATGACGTCGACACGATCGCTGCCGAGAATATGTTTAGTTATGACAATATTTTTAATTATCAATATGTTTACTTCATGCTCATCATTTTTTCTTGGATTAATTTAATCGAAAAAATTCCTGATTACTCAATAATCCAAAAATCTAATCTCTTTAGGAAATTTTTGATCCATGGTTTTGCTGCTACACTGAAACCGGTCCCGTTTACAAGACACACTTTAAGTGTTAGCAGAACAAAACCATCTTATGGCTCATGGCGTTGAACGTTTTCTAGGTTGTCGGTGTTATTCCCATGAGAACGATTGCTCCTGAACAGAAGAAAGCGTTTAGGGAGGCCACCGTCATCTTTGTTGGATGCGTCCTGAGCTGATCAGAGATAAGTTGGTTGATGCATATTTACATATGCGACATGCCAAGAACTTGTGGGAGGCGATCGAATCTAAATTCGATCCTGGGATCAAGATGTATACTATCGAGCAGTTCCACGATTACAAAATGGTCGAAAAACGTTATGTACTGGAGCAGGATCGTGAGATACAGTGCATCGTTAAGGAGGTTGACCTTCTTAAGTGCGAGTAACTGGTCAAATTTGTCGCCGGATGTATAATCTCTAAGCTACCTGTCGAATCCCTGACTCGACAAGTCCCTTAGGTGACCCTATCGGGTTTCGATTAGGAGAACTCATGAGCGCTGGTGAGATCGTCGGCTAGACAGGGGGCGAGATTTACCCAGGTTCGGGGCCCTCGTAGAGGTAAAACCCTTACTCCTGCCTCTTGTCGATCTGTATTGAAGATTAGATCGGTTACAAAGGTGTGCTCAAATCGAGAGTAGATCTCGAGTTCAAGGCTTTTGGGTCGTGCGGTGATTGCTTGGTCCCCTCCTTGGGGGCTCTCCTGGCCTTATATAGATGGCCAGGTCTCGAGTTCTACCCGGAGAGGATTCAAACCCTAGCTAGGTCGGTTACAAACTTCCTAACTTAACCCGCAAGTTTAGCGCGGGTGGGCTTCAGGTGGGCCTTCTGGAGTCTTCTAAGGGCGTCTCTTCTTGGGCCTTGACCTTGGGCCTGAGAGGGGGTGTCCTTACCCGCAGGGTCCAAGATCCATGTCTTCGTCAGTAGCCCCCGAGCGTGTGCTCGACTGGGATTTTTACAGTCGAGTAGACGGTCAACTCTTTCCTGCCTTCTATGGAGGACCATCTTGACAATCATTGTTTTTTTTAAAGGGTGTGTTCCCTGTATCATGGGTCTTCACGCTCGAGTATCAAGCAATATAAGTGCCTGTTTTTACGGCTTTTTCATAGAAGGATGTGGCACAGTAGCTTGGCTCTCCCGAGAGATCAGGGCCAATTAATTGCGACTAGGGCAAAAACATTCCTGGCCTACACAGATTCGAGACCTCCGACTCGAACCCGATGAGGTGATTGTTGCGACTGGGCCGTTGTGGACTTATCGAATCGAACTTAACCTATGGGGGTACCCGGCGCGTCCGCTAGGATTTTTCTTCGTGTTGTTGACACGGAATTATACCGGAGGACGCAGCTTTCGAGTGCGATTCCAGGCCCAAAAGAGAGATCTTTTCGGGTCTTAACTTCATATTCGAAGAATATGGCATCCGGATGTGCCTAGTCGGCTGAACAATCCAGGTTCTTATGATGTAAAATTATCATGTATAGGAGAGGTAGGTTCTTTCTACCCGATTGATTTGTTTGAATTCCGCACGAAAGAAATTTCGTGCTGGAAAAAATTAAGTCCATATGAAAGAGTTTTCATGTTTGGAACGTCGTGCCCATACGAAAGATTTTCGTGTGTAGGGTATTTTTTTCTCTTGTTCGAAGAGGTTTTGTTTTATGAATGGTTCGCAGAAAAGTCGCTTCTATCCGAAGGAATTGTTGTTCGTACGAATGTATTTTCGCGTTTGAACTTCCAATCGAAAGATCTTGATCTTGGATGACGTATGCCATGACGTCATGGCGCACTTCTCTTCTCCCGATGGGACGTGACGGAGTGGTAGCAGATGGTGGCCTACCATGTCAGCTTTTTGACCGGGAAACGAGACGTCGTTCCCGGTTTTCACGCGAACCACACAGTAAATGCGCACGATCTCTTGTTAAGATCGTGGCACGAAACAGCGTCCGCCGCCTCTTCGTTTTACCTTCACGCGTGGCAATCGCGATGGGCGCCACGTAGCGCATCGTACGGCGGAGATCATCTTACTCAGTGTATAATTACTGGACTTGGTGTTACGGTAAAATTTTCCCAGCTCTTTGCCTTCGTCGTCTTCCCCGCATCCATCTTCTTCCTCCTCGCGCTCGAGCTCGTGCTGCAACAATGGCTGGGGGAAAGAAGCGTGGCGCCGTGACCTCTGCATCCGGCGAGCCTTCCGCGCAACCCGCGCCCCGCGCCGGCGACTGGCGCTCCCCCAACACTACCGCGAAAAGCATCAAGGAGATGCAGCGGGAAGGGTTGCTGCCGGCGGAGACGGAGAAACGAGTCCGCCTCGGGAAAAAGGAAGAGGTACCCAATCCTCAATCGAACGAGCGCGTGGTCTTCGTGGACCACGTGACTCGGGGCCTTTCTTTTCCTCTTCACCCCTTCCTCATCGGGTTGCTGTATGTCTACGGCATACAGCTTCACGATCTTCCCCCGAACGCGGTGCAGCACATTTCGTGCTTCATCGTGTTCTGCGAGTGCTATCTCGGCATTCGCCCGCATTGGGCGCTCTGGAAGGCGCTTTTCAAGGTCAGGATCTTCCGCGAGAAATCGCGGGTGGAATCTGAGCCCGGCGAACCACTTCGTACGGGTGGCTTCGGAATCCAGGCGCGCCAGGAGAGCAGCTACTTCAACATGCACTTCATCGACTCCGCCCAAGGCTGGCGAAAAAAATGGTTTTATGTTGTTGATAACAGCTCGGGTGGGCTTGTAGAGTTCCACCCGTTCGCTGTTCTAACGAGGCGCAAGTCCTGGGGCCACAAGATGGCAGCCGAAGAAAATCAGATGGTTACGCCCTTACTCGCAAGAGTAGCCGCTCTTCGAGACCAAACTGCGGGAGTCGTGCTCAACGGGCTACATCTGGCGGGCATCTTCTTGAAGCGCAGGATCCAGCCCCTTCAACAGAGACCTTCCGCTATGTGGGAGTACCAAGGCTCGGAGGACCCCAGCCGAGTGAGCCGCGAGGAACTTTCGAATGTGGAATTCGAGAAGAAAATCGCGGCTATTACTCGACTGAAAGTAGGGGAGAAATTCCCTGAATGTTCGGTTGAAGCCTTTGCCGCCTCGAATCCTCCTCCAGCCACGGTTAGCTTTCTCCTTATTGCCTTTTGAGTCGCATCTCTCAAGTTCTGAATCCTAACCGATGATATTTCTTCTTATCTTCTCTGTCTTTGTAGAGCTTAGCTGTGGCAAACTGCTACCCGCCTGTTGCGGGAGAGGCTGCCTCAGGATTGTTGTCAAGTCATCAAGACGGCGCGGTTGATACTAGCGTCGCCAACGCCTCTTCGAGTTTAGAGCATGATTCTTCGGATGACGCTGAAGACTCGAATGGCGCCCCTCCAAAACGTCGTCGGGTAGATGAGGACGAAGCCACTTCTAAGGACAAATCCTTGGAAGCGTCGCCCGGTCAAGCCCCAATTTCTGCGACTCCACTTCAATCTCGTCCTCCTTCGGCTTCGTTCCCAGTGATGACGGCCGCTTGGAACGCGGATACTCTGGACGACGACGACGACGATGACGAGTAAGTGCTTCTTCTTTTTTCTTAGTCGAACAATTTCTATGCTTCATCGTTGACGTTTTCTGTCTGTTGCTACAGACTGCAGACGATCAGTCCACGCAGGTATGCCGCTACCGTTCCTCCCGAAAAGAGGAATAAGGCGAAAGATGCGGGTGAAACTCCCACCGCGGGCACCGTCCAAAACTCTCCCAGAGCAGCCCCTGAAGCTGCGACTATGGAACGTGAAGCCCCCAGTTTTGCCGCCAGGACTTCAGCTTCTAAAGAAGTGACGGACAGCTCCGCGGATCCGCTCTTTCGCGCCTCTGGCCAGGTAAACGTCATCTTCTGTCTTCAAATTTCTATCGGGTGCACGACAGTGCTCCCGATGGGAGTAGCCCCCGAGGCTGTAGTCGATTGCAAGCGATCGGCTACAGGCTCTGAATCTGGTTCCTTTCTTCTTCATCCTTGTATTTTTATCGGGTGCACGGCAGTGCTCCCGATGGGAGTAGCCCCCGAGGCTGTAGTCGATTGTAAATAATCGGGTACATACTCAAATTTAATCCATTTAACTCTTTCGCCTTCGTGCTTTTGCAGTCGCTTGTTGATTCTCTTGCGGCGATTGGTCGCCGCGTCGTTCTCGCTGAATCGGATTGCGAGTACCTTCGAACGGACCGTAGCCGACTTCAAACTGAAAACGACCTCCTCAAGGGTAAGTTCTATTATCTCTTTGTCTTCAGTGTTCTGTGAATTCTTGATTTCTGATGAGCATCTTTTTGCAGCTCGACTTGAATTTTCGGAATCCGAAAGGGTCAAACTTTCTGAGCAGGTAACTGCTCGGGAGGCTGACCTGACGGCCATTCGACAAGAGCTGGAGGCTTCCCGCATGCAATCGGAAGATTTTAGTCGACAGCTTGCGGATGCGCGGAAGGCCTTGAAGGAGCAAGAGGAAGCTGGCAGTAAGGCCGATAATGACATTGTCGGGTTCCTCCGTCCCCTCGCGGAACGTTTTGCGGGTAAGTATGTTGGATTTTTGCGACTTTTGATCTTTTATTCCGCTGAACTTTGCTAAGTACAATCTTCTTTGTTCATAGGTCTTCTGGACGTCCCTCTAGAGATCCCTGGGCTCCAGCGGATGGACGTGCTAACCGACACACTTGCACAGCTCAAGAGACATTCCGATGGAATTCTCTCTCTGATTAACGATGCCTCTCAGGCATTGGTGCAAGTGCATGGTCGCCTCGTCGCCAGCGGCACTCCTGCGCCTGCGCTAGATGATCTGCTGAAGGTTTTTTCGGAAGGCGGTCTTCTGGATGCCTTTGCAGTCGCTCAATCAGAGGCTGGCGCGAAGACTGCGATCCAATTCGCTCTGGCGCACGGAGTCGAAGGGTTGGAGGAGGCTTACTCGTCCATTCCAGTCGATCCCTCCACGGGCAAAAAGTACGGCTCTCTCGTTTTGGCGAGCAAGCCGCCATTCTTGCTCGGAAGCTTTCTGAGATTTTTGCTCGGAAGAAGGGAGGGTCGACTGCCGCTAGTGGGAGCACCAATGTAGCCTCGTAGTTTTTTTTATTTCCTTCCTTGAATGTAATGAACCTTGGGATGTATTCCCGTACCTTTGTTGTCATTAATTGAAGTATTTGCTTTTGGAATCTATTCCTTTTGCCTGTGCCTTGTCTCCCGATGGGAGTAGCCCCCGAGCGTTTTGTCAGATGTGTGACTAGAAATAACTCGAGTAGGGCATCTCACTTCTTTCCTTGTAATCTTCCAGGCTACTGTGTTTGCCGCGGAAACTTCGGGTGGACGTGATAATCCAGTAAATCCACTTGTGGCTGCTGTCGGTACTTTTGCGGGCCTCCACGATAAGGTCCAGGAGGGTGAACGCAGGCTGAAAGCTCTGCGCGGGGTGGCCGATGTGGCGAAATCCAAACAAAAATTGGCGGCTGAACGCGAACAATTTCTGATGGATGAATTGGCTTCAGTCGCAAGAGATTTGCTATGTAAGTAGTGCAGCCCCCATGCGTTTTTCTTCCTCGTTTTCTTTAGCTGACCGAGTACGTCTGCTCTTCAGTTGTAAAACCGGATGACAGGGAAGAAAAGCAGTGGGTGGAAAACCACATTTATCAAGAGGCTAACAGCTCAAAACCTCATGCGAATAATTTCTGGTCTGATCGCAGTCGAGGGTTTGTGATGGCCAGCTTGAAATTTCGAGTCCTCCAGGCGAGAATGCTCGTGAGTTATTTTCACGAGGTATTGGTTGCGATGAATGCTGCTTTTTATCCACTCGAAAGGGGTCCCGAAGACTGGAGCTATCTGCTCAGGTTGTTTGGACGGGAAGGAGAGATTCGCTCGTGCGTACGCAACTAAATGACGTGCGGCGCGGTTGTGGCTCTCTCTTTTGTCCGAATATGGCATCCTGAGATAAACTTGAACTCCGTAGCTCGGCGCCCAGATTATGCAATCGAGGACATCGCGCCGTATTATGATGTTGTACGTCCTGCAGCCGAGAAGATTATCCGAATGACCTCTGAAGAGGTAGATAGGGTCTTAGCGACTGAGAATGCTCAGCGTTTTGACTGATTTGTCGGATGTAAATATCCTGTAAACTGTTTATAGTTTGTAAAAAACTGTAGTAAGGTGTGTAACCTTGTATTCGGTGATGTTTCTCTGAAATGCTAAGTTTGAGGTGTAGCCCCCGTGTGTTTTATGGGGTTTGTACCTGTAACTTTTAGCATATAAAGAACTAGAAGCTTTGAGTGAATATGATGAGGATATCATGTCTTTTTATTGCAATGACTGAGAAGTCATGTATTCGAGCTACAGGATTGGCTAGTATAGCCTTATTTTGCAAAAACAAGTAATCCTAGGGGTAGAACTTGCGAAGTTGTGCGATATTCCATGGATTGGAATAGATCCCCCCAGTCTCTGGATTCTTCAGCCTGTAGGCTCCTCCTGGGATAACTTCGTGTATGATGAAGGGTCCTTCCCAGGGCGGTTCGAGCTTGTGTCCTTCCTTCTGCATGAGCCGCAACACTAAGTCGCCTACCACGAATGACCTGTGGCGTATGCGACGACTATGATAGTTGCGTAGTGATTGTTGATAAACTGCGGATCTCGCGAGTGCGATGTCCCGCATTTCGTCGAGTGCATCCATATCTTCTGCAAGTGCTTTGTTGGAGGTTTCTTCGCTGTAGGCCACAACTCGTGGGGCGCCGAATCGAACTTCCTCGGGAAGGACTGCTTCCGCCCCGTATACCATGAAAAATGGCGTGTATTTTGTAGACATGTTTGGGGTTGTCCGGAGGCTCCAGAGTACGGAGGGTAGCTCATCCGCCCAATGTCCTGCTGCGGGGTGCAGACGGTCGAGTAGGCGTTTCTTGATTCCAGCCGAAACTAAGCTGTTGGATCTTTCGACTTGTCCGTTCGTTTGCGGGTGGGCAACTGAAGCAAATTTGAAGTTGATGCCTTTCTCCTCGCAGAACTGCTGTGTTTCCTTTGCTGTGAAATTTGTGCCGTTATCTGTAATGATGTCGTGTGGCACACCAAATCTGCATATGATGGAATCGAGGAACTCCACGGCGCATTGGGAGCTAGCCGAAGTAACGGGTCTTGCCTCTATCCACTTGGTGAATTTGTCGACTGCGACCAGCAAGTGTGGTATCCACCGGGTGTGGATCTGCGTAATGGTCCAACCATGTCTAGCCCCCATTGTGCAAAGGGCCAGGCAATGGGTATCATGTGCAGCTCTATGGCGGGTGCGTGCGGCTTTGGTGCGAATCGCTGGCAGGCGTCGCATCTATCGACCAGGATTTTTGCATCGGTGGCTGTTGTTAGCCAGTAGAATCCTGCTCGAAAGGCTTTTCCCAGTATTGCTTTCCAGCTAGCATGATGTCCGCAATCACCCTGGTGTATGTCCCGGAGTAATTCCTTGCCGTCCTCGAGTGCGATGCAGCGCTGAAGTATTCCCGAGATGCTTTGTTTGTACAATTCTCCGTTAACCACCCGAAAGGATTTGCCATGCCTGATTAGCTGTCGAGCCTCACGCGGATCGGCCGGGAGCTGTTTGTTGAGCAGGTAGTCGAGATATTTCTGCGTCCAGACTGGCTCGACCAGAAAAACCTGTCGTGATATGTTGTGGGTAAGCTCGAGAAGCGCGATTTGCGGTCTGACCTCTGTTTCTGGCGCTGCGGGTGTTTCTGTGGCTTTCTTTGCTTTGACCGATCTCTTAATTATCCGCTCGAAATATATCCCTGGCGGTATGGGTGTATTCGTGGAACCCATGTTGGCCAGTCTGTCTGCCTCTTCGTTGCTAGATCTTGCAATGTGCCTTAGTTCTCACCCTTTAAAGCTTCCTTCGAGTAGGTTGTACATGTCCCGATATGCAACCATGTTTTCAGCAATGGCATCACACTCTTTCATTGTTTGCTGTACTATGAGATTGGAGTCGCCGTAGATCATTAATCGGGTAGCTCCGCAGGCGATTGCCATCTTCATTCCGTGCAACAGGGCTTCATATTCTGCGTCATTGTTCGATGCTGGTTCATTAGG